>CM053617.1:16822727-16962707 GCA_028646535.1 Procyon lotor
CTTCCCGTCGCTTTAAATTCACCTTTTCCAGACGTCCTACCTCCTGAAAGTGGTCGATTTTCTGCTCCTAGAATTGCTGTTCTTATTCTCTTCTCTCTGCTGTTGCGTTTGCCGGCTTTTAGAGTGATTTCCTCCTCTTTAGCTGGACTTCTGATTCCCAGGGCTCTCTGTGCCTCCTACACCTCCGCCATCTTGCCTCTTGGAAGTCACACGGTGGGAAGCAGGGGTTCCAACGGGGTAAAGGCATGCTCCATACCGGACTACAGGCCTACAATGGCGGGTGGAGCCCGCGGCGAGCGGAGCGAGGGCTGCGGGAGCGATCGACCGCTCGGAGCTCAGCTGAGGAGCCTCGACTATATATTGATTTTTATAGCTCATTGATTGTCCTTCTTTAATCTGGTTGTGGGGTTTTTTTTTATACTAAATACACCAGATCCTTTATGTTGTATATACCCAGTAACAAATGTGTACTATTCAGGAGCACCTGGATGACTCAGTTAGTTAAGCATCTGCCCTCAGCTCGGGTCATGCCCTCAGGGTCTTGGGATCGAGTCTTGAGTCAGGCTCCATGCTTGGCAGGAAGTCTGCTTCTCCTTCTCCTACTGCCCCTCTCTTCACTTATACTCTCTCTCTCTCTCTCTCTTTCCATCTCTCTGTCTCTCTCTGTCTCAAGTAAATAAATAAAATATAACCCCTCCCCACAAATTTGAATTTGTACTGTTCAATTCTCCTGTTTTCCCAGCACAAAAACACTCATTTACCCACCATTGGATCAATCTACAATTTTCTTTACTTTGTCATGTCTCCTGACTATACTCTAGTCACCTCAAGTGGGATTCCAAAAGTGCTCTAGTCCTTGAAAAGACAATCACAGTCTTCTCTCCAAAAGGAAACTTCCATTAATGTTGATGAAGTGGCATGGGATGACTATAATAAATGGAGAAAGAACGGAAAGAAAGATATTTCATAATCAGAAATATGATTGCATCCACCTCTAAGTAATTGAGTTGTTTATCTATTAGGTTTCTTTACCTGCAAGCAACAGAAAACAATTCTGGCTAACTTAGCCAAGCACTAAAAAGAGAATAAGATAGGGAATCTATAATTTGTCACCACATAAAACTGAAAAGTTCAGGAGTATTATCTTTGACATCATTTGATCTAGAGGCTCATACATTGTCATTAGTGTCCAGTTTCTCTCCAACTTCTTATTCTTCCTCTTCCATAAGATTTTATTATCTGGGTTTGAAGAGTGACACGAAGATTGCCAGGAACTCTAGGGCTACATCAACTCAGGTTCAGATCTACCAGAAAAGAGAGCATGCATCCCAAAAGCCCTAGAAAGGATTTGAATTAAACTTCATTGACTTGCTTTTGTCTTAGCTCAACCAATCACCATGACTGAGGGAAATGCACTATGCTAATTTACTTAAGTCTAAATTGCAGGTGCACATGAAGGTCAAAACACAGACTGAGAATAGTGAGGAGGTTATTATCTAAGAGAAAATGAGTAATCTGACACCTGGAAAAGAGTGGATAACAATAACAATAATAAAGCTAATATTTTATTAGTTCTTTGTGCCTTACTATATACTAGAAATTATTCTATGCACTTTATGTATACCAACTCATCTAATTTTCACACCAAGTTACATGTGATTATTATCTCATTTTGCAGTTGAAGATATTGAGCTTCAAAGCAGTCACAAATAACCTTTCCAGAATTAGCAGGATAGTTCCTGATAGAGTTGAGATTCTAACCCTGGCAATATGAAGCCATAGTGTCATCAGAACCATTCTAATATGCCAACTGTGCTACATCTAGTGGGAAAAGTCCATAATAATTGTATATTTTCATAGACTCTAGCTAAGTACTTCTGCTCATTGATTTACTTCCAGACCCTAAGGATAGTATTTGGCATATAAGAAACATCTTTTGAATCAGTGAATTAGTAAGTGAATGAAAGAATGAATGGATGGTGTATGAAGCCTCCTGCAATCTATCTTAGCAAACTTTGCACTTCAACTAAATTATAAATTCCCAAGGATGGTCATATCTTATGAATTTATTGTGTCTTTCAAAGGCAAGTACAGTGTTAAATACATAAAGAGCTTTAAAAATAATATCTAATTATCAGAAGCCTACCTTGCCCAGGAAATTTTAGAGTAATGAAATTTAATCTTTTAGAAAGTGTCCCATTTTACAGATGACAAAATCTGATGTGGAAAAAGATGACACCCTTAAAGGTCATAACTAGTAGTGGGAGAGCTGGTTCTAAAACTCTTGTCATTCGTACCATCACTGATGTTTTTCACAACCCTGTTCTCCATTGTACTTGTTCCTCTAAGAGTTCAATCTACAAAAGGTCATATACAGTACCTAAGCATTTGTGTACTGACAAGCTTTTATGTAGGTGGAATTGTGCTTGTATGAAAGTCTAAAAAATTCACACTGGATATTTAAATTTAAAAATCAATTTTTTAGAATCGTACACTAGTTGGAGGGAAATGTGTTTTCTTTGTGATAGGAAAAGAAAAGAAAAGAGGAAATTTTAAATAAAGAAGAAATAGTCAAGGCAACTAATGGGATACCATGGCAGGAAGGTGAACAAAAGGCTCTATCAAGTGAGGAGACCCAAAGACAAGCACCCTTTATTGAGAATGATTTGACATGCTTTAAGTCTCCTAAATTCAAATCTGGAATCTGCCAAGAGTGCTCAAATGTATTCAGTCAGTCAACTGCAATAAAGACAATGAATGGGCTCCAGAACTCTCTGTTACCTAACTCATTGTGAAAAATTTTAGGGTTTTGTTTCTGTATTAGATTACTTGTCAGCTGAATCAAAAGTTCAATACTAAGAGTCAGGAATAAATCAGTAGAGAATGAATGCCTTTCTCCTCAAAGACTCCAATAATATAAAATTACTAGAGCAAGCTAGGTTGGAATATACTGAATAACTGAATATATTTATACATTACAGATGGTGTGGAATGCTGCCAGCGATACCTTGGGGATAACTTAAAGTCTGGCTTTCCTAGGGGCAGAGAGATAAAATAGCCAAAATAGAATCCCTTCAAACCTGAATCAAAGAGATGGAATGAAAATGTAAACTCATTTAAAAACTCGAAGGACTTATCTACCCTAATACAAACCAAGGGAATAACTCAATACCTTTGAAAAAACTATATTGTTTCTTATCAAACAATCAGAGTAAAAGGTCTTCGGAAAAATAAATAGGCCCACAATGCCACTATACAGACGAAAAATCTGTGACTCCGTGTTCAAAGAAAAAGTGGAAAGGAGAGGACATGAATCAATTTTTTGTATAATTCACATAAACTATTCTCCATTTTAAAGGGTTTGGAGACTCAGAATTAACCAGATTGACAATGTTGACTTAACTCGCAGAGCAATTTATAATTTTATATAAAATCTAGTCCAACCAGTTCATTATATAGCTCAGACAATTCAGGTTCAAGGGGATTAAGCTGCTTGAAAAAGGTCACACCACTAGTTCAGCTGTAGAAGAAAAATAAATATCTAGGATGCCTAAATCCTTGTCAACTATTTTTTCCAACACACTATACTTGACTTGATTTCTGTGTCTATTATACTTTCTCTGGCAGCCACATTTATGAAGACGTATCTAAATATAAGCAAAAAACAGAATTTTAGGGAGCTGAATTTAGTTGCAAAAGAAAATGCCAAATCTGAATTTCCTTAAAATGTATTAAGGCAATATTTTATCATCATTTTCATCAAAATATCTACTGGACATCTGTGAAATATACAGTATAGTCGAACTAAATATTTTACCTTGATTTTGTTCAGCAATAAGTTGGAACTAATGTTTTCTTAGTATCCATCTTACTTATCTACATGATAACAAAATTAATTCATTAATTTAGTAGGTTCAAAAGTTTCCAAAGTATTATGAATGCATATATATGTATGATTATGTATATATCCTCTTTGATGAGATCATGTTTCCTGTCTTTTCTACTTATGACTTCATTGTTATTACAGGGCCTCTTGACATGTTTGGAGTATGATCATTATACATGTTTAATTTCACAAAGATTATGCTCTAGTAAGAAATGTATTTTATTTTCTCTTCCATTGGTATAAAGCTTAAATATTCTTTTCGTAAGTCTGACTCCTTGTCATCAGATAATCTATTTTAAATGAATTTTCCTTTTCTTGGTTCCAAAATGCAAATTGAGGCGGGCACTCAGGAAAGATTATTCTTTTGTTTTTAAACTGCTTTTTTCAAATAAGATGTAGATCTATCTTGCCACCCATAAGGGCCTTTAAGAATGCCGGTCACTTCTCCAATAAGTGTTGTTACCAAAAGCTGACAGTCTAGTGAAGGAAAACTATGATGTGCTTTGAATTAGTCTTCTATTCCTGCTTGAATTTGTAGTTACATGTTCCCTCAGGATTGTATTGTGGATCATAGCACCTCTGCAACTGGGTTAACTGCCTCATTCACATGCCAGACATCCTGACCACAATTGTTTTTTATAAGAAGTGAAGGGATTTATGTTGAAATACATTCTTAATGTCAATGTGAAAAGTCCAGTTGAGCCCCTGAGATGACCAGTGTTAACCTCTTGATATTATCTATATTCTACTGTCCTTCATGGAATCACACTCTTGTTTGGGGGCACAGACATTCCTGTCCTCCTAATGAGTTAAGAGAAGATTTAATAAAGCACAGAATTACACAAATAACAACAATGTCAGAGGAACTGCTCACTCCAGAATTTTACTCTATTCTGAATCAAGTAATCCAGCTCATTAGAATATAAAATACTCTGCATTTGCAATAGTTCATCTCTCTCAGAAGGTTAATGGAAGGTGGATAGGTGGGTCCAAGTTGTATCCAGCATGCCAGATGCACCTTCTTTTAATGTGAATTTAAATTCTCTCTAGTATTTTCCTCAGCTTTAGATGCAGAGCCACACAACTACATCTTTAAGAGTAACTTTAAAGTCTAACAGTGAAATCCTAAGCACTTCCACATTAGTAATGGTCTATGAGAACATGGGACCTCTGGAAGTGTTGAGTGCCATACAGGTCATATAGCCTTCTCCCTATACTTATGCCTTCTATTGAACACTGAAGAGCAATTAATAAATAATCATTATTTGATATGGCCCAAATTTGAGAGAGAGTAAATTAATTAATTCATTCATTCAACAAATAGTCATCCATGCCTTGCCTTTTAAAGTTTCCAACCAGATAAAAACATGAAATAAAATGTTGTCAAAGAACTTCACTTGCATCTCTTGCCAAACCCTTAAGTCACTGGTTTGTAACATTATAGAGGAGAAGTCTCACAGATTCCTTAGAGAATTGTTGAAAACTATGGACTTTCCAAAAAACAAAACAAAAAAAGTACTTAAGTCCAGACAAACACACAAATATTTACTTCAAAGGTTCTCAAGTATCCCTGAAATTTACCAAAAGATACATGCCTAAGAATCACTGCTCTAGGTCAAACTCCTCCAATTAATAAACTGCTGATAGTCTGTACCCAGGCAGTGTCATACCTTCTCTGTCTTCTACTGAAGCACACACACATATACGCACAAAACATTCAATAAATTTGCCAATAGTTAAGCTCATCGCTCTATTGCAGGACAAAATATACATTCTCAAATACGGTAACCATTCAGTACGAAAAGTCAGGGAAGAGTAGTTCCTTTTTCGTATAGATTAGATAAATACAAATTTTTGTATGTTGAAAGAATTGTAGAGGCCTTTACAAACTATTTTAAAGACTAAGTTATGATTTCAGTGACAAATACTACAATTTTCTCCATAAAAATAAGAAAGAAAGAAACATCAACATAAGTGCACATTGAGAAAATCAACCAGTCCCTATTTTCTGCCTGGAAAAGCAGATTATATCCTACCCAGAGCATTTTGGAAAAGCAGATTATATCCTACCCAGAGCATTTGATTTCATTAATTTCCTCTGATTAATCTAGTGGTACTGCTCTTCCACTTCCATGGCTGTGGCTTAGGCCCAGACTATGTTCCAATACCTGGATATACAAATAGGAGTCCTGGCTGGCAGATGATTGTTTCTACAGCAGATCAATATCCCCTTGCTCCAGTTCATGGAGACTTGGTCCAGTTTGTCTCTGCCAGACCTCAGTATTTCTCATCTCTGAGATCTTGGTTTGGGTACCTCTAAAACTGAAGGGCCTTTGGGGGGCCTAGGAGTTACATGCAGAGGTAGATTCTGCATGTGATAGCTCTAACCATGGAAAGTATTCATGTCTTGTAATTCCAAAGAAAGAAGCAGCATTTTCCTCTAGCATAGTAAATGATCCTAAATATAAATCAATTGACTTTGATAATTTCAATATTACTAAGTAAATCAAATCTATTGTATGAAGACAAGCATCTTGATGAACGTTAAGGTATTAGTGAAACATACATCTGATAGTCTTAAGGAATTATTATTTTTTAGGAATAATAATGGTGATTTTTTTTTAAAAGGTGTTCTTAACATTGACAAACACATACTAAATTGTGGTAGTGAATGCACAACTCTATGGATTTAATAAAAGCCATTGAATTGTATACTTCATAAAAGAGACACATGGGGAACAATTTAGAAAAAAGTTAATATCACTTGTGTGTTGATAGCATTAAAGAAGTAGTATTAATTTTATTAGATAGGATAATGGCATGGTAGACATGTAAGAAAATTTCTTATTTATTTATTTGTTTGTTTATTTATTTTTGTAATAGCATGCCGAAGTATTTAAGGATGTAACATTATGATGTCTAGAATTTGCTTTTAAAATAACCTCAAAAAACAGGGGAAGCAATGTAGTCAAATCTAAGTAGTTATATCAAAGCAATAGTTATATAGACTCTATTTTACATTTCTTCTTATGTATGTTTAAATGATTGCAGAATAAAAATTAGAAAATGAAAAGAAATCAATGAGATGTGGGAAAGGAGATATTTTATATCAGAATGGTTATTCTCATGTGAAGATTGTCATTTTCCACAGAATACTGGTTTGTTAATAATTATTACTTAAATGTTAATTTGATTACTTAAACGTTAATAATGATTACTTAAAATGGGAACACATGGTCAAATAAGCTTGAGAAACACTGTTTTACAAGACTGTAAGACTTTTTAGCATCTTTACCATGTGCAGAAACAAGTGAATCTTCAAGATTGAAGATATACTATGTTATCCCAAAAGTTATTTTCCATGTACATGCTGTTTATTAGATAATAAAAACATGAAGGCAAGATCATTCTGTAAAACACAGGACATCAAATTTTATACAATGACATGTCTTCCTGCAAGCATCCCAATCTCTTACTGGTACCAATCTTTCCATTTAGAGGCAAGGGACTAATAAATAGACTAGTTCATTTTTTTCAAAAACCTCAGATTCGCATTTATTGGAAATGTGTCTATGGCCTAAAACCAGACATAGTACACACCAGTGGTGCAAGGTTGGGATCATATATTGGATATTACCAAGCTTTACCCTCACTGAATTCCTAAAGTTTTGTCTCATTACATGTGTTCAGTGAGCTGATGCTTTGTGATGTTGGAAGAGTACCTGATTTTGGTTGACCAAATCAGCAACCCATGCCTCACAACTACAGTTTCTTTTTTTTTTTTTTAAAGATTTTTTTTTTATTTATTTGAGAGAGAGAAACACAGCGAGAGAGGGAACACAAGCAGAGGGAATGGTAGCGGGAGAAGCAGGCTTCCTGCAGAGCAAGGAGCCCGATGCGGGGCTCGATCCCAAGCCCTTGGGATCTGACCTGAGCCGAAGGCAGTCGCTTAACGGCTGAGCCACCCAGGCGCCCCACAACTACAGTTTCCAAGTTACTCCAGTCTTTCAGAGTATAGTGTATCTCATGGCACTGATTCATGCAACAAGCTCAGGGTTTATAATCCCCTAGAAATTTCATCATCAACTCATGGCAGAAACTCTCCTGTCAATAAAGGGATGAGAATCTTGAGGTGCCATTCTATGAACTACAATTTTGCTTTTGGCTTTCTCCAACGTTTTGTAACCCCCTTAATAGTCAAACCTTTTTGAAGAAGAATCACAAAATTTGAATTGCAAATTAACGCTGCAGTTAGTGCAGATGTAATAAAATACATCTAAAAGACACTAAATCTTAGGTACATTAACATTTGCTTCAAGGTAGTTTCAAGATTGGAGATCAACAATTCACCTTTCACATTAAAACAGCATCAACTAAACTGGCTAATCACAGAAAATAATTGTGGAGGCCCTCTAGACATACTGTTGAGTTACAGGTTGAAAGTATCAGGTCTAAAATCAGACTGCATTTGAAGTTCAGCTTCACTGTAGTTTGGCTATCTAGAAGAGCTTTTTAATCTTCAATGATCCTCTGAAAAAGAGGATATAACACTACCCAGTTTTATGACTTTCATGAAGACTAAATGAAATGATAGGGGAAATATAAAGTGTTTAATGTAGTATTTGCACATTAGGTATATCTAAATAAATATTAGCTGTCATTATTATTATTTTTTTAGATTCCTACATTTATTTTACTTTTCTCAAAAAAAAACATATATATATATATATAGTACTCTAGGGGCACCTGGGTGGCTCAGTCAGTTAAGCATCTGCCTTCAGCTCAGGTCATGATCCCAGGGTCCTGGGATGGAGCCCAATACCCTGCTCCCTGTTTGATGATGGGGAGTCTGTTTCTCTCTCTCCCTTTGTACCTCCCCCTCCACTTGTGCTCTGTCTCTCACTTTCTCTTGCTCTCAAATAAACAAAAACTTTTTAAAAAAATGGTATTCTACTAAATGCACTTGGAGGTAACATTGATTTAAATAGAGTCAACTTCTGTTCTCCATATCCAGCACAGTAGTCTTATATGAGGGCACTCAAAAGTTTATTACTGAAGATTATGGGTGATGAATGATTAAATCAGGGTCTTCTAACCCTATAGATGAAATTTTGGTGGACTTTTTGAGCTGATGGAAGGAAAGAAGCCTCGCCTCTTTTCACTGAGGATCCGTAGTGTATCCTGCTGAACAGAACTGGAATGTGTTTCTCTAAATAAAGTTTAGTGTGTTACTGAAAAGAGCATCTAGACCAAATTCCATGCTACCTTGGCATCAGAATTTCTTTGAATCTGATTATTATCTTAAGCCACATTCCAATGAGCCCAAGGTGTCCTGTGGGGAAAATAATTACTCAATTCTAGTAGTTGGCAGTTATCCCACTTAAAAAAAAAAACAAAACACTTTAAACTTGCCTTTGCATTCCTCACTTCAATACCAGTTAAATCAAAGGTGGATTGTGATTAAAAGGAAGGCATTTTTATGCACTAGCATTTACTGTATACATTTTCTAAATTACATTCTTTTTGGTCTTAAGGAAAGGTTTGGTTCTTTAAGGTTTTTCCTTTCCACATGAATTAAATTTTAAACTCTTCTTTTCCTAGTGAGTAAAGCTCTACATATGACCCTTGATGACATACGATCTTGCAATGACTTCATTTCTCTTCATTTGCAGACTTTACATTCAAGAAACTACTTAAATGGAGAAGACTTATTGCTTAAAAACTGACCTCTTTGTTTAAAATGTTCAAAAAATACCTAAATTGAAGAAGTACAAGTTTGTTTTAAATTCAGAAGCACCAACATAATGATTTGGTTTTAAAGTTATATTTTTCAAGAAGTCACAATATAACATCTTTAATTTGCAGTCATTCTCAAAAATTTCTAACACCTTTCTGGGTTGAATTTAGAATATAGTACATAAGTGAAATAACTTTTTTTTTTTTAAAGCTCAAAATATTTTAGAGGTCAACCATGTATTCAGGCTTGGAGGGACCTGGAGAAAATGAGATCCCTGGTTTCTCC
The DNA here is from genome assembly GCA_028646535.1 of Procyon lotor. Classification (NCBI taxonomy): domain Eukaryota; kingdom Metazoa; phylum Chordata; class Mammalia; order Carnivora; family Procyonidae; genus Procyon; species Procyon lotor. The sequence goes on from CM053617.1 coordinate 16,832,636, forward strand.
CTAGATTTGCCACATATTAGTTATATTAGTAACATTGGTCACAGAGTCTTGCAAGGGTCGGTTTCCTTATTTCTAACACAGGGGTATTGGACATTTATGACCTTTTTGTTCTTTCCAGTGCTATGACCCTATGTTGGAACCAAATAGATTATGGGAAAATCTAAATCACTGTGAACTGAAAGAAATGTGGAGGAAGTTTTTGATAGTAAAATACTGTGAAATACCCAAACTTTACTGAATCAGAATCAGACTGTAATGCAAACAACATCTGGATGTTATTGTTAAGAACCAAGTGCAAAAGGGGAAATCCACATTATGTTAATGTTACACTGGCTAATATCAGAACCTTGGGAAAAGGAACAATTTAAAGGGAAAAACAAGACAGAAATGACCCATAAGAATACTGTGGTTACTATAAACCAGAGTATTTTCAAAATAGGGGAAATGAAAATTCTCAAGTCGAGGAAACTGACAAAACTCGATCAGCATAACCCTTTATATCAACATTGGCCTAACTGACTTTATAATATTGTATCTTAAATATAAAACAAATCTATGTCTTTATGAAAGTCTACATGAAAGACTTTTCCCAGACAAGAGTTCTGCCTTAAAAAATGTTAAATTAGATTTACAGCTGCATTTCTCAGTCAGTTGAACATTTTTATCGACCCTTTCCAGTTAAAACATTTTTAGTGGTTGTGGCTACTAAATGTTCCCGAATTAGCTGGGAACATTCTCGCTGGTGGGGCTTAAATTTTTGCTTGATTTTTTTTTGCTCTCATTTGACAATATTGAAAATCTCCCTGGGGCTATTTTTGTCCACACATCACTCAAAGTTCCACCACAGCAGAATCTTGTGAAGCATATACCAAGGCAAAAACCTCAAGGTTATGTGAAAGCACAGTAATAATAAAAATAATGATGGCTAGCACTCCTATCATTTATTGAGAACTCCAAATATAAGCCCACCATAAGCCCACATACCAAGATGTACCAGGATGGGTGTTATCTCTGTATTCAAGCTGAGGGAACTAAATTGAAGCTCAAAGATGTAAAGCAACTTACATAAAGTCAGGGACTTGGCAAGTAGCAGGACTAGGATTTAAACCCAGATCTATTAGCCTCTAGAGTCCACAAGCAGGCTAATGATACCCTCTGAAGCATCTTCTGCTTGGAGTTACCCTACCTCCCTTCTTCCATCTATCCTATATTACAGAGTGGTGACATTTGCCTTGGGAAATTCAGGTTTGCGGTCCTATGAAGGCTATGATCATCTGCATACTTTTCTATTTGTTCTATAGCCAATTTGAACCATTAAATCTCTATAGCCCTGCTTAGGCCATTTGAAAACCAATGATCAAAGAAAGACACTGCCTCTCATCCACTGTTCACTGCACATTCCAAAACATCAAACTCCTCCAAAAGCTGCCATTCTAGGTTTCCATTTGAGGAAGAGTGAGAGATCAGGTCTCAAGTGGCAAGCCCATGGGTTTCCCCCTGTCAGCCTGGCAGAAACATGATGTGGAATATCTTTTCGGCACAGCATCTACACATGACCACTAAACAATTACACTGGGGTAATGGGACTCTTAGATTCATGGCTTTTACAGACTCTTAAGCGTGCCCTTAACTAGTTTAATTGGTTTTCCTTAAACAAGTGAAAAGCGAAGCAGACTAATTTAAATCTGAAAAAAATCCCCAGTTATTATTTCTTAGTAGCCAGACTTTGTCTTTAAGCTCTCACTTAAGGTGATACTTCTAATCTCCTTCAATTATGCCCCCTTTTTTAGCCCCTCACTCAAATACGTCATTCATTTTCCTATAAAAACTTCCCTAGATCCTGTCTGGTGTTCCTGGGCAGTTTACAAAAACAGATAAAGGAAATGACTCCTTACTTTGTTCTTTTACTCACATGGCATAGATGTATCTAAGAATGGAAGTCACAGTCCCATGGGCAGAGAATAGAGGAGGGGAGAAAAATGATTTATGATGGTCAAAGTGTGGGATGGTGCAGGAAGATAAGAGAATAAAGCAATCTCTTTCATGACCCTTGTTCCCAAGGATGATTAAAAATAAACGGCTAATCTTTCCTTCTGCTTAAGGAAAAGACTTGTATGGACATGTGGGTGGAGAAGGTTATTGCTTCTGTAAGCATTCTTGAAATTAAGTCAGAACAAATGTTTATCGAATATTTACTCTGTTCAAGAATCTATGAATAATGTCACCTTCTTTACTTGAATTAGTTCAGTTTTAACTAATGTTTAGCTAACTTTTGCCTTTATTCTTGTCCCTCCTGGATCTTGTAACCTAGGATCTTGCTCAGCTCCCATTTTCCCATTTAATTTGAAGGTAATATGAAGTTATATTAACCATTTGCTGTTAGTCATCAAAACATTTTTCTCACCCATATGTACATTGGGAAGTTATTTTGGCATGTGTTTACCAAGCTATACACTATGGTTCCTGTCACATCCCTTTTACCAGAAAGCTGATTAAATATGTTTTTGTGCAAGTCTCAAAGGACAGGTGATTTATTACCTAAAAGATTTTTTTCAATAATGCATTGGGAAGGGTATGTGCTATGGTGAGAGCTGTGAATTGTGTAAGACTGATGAATCATAGCACTAAAACAAATAATTATTATATGTTAATAAAAAATAAATCTAAAAAATAAAATAAATAAATAAATTAATATCACCTATGAAAAAATTAATGTAAGAGTGTCTAGTACTTGGAGTAGATGGTTTGGTTTAAATGATTCATCAGTGTTAATTCTAGGTCACTGTCGTTTCTCCATTTCATTTTGGCTTTTTTGACAGTAGTCCTCTTCATTACATGTTAAGCTTTGTTGCCCTGCATTTAATTGCTCCTAGTGTGAGAAATGTGAGTTTAGAAACCTCTCTTAAAAATCAAGTAATATCCTGGGCGGGGGGAGGAATGACCATAATTCTTCAACTTCAAAAATTGCAAACTTCTTAATGGTATGACTGTGGTTTGATTTTCACTTCTATTCTTCACAAGCACAGGGATATAAATAAACTAGAAACTCAATAGATATGTATTAAATAGACTTTATTCATTCTTCTTCTAGATGTTATTCTTTCTCAGAAACTGACTTCATTTTCTCCCTTTCTTAGCTGGTATATAAAAGTGATTTCAGTTCAGCCTCATGGCTGGTTGTATCTGAGATTTGCCCAACTAGAGTAGCCCAACTTCATGAGAGAAAGGATAAATCTCACTTTGGTGTGTGTATTCTATATATACAATATATATTACATAAATATATATGTATATAATAAACAAGCAAACAATCAAGAATAAATAAATAAACAATAACTTTGTTGTGGACTTACCAAAGAAAACACATGAAAATTGCAGGCAGTGGAGCTATAAGACAGGAAATAAAAAGAATTGTGATGGACAAAAGAAGCCACACAGAGCATATTCACTACCTCCCTCTGAGTCTAATATGAGCAGACTCATGGGAAGAGTTAAATGAGATAATACATGTAAAGTGTTTGGGACAGTACCTAGCACATAGTAAGTGCTCAATAAAGCTTTTTTATTACTATTGGTTTTGATGTGCTTACTATGTGCTTGGCACTATGAGGTGTTAGGGATACAGTGGGGAACCAGGACTCACAGAGTTCATAGTGTAACAAATAAAATAAACTTGAAACATATATACAAGTTTTCTCTGTTTTCCAAAGGTAGAACATTCCTCTGGAACTTTTTTAAAACTGAAATGTTGTAAAGCAAAGAAGCAATTACCATTAATGTATGTGCAAAAAAATAATGTTGAGCATTCCCAAACCCCAAAAATAACTTCTTGTGCTTTTCAGATACTGTAGGACACATTTTGCTAACAGATACACAAAATAAATCAAGGTAAAGCACAGATGCTCATAAATAGTTCAAAGCTATGGTGGCTTGATGATGAGATGCTGATGCAGTTCCCAGGGAAGGAGCTTGATGGGGTCACCCTTGTTTCTCAGGTGTGTGGCCTCTAGAAGACCTTGCTGCAAAATGAACACTGAGAGCTATTTTCAATTTTTGCCTATTTTCACAAAAGTGAAAATTCTTGGGATGTCTAGGTGACTCAGCTAGTTAAATACCCGCCTCTTAATTTTGGCTCAGGTCATGATCTCAGGGTCATGAGATGGAGCCCTGCATGGGGCTGTGCACTGGGCACAGAGCCTACTTGAGATTCTCTCTCACTCTTCCTCTGACCCTTCCTACCTTCCCCCCACCTTCTGCCCCACTACTGTCAAATAAACAAACAAATAAATAAAGTGAAAATCCTCTTCAGATTTCTTCTAGCTAGTGAAAACAAGGTACTAATTAGATTTTTTTTGTAAAAGTGATATGGTGTGACATGAACTTTACAAAAGGTTGGGGCGGAGGGGTTTCTGTATATATAAATGAAAAATTTCAAATTCTGACAGGTCATATGATAGGAACAGAATGACCTCAACTGGGAAGATGTTTTCCACTCATGATGTCTTTGTGGTCCTTCTCCAAAGGAAAGAAAAATACTGTCTTCTCTACTTTAATTATATCATCAATGTTACTCATGAGCTCTATTCCCTTAGTTACATTCCTGTGTGAAGCAAGCTTAGTTCTCAGTCATCCCTGTATTTTTTTTCTAACTAGTGATTAAGTGCTGTAGCTTTTGGCATCAGACAAATCTGGGTTAAAATCCCACTTATGAGCTATGTGCCTCTGGACATTTCCTTCATCTGTAAAAATGTGGAAAGTAAAATTGCCTCCTTCAGAGAGATGGAGTGAGATAAATAAAATACTTTATGTAATGCCATTATCACAGTTCCTGACACAGGCTAAGTGCTAATAAGTAGAGACTATAATAAGAATTCAAAATTTTATTTTATTTTTTTTCTTTTTTTTAATTTTTTTCCCCAAAAATGTTTATTTTATTTTTTCAGTGTTACAAGATTTATTGTTCATGCACCACACCCAGTGCTCAATGCAACATGTGCCCTCCTCAATACCCACCACCAGGCTCGCCCAGCCCCCCACCCCCACCCCTCCTGACTCTGAGCAACAAACTGAGGGTTTAAGAATTCAAAATTTTAGTTTATTCATAACATTTTAGTGGGTTTGTTATTAAACAACCAGCATCCCATCACCCTCTACATTATTCTTGATTATACTTAGTTCACCTTCATCAATCCATCCTCCTCAAAAAGAAAGAAAGAAAGAAAGAAAGAAAGAAAGAAAGAAAGAAAGCTCAAAACTCATATAAGTAAATATTCCTCAATTTGCTTAGTTATTAACTCAATTTGTGGACACCTCAAGGAGCTATGTAAATCTTATCTTTTTTTTAATTTGTTTTTTTGTTTTTTGTTTTTGTTTTTGTTGTTGTTGTTAATGTGGATGTCAATCTCCCCAATATCACCAAGTAGTTGCTGGTCACTAGAACAATCCATGCCTTGTTCACAGAAATGCTAAAGTTTCCCAAAGCAAAGCCTGTAAAAAGCTGGGGAAAGGGATCATTCTCTCTGCCAACTCCTTTCCAGCTTCTTCCAGTTTTGTTAGAATGACAACTAACGTACTCCTTCTTTTACATTTTTTTCTTAAAAACATGGATAAGCATTTGCATTTTAAAAAGTGGCAATTATCACTGTGAAGCATTCAGATTCAAAGCCAACATCGACTGTTGCCATATTTCACAGTGTGCCTGAAGGCCTTCACTCCCCCTTTTACAGTGCATATAGATTCACCCTCAGACAGTTCCAGAGTGTTCTACAGTGACTGTAACAAATTAACTTTTTTATGAGTAGTCGAAAATATTGTCCAGCACTATGATCCCAAAAGATCAAAACAATACCCTTACCAACAAGAGTTCTTCAGATCTCTGAACTTATCGAGGCTTTTTGGTTCTACTTCCTTAGTTAGTCTCCCAGTTTTGTGGAGAATAGCAGCTGTCATAGTCCCAATTTACAGATGGAGAGAAACTGAATTCTAGAGTGTTTAGAGATTTCCAAAAGCCACTATCAATAATATTTATGATTTACAAGTCACTCATTAACAGGCCATCTGAAAGAGTTTAGCCTGGAAAGATCTCTTCATTTTGATGAAATAGGAAGCAAATGTTTTCAATCAACATTCAATTGGGATATGTGCTCACGAAGAAAAAATAAAGCACCAAAACTTATAGCATATATACCAACGTAGTCCTCAGAACTGTTGGCTTTGTCTGGTCTGGGCATCCCACTGGATTAAAGTATGGAGATAAAGAATCCTAGATCACAGGTGTGATTCTCTCCCAGGTGAGGTACATTCTCCAAGTGCAAGATGTCTCCCTTCTAGAAACTTCCACCCCTTGAGCCCCGCTGACTGTTTCATAAATCCATGTTTCTCATCATAGGAGCAGCTGGGTGAGGCAGTGTGACCCCTTCAAAGCAAACACATCGCTTCAGGACGTCTCTAAACACATGCCCTTTTGCCTCTTGGCCATAGGTAGGGGCAGAAATTTTCAAATACATCAGAAGCGAGTGTGAAATTCTTATTCACAGAAGCTTCCCTTAAAAATAGAAACTTGTAGTTCTTTTCCATCACCATGAATGGAGGCCATTTGAAAAATGCTAAACAAAAAAACAAAAAAAAACACAGCCTGCCATCTATTTTTGTACATAAAGTTTTATTCAAACATGGTCATTCCATTGATGTACGGTTCATCTATGACTTTCATGTTATGATGGTTCAGACTGTATGGCCCACAAAACCTAAAATATTTACTACCTGGCCTTTTATGAAAAACATTTGCTGATCTTTACTATATAATGTAGTCCCAAAGTTTGAGGCAGAATAATGTCCTGGTTTAAAGCAGAGGCTCCAAAGTCGGTATTCTGTTTAAAGCCTGGTTCTGGTGTTGAGTAACTGAAACCTTGTGTAAAGTATCCAACCTCTCTGGGCCTCAGTGTCCTCATCTGTAAAACAGGAAGATTAATAGCAACTCCCTAAGAGAAGTGTGGAAAGGATTAATTGAGATAATACATCTAAAGGGTTTCAAATATTGCCTGGCATAAAACATCTTTATTAGTATCACATTGGCAACAGCTGTATAAACTGAACTCCAACAGAAAAGCTTCAGCTGAGTTGTAAATGGCACTTAAACATGCTTGTAAGAATTTCCAAGATTCATCGCTGTGTTATACAAAGGGGACTCTCAGCTTATTTCCAGTGACAAGCAATAGGCTGACATAAATGACAGCTTAGGAACACAGCCATTTCATATCCTTCCCTCACTCTATCCCCAAACCATTGCTTTTGATTTCAATAGCTAATGTCTACATATGTCATACATTAGTCTGTAGTCAGACATTCAGACTTCAAATTATTTGATCTTCAAACTTGTCATTTTTCATGTATTTTGTCTTCATCTCATCTCCTTTGGCTTTTTTTTTATGCCTAGCACTCATTCCTTAATACTGATTTTATAACACCCACAAATTCTAAAGGTCATGGAGGATGATGAGAAGAGAACCCCCTTACTTTCACTTAAGCCAATGTGACTCACAAGATAATGTACAAAAATCCCTAGAGAGTATCTAAAATGCAAGTCCAGTGCCCACAGAATCTTATTTTATAGGGCTGGGATGGTTCTCGAAAACTGCTTTTGTAGGACACAACACAGCTGATGCTTACTTTGAAAGAATCATACTTTGAAAAGAACTAACCTCCTCCTCCTCTTTCTTCTATGTTATCAAGAGATCAGCTTTTTGAAGTCAATACATGCATCACCATGTCCCCTTCATCCCTGAAAAACTGGTTTGTATGTATTGGGGGCTGGCAAAAGTGGGAGTGGGGTTAATATTTTTATGGGCCTACATTGGTCCCAAATGGATAATGTGAATGGACTTACTGAAGAGAAAACAGAATTTTATGTCTGCATGTAAGAACAGTATAGATTTTCAGAGATGCGTAATGATGCATACCATGTACCAGAGGGTAAAACTAAGCTCATAAGACTTTTCAGCTATATTTGATACTTTGGAACATAAGGGTCCTTATAGATCAATTTAAACTATCTGGTTGAACTATCTGCTTTAGTAATTACATGATTTTTTTCTGACTTTGCCAGTTTCGATTTGTAACTCCCAAGTTTGGGAAAACCATCTCAAGTTAAAAATTGGTTTTTAAAATCATTCTGTTCACCACTACCTGCCCCCCGCCATGCAACGGAATGAATTATTAGTAATATGCTAAGGGTGTACAGCTCCGCCAAGATGTACTTCCTGTTTCTACTTGGGCTGGTTTAGTATTATTTTCCAATGTTCTGAAATTGCATGTCAGAATGTATTTGAAAACATAATAATTTGGAAATGGATATCTTGCTAATTGGAGCATCTGTCTCTAGCTACAGCTCTTTTCTTCTCTTTGTAACATCCTGATTTATAATGATCATCTCACCTTTGCAGATATTGCAGTATTTAGGAATAATGCTCAACCCTGTTCTGTCTCTGGAATAACATAAAGTCATCCTGGGTTATGCTATTATTCTACTACCTATGAATTATCTCTGTGCTTCATTCCCTATTGGTTTGGTTTGTTGCCAAAGTGGTGATTTATGTTTGCTTGCTTCTAGACCATATTATTGCAATGCTTTCATATACAGACTACCCGATTAGACTCTGCACAGAAAGAAAAGAATACAGTTCACTTAATCAAGTGTGTTACACACAATTCCCTGCTTCCTTAGGCTTCCTCATGGTTTCCTTTTCTGAGGAGGGAAAGAGAAGCCATACCACCAAAGTCAAGACCCTGACAATTTCCATTAATGTCTTTGAAGCCTACAGCTTTTAGGTTTCTAGAATTGGTATAGCAAAAGAGCTGCTCATATTTTGACAATTGGAAGTTTTATCCAAATAGATGTATAAACCAAAGCTGATTTTGCCTTTGCTCTTACTTTTCTTACAGGTGTCACTTGATTCAATATGATGTATACAAACAATCTTATCCTTATGGAATTGGGCCATTTGGATTGCCTGGTGTAAAGGAATGATGGTTCTGGAGAAGAAAGAGTTTCTCACGTAGTCTAACATTTCTCCCCATGCAGCTAACCTTTATCTAGCATCTGTGGTCAACCAACCATGCAGCTAACCAGCATCCCTTTGGTCACCTTTAGTGGTGGGGGCTTCAGGATTTTAAACACAGCTGGTAGCACTGCTGCATATTTCTAGTTACTGGTTCCTTTTTCTTTTTCAGTAGGATCCCAAGCCTCCTCTGGGGTAATCATCTTGGAGCCTTGTTTTGTTTTTTCTCTTTTCTACAGCACTTCCTATGGATTGGTTGTTTGTGTCCCCCCCCCCCCCCGACTCAAATGTTGAAACTCATAACCAGTGTGATGATATTTGGAGATGGGGTCTTTGTGAGGTAATTAGGTCATGAGGGGAGAACCCTTGTGATGGGACCCTTGAGCTGACCCTTATGAGAAGACACAGGAGATAGCTTGCTTCCTTTCTCTCTCTCTACCAAATGAGGGTACAAGATGGACTTCTATAAACCAGGAAGAGGGACTTCACTAAGAACCCACCATTTTAGCACTGTGGTCTCTGAATTCCAGCTTCCAGAGCTGTGAGAAAGAATTATTTCTCATTTAAACCACTGAGTTGGGGGCGACTGGGTGGCTCAGTGGGTTAAAGCCTCTGCCTTCAGCTCAGGTCATGGTCTCAGGGTCCTGGGATCGGGCCCGCATCGGGCTCTCCGCTCAGCGGGAAGCCTGCTTCCCCCACCCTCTCTCTCTGCCTGCCTCTCTGCCTACTTGTGATTTCTCTCTCTCTGTCAAATAAATAAATAAAATCTTTAAAAAAATAAATAAAATAAAATTATAAAAAAAAACCACTGAGTTGATGCTATTTTTATGATAGCAGTCCAAATGGACCAAACCAGCACTCATAAAGTATATTCCATATGGCAGCCATGCAGATAAAAAGACAGTTATCCAATTTGTCTTAAGCCCCTTCACCAACTAATATATCTAATTTCTTTTGCTATATCTCACCTCCTTGGTTTTCAAATATTTCACCATTCTGTTCAAGTTTGTAGCAAGTACTTCTCTTTGCCAATTTCTGTCCTTGACCAGCCCATGTGATCCTGATAATATTACTTAACCACTTCCTAACTTATACTACAATAGACATGCATAGGCCATACCTTCCTACTCAAAAACTCAAAGTTCTAAGAAATTCACAGAAGAAACCCAAAGCAAAGAAAAAGACTTATTAAACAAAGCTCTCTGCACAGCTCTATGGGAGAGAAAAAAATTAAATTAAATCATGGCTCCACAATGACTAATGGATCAGGTTTCCTGTTTACTTCCTGAAAGAATGGGCATAATATTTTTTAAAGTTTGAAAGGATAGACTCCAAATGATAATAATACTTATCTTCTACGTTAAAAAAACATAATCATCTACTGGAAAAATGAGGTTGACACTCTCCATTTTGTTTAATCACCCAAAATAAACATTCTTATCATGTACAGTGCTTCAAGAAAGAAGGAAATGCTTTCCAAAAGGTATTACAGATACCTTTTGTTGCTTTTATTTCTTTGATACTTCTAATTTTTTTCTACAAGGGGCCAGCATTGTTTCTGTAACTCTTTTTAAGACAGCCGACATTATTTCCATAACTCTTTTTAGACTCAATATTCTAAAACAATTTGTCAATTAATTATTATAGCGCAGATGATTTCCAAATGTTTAAACTCTGGGAATTAAAAAAATGTGGAAATTATATTTTAACATCTTTTGGTAAAAAGCAATTGTAGTTTTATAATTGAGACAAAAATCATGAGAAATTATCCATGACCCTAAAGTAAAGGCAAGAATTCTGAACAAAGAATTCATTGGAAACATTCAAGCAAAAACACTGCTTCTGGGTACATTGTTTTAAATCCATTTCTTTTGGAACCTTAATGTAGAAGATACACATACAATGATGTTAGCCCAGGGTAACACACAACAGAAAATGTATTATTAAACTTGGAATACTTATAAGCATCCTTAGACAAAAATGCCCAAAGTAGCTGCCTGAATTGAGACATCTGGAAAATGGAGGCATTATGTGTTGACCTAGGATAATTTGCTATGATGCTGGTGATTTTCTATTCATTTTCTTCAGTACGTTTCAAAAGACTATTGTATTTAAAAACCAAATTGCTGGCACTACGCAATTTGAAAAAAAAAAAATACATCAAGTACACAAATTACTGGAGAAAAATGCTGCCTGTAGTCTCCGACCAAGTTAGATTCACAGAAAATGCCATGTCAAAATCCTGCAGGGTCATCCTTTATACATTTGAGGATGAATTTATAACCTTACCACCCAGACCATCCCAGCATTATAGAGCAAAGGCTGCCTGTGTAATGGAAGCTTATGCAAACATTGATTTCTTGTAGTTAACTTCCAAATGTCTTCAGATTATTCTTGGGCACTCTTGGAGCTTATCTCTTCACCCAGCAGCAGACAAGTGAGTTAATATAGGGTGCGTGTGTGTCCATTTCTGTTGACACAATGTACAGGCTATCAGTCGCTATTAATTCCAGGAGAGTAAGGGCAGGGCAGAGGGCAGGCAAAGCGGAATCCCAACAAAACAGAAAAGAATATGCGCTGTCGGATCTCTTTTTGTCGAACAGTTCAGTTGGCCACCACTGATCTTTTAAAGTCTGTTTGTACTACCTTCAATTACTTGCTGAAAGCGGCACAGATTGGCTCGTACATGTCATTGTTTGGATAGCACAGAAACATGAATTAAATCTGTCAGTCTTTTGATCTGCATGCCAAGTCAACAGTGTAGTCATTGTAAGTACTTATCCAAAAAACAAAACAAAAAAAAAAAAAAACCACCCTCCCCCCCAAAAAAACCCACTTTGTATTTGGTCATGAAGAAGAGAGGAAAAAATTTTTGCCCTTTTGCCTATTTTTATCACTCTTCCAGTAATACTCCTTTTTAAAATGACATTTTTTTTTGTCAGTAGGGAAAAAAAAACTCTTGTCAGATGCAGTTCTTAATTATAGACTTTGAGATCTGTGAAGGCTTGCATTACCTCCTTCCATTCAGGACATAACCACAAGTGTAATAGAGAGAGAAAGGTAAATAGTAACCCAAGGAAAATACTGTTTTGCATTGGTCCTGGTACAATGGTGTGCAATTTCTTCCCTTAGTACTTTTCATAAAATTGAATACTCTGAAAGTAGACAGCATATAAAACAATCTTTCAGGAAGAAAGGGGAGGAGACACTGAGTTTCATTTAAGCTGAAGTTCAACGTTAAAAAAACATAATCCTCTACTGGAAAAATGAGGTTGGCACTCTCCATTTTGTTTAATCACCCAAAATAAACATTCTTATCATGTACAGTGCTTCAAGAAAGAAGGAAATGCTTTCCAAATCATGTCGTTGAAAGCACAAAATTTGAGGACCAAGATTAAAAGCTCCCTAATTTTTTACTTAGCTTGTGTTATAGTTAATATTAATAGAAAAAATGTGGAAAAGTTTTACATTTGAATAGCCACAAGTAATTAGAAGGAGATGGATAGCACTGGTGGTTGAACAATCCCTAAATCTCAGAGTATTAACTGTTTTTTAGGTGTCCAATGAGTAGGAGATTGACCCCGTCTATTCATTTGATGTGGAAAGGGATGGAGGAAAACTATAAGGAAGACAAGCAAGGTAAAGCAAAGGATCTCAGTATTAACCTATATGATCAAACTCTGAATAATGGAGCAGCTCCTTCTAATTGAAAATAATTTTGAATTCATAGCTAATCCTTTTCCCAACAAAACAATCTGGAGGTAAACCAATCAGTCTCCAGCATGGAGAGTTAAGTCTCTAGACCTTCTGGGTTAATATCTTTAATGACAGCTACATTTATTTTATTTGAGAAGCTTAATAAAACTCCCCCATCTGACCAACAATTAATATCCAAACCAACGATGTGCTGAAAAATCGCGTTGACTGTAATTGGGAGTCACAACAAGTTCTGTCTTCTAGACAGAGAGAACAAAGATGCTACTGAATGTGTTGTCTTGGGTCTTTTTGTCTGCTGACCTCTCTGTAGATGAAAAATCGGTGACAGCTGTAGCTGTGTGCGGCACAAACATCGCTCTCAGTATTCTGTGTAACACACACACTTCAGCTTTCTTTGCTTTGTTTCCAGAGGCGTTTTATTCTCGAATTTCAAAGCTGAGAGGCAAGAAAAAGTGCCAATTGGAAGTCAAAAACAAAATAGTGAGGAGATACACTTTAATAGATTCATCTGCATCCCTTTGTTAGCAATCTGTGTTCAGACTTTCATTTCTCCATCACTCGAATGAAGCACGTCTGAGTCACATAAAGACATAGTCTCTGAATAGCAAATTGTCATAGGAGGGGAAATCATTTTTGGGCCCTCATTCCAGCAAACAAAGTTTGTAAGGAGCCATGGAAGAATTGCAGGTTGTGTTTGGACTGGTTTTAAATGTGTCGTCTTCTAATGTTTGATTATCTACATAAACCCAGCATTTTATCCTGCTAAAGTGGAATAGAAATCTCCTGAGATCATGCCTTTAAACAGTGTTTCTAGTATTTCCTGCTTTCAAATGTGTTCTTTCTCCCCACCCCCTCTCTGTCTCTGCTCCCTCTTTGTCTTCTCTCTGGGTGTGTGTGTGTGTGTGTGTGTGTGTGTGTGAGTGTGTGTGTGTGTGTGTGTGTGTGTGTGTGTGGTTTTCCTTCACAAGTGTTAGCCAGATCTTAAAGCAGTATGAAACTGAAAGATAGTTTTTTGTGCTTTTGTCCATCAATAATACCTCTGTCTGAACTTAACTTGCTGAATACCACATGTCTGAATTCTGTCATATAATGACAGGAAGTATTACAACTATTCAGTATGACTGAGATGTGGGGCCACGTAAAACTTTAGAGTTGATAATCTATGAATCCCAATATCAATGGTGCAATCCCCCCCCAAAAAAAATGCCTATCCAGAGAAAATCAGCAACATTTAACTCTGAACAGAAAGGTGGTGATCTATTTCATGCCTTGATAAAAGGCCAAAAAGATAACACACAGATCCTTCTACATAAATAACAAGGAAAACCTGGCCTTTAATTAAGAGAGCAGCTGCCATGTTTGTGGTAATATTCTTCAAGCTTCATGGTCAGCATCACAGTGGTGATTTAGTAATCAGCCAAGATTCTGGGGAGTTTCGCTGTAACAGCCTCGTACTCAAAGTTTTAGGTGGAGTGAGGACCTATAACTTAGCAGTTATAAATTTGTTACGTGGAGCCAGACAGACCTGAGTTGAGGTCCTAATTCTGTCATTTACTGGCTGTGCGGCCTAGGGCAAATTTCTTTACTCTCTGAGCCTTGTGTACTCAACTATTAGAAGTGGAAAATGAAAGAGCTTTACAAGTTTGTACAAGAGAGCTTAGAAGAATTTGCTGGAAGGATTAAGAAAGAGAATTCCTATAAAGCCCTGGCAGATAGTATGTGCTCAATGGACGGCAATGACTTTATTTTATTATTATTGAATTAAAGGTTCTATCAGTTGTCAGTTGGTCCCAGGGGCGTTGGCTCACTGATTCATCCCAGAGTAGAGTTCTTCATACTAAGTGAAACTTCCAGCACTTCCCAGAGGAGGGAAGCAGAAGGAGGCAGGGAGAACAGTAAAGGAAGAAAGAAGTGGAGTGGGAGAGAAAGTTCTGCTCGTCACCTAATGTGCTATTGACTCTGAACCTCCCCCACTGAAGGGAGAAAATGAAGCATCAGCCTTTGAACCCTTATAAATTGTGAGCTAAAACTATAGGAGTGTCTTGGACATCTTGCCACTTGCCGCTCCAGAGATACTGAGGAAGACTGGTGGGAGTCTAGGTGGTTTCAAAACCTAAAGCAGTAATGAGGAACCAGAGATGGATAAAGTCTTAGCTCCATGAAGATTATGCAGAGTGTAGGATGGTGCCCGTGAAGTAGCGGACAACTTTGAGGTCCCTCTTGAAAATTCTAAGTTCCGCCCTTGAATGTCTGCCCTGTAAGGAGAGCTCCGTAGCCTCAAGAGCACAGTCTGTGTGAGCACACATTCACACTTGCACGTGTGCACACACACAAGCACAAGTGCCCTTCTGATTTCAGAAATGCTTCCAGCATAAGCATTTAATTACCTAATAGACAATTTAAGACTTAAAGCTAAGAGTTAGATCCCAAACTAGCACTTAGCGCAGAGTCACTTTAATATCAGTAGTTAGCCCAGAAATGCTTGCTGATAGAATACCTAAGAGCTCACCAAAGGGCTTCTCAGAAAAAAATTATTAAAGTAAAATATCAGTAAATGTTTAAATGTCAAGGCAGGAAATAGCACCTAGTTGTTTAAGCCAAAAAACAATTTCTCTCTCCCTTGCCACATCCAAACTATTGGCTGTTTTCTTGGCTTTAAATAGATCCCAAATCTGTCCATATTTCACAATCTCTCATTCCCACCCCCTGTCCAAACACTGTCACTTCTCACCTGTTGCTTCTCTCACCCCTTGGGAATCCACACTTCACACAGAAGTCAAAGAAATTGTTCTAAATGTCAGTCAGAGCACATTGTTCCCTGCTTACCTTCCTCCAGTGTCTTCCCACAGGACAGAGAAGTGGTCTTGCTGCCAAGCTTTCCAGATGAACACCTCACTTGTCTCCCCATCCTTTGGTCCCTTCACTAGAACCTTGCTCCTCCTTTGGCTCCTTTGCACATTCTATCCCCTCTGCCAGAAACATTGGCCTCCAATATTTCCCGTGGCTATCTCCTTGATATTATCCATGCCTGGTTTGAAGTGACACTTCTCCACAGGGTTCTTCACTGACTCAGGGAAAGGGCCACCATGCTTGGGACCACACACTCACATTCTGGTTTCATAGTTCTTACTGCTATTTGACTGTGTCTTGGTCATTTCTTTGTTGACTTGCTTAGTGTCTGTCTCACCCAGCCTAGAGGATAAATTCTGTGAGGGCAGATGCTTTCTCTTATTTACCACTGTTTCTTCTATTCCTAGGACACTGTCTGTTTCCCACTTTTGTGGAATAATAATGTGTTGAGTGCTTCTTATGAACAAGTATGATAGTAAGTTCTTTATATGGTGTATTTTATTTAATACTCCTCAACATTCTGAAGGTGGGCACAATTAGTATCTTCATTTTCTCTCTTTTTTTAAAAGGATTTTTATTTATTTATTTGACAGAGAGAGAGATCACAAGTAGGCAGAGAGGCAGGCAAAGGAAGAGGGGGAAGCAGGCTCCACGCTGAGCATAGAGACCCACGTGGGGCTCAATCTCAGGACCCTGAGATCATGACCTGAGCTGAAGGCAGAGGCTTTAACCCACTGAGCCACCCAGGTGCCCCAGCATCTCCATTTTCATGGAGGTATATGAGACATAGAGATTAATAACTTGCCTAGTGAAACAGTAAGTGAATGATGGAATTTGTCTTTTAAAAATCAAGTCTATTGAGACATAATTTATCGAGAGTAATTTATTCCCATTTTAGATATAGAGATTGAGTTTTGATAAATGTAAGCATCTGTGCAAGAGCACTACAATTAAGATGTAGAATATTGCCATCACCCCAAAGTGTTCCCTTGTGTCTTTTCTAAGCTACCTCTAACTAACCCTGGCCCCTGGCACCAGGAGATTTGCTTTCTATCACTATAGATTAGATACAGCGTATACTCCCTTGTGGCATCTATATTTAAACCCAGTTTAGAAACCATGCTTAGCTACTTTGTTTGGCCCTAAAGCCATTTCTGGCATTATCATCTTCTTTGATGCAGGTGACATTCAGAAATTTAGATCAGATTGCTATATATTCCAAAATTTTTATAATAAAAGCCTATTATGCAAACATAAATATAGATGTATATCCATAAATATAGATAACTAAATAGCCATCATTCATTAAGGTTAAAAAAATACTCAAAAACTAGGTTCAAATTCTGGTTTTGCCTCTTATTGGGTTTGTGACCTTGAATTACTTTTCACACACCGGGTTTTAGTTTCCTGACCCACATATGAAAATGCACATAATTATACCCATATTGCAGAGACAGTACAAAGACTGTGACAGATCTTGTAATTAACACAAAGAGCAGGTACCTGCACCAAATAGGGCACGGGTGATCACCCCACTCATTACTATTTCTGTTCCAGAAGCTAGGCTACACTGCCTTAAATTCTTAGTGTTTGTCTTTTCAAAGTGTGACATTTGCCTATGGAGACTCAGGCATCTCTGTGAAATGGGTAGAGAAAGGAATTATTACTCAGTCCATTCAGATGGAGGAACCAGTCAAAGTGATGGGCATAAGCTGCAAAGAGTGTTGTTGGCAGAGTGAGGTCCAGAACACAGATTTTCCCAAAGACTCTCAAAGTAATTCCTGTACATTTTTTATTGTCACTATATTTTTGTTAAGCTGGCAGAAGAAAACTGCCCTCATGGTATTTGGCAAGTGGCAGATCTCAAGCAAGAGTGTGCTAAATGCCTCTTCGAATTGTTAAGTGTTAAATAATGACAGAGTGAGGATTAAAACTTCAGCCTGTGGATTTACCATTTTCTTATCCCTGAGCATGCCTCTTCCACAAACTTTAAAACTGGAAATTTACGTAAATGAATTACTAATCAGAGAAAATGAAGGGAATAAAGAGACAGAAGGGAAATGGAAAGAACTCTCAGAAATTTGATGGAATAAAGATAAACACTGAAAATGGTAGAAGTTGTGAATATGGTCCATATGTTTTTCTGAAGCCAGAAATTACCCAGACAAATAGGTGGGAATATATGGCTGCTAGACAGGCAATGTACCAGAAATATCCATTTAGGGATATAGTAATCAATATGTTATCAAGAACTGTGTCTTCAGGATCATGGAGAATATGCTGTTCAATGATGACTCAGAAATTTCAAAATTCTTGGTCTGTGGCTGCATAAGATGAGTTATTGGCTTGAACCAGAACAGAGAAGACAGCCTTGTAATGCAGAAAGAACTGTACTCCCTCTTAGCTAGCTCCTTGCAAAAGAATGTTGTGATAGTTGGTGAAGAAGCACTTTCTAAAATAAGAATATCTGTTTTGGGTACAGAACAATTCTTAATATTTCAATGTTTAAAAGCAATAGTTTCCAGCAGTGTTGAAAATTAATAGAGTATGATGTTCCAGAATTCTCGTGCCCTTTTTTCCAAAAGACACAGAGTGGGGAGGAGGGCTTTGCTGTTATGAAGTCATGAGCTACATAAGACATATCTCTTGAATACTTGCTGGCACAGACCTAATTCTACTCCCTCCATTGCCAATCTACTTTTCTTGCCCTTTAAGATATAGCAGAGTGAAGGTTATACCTTCATCTTTTTGATGGAGATATAGAACTTCATTCTTTAATAGAATGATACTTTCCGAGTATTTGTAAGGAGATCTTATTCCCAGGAGGGTTTAATGAATACCACAGGTGCTCAGATGTCAAGAAGACTTTAGGAACAGTCAGTCCTGCCTAGAGGCAGAATGACAAATCTTAGTGGGAGGTGTTTGAATTATGCTGGAATTCAGAACATGCAATGACACACTGGAGTATTTTACATCAGTTCATTCCTATCCCTGGCTCTCAAGTAATAAAAAGGGCAAAACAACCCTCCATGTTTCTACATGCTGAGGATGTGTGGGATGCATGTGAATATGGGGTTAGGTCTGGAAAGAGACTGTCTTTACTCTTTATTGAAGTGCCCCTCTCAGGTTTTGAGCCCCATAGTTCAATTTTAACAGTTGATCTAAGAAAGTATAGATAGTTAAGAAAAGATAGATGCTCAGCAAAAGCAAAACTGGGGAATCAGTAAAAGTTATCACCAGTGTCTTTTTATGGGACCACAGTTACCTTTCCCCCATTGTGTGACTCTATGATTCCCTTTATGTTCACTTTTCCCATCCTAACCACTCCACCTTACCATTACCCAAAAGCCATATGCTAGAACTTTCCTGAACTCTTGTCAAAATATTGACTTGGACCGTTTCCCCTTCCAGGCACAATGACATGTGACAGACACGTGTGTCTGTCGTGACTTACGTAGTGTCTTTTCAGATGTGATTTAGTGCCAATCATGAAAAATGAACAGTGTTAACATACAAATCTGAATTTTGTATTTTTCTAGAAGAACTGGAGGATCTAAAGATACCGAGCTCACCATCCTACAATGCAACAATCTCCAGGAGCCGAGGGGCTGCTGTCCCCCTCTCAAACCAAGTAGGCACATTGTAGTTTCCCAAGCTCCCAGAGGGGGCCCTGTACCTTTTTTACTGTTTACCTGGGCGAAGGGGTGTGGTTAGGGACCTCTGGCCACTTCTAGCCTCAGCCCTGTGGGAGCAGTGGGGAGGAGTTCCCCCGTCCAGAAGCATAGAGGGGAGCTGAGTGGCCTGGAGGAGGAGACTGGCCAGCAGGTCTGTCATTATTGGCTGTTCACCCATAGGCACCACTAAAGTCACACAGATTTAGGGAAATCTTTTGTGCTTGCTTTATTATTTTACCCAGAGCAAAAACTAAATTAAAATAACAAAAGGAAGGAATCAAAGATGAAAACTACCTACAGCTTCATCACCCAAACCAATCAGTGTTGTCTTTGAATGTGTTACCTGGAGAACTTTTTCGTAGGTACATTAAGTGATTACGTATTTGAGGTAATTGTAGATTCAACTGTCTTCATCTATATGTTCCCTTTACATTATACTAGGAACCTACTTACCGTTTTGCCCTCCTTTTTAAAAATCTCTTTCCAGTACCCAACGTAACTCCACAAACATGTAACACCATCTATAAATGTAGATCTAGGAGTGTTTTGTTAGGAAAAAATGGGATCGTGCTGTGTACATTTCTCTCCAACCTGCTTTTGTCATCTAACAATATACCATAGATACAGGGGAGGTTTGTGTGACTTAAAAACTGTGGCAAAGTCTCAAAGACTAGGAAGTATTTGTCTCTTCATATAGGTTCTGTCTCCACTCATGGCCGCTCCCAGTGATCTGCAGGTCTCTGTGAGTTAAGTAACAAGAAGGGACTCGATAGATCTCAGGGATGGCTCCCTGGGAAAGCCAGGTGATTGGAATTCTGGGCTTTGGCATCATACAGATCAAAGTTTGAATCCTTGCTTTGCCACTTACTGCCTCTAAATGAGCTTCCCTCAAACCTGATACAAGTCAACCTTTAATTGACTTATCCAGGATTTAGCTTTAAGAAAATCTGAAAGTAAGCTATTTTGACTCTAGCATATATATGAATATAATGTATGATATCTTATTTTATTTTGAACTATATATAGGGAAGGGTATCATAATCTTTTTGGTGTTGAGCTATTCTAAGGATCTTTTTTTAATTTTTTTTTATTCTAAGGATCTTAATCGTGTTTCATTTTTATGTTTGTGTGTGGGGGGAAGTTATTAATTAATCCATTAATTTTAAAATTTTGATCATGAATGAGACCAAAAAAAAAATCATCTTTAGGGGCACCTAGGTGGCTCAGTTGGTTAAGCCACTGCCTTCAGCTCAGGTCATGATCCCGGGGTCCAGGGATTGAGCCCCACCCACATCGGGCTCCCTGCTCATCGGAGAGCCTGCTTCTCCTTCTCTCTCTGCCTTCCACTCCCCCTATTTGTTCTCTCAATCTCTCTCTCTCTCTTTCTCTCTGTTGAATAAATAAATAAAATCTTCAAAAACTTTTTTTATCTTTAGATAGAGCTAATAGCAGGGGATTCATGAAGATTATAGGAGTTGAGTTTATGGAAAGTTCTCAACTCCCTTCTGACACCAGGTGGGCACGTGGTTTTAAGGGGGTTCCCTTCTCCCTTCTGACCACTTGCCCCATCACAGCCCTCAAGGCCTGGCCCCTGAACGCCTCCCTCAAGAAACCATCCCTAACCTCCCTCTTTCTGTATCCTCATCAAATCCTTTACAATGTTCTAGTTTGTTTTCTGCACCTTTGATACCCTTCTATCCACTGCCAGTCTGAAAGCTCCTAGTAGGTAGGGAACTGAATCCCTCCATCCCCTAAGATTTTTTTGGACAGAAGACTTTATGTAATTTCTACTCATACACTGGAAGACACATAGCACAAGGGAACATGTGGAAAGAAAGCAGCTCCCCAATACAGATGTCACAGGTGGTTACCAGCTTCTTCGAGGGGATGCTCCCTCTGACCTCTTATCCCTCCGTCCCTTCTCCCCGTGGTGCCTCTGACTATTTTCTCTGCTTATACTCTGCCTATCTTTTTTGGCTCAGGCGCTCAGGTGTTGGAGTAGAAGTGTTAAATGCCTCATTGGCACCTTTTTGCTAGGGACTCGGGAGGAGATGCCCTAGAGTGGTTCCTAAAACTACAGATCCAGTCCAGGACCCTTCCAATGGGGTAAGAGCTTGCCTCCTGCACTCTCACCTGGGTGCCAAAGCAAAGGATGTTGCAACCTTGTGTCCATCTCAGTGTTGCACTAGCTTCCACTTGGGGCTTTACCCAGGTTCCAGATGTACAACCTGGCTGCTGTTTCTTTTTCTTTTAAGGGGCCAAATGTATTCTTTATGCACTATTTAAAAGAAAATACGGCCTTCAATACTCCATTGAGTATCTTTATAGCTTTGTAGTTACTCAAAATAAAATTAGGTAGCTGTGCAATGATAAAGAGGATTTTAAGATTTTAAAAAATTCATTGCCATAATTTGTCTCCTAAATAATAACAAGAGGATGAACTATAGCCTCTTTTATCTGAATTTCTGCTGTCTTCGTTTACTCCGTGACACAAGGCCCAAGACCTACATTACTGCATTAAGTTTGCAAAGCTATCGAGATGCCCTTGAGTGAGATTCATCATCTTGTCCTAAATTCTCCACACGCTCCACTAAAAGCCTAGTGGCAGACTGAAGGGATTGTCAGAAAGCATAAAAGACAAAATAAAAATTTTATGCTCTTTTAGGCAAGTGAAGATTTGCCCTCTAGCAATTTCTGATATTAACTCATTAATCCTCACAACCTATCTAGAGGATAGATTTCGGGCAGGAGCAGGCCCTGTCACCTCAATTGCCTTGAAACTTGCACCAAACAGAGCACTGACCATTCCCCCGGGACTTGGTCTGAGCATCTCCTCAGAGCCCAGGAGGAGCCAGTACTGGGACAGAAGGGATTCAGATGTATCTCTCCTACTTCCTTCCTCTGCCACCAAAACTGGCGGTGGCACAAGACCTGTGCTTGGCTGAATGCACTGCTGTTTCCATCTTGAATTTTTGTTCAGGTGAATGTTGATCATGAAATCCTGCATTTTCATTATGCTCGCCCCTCCCCCAATTAACATTGCCAATCCTGCTTCTCACACCTCTTAGAAGAAAAGACACTGGTGCTCAATCATTTAGGTCAAGACATGTGTCCTGTATCTTTAGACTGTTGCCAGGGATGCAAGAGTGAAGTCTACATGTCCTGTTCCCTCATCCGTATTCAAGTTTCACTTTGCTTGTTCAAAACTAAATTGGGCCGTGTGCTGAGAAATGGTATCTAATGCTGAAGTCTAGATATTTTCCTTTTTGATTCTATTTATGCCACATTGACTTTATGTTTTCTTGGTTTGAAATCCTGTTTACTTTACTTTGTAGTGCTTTTAATTGTTGCCATATAACAAACACCATACCTTCTTTGCATGTGGCATCTCAACAATGTGCAATTTCTAATAGTCAGCATGAAATCATAACTTAGGAAAACATTGCTGAGCTAATTACAGGGACTACCAAAATAAATCCAAATCTTTTCTGGGCCACAGTCCATATCTGAATCATAATAAGTGTGAAAATGTTTACAAATCATTACAAATTTTCCACATAGTGGTGCTCAATGTTAGGACAAATCATGTGTTTTCAGACATTTGAGCTGTTGTGTGGGATCATCTCCAGTGAGAACACTGATTTAGGAAAAGAGTTTCTTAAAGATTGTAGGAATCAAAAGACAAAATTAAGATATCCCTTAAAACGCAAACTGTAAGGAGTATTATTCACAGACCTATTTGAATACACTCATGAACATAATATACTGTTTATTTTGGAAAACATTGCAGTGATGTTGTAAAGGCAAGAAATAGAAGTAGAGTAGATAGGCTTTTTAACTATTTTTGTACATTTTAATGAATTCCCATATGAAGAAAATCCTATTTACAAGAAAAGGGAATTATTGTAATAAATATTTACGTAACATTACTTTAGTGACACTGGAATTGAGCTGCTACATCAGCATAATTCTAAGAGTGATTTTTTGGTCACTTTACACAAGATTCATTGTACCTACTATGTGCAAGGCATTGGAAGAATCCATTACTGTTCCACATTTTTTACTCTATTCACACGTTCTTAGTCCTACCAGGCTGAACAACTAGAAATACATTTTGAGAAAGAGTGAACTCAAGTTCTTCCAAATCCCTAAAGCTATGTCTGTAAAAAGTAAAATATTATATTTTAAAATTCAAGGAAAGAGAGTTTCGCTTTTGTATTCTGATAAAAATGGTTTATGTGTGCTTGGGTCTAAAAATGAGTTTCAGGGTGTCCATGAACCCTCAAAATTGTATGTGAAATTCTGAGTGAAAGCATATTGTCCTGTTGTGAGAATTTGTAGCTATCACCTGTATCTTCCAAATCCATGACTCCAAGCACTACCAGACTGCCCAGTGTACCGCCTTTTGCTAAGCTGCTTAGTCACTATCATAAGACCCTAGTGTGCTCAAAAACCATGAAGTCCAAAATAAGCTATATTCTTTGTTCTGAAAATCCTCTGAGATCCTATAGTTGGATCATTTTGTTGTACTTGGCATCATTTGGTTCTGTGGTTATTCTTCCTGTAAGTGAGGTGTGTATTCTCCATGGGGATATAAACTAATTTTGAGCCATAATTATTTTTGGCTACTGTAGCTTAGATACATATTGTATCCTATGATATTCATACAGTGTGATCCATAGTGTTCTGAGAATGTCAGAATTGAGAGCATACATTTCTTTGCTAGAAACAGAAAAGAATTTCCAATTTGATTAGTATTTTGTTAAATAATATGTGTGAAAATAAGAAAAATTACATGTTGATTAACACCGTGGATTGCTAAAAGTGGAAATTATGATTGTGGTGAAAACGATTAAAATGAATTTGTTGCAATATCATTTCTATCTTAATAATGCTTTTTTCTAAGGAAGAAAATTTGGTTACATAACACAAAATATGACAACTACTTTGTCTTTGAATTCAAAGCTTTAAATACTATCCTCCAGAGATTCTGCAATGTGTTGTATTTAATTTAATTGATCTAGACCTCCTGTCCAAGGAGAGTAAACTTTCCATATGCCACTGCTTTGGGAAGAATTGAGAAAAATTTAATAGAAGTAAGTAATTCTTTAAATATCTTCATGATAATATACTTATGTCTATAATGCTTGCTAATCTGTAAAAAAAACCAAAGAATTTGATGATATATAAAATAAAGAACTGTGGTTATATCTAACATTTGATCTCAAACTTGGGATACACCACTACTTTGGGGAGATATAGCATTTTGGTTTACTTGTTATCTTAGTAAGCATACTTTCTTTATTAGTAAGCATACACTAATTTTCTTTTGAGTATATTTTCCTCCCAAAACGGTGTGTTTAGTAATGGAAAGCTGACTTATTCCCAACACCAGCGATGGATCCAGACTAGCTGAAATGAGTCAGTAAATCCACTCTCTGACATAATCACCAGAGCCCACTGAGGGTCAATGAAACACAAGATCTTTGCTGAGAGTTTCTGAAAAAATAAGTTTATACCCTCTTCTCTGAGAGCTACCAGAGGAGATCTCTCTTCTACTGCTTAATGTGAGTTAAGAAGCATTTAATTCCCCAAAGCTGAGCCTTTCTTGGATGAAGCATATACTTTGCAGGCAGAGAGGACAGTCAGAAAGAAAATGGGATCTTTGACGACATGGTTTAATTTCTTTTTAAAAAAATTTTATAGGTATTGGTATAGGTATTGAGGTATAATTGACATATAACATTATATTAGCTTTAGGTGTGTAACATTATGATTCAGTATTTTTATATATTGCAAAATTATCACTATAATAAATCTAATTCACATTCATCACCATATATAGTTGCAAAGTTGTTTTTCTTGTGATGACAACTTTTAAGATCTACTATCAAATATATTATGCAGTATTATTAGCTGTAGTCACCATGCTACATATTACATCTTTGTAACTAATTTATTTTGCCTTTCTCTGTCTGACTTATTTCATTTAACATAGTGCTCTAAAAGTCCATCCATGTTTTTGCAAATGGCAAGATTTCCTTCTTTATGGTTGAATAATATTCCATTGTATATATGTTCCACATTTTCTTTATCTGTTCATTCACAATTGGACATTTAGGTTTCCTTTTTCCTTTTCTTAACTATTGTAAATAATGCTGTGATGAATATGGGAGTGTTTAGAGTCTTTGAGTTAGTGTCCCCATTTTCCGTGGATAAATATGCAAAGGGGAACTGTTGGATCATATCATAGTTCTATTTTTCATTTTTTGAGGAACCTCCATATTTTATCCCTCATTAATTTCTGAGTCAAACCTTGCTTGAAGGTTTCTCATCTATCTTTGATTCACCAGCTAGTCAATAAGTTACCTTTTGGGTTGTGTTTTCTGCATCATACAGATGAGATTGTAGAGTCTATAAATCTAGAAATACCAACATGGGACAGTTGAACACATCTGCAAATTTTGTCTCTAAATACTATCTTTAACATTTTTTTTTAGGAATATGGAACAAGAAATATTTTTAGACATAGTAATGAAGCCTCAGAAATGCTTCCTAGATTCAAGTGATGAATAAGCATTTACTGAATAATAACGAAAGTAATACTTATTGACTACACGATGTTCACAATAATAAACAAAAGCTATTTTCTCTTTTTTTAAAAGATTTATTTATTTATTTGACAGAGAGAGAGATCACAAGCAGGCAGAGAGAGAAGAGGAAGCAGGTTCCCCGCTGAGCAGAGAGCCCGATGCGGGGCTCGATCCCAGGACCCGAGATCATGACTTGAGCCGAAGGCAGAAGCTTTAACCCACTGAGCCACCCAGGTGCCCCCAAAAGCTATTTTCTTTATGCGGAAACTGAAGCTTAGTTTAAGTAACTTGTCAAAAGTCACCAAGTAAGTGGCAGAGACAGGACTTGAATCCATGTCTGTCAAACAGCAAAGCTTACGCTCTGAACATCCACCATGTATCTAAACCTCAACAGACTAAACGTAATTATTGCTTAAAAGTAGTTGGCATCCTCTTGGAGATACATGCTTCACTCACAAGAACAATACTCAAAAAGTCAAATGATACAAAGCACAGCAAAATGATGGATCTGTAGAATCTTAGAGAATTTTCAGAACCCTATGCTCTCAAGCAAGTGGCAGAGGGGTACCAGGAAGAGCTGTGACCTACTTGAAGGAAGTTGAGTAATGCAGGAATGTGTGGGTTTCAGGCTTCTCATCTTGCAAATGACTCGGTGAACTGAGTAATTTTTAAATTCCCTTCTAGCTCATACAATCACGTAAGCCTTGTGGAAGATTTCAGAGGAAATTCAGGGGAAGATTTCAGAGTAACCTCATATGAAGTTTCAGTTTTAGTCTTTAAGTATGGAGCTAAATTCATCTTTTAGGTGATATTAGATATTTCTTTTATAGCCTCATTTAAAGGATTCTGAATCATGGCTAGACAATTTCAATCCCCAGATAACTTAGTCCATGGAATAACACAACCAGGAAAAATAAGATTCTGTTCAAAGAAATATGGCTGATACTTTTCCCATGCATATAACACTATTTGGTCTAGCTTGGATATTTCTGATCAATTGTTGGCTGTTTCTGTTATATTACATCATGTAGACCTTTCAAATATGTTACTTACAATACTGGAAGTTTTCCTGCCAATACCTTTATGACTTTGAATGTCAAATAGGAAAATCAGGAAGAAGATGAGTATTTGTTGTTGAGTCTTGTGATTCTCTTCTTCCAAATTGGCTCAAGAGCTCAAGGTCAAATCCAGATATTAAAGGAAAGCTCTACTTTGCTTACTTTCCAAGGATCAGGGTTGAATAAATGTGTCATAGTGTTCCTTTGACAATGATGTTTTAGATGAAAAGTTAGTATCAAGTCACTGAATTAAGGCCTGATTTCATGTTTTCAGTAATAATACTCCATCTTCGTCAGACATCTACCAGTTTGCATACAAAGCAGCAAACTTATCTGCACCTTCTAGCCCCAGAGCTCTAGCTCTCACCCCACCACTTCTTAAAATTGCTAATGCATGTGTATTGCCCAGAAGACCCTTAGAGGAACACAGTCTTTCAGAAGAGGAAAAAAAATCAGAAATATTTTGCAACATTACACAGAATGACCCAATCTGACAAACTGGCATATAGTGTATCAATATAATATTGCCACAGAGCAGTAAATAAGTACAGTAAGTCTATGGATGACTAGAAGCCACACGAACAATTTCAGATCTCCTGGGTCCTATCTAGTACGCAGAAGAAGTCATTTATTAAATGGACCTCCAGCCATGAAAATTATTTTTCAGCCATGTAAAGTTTTATATGGCTTTGAAGAGTAAGTTACATCCTGAGAAAGTAAGGCTAATTGAATCCTTTTATAAAAGGGGATCCTATCCATATCAATGAACTTCGTGGAATTTGAAAATAACCCAGGGCTTGTGATATTGCTAGTAATTTATAAATTTTGTGTAACTTATCCCTAAATTTGTACCACAGTGTGCTACATGACACATAGATTTATTAAGGTGGTTAATAGTAAAAATTAGGTTGACATGAATAGCATTCAGATTTTTATTAAAATAACATCCAAGAGGCCCACAACATTCAGCACTCATTATTAACACATTAAATGGTAGGTGCACATAGCAAATGATAGATCACCTAAAGGCCTGAAAGAGTTAATGCAATTACCTCAGTCACAGTCAGGTTAGACTGAAAATTATGAGAATCTGATTCTTTAGCATTCATTCATTGTTGAGAGGACCAGTGGTCATCATTTCTAGAAGAACCAGATACCAGTGTCCTCCCACTTTCCAGGAACATAATCATTGAATAAAGTGCACATTGAATAATATTTTTGCTCTGACTTGCACTATTCTCTGATAAAAATGTTTTTTTCCTAGACAGATTGTTCCTCGCTGTCTACAAAGCACATTTTACCTTCTTCCATCACTAACCATATTGCTTAGCATTCTTGCACCTGGAACTATCTCTCCTCAACCTTGCTACATTCCAGCAACACTTTTGACTCTGCTCCAATGTTGCTACCAATATCCCTCCCGACACACACACTCCCAACCAATATCCTCTCTTTCATTCTGTGATCTGTGTATGTGGTCCTCTCCACAATGAGTTCATAGGCAGCTAGGAGATAGAAACCATGCCTTACCCCTCTGGGCATCCCCCACTGTATATAAGACAATTCTTTCTTATAGTCACAATGGAAATAGAGGCAGCATCTTCTTTTCCTGATTGATACTCGGTTTGCAATTGACCCTGGAGATGCTGAACACACTACTATAACTTTGTATTTATTCCATTATGCCAATCGTTGTTTTTCAAATGATGTGATGTTAAGGAGATGGCTCTTTTAAGACGTCTGGGTATGAAGGAAAGAATAAACTTGAGTCAATTGCATAAAGAGAAGGTGGGATCAGGAAAGGTATTGTTTTATGGACAAGGCTTAGAGAGGGACTGAGAGTGTCCATAAGTTGCAGAAAAGGGAATGGTGGAGCAAGAGAGCCTGAAGTAATGGCTGATGATGCAACATCCCAGGAATGGTGAGAGAGGATGGCATCAGGTAGAATTGTTTCACATACTTAAAAAAAAAAATTAGGGGTGCCTGGGTGGCTCAGTTGGTTAAGCATCTGACTCTTGATTTCAGTTCAATCTTAGGGTTGTGGGATTGAGCCCCACACTGTGCTGCATGCAGAGCCTGCTTGAGATTCTCTCTCTCACTCTCCCTCTGATCCTCTCACTCCTGGCCTGGCTTGCTCTTGTGCATGCATGCTCTCTCTCTCTAAAAATAAACAACAAACAAACAAATAAATAAATACATAAAATATGATAAAATTTAAAAATACACACTGGTCTATGATGGGAAATAAAGGAAGGCATATCCAAGTTTTCAAACATGACAGTTTAGGTGGGTGTCTATTTGAATCTCAATATATGATGTGAACATGGTCAATAGGCAGCATCACTGCTGGATATTAGCACCTGCTGAGTGTTCAGTATCTACCACACCCTGTACCAAAGCTCTCGCATACATCATCCCATTCAGTTACCACCCTGGCAATTTAGCATGCTAACACCATGAAATTATTAAATGCATTAAAAACTTCCACCAGAAAAGTTTATCAAGAGGGTCATTTCGTTTTTTAACTGAATGGTAGCAGAACATCTTGATGCCGTTTACAGGAATCGAAGGAATGTATTCACATAGTGGCTGCCTCAGAATAACTCCCTCCATGAACGTTCCCATGAGGCAGTCACAGTGCTGTTCTGGAGTTGTAATAAAGCAAGTGATTCAGTAAGTTGAATCCTTCCATTGTGTGATTAACAAAGACACAGGACATTACACATATCACCAAACTGCAGCGTGCTCCGAGTGAAACAGCTTTAGTCTGAGAGCCTTGAGGACTGGATATATACTGGATGGAAACCATTGTCCAGAGGAAAAAAAGCCTTATCTGTAAAAATACTTAGAGCAAAGTCCAGAAGTGGGGTTTTCTTATTGTTTTGTTTTGTTTACCTTTTTTTTTTAATTACACAGGTAAACCAGGCATCATTTTATGGCATTTAAAAAAAAATCAAGGTGCACATCTTCAGACAAACCTTTTATATTTTTCAACAATAGTATGTAAGAATATCACTGAGAAATACCACAAAAAATGAACTACCTGGATATCATTTACTTGTGAGTCTCAATCATTATAAGTATTTATATTCTGAAATCATGAGTTAATTTTTTTTTCCTAGTCATTGAGATGACTTAATATGTGGAAATACAGCAAAGTGGAAAATGTTACTACTACTACTACTACTACTACTACTACTACTAAGGCTAGGGAAGCTACAGAATATTTCAGAGCATATAGAAAGAAGTAGAAAAAAATTAAATTAAACTTTAAAAGATAGCCTAAAGCCAAGAAAGTAGGCTCAAGAAGCACAGTGTCTCATCAAGATTGCTTCACTCATGACATCAATGTCCATACAAACTGCCCTATATTCCCCTGGATTCTCCCAGACAGCCTAGAGTTACCAAGAACTAGCCTTAAACTCAAGAGGACAGTCTCACCTCACCACCAAGATACCACTTTTCTAATCAGCACATAGGGATTCTTGAAACATAGTCAAAACAGAGAGTCTGAGACATTAAAACACAAGGAATGAAATGAGTCTTGACAATACCTATGGCATTCCAAAATCCAAAAGAAAAAAAAAGATTACATTGTGATGGGACTGACAAAAAAGAATATATATGTTTATTTGTTGCTTTAACTCACACAGTAGAAAGATTATATTACAGCCGGATTTTATTATTCTATTCAACACTCATGGGTTTTTGAGGTACTATGTCTACCTCATATCAATAAATAACATTAAATAAAGTAGGACTGATTCATGGCTGGCATAAATTTTTTCTGTATTACTACTTTCTGCGGACATTGCTGCTTTAGTGTTTGCTCTCTGATACCAGCACACACACATACACCGCAATCATAACCATAAACTAAATGACTACATACTCAGAATAGGAGGCTGTTAGAAAATACTCACACTAATTGATAATGACATCATGCTGGTATGCACATTACAATGTAAATGAGGCTTCTAGACTCATTTATGGCTCTTTTATTCAAAGTTTAGTACTTAGTACTTTTTTTTTCATGGTTTAGAAGGTTCTTCTTAAGGCTGTGGGATTACTTATTCCTTCTGATTTTGCCCCTTGGAATTGGACCAAGAGTACCAATTTTTAACTGTATTTTAAAACAGATGCTTACCAGCAATGAAACAGAATTGAAATGTCTAATGGAAACCACATTACTGAAAGAAAACAAGCAAAAAGAAAAGCTGATTAACAGATTTATCCAGGCAGCCATTTGGCTTGATTAAAAATTTGAATTATTGTCTGCATCAAAATATAATAGCAGTTTCCATGTTTCTGAGTGCCTGTGAAGAGAAAGCATCCAAATGAATACTCTTTGCTATGGATACATTTTGAAAGGTGGTTTAAAATACACCCAAGCACATCTGTACACTTAAGTGACTTCTCAGGGTCATATGAAAGGTCAAGGAGTAAGATGCAGAACTCTAACTTTCCCCTAAGTGTTTGTAAAACAGCCGAATTTAGCAAAACCTAGAAAGAAAACAATGCTGCTGTAAGGCCCAACTTCCCTTTGGCTCTCATTTGTGATGATTCACAGCAAGACCACATGGTTTCCCTATGTCTCAACTCCTTTTTCTAAGAACTCATGTTTCTAGAAGCCTCCATTATCCTCAACATTAAGAAGTAGAAAGGAATATTGGAGGAATGCAGAGTTGGAGTCCTGATGGAGATGTAGAAAATAATCTTTTTCTTCTTCCTTAAGTTGTGGAAACCAAATCAATCACATCTTTTTATAGTAAATTCTTAAGTGCAAGTAGGCTTAAGTTTAATCCACTTATAAGAACATTCCTTGATGTTTAAAATAATTGCACTTGACATATATAAATCATAGCATGTAACTCCTTGCCTAGATATTTTTTACCAATTACAGTCTTCATAACAAAGGTGAGAGAAAACTTCTTGTGTTCTCATTTTCAGAGAGCTGAATAAGTTTTCAGAATAAAAAATCAATATAAGGTCTACCAAAGTGAAGGAGGATCAAACAATTCATTACCAAAAATAAATTACTGAGACGCAAAGTTGGGATCAGAAATGATGGAAACATTAAGAGAAGGAGATTGAGATGATCTCACCAAGTGATATCACTGCAGTCATTCTTCAATGCAGTAGTCATTTGGCAGAGGGATGGTCTGACAGTAGCTCTGAATTTTGCTTAGCTGAGAGCTTCCCTTGTAGCATAATATATCACGGAATTGAAAGCGTTCGGCTTTGTTTTGCAATTCACAATTCAGCCCAGGTGGGCCACTATTACACAATAACCGTGCAGCTGTTAGCATCATTGCCTAAATTGCCCTTCCTTTTTAAAATTTACAGTATAATCTGCTCAACCAATAGATACTAATGTCCAAAAACTCAGCTCTTATTTACCATTTACTCCCTATAAAGGTCCAAAATAACTAACAAATCATTCTCAAAGGAATTCCAATTATGCTGCTTGTTCCCTTAAAGAGTATAAAGGAGTAAAATGTCAGCATTGTGTGTAAGAAATAAAGTGCTCACAACACCTGCTAACAATACATACTGTATAAAGCACTTAGCCTGTAATGTGTTTCTGGAAATCATTTCAGAAATTTACAAACATAATTTTTGGCCTATCTTCCCACCATTGTAAAGACTCTACCATATGCTACAATTTTTATCTGAATTGCCTGATTCTCCATTCACGATGTTAACATGGAGGGAGTGTTTTACAGATATATAGGTTACGTCAAATACATAGATTTTTTTCAGTTAATGCTCATAAAAATTAATAGCTTCTGCCAAAACTTCCTGATCCCGATGAAGTTCATTTTTTAACTGACCGTGTTTGTCTTCATCCAAGAGCTGTTGAGCACATTCAAAGAGCTTTGTTCCGTCTGACAAAATGATAAGTAGACCATGTGTTTACTCATTTGTTTTTAAGGTTTTAAAAATATTTTTTTTGATGTTCTAAGTGCCTTCAGAAAGGATAATAAATTAAACAAATTAGTGAGCTGAGGACTGAAGGGTCAAGCCCAGGTATCGTCCGTAACTTGTCAGTGGATGGTACCTAAATTAACAGACTAATAGTCTATATTTTACTGGTGATACTGACTAAAGGCTAAAGAGGCTTTTAGCCGGTTTTGGCAATTTTTGTGGGATTTATTGGAAGGGGAGGATTTTTTTTTCCATCAATTTCTGCAACATCATGTTTAAAATTAGCTCATATGCAAACAAACTTACTCAGACTTTCACCCCATACAAGCATCTGGCTTTACTGTTCACACTGTCCATGTGGGCTTAATATCTATTTTCTGGAGTAATGTTTCCCTCTAACATGGGTATTTCTATTCCAAAATATTTTACTAACAAGCATATGAATGAATATACCTGACCCAGTTTATGAGTATAATCTCTGTGAGCAATTTCTCAGTTTGTGTCGTTAAAAAATTATCTGATCCTCATTCTGTTGTTTTCTGTTTCTCCAAAATAGCTTCTATTCATTAACTATTTATTTTATATACATGAAATGTGTTGACTGCCCAAGGACTTCTGGGCTTGTGCATAAAATTTAAACTAAATCCAGCAGCTAAACTTCCTCTTAAACTATAAGGAAATTACCAAGTTAATGGAGCGGTGTAATCCAACCAGAGTTAATAAATATGGTGTGGCCTTAATAGATGCCATAAGAACAAATGTCAATAGATATTGACAATTTGCCATGTGAAAACATGACATTTATTATGTTTATACTCATGTTGTCACACATTTATTATTTTTATGGTCTAGTTATACTGAGTGCATTAGAACCACAGTATTGGGCCTTATGGAAATAAAAGAAACAATTTTCCACTATCCAAAAGTAAGTTATCCAGATTTTTTAAAAATAGTGCACATTAAACTTCAACAGAGGGGTTAGTCCAACAAATTACACACACTCCTGCTAACACAGTGTGAAAAGGTGTCTTTAAAGCTTGGTACAAACTCAAGAGTCTGGAGAAAGGGTTCTAGTTGTATACATACTGGATGGTGGTTGATTCACCTCTTTGTGTCTTTTACTCTTCGATGTGGAAAACATTTTAACTCGTGGGAATCCTTTTTTCACATGTAAGTAAGCACACAATTTTTTGGAGCAAACATGGGTCTTACTGCTCCTAGAAAACCCTGGTAAACATCTGCTTGCACAGCACTTTCTGTATTTCAGTTCCTGAATTCAAGAACGAAAGAGAGCCCAAAACTGATTATAGAGTATAGAGACCCTTTGACTTAAATGTGTTTTACCAAATTTTGCTTCATTCCTAACCTAGAAAAAGAAAGGCATGACAAAGAACAAACACAATTAGCCATATCACCTTTTGGATCTCATTGTTCACAGGCTCTTTGTTTATATATTCAAAGCAGCAATGATTAACTGCCAGAAAACAGATTTTTTTTTTTACTTTGATAAAAAAATAAGAAATCATATTATTGATTTACTATTTCTGTTATAACATTGAAATGCTTTTAGTTTTCCTTTACAAAAAAATTTGGTGACTAAGCCAATGTTTTGGAGACAGGATGTGGGCTGTGGAAACAAGTTATTTTTCAAGGGAAGATATGAGAAATTCTTTATGAAGAATCATAATTAATAAGTAGCTCCAAGAGGTTTGAACACAATGGTTTGTGGGTAATTAAAAAAAATTGTTTTAAAAGGACTTTGGCTGATAGCTGTTGAAATGGAGTAACTAGATACATATAGGCTCATTTTACTGTTTTCTCTACTCTTGTGTAAGTTTGAAATTTTCTGTTAAAAATGGAAAATAATATTGCTTATTTACTTTAGAAAATTTACAAAGTATAAATAAGCAAAAAAAAAAAGAAATCACCAAAAGACACTAAATATTTTAATGAGCATTTCTCCAGTTCTTGTACTAAATATATATGTATAGGTTACACATGATTATTGTGCTTTATTTCTTTGTACTATACTCTCTTTTAATTTATCATGAATAATTTCTGAAACATGATACTTCATAACCATATAAAATTTCACGTTATGTATTTAATTAGATTTATCTTTTCCCCATTATTAGACATTATTATTTCTCCCCTCCACTCCCAGATTATAAACAATGTTACATCAAAAAGTACAGATGGGATTTGTAGACATTTATGTTTATGTCCTTACAATACATTTATAGAAATGTAATTTACAAGTCAAGGAGTATGCAAACCTTTATATTTTTATGTATATTGTCATATGAACTTCCATAAATTGTATTAATTCACATGTCCATAAGAAGTACAGTATTTCCCCCCTTATCCATGGAGGATATGTTCCAAGACCTCCAGTGAATGCCTGAGACCAGGGATAGTACCAAACCCTATATATACTAGGTTTTCCCTGTACATGCATACCTATGATAAAGTTTAATTTATAAATTAGGATCAGTAAGGGGTTAACAATAGCTATTAATAAAATAGAACAATTATAACAATATACTGTAATAAAAGTTATGTGAAGTGGTTTCTCTCTCTCTCAAAATAACCATATACTGTACTCACCCTTCTCATGATGATGTGAGATGATAAAATGTCTGTGTGATAAGAGGAGTAAAGTGAAGGATGTAGGCATTGTGAGTGACGTAACATCAAGCTACTAATGACCTTCTGATGATATGTCAGAAGGAGGATCATCTGCTTCCAGACCACGGTTGTTGGAGGATAAATGAAACCACGGAAAATGAAACCATGGGTAAAGGAGGACCACTGTACCTGAGAATGTGCACTGACCTACACATTTGTGAATCCTGATAAGCAAGACATGCTACGATTTCTTTAATTGGTATTTCTTTCATCATTAGTGAGGTTGAACACCTTTCATGTGTTTTTTTTCATTAATATTTCTTCTTTTGAGATGTGCCCACAAACACCCTTGTCTAGTTTTCTCCTAGAGGTAGTGGGTGCATTTTTCTCTTTCCTACTATTTCACCTCCATTTAAATAATTCCACTAGTTCAAAACAAAATAAGTTTTGGGTTCATATTGTATGTTTTGATTTTTCCACATTAAAATATGGTTTACACATAAATGGAAACATTTTTAAACTTATTAATCAACCACTGAAGACAATTCACTCTAGTGACCAAAGTAATAATTATGAAAATGACATTATTAGTGCCTATGTGTCATGTTAGAAATGGTAATAAATAGCGTACATTCCACCTAGATAAGAAGGTGAACTTTAGGTTTAAGTCTGAGAGTGAGTTGAGACGTGACGAAGTGAAATTATAGGGGTCTGTTGACCAGCAGTGGCAGTCTTAAATTCAAGTGTCTTACCCCAACATCCCAACAATAATGTCCCTTCAAGTTCTGTCATCTTTTTTCTTTTTTTTAAAGATTTTATTTATTCGACAGAGAGAAACACAGCGAGAGAGGGAGCACAAGCCGAGGGAATGGTAGCGGGAGAAGCAGACCCCCTGCTGAGCAAGGAGCCGGATTCAGGGCTCGATCCCAGGACCCCGGGATCATGACCTGAGCCGAAGGCAGACACTTGACGACTGAGACACCCAGGTGCCCCCAAGTTCTGTCATCTAACGGCAATGACCGAGTGATGAAATCACAAAGGTTTTTACACTATTCTTCCTTAATGGTATAATTAAATAGATTAAAATAGGTGAGAGAAAAAACAGTTTTAATCATTGAACTATTTATATTCACAAAAGGAGCAATATTTCCCAGTTTCGTTTGCGCAACTATAGGCACAATCTATACTATTTCCTGATTCCTTAGGTTGTTGTCATTTTAGAATCATTTCCATGTTTCCATCAATGGATTTCGACCTATGTATGCCCGACCTCTTGATATTTTTAAAATTATGTTTCCAAACATAAATAGATGGAAGTGTTATATTGTTTATATAAATATACTGCCTATAGTCTATTTTAACATATGATTATTATAACTATAAACATTTATTTGCTGATTATAACATACACTTGTTTGTAACTATAGAAATTAGCATAATGAGACTATTCCAGCCATGTCAGTCTCAATATTAAATTTATTCCAATATTTTAACTTGGTTACATAGTGTTAAAACAAAAACAAAAACCTTGATCTACATAAGTAATTTTATTTATTTATTTTTTTTAAAGATTTTATTTATTTGACAGAGAGAAGCGCAGCGAGAGAGAGAACACAAGCAGAGGGAATGGAAGCGGGAGAAGCAGGCTTCCTGCCGAGCGGGGAGCCTGATGCGGGGCTCGATCCCAGGACCCTGGGATCCTGACCTGAGCTGAAGGCAGACGCCTAACGACTGAGCCACCCAGGCGCCCCTACATAAGTAATTTTAAATGATAAATTTAAAAAGCAAGCAAACAAAAACCAAGCTTCCCCATAGTCTCAAGATATTCTTCAATTAAGTAATTCAGAACTTAAGATAAAATCAAGGTTTAGTCACTAATTATATCTCAGCTTTTCTCAAATGTAAGTCAGGTGAAAAGCATCTGAACTAACAAACAGTACTAAA
Source organism: Procyon lotor (assembly GCA_028646535.1). NCBI lineage: Eukaryota > Metazoa > Chordata > Mammalia > Carnivora > Procyonidae > Procyon > Procyon lotor. The sequence goes on from CM053617.1 coordinate 16,870,084, forward strand.
TTACCTTTCATATCACATTATATAAACATGTTATGGGTTCTTTTGTTAATGAATTGTCAACAATTCCATAATGGTGAGAACACATACCCAGCAGACATTTCTGATCCTACCCTGTGCTACACATGAGCTATTTTACAGTTTCATACTAAACAGACATGCCAAGACCTGATTTTTAAAAAAAAAATCATGCAAGATTTAAACATGCGTGACCAATGAAACACTTATATAGTGTTCAAATATATGCACAGAGGTCAAAAAAAGTATGCATGCAGGCATGCAAAAAGTTCCTAACGTGGTTTTCAGAGGTCAAGAATCCTCCAATATGTTAACATGTGGATTACAGTATTGTGAATATACATTTTTAAAAATACAGCTAATAATAGATGTTTTGAAAAACTAATGTCACATCAAATTTTGGTGCAATCTCCAAACCTCCAAACCACTGCCTTGAGATACAACACAGTGTCATGTTACTTGGGCTCTTAGTCAGATATTCCTGAGTTTAAATTCTATCACCTTTACTAAATAGCTGTGTAATCCAGAGTAAATAATTAACTTCTTTAAGCTTCAGTGACCACATCTGTGGTGAGATTTAAATAAGATAATGTGCAGAAAGCAGTTAGCTGGAACACTAGTTATGATAACAGTGATGAAAAGCTTCGCTCAGGTGTCATCTTTTTTGTACCACTTATCCTGACCATCCTACTTAAAACTGCAACATGCCCAAATTCTTCCAATCCCACCCTTCAGATCCCCTTCACTCTGCTTTATTTTTTTCCCATAGCACTTATCACTTTGTAACAAATCATTAACCATCAACCAGTAGGAAATGATTTCCAGTTCAAGAAACATCACCTATATCATGTTCTTTGAAGATCTTAACTCAGACTCACATGGAAAAAAAGCCTTCCAAAATACTAATTAGTAGGTTCTTATATTTGAAATAGAATCTAGGTTTATTAACTCACTAGAGTGGAATTTGAAAGGAAAGAGGGGTTTTGTTCACCAAATGCTCACTATAGTGCCTGCCCCTAGTCTGTAATCAATAAACATTTGTTGAACAAATGGATGAATGAATGATAAGAAAATGCCTCAGGCCATATTATATCAGCAATTTTAAACTGCCTTCAATTGTAGAGAAAATTCCTTTTACTCTATTTTCAGTTCTTACAACTCAGTATAATCATATAATTAAGCACTATTACTGGAGGTGGAGTCAGAAACAGGACTCTAGCATTGTGTTTGCTTTCCATGAATGGACACAACCCAAGCCAGTTTCATGGGCACCCCCATCTAGGTTTCAGTAGGGAAGAGAAAGAAGCCTCCCTAGGCAAAGAGGAAAGTTAAAGTTTATAGCAGCTCATCACTCCAGAAAGAGCCTGACGCCTGATGCTGGAGAGGAGTAGATAGAATTTTTCCGGTAACGTATAGAACAACAGGACATTTTCTGTCCAGTCCAGAGAGAACACTAAATTCTGCCAGTGGATCCCAGAGGACACAACAACAATAAGAAACTAGAGGCATGTTCTGCCCTGTTGTCTTAGAGTGTTCTTGGACCCTGTACTTACGTCTGCTGTGCCCTATCATTTATGAAATCCAGGGAGTAGTCCAGCTTTTCTTGAATATGATCAAGCTTCAGTGAGAAGACTGTCACATAGAAGATGGCTCGGTATCCAGGAGCAGGTTGCTTAGACAAGAGTAGCCCACTGGCCCTTTCAAAATGTACATTTCGAACATATTTCTAACACTTACTTGAGCTGCTGAGCTTTAGCTAACTTTCATCAGTCAACTTAGTATCTATGCCTATGGTGTCAACTACTTTGAGAGTTTAATGATAGAAAGAAAAAAATTTCTCATTTACTTAGAGGATCTAGGTCCCAAAGAGGGGATTGTCCTAGCAACACTTCTACCAAAGGAAGATAATTCCAGAGGGAGCAGAACTTATCAGAAGACTCTGGCCAAATCTCCTATGAGCTCACTCCTAAAGACAGGAGTGTGTTCTACATGGTGGTGGTTTCAAGTAAGTTAGTTTTTGTTTTTTTGTTTTTTTAATTTGACTTCATTTTCTCTCTCCAAAGTCTGAAGATTACTGTTGTTCTACCATCCACATTCTCTTCTTTTATTTTCCAATTTTATATTCTCCTTTTTCTAGGCAAACATTCTAAATGTAGATGACTTAGCATGAGGAAATATTTAATGATTTTCTAAGAAGAATCATTGAATATCACATGAAAGAAAAGTCATTTTTCCTAAATTTACCTAGCTGGTCAAAAGTCTCACTTGATAGGATTTACTATACTACCCTATACTCAAGCTATGTCTGCCAGGATACTTGTGGCCATGAGGTGGCACCATCATGGGCATGTGGAACTATTATCACAGTTAACAAGATGAAAGTTAACCAATAGTTACAAATAGCTATGGCATTGATTTTGGGAACTACCACATATAATCTTCTCATACTCTTTACAGAACTAGCTTCCCAGCACATACAGATAATCAGCTCTTTCAAAAAAAGTTAATGACTTCTATTATAAAATAAAATAGAAAATGGCATAGAAAATTCTGTGATAGCTTAGTGTGCTCCTCTGAAAGCTGCATGAAGATGTCATGAATTCCTATGGTGTAAATGCTTAACCCTGCATGAAGGCACAAAAAAATGCATTCCATCTGAAGACACACTTGAGCCTTTTGGTGAAATAGAAAAATAATGTTTAAAATTATATCATTTATGGGGCACCTGGGTGGCTCAGTGGGTTAAAGCCTCTGCCTTCAGCTCAGGTCATGATCTCAGGGTCCTGGGATCGAGCCCCGCATCGGGCTCTCTGCTCAGCAGGGAGCCTGCTTCCCCCTCTCTCTCTGCCTTCCTCTCTGCCTACTTATGATCTCTCTCCTCTCTGTCAAATAAATCAATAAAATCTTTAAAAAAAATTATATCATTTATTGTATTAGGATCAAGCATGACCCTAGCTATAAGAATATTTTCTATTGATTTGTTTACATTTTCACCATCCTATTCTACCTATTAATTGGATGCTTACCAGAGCACTGCAATAGATGCTGTGGAGGATAGAAGAAATCACAACATCTTATGACTCTAGTAAATGGAATTAAGGTGTCTCTAGGTGAAGTCTAAGAAGACACCAGAAGAGACCTTCTGTTTCCAAAATATAAACTCCACAATTTGGCAATCCTTTATTAAAACCTCATGCATTTGAGCTACAAAAGAATTTTCCATCTTTAAGGAGTCTCTTAGTAAAATACAAATATACCTTAGTAGGTGCTAAGTCATATCAACTCATACTTTAGTTATGACTATATACCTTGGTGAATAACCAAGTAAAACACTAATGAATTAGCAATTATTGTGAAGGCACTGAGGAAGTGGGGCACGGATGAGAACATGGAGGGGTTGGTGGAAAGTTTCCACTGATAAACCTCATCAACCCACCTGGGCTCTCAAGTGCACAGCACAGCTGAGGTAGTGGGACACAGTGGAGCAAAGTGAGTGAGCCGTGCAATCACAGGAACTAGTTCATACTTCGGCCTGCCTGTGATATACTTCACCACAGGCATTAGGTTAGTTGGCTTTCTGAGCTTCCGTGTCCTCATTTGTAAAACAAAATAATATCACTGTATTAGAGTTCTCCAGAGAAACAGGACTGATGGAATATGTATACATACAGAGAGAGAGATTTATTATAAGGAATTGGCTCACGTGACTATGGAGACTTAGATGTCCACGATCTTTCAACTACAAGCTGAAGGTCTAGGAAAGCCATGATAGAGTCCAAGTCCAAAGGCCTGACAAAAAAGGGAAGCCAATGGTGTAATACCTACTCTGAGTCCAAGGCCAGAAGAAGACTTTTTCAGCTCAACAGCCAGGCAGAGAAAGCAAATTATTTTTCTTCCACCTTTTTGTTCTATTCAGGTCCTTATGGGATTGGATGATGCCACCCACATTAGGGACAGCAATACACTTTTGTTTCAGTCTACTGCTTGCAACGCTAATCTTATTCAGAAACAGCCTCACAGACACACTCCGAAATAGTGTTCAGCCAAATATCTGGGTACCTTGTGGCCTCATTAAGCTTTCGCATAAAATTAGGCTGGGGTACCTGGGTGGCTCAGTTGGTTAAGTGACTAACTCTTGGTTTCAAATCAGGTGATGATCTCAGGATTGTGAGAAGAATCTCTCTCCTTCTCCCACAGCTCCTCCCTACCCCCACTTGTGTTCACTCCCTCTCTCTTTCTCAGATAAATAAATACATAAATTAAAATATAAACATTAGCCATTAAAAGTCTATGCCTTGTCAGCTTGGCACCTGTGTGCACTTCCTTAAACCATACTTAATCTCCAAATAAAGAAAATAACATGTAATAATTCTGCTTACCACGATACAACTATTCTATGTACAACTGAAAATGCACCAACCCTTTCCCCAGAAAAGAAGGTAAAGTTCTGGAGTGATCTTTTGTCTTCTCCTTGATTTCCTATAACTTGAATACTGTGATGTAAAATTAACAATACATAAATACTATGAAATAAAGTCAACACATCTTATGTTACATGAGAGAGGAAGAGAGGGAAAGAAAACAGATACAGAAACATACTCGTAACAAAATAAGGAGAAATACTCCTGACAATTTTAGTCTTTATTTCTCTAACTGATCCTTGGTCATAGCTAGCATTTATAACTACTTTCTTCCACTAACTTCCACTTCAGCAAATAACTTAGCTGGGTTATGGTTCTTTACCTGGTGGGATGACCGGAACCTCCTTCATTCCTGAAGAGCCTGGATAGGGTTGTTGTAGTTTTCCACTGACCTTAATCTCAGGGCATGGTAATATTAATAGAAGACTTAGGGGTCTTCTATATCTCTGACATACTCTTCTTTACTGCCATTATGGAGTAGAAGCCCAGTTTCCCGTTAGTCTTAAGGATTAGTCACCCCAACCAACACTGTAACTCCCTTCTTTGCCTGTTGATTCAGGCACATGAGAAGCCCAAGTGGTAAGATGGCAGTTTTAATTTCCAGTTCAATGGAATCATTGTTATGTCTCCTGGTAGAAACATTCCTCCCTTTGGAACTAGTACCTCTAGGCTAGCAGAGCAGAAGGTCATGGGAACAGGAAGCAAAAATTTGCTAGTGGCTTACTAGGATAGTAATAGTGAATGTTGTGACTGCCATTTCCACTCCTCGATTCCTGGACCCATGAATCCTAGCTATGGAAGAAGTAACACCATATAATAGATGTTCATTCAGAACCTATACAGCCTTTTGGAGAAACTTGCCTTAGCCCTGTCAGGTACTGACACCTCGCTGGTGTCTTCAAACCAAGTGACTGAGCCTTCAAGAGGCCATGCCACTGTTCCATCACATGCTTCACTTCAGGATGAGAGGGAACATTGCTAAGACCAATGAATGTGGGCCCATGGCTGTGCTTCTTTTGCTGTGAAATAATTTCCTTGATCAAAAGCAATGCTATGTGGAATACTGTAACAGTGCATTCAGATGATTAAATGACATAATGCATGTTATTTTATTTTCTTAGAATCATAAGCAAGCATATATACCAGAACTCTTTAATAACAGCAATATTGTCTATTTGCCAAAGTGAACATTTTAGACAATGAATGCTTTGGGAAATTACGTTGTAATAGCATTTTCATAGATGAAGTTTCCTTAGAGACTATCTGATGGCTTTCAAACTTTTTCAAGCTCACAATCCTTTCTTCTAACAAAATTTATAAGAAAGCTATTATGTAAAACAGGTAAAATTAGACTTGCTATATTTAAAAGTAGAATGAGGTGGGAGGTAGTACAGAGAGGGAGGCAATGCTCACCCGCCCAGTCAAGGCACTTCCCAGAATCCCCTGGGATAAGTATTCTCAAAAACACATTGAAAGAGTAATAGAGTCCCTGCCATTAATGAAGTGGCACCCAGTCACTTTTAGGCAGTTTTAGAAGGAGAGAACATCGATGCAACTATTTTGATCATACATATTTCACAAACATAAAATATGGGATGGATTTTGATTTTTACTGAAATTCTTTATGACTAACTCAAATAGTGTGTTTAAAGATTTTGCTTGCATTTTAAGAATTTAGGTCAGGCTGCCTTGGCTAACATTCAGGAAACAGGGTGTAGTTTTTGTCAGCTGAAGCATTTCACTTAATATGTATGCCATTGCCTAGGTTAACTTGTTTTTTGGCATTAAATTACCAGTCAGCAAATATGGATTGATGATTCAAAAGTAGTTCACTGAAGCATAAAAGGAATGATGAAACTATTAACATAAATACTACAATAAAGTATAATTTGTAAATGAAAATAATTAATAGGACTTGTGTGCAAATACAGATTATAAATCTAAATGTGCAGGGAGGGGTGAAGCTGTGAATCCCATGCATTCTCACAAGCCACTCCCCTGGATGTTGTGGCCCTCCTGGTTTCCAGACGAATCCCATACCACATGGCATGGGCAATTTTATTGGGAAAGGTCAAACTTTCAGGGCCAGGATCAGCATGAAGAGAAGAAGGCCCCTTCTCCACACTTCCCATCATTCATGGAGAGAGCAGGACCTGGGCTGAGGCCCAGGTGATCCGCTATTTTGTGTTTTTATAGGACAACTTTTAAAGAATTGGCAACAGGGGAACTAGGCTGCTTGGCGTCCAAAGGTTAGAATGTAGGGAGCCAGGAGTTTATACAAGCTGTCTGAGATGGACAGCTGCTTAGGACATGGATGATACAGGTCCCATGGGAGTTACAATACGCCTCTATTTGCCATCAGTCCCGAGGGTAGTGGAAATTGGGTGCAGCTTTTCTGGAGAGAGAATGAGTGATGGTGGGATGTGGTCCTACCTCAATAATTGTCCAAGGTTTCTTATAGATGATATTGTTCATTGCAAAACAACTAAATGGTGGACAAAAATGGTGTTGAGCAAGCCAGGCTTAGTCTTTTGTGTTAAATGTTCTGGAGTTAATTTTTGCTGATGTCAGTCAAGATACCAGCAGGAAACAGATGGCAAAAGGTGGGAACTGAGGAAAATTTAGTAAAGGAGCTATTTATAAACATGTGGGCAGACATGAGGAAAACCCGTAATGGATGGGGAACCATCCTGGGACTAGCAGCAGGAGGGGGGTTTTACCACTTCTAGGCCTGAAGAAGAAAGGGGAGGGGGTTATCAAAACCCAGAGAGAGCTGTAGCTCTGGAAAAGCTAAGGGATAGGCTGTTGCCTTGAAGGCCTTTGGGGTAGGAACCTAGTACTTACAACGTACTACCCGCAGGGAGGAAACAAGGGAGAAGAAATGACCGTCCCTCACCTCACTCTTCCCCCTCTAAACCTCTGCTGGTGTCTCCATTGGCCAAAATGAATCACATGTCAGAGGTCAAGGAATGTAGTAAATCCAGCTGTTGGAATCTATAATGGTCAACCTTCTAGGTCACAAGGTTGAATGGAGAAGGAAAAGAGTGGATAGGAAGGTCAAACAGAGAATGTCCACACACCAGGGAAGACAGAGCCTAGTGGTAGTTCTTGATGGGGGACAGCTTGAGGAGGGCAAAGGAAGTAAGGGCATGGAGTGGTTTAAAGAGAGATAAGAAGTAAAATCCCACTTTTTCAATAAATTGATCAGGAAGAAAAAGTGTAAGTTATAAAACTATCTTAAAGAGGTCTCTGGGTTAGGAAAAGAGATTACTTGCTGATTAAGGAAAGAAACTTGTTTCATTTGAAGAACAAAAGGATCCACTGTGGAAGGAGTAACTGTAGAGAGAATAACAGATATGAGATAAAAGAGAGTATAGAGTTTTGAAGACAAGTTGCAGGTAATGAACAATGTCAAAACTGTACCAACTGTTTATTGAAAATCATTACCAGTTCCCATAGTCTTAGAACTACTTAAAAGTACTACAATAGGTTTACTATGTCATCTCTCAAACATACTTTACTAGGCTTTAAAATGTTCTCACATATGACTTGAACAGGCTGAGGTAGTTGATTGAAATAAGGTCAGATTTGAGAATTAGGTAAAGGTTAAGAAAACTGACTGAATAGATTCCAAAATTGATTAGCTATTGGAATACTTTCTTGGCTAAAATTAAATACGTAACAGAGAATGAGGGCAATTACTCACAAATTAAATGCTTTTTATATTTTTTTCTTTCTACATCTTTCTACTAAAATTTTAACATATTTGGAGGCAGATACATGTCTGAATTCCATCTGCAGAACGTTGTGGTGTCTCAGAACTGCTTACAGGTCAAACTGGAATTTTTCCAGCTTGATCCACTTAAGATCATCACGAGTGTTAAAAGATTGAAGACCTCAGGAATCACATTGTTTGAACTACTAGTACGTCATTAATCTCATTAGTGACATTATTTTATTTGTTGTTAAAGAACTTCATTCATACTTAAAAGGAGCCATTAATGAAGGCACCATGAAATGTTTCCCCACCCTAAGAAGTTAGCTGACATCTCACTGTCAGAGCTCATTGCCATATATTTCCACACTAGACCATCAACATCCATCATAGCATTGTCTAGACCTTTCCTGAATGTTTCTCGGGTATTTAAAAGTAGGGTTTATTTTAAACACCCAATACTTGAATTGGCAAAATTGTGAAAATGCCTCACTTCCAGAAAACCTAATTCTATTTGTAAAAAGCACAGGTTTACAGGTATACAGATGAGAATACTTTGATGAGAACAGGGACCAAGCCAATTGATCAAAATAACAGTATCAAGCTATCCCATATTTCACTGTGATGTGGTAAAAGTCAAAGGTCTTTTCAAACAATAATTGTAAACTACAAGACCCATATGTTTCCTTTTCTCTTCCATCCTACAACAAGATAAAAAATGGAATTTTACAGGCTTTAGTTTGAAGCCTTTATCTTCAAAAGAGACCTGAGAAGGAAGACTTAACTGACCTTTCCATGTAAGAAAGCACATCACCTACTGAGATTTGTCTTCCTTGTTGGCACCTCCCTACAAAAGAAGTAGGAGGCTAAAATCAGCTTCAACTTGTGCAAATTAAAAGTAACCTTCAGGCTAATGGGCTTTCAACACCACTCCTTACCGGACAAAAAATTTTGTGTCCCATAAAATTAAATTACCTCCTCAAAAATGACTTCTCCAATAAATTACACCATTAAATACAGTAAAACTGGAATTCCTACAAAACAATTATCCCCTTTCTGAGGCAACACTCCCATCACTGTGAAAATTGATTCCATCTTTAATGGAGTAACCATCTAGTCCAAAAAAGGGGCGTAGAAAACCTAAAAACTGTCAAAGAAATAGCAGTACAATTAAAAGCCAGAAAAATAAATCAGACCTTTGAGGTAACTAGAACGGCAGTTTGGAAAGAACAATGCTTTAGCACTTTACCAAATGCTAAATTTAAAGAATGTGGAGAGTCTTGTTATTTTCAATTTCTTTGAAGTAGCTATCAGAAGGAAACAATCAAATAATTAAGCATTGTAATGAGTTTGTAAGGTGGTAGCTCTTGTATTAACTCTGGCAGTCACTATAAATCGCCCATATTTTCACTAATTGAGGAAGTTCTAATGTAGTTCTTTTTAAATGGGGTTGGAAGTCATAAACGCATTGTTGAATGACTATTCTGTATTAGGAACTAAACTAGTTTCTTTAAGAATGAAGATATCAAGGAAAGGACAATAGAATTCGCTTGAAAGATTGACCAAACATACATAAAATGGGAGAATTAATGAACAAAAATTGACAGTATATATTGTGTGCATAATTGAATTGTGAGGCAACTGGGCACAATTATCGTGAGGCTATGTAAAGCTATAGTGCTCAATTTGACCTGAAAGGCATTGGGCAAATATAAGATGTCCACGATGAAATATTACCTTGGCAGCTGTGTACTGAGTAGATTAAGGTCAGGAGAAGCATAATACAAACTAACACGAATCCTAATAATATCTAACACTTACAGGTGCCTGACGTTGTTCTAAACATTTTCATATATTAACATGTTAAATCCTCACATATAAAATCCTCATGTATTAACATGTTAAATCCTCAATGCTATGAGGCAGGTGCTGTTACCATCTCATTTTACAGATGGGAAAACCGAAGCACTTACATAATGTCTAATTTTTACAGTAAACTTTCTGCATAGCAACACCCCTGCAGGTGAATACAAAGTGAATTTTCAAAGCGGGTGTTGTCACCGGAGAAGAATACTAATACAGCTACTAGGTATATTATTTGTAAATGCTTTCTTATGGAAAATTTCAAACGATCTAAAATAGAGAGTGGTGTAATGACCCCGCCTCCTCCATGTACCCAATCTCGATTCACCTACCATAACTCCACTCAATGATCCAAACCCCTCCTCTCACTATTTTGGAGTAAATACAAACCTTATATCACTTCATCATCCCTAAATCTTTCAGTATGTATCTCTAAGAGGAGCCTTCTTTTTTTTCTTAATAACATCATATCTCCTTAAAATTACAATAACTCCTTAATATCGAAAATCAATGATCAAGTTCCAAAAATATATCTCATTTTAATATTTATTGAGAACTTGCTATGTTAACATTAGACACTTCTCCACACACTAACTCATTTAAATTGCTATTATTTAAATTGCCTTTTTTTCCCTTCTCGCTTTCATTCTCACTAAATGGAACGAGTACCGGAGGAGTCAAAGCCCTGCTGCGGCTGTAGTCCCCGCAGAGCAGCCCCGCAGTGGCCCCGCCCTCGCCCTCGCCCCTGCCTTCGCTTAGCCACTGCCCTCTCTCGGAGCCGCCTAAGTTCCGACCCGGAAGCCTCTTCGCGGAGGAATCCGTTCCCCTGACGGGCGCCCCCGGCCCCGCCCCGGTTGCCTAGGCGACGAAGGGCTGCAACTCCGGGGCTAGATTCAGAGGATGTCCGTCGGGACCACTCCCGCGGGGACGACCCCCGCGGCTACGACCCCGGCGGGAACCACACCCGAGTCGGAGGTACGCCGCCCCTTCCCAGCACCCTCGAGCGCACGCCCCAGGCCAGGAGGCCTGCGGCTGAGGCCGGTCCCAGGGAGGCGCCCAGATCCCGAGTTGGGAACGCGGCGCCGAGTGGCGCCAGGCAGGGAGCGGACCCGAGCGGCGCCAGAGTCCGAGAGCGGGCTGGGTTCGCTGAGGCAGCGCGCTCTGCGCTCCCCGAGCCCTGCCGCCGGCCTCGCCCACTCCCCGACGTGCCACGAGAGGTGCCCCGGAGTGAAAACTAGAAATTCCTCCCTTGGTCGGTTCCAGGTCCCAGCGACCTCACAAAGCCATGCTTCTTCCGGATTCTCTGCCCTTGAAACAGGATCTTGGAATCTAAAATGGGCCGGTCCCTTTTGGAAAGTGCTACTAATTCTTTTCCAGTGATCATAATTACTATTGCTCAAAGGTGTCATGGAGTAATAACTCTTCATTGTTAGTAGATTGATTAATATTTGAAGGTCGGGGCTTGGTGTCTCCCTGATTATTTTACCACTTATCTAAATACAGAGATGCATGATAGGACAAAGGAGGGGCCCTGGAAAATCGATCTTTTGGTTATGGCTTGGTTGCTCATCATCAACTTGTCCCTTTAGAAGGTTAACTTTCTCCAGTGGTTTCCTGTATCTGGGGGGAAAAAAGAAAAAAGGATTTATCTTTTAGGCTCCTCCCAACACCAGCTTTCAATAATAAATAGGTTTTAAATAACTTTAATTACTCATAAGCTTAATATCCTGAGATTTTAATTAAGAACATATCTACTATCCCAGATATTGCTAAGAGAAGATGTTTAAATCTTCACACAGAGTCCATCGTGTTGTTCTAGGAAGTTTTGTCTTGAGTTTTTTTAAGACTGAAGGTGAATAATAATGTTACAATTAACATGGCTATACTCAACTCCCTTATTAGTCGAAATGACATTTTTTGTACAGAAGCTAACTATTAGCTGCTATTTTCTCAATGTAGAAACACACATCCAATAATCTAGTGCCTTGCCCCAGAGATATATAGAAGTCGTTCCCAATCCAGATTCTTCCCAATACTGCAGACCGCTAAAGCACGCTGTCCTATGAGCCTTTTGAAATTAGCATATATTAAAAATATATTTTAGGGGCACCTGAGTGGCTCAGGCGTTAAGCGTCTGCCTTCGGCTCAGGTCATGATCTCAGCGTTCTGGGATCGAGCCCCGTATCGGGCTCCTTGCTCGGCAGGAAGCCTGCTTCTCCCGCTCCCATTCCCTCTGCTTGTGTTCCCTCTCTCGCTGTGTTTCTCTCTGTCCAATAAATAAAATCTTAAAAAAAAATATATATATATATATTTTAATGTGATAAACTGGTTACTAAGCTAGTTACTCCCTTGTGATCTCTAATGTAAGTAAAACAATTTAAAAAGTGGCAGAAAAAATTTCCCAATTAACTCGTGTTATTTAAAAACATACAAAAACTTACCTAAGAAAATGCTCAATTGTCAGTGAACACTTCCCATGTAGATATAGATATGTCCTTTCTGATAATTTGGGGTTAATGAATCTGCACTTCAAAAAAATAAATAAAGGGAGAAAAGAAATACTCCATAATTTTTTTTTTTTTTTGAAGATGCAAAGAAGTGCCATGCCCCAGGGGAAAAGAAACACTTTTGTTTTTTGGATGGGTGAGATGAATTGAGTTAATTATAGACCTTAGGTGATTATCTGCCATCTTAGCACTGTCAGTGGGCACATTTGTTAACTTCTTGGAGGAGCAGGTATTCCCTGTAACAAGCAATTCAGAAAATGCTCAATCTTTTAGTTAGTAACAAACTGAAGAAATCAAGATGGAATTTGGACTCACTGAGCTGTACTGAGATGAACAGCTGATACACTGCATGGTAGAAACACCATTTTCCATTCTAATGAAAGCGGGGTTCCTGTAGGTCACAGAGAAGCCAGTGGATCCGTAGAGAGTGCATTCTTTAGAGTGATGAGACCTGCTGGCTGCCCATTTGTGCCCACAATATGTTTTAGGAGTTAGATGGAAAAGATGGCAGAGACCCCTCTTTCAGTTAGATACTGAAAGGTTCTTTTTGGGCCAGATTCTTTCCAGTGTTGATCCCCCAAGACCTGAGCAGGACCATGGGGAGGATGCCAAAATTATTACTTAAAATACTGTTGAGAAGACAGTACTAATATTCCTCAAAATGTTAATATACAGTAGCGTTATTAATAAAACACAACTTCTGGGAGTAGTGGCTGTGGGTATGGAGAATTTGACAGACATTTGGGCTTGTCTTTCTTGTTATTAGTGGTCTTTGGGTTTCCTTTCTTATTTTAAAAGTCCTGCTTCTCCTTTCTTCAGCCTCCCTTTCAGATGATGCAAGTAATCTTTACTCTTTTTCTAATATTTAAAGTATTATTTTACTAAGGTTCAGTCCTTAACGTGGCTAAAATTAATTTTTAATGGATATATTTGATATATTTGAAATGAGGATCTAATTTTATTTTCTTCTAGACATGAATCATCAGTTATGCCAGCTTCATTTACTAAATAAACCATCCTCTCTCTTCCCATTGAGAATATCACATTATGTGTGAAGGAACACAAGGATGGGCAGAATAGTGGAACAAAATAGAGACTCCAAACATTTATTTTTATATATATAATCTGTACACACACATATATATGTATACATGTATATGTATTTTTGGATTTCAAAAAATTTATATATATTACAGATATATTTTTGAATATTTTTTCTTTTCCACTGACCAGTTTGCCCATTCTTGTGTCAATGCCATACTATTTTATATTTAGCTTTAACATCTAATTTGGAAAGGTTCCTCTCACTATTATTCTTTTTGAAAATATATCTATCCTTCCATAGAATTTTTAAAAATTATTTTATAAAGTTCCAGAATGATACAGCTGAGATTTAAAATTGTCATCACATTACATTTATAATGTGGGAAGGATTTAATTTTTTTTTAATTTGAAGGTTTCCAATAAATCTCCTTTAAGTTTTTTTATTAAACTTTTGGTAAAGTTTATAATTTCTGTAAGTCTTATACCTTTCTTATTATATTTATAACCAAATATAAATCAAGTATTTAATAAGTTTCTGAAATTTCCATTTCTAATTAGTTTCTAATGCAGAGAAAAGCAATCGGCCTTTATATATTTGTGTTATGTTACCATCTTATCAAATTTCTTATTAGCTGAAACCATGTTAGTACAATGTCAGGTGTCTTAGGTATACAACCATGTAATCTTCAAATAAAGATTTCTTTATTTCTTCATTTTTAATATTTAAACCTCATATTTAGTTTTACTATATTAGTTAGAATTTCTACAGTGTTGAATTACAATAATGTTACTAGCCAGAATCCCCTTTTAGTTTCTGGTTTCATGCTAATGACTTCAGTTTTTCACCATTCAGTCTGATGTTGTGGCAAATAATCTTTTTTGTGTTTAAGCTATTTTTTTCTATTCATGTTTTACTAAGAGTTTTGCAGCTACTGCTGCTAGCAAGTGCCTGCTTATTATTTCATTATTATATCATTTTTTTATCATTTAATTAGACATGAAAAGTATCTTGTTAAAGATGATCCATCCTTGAATTTCTGAAATTAACCTTATTTGGTAATAATAATAGCATATTTTTCTCTTAGTACACTGTTGGATTCAACTTTCAAAGATAATATTTAAAAAATTTTTACATCTGAATTCATGAGTGATTTTGATTTATAATTTCCATTTTGTGCTAGCTTACGTTTTTGTGTGTAGACTCTGCCAGCTTCTTAAAAATGAATTGTCTACAGTCTGTAATTATTAGACTAACAGAATGTATGTGTTCTTCATTGTTAGGTAGAACTTCAAGTGTACAACTATCTGGGCATGGTGACTTTTTTAAAAAGTAGACTTACAGTTTAGTTTATGTTTGGTCAGTTTTGGTCTCTTTCTTACCACTGTTCAAATTTGATGACTTATACATTTGTCTTGTAATTTTCAAGAGTCTATAGAATGTGTCATATGTTTATTTTTTCCTTTAAACATGTTTGCCAAATATTTTTACCTGTTTTAGTCACATTTTAAAGAACTAGTTCTTGTTTTCACTTATCCTTCTTTAATCTGTTATTTTTTTTTTTAAATATTTTTCTTTTTCTTAAATTGGCTCCTTAGCATAGCCTGGACTGTAATGAGGCAAGTAAGTCAGTCTCTTGGGGCATAAAATTTAAGGGCTGCCAGAAATTCAGTAGTCAAGATACTTAACTTCAGTTGGTTGAAAGCATTTTTTTTAATTAAAAGTTAATACAAAAAGCTCATAATGGATCAAAATTTTAAATAAAAATAGAATCAGTAGTACTGATCTTTCCTTTTGCCTCAGGCTCTGACATGGCTCAACACAGTGCTGTTCCTTAGTTCATTTATTTTCATGTTGCAGAGAGACTTTCTAAGTATAGTAATTGTAGACTAGTCTATATTCTTTATGACTGTGAAACCCCTCTTAGTCATCTTTGATGAACTGTGTTGTCTTTTTTTAATGAACATTTATTAAGAATCCTTTGAGATACTACCAGTGATGGATTGAAGGATATCCCAAAAGCTTAAATTCTAGAAGGAAGACATATTCAATGTGGAAAGTTTAGGTGAATAAGAGAAGAAATTCAGAGAAAAGATTATCTGGTATATAATATTAGGCTTACAATTTTATTGCTTCTGGAATAATTGCTAAAATCCACCAGGTGGTGGAGTAAAATGAGTTGTAGTGAAGTTTAGCTTACATATTTTTCTAGTCAGAGATGAAATATTACAGAGAAAACCAAATTACATATCACATTTTTATTAGCTATTTATGAATTTTGTATTGTATCTTTAATTTTTTAAGTCAGAATGTATGTGTTGAAAGATTAAAGACTTTTTACCACCTTATATCCTTTCAAGTGCAAGGCAGTATATAAACAAAACAAGAAAGAGCACTAATTTAAAATGGTTTCAGGAATTCAATTTAAGACAAAAGAAAACAAAACAAAAACAAGAGACAAACCCTCCTACAAGATGATTACCTTAAACTATCAAGTTTTAGTAAAAAATGAGGCACTAATATTAGGCATCTTAGCTAGAATTATTGTACAAGAGGTTTAATATTGTATTCCTTTTCATTCAGTTCTTGTGTGACCTATTTTCCTCTATCCAGAAAATTTTCACATCAGATAAAATTGATCTGAATGTTGGTACAATGTACCTTCCATGAATATTTTTGTTAATAATAACAGCAATTTTGTGCATTAAAACATTTCAAAATGATTTTTTACCATGAATTCAACTTAGATTCAAATGACTTGTTATAAATCACAAAATTAATCAGTAGTCAAACCCTCTGAGACCTCCAAATCCAAGTCTTACTATTCATCATTCACCATCATCTAATAATGTCATCAGATGATAGAGATGAATTTAGACAGTCGATTAACAACCTATGTTGACATAACTAGTATCTGTAGAATTCTAAAAAGAAGTAAAAGATTGAGTAACTGTCCCTGAGAGATTTACAGTCTAATGGAGTTGACAGTATAGGAATAATTATACTTTACAGCTAATAATAAAAAACATAACCAACAAACATTTAACAAATATATAGTCATATGTTACAGACTAAAATACCATCCTGTCTAAAAACTGAGTTCATACAGTTCAATTTAAGATCTGAGTACCTACTAGATGCAAGGTATTCTATTAGGTACTAAAATATTTTTTTCTTACTGAGTTTATAAACTGATTGAATGACCTAGTTTAGGTTATAAACTATGCTAACCCTAGGTTACAAAAGATAGCTAATAAAGTAGCACATTTTATGTCTAAATTAGATTTTTAAAATTAAAAATAACCTTGATCTTGTTAGCTATAGCAAAGCATTTTGTTGCTCTTCTTATTCACTGGAACCCATTCACATGGAAGGATAAATAAATATTTGTTGAACTGAAATCATTTGCTCCCTCCTTCCCCCAAAATCTCCCAGTTCTTGATTTTTATGGAGCTACTGCTTTTTACCACTGCTTCTCAGTCTCCTTTTCCACCCCCCTTTCACAGCTCTTCTCCCCATGCTCTGGCTCTGGGCATTTTCATCCATTCTCCTACTTGGAGTGACTCCTAAACCAATATTTTTAAACTGGACCTTTCTGAGTCTAGCATTTCTAGTTACCTTATAAGCATTTCTTCCTCGATATGCATATTCCACCTTAAACTCAACCACTGAAATCAAACTTGTCATGTTGCCTTCTTAAAACGGGCATCATCTTCCAGTGCTTTTATTTCTATTGGTGTTACAAGAGCCACATATGGTTTTTACAGACTGTACTCTGAACAAAAGGACTCAGTTATTGGAGGCCCTTAGAATGTCCACCTTTCTCTTTTTTCAGTCATCTCTTTCAGATACTCAGACTATTTATTCTTACCACTTTTAGTCGCCCAGATATAATATGTTGCAGTCTACCCCTTCTTTTCATGCACTGCTAGGAACCCAGTGCAATCCCATGCCTCATTCCTGACCAATTTCAAAGACATTTTCATTGGACTCTCCTCTGTGTCCTTTCTCTGCTCCTTTCTTTCCTTCACTCTCCTACAAATTGCCCTTCCTTGAAGGACAGTTTTATCTTGTCATTTTGCTGCTAAAAAACCTCATGGGTTCCTTACTGCTTGTATTATTAAGAACGAACTTTTCAGCCTGTCATTCTTTGACCAGCCAAGAGTCTAAAATATTTGTGATCTCTTGTACAATATCTTGCATTTTGTAATCATTCATTAAATATCTATTCAATTATTAAATTTGAGATCTCCCACAAAATGTTCCCAATGCCTGCCTCCCACTTAGGTCCAGCTAGTCCCTGACTTGTCCCCAAGGCACCATTGTGTGAATTACTTGATATTTACAGAACCAGTCCACAACTCTCCTGTTGCTGATTCATTCCATCATTCTTGTCCAGTCTCACCAGGTCCTTTTCTGAACCTCCTCTCTATAGGCTTTCTTTGTCGTCTCTATTCTTGTCCCTTTATTATGACTCACTTATTTTATTTTCTTGTTTTAAAGTCACCCTTGGCTTATTCCTTCCACTAGATGTTAAATTATTGAGGCCAGCAAGTTTTTTTACTTGTCTTTACTTCCTCTTGCCCCAAGCTCAATGAGGAATATTGAGGTATTTTTTAAAGTTTGTAAATTGACTCATCTTGTTTGATCAGTTCCTGGATGCCTAAGAGGACACATAAAACAAGACCACAGTCCTCCATAAAAACTCCAGATGCCCAAGCAAAGATGAGACTCATGCTCCTTTTTCTTTCTGAGTCATTAGATGCTTTTGCTGTATCTTCTCTCTCTATGTCTTCCAGTAAACTCTGCTCTTATCTCCTTGGCTCGTATTTGATTTCCATACTGCATGAAGCAAGGACCCATTTGGCTAGTCCTGTGGGACACACTCTGGGTCCTCAGATTTGAGTTGCCTGCATCATCTTGGTGATTATGAAGTGACCTTCAGAGGAACAATGGTACCCCAAAATTAAGTCTGCTTGGCACAATTTGACCTTTGGGGATTGGTAAGTTCCTCCTCTGTGAAACAGAGTTGGCTTAAAGCTGCTGTAATTTCTGTCTCTGTGCTCCTCTGCATAACTGGTCTATTCTCTGGGGAAAAGGAAAACTGGGAGAACTGATATGGGACCTATTCTCATTCCCTATTCTCACTCCCTATTCATTCCTTATGCTCTGAATTGCTTTAGCTGGCTCTGAAACTTTACTCTCACTTTAATTGTAAGACTATCTGGTTCAGTTCTTGGACAGTTCTTCTTAAGTCTATTTATTAGCTGACATAAGAGACTGAGTCACTCATCTCCAAAGAAAAGGGACACTTGTTCCTTCCCACCAAAAAGTGTTTTGTTTTTTTTTTAAAGATTTTATTTATTTATTTGACAGAGCGAGAGATCACAAGTAGGCAGACAGAGAGAGAGAGAGAGAGAGAGAAGCAGGCTCCCTGCTGAGCAGAGAGCCCGATACGGGGCTCTATCCCAGGACCCCGAGATCATGACCTGAGCCGAAGGCAGAGGCTTTAACCCACTGAGCCACCCAGGCGCCCCCCAAAAAGTGTTTTTAAGTGACCAAGAACCCAGGGAAGTGTCAGAGGTTATTTCTCATGTAGCAGTCCTTTTAGAGGAAATCTGCATGATAATTTATTTGTCGCTTGCTGGGAACACACACATCCAACTGATCATCCAAGTGCTCCAAGCCCCCACAATGGTTTTAGACTGTTACCAGGAGACACCAAGACACATTTGGGGATGCTAAGCCCATTGGTGACTCTCTGGGAAGTTCTTCCAATAAGCGGCATGTTTGATCCACCACATGTTTTCCCTGGAGTAGAATGCGGACTTCTAAATCTTTCTTTCTTTTTCATTGCTGGGTGGATGTCTCCTCATGGTAATGATGGGATGCTGGTATTGCATTGAGGATTGGTAGCCAATCCTGTTGAGGACCAAAACTCTTAGAATAAAGAAATGGTCCTGCTATACCCCCAGTTGCACTGGGTTTTCAGCTTCCAGGGGTGAGACATATGGCAGGCTGGTGACTGCTGGGTAGACATTGCCTCCTTGAAAGAGACATAGTAGATGTCTCAGTGAGACACATGGCAGACTGGACACTGCCAGGTGGATCTCAGTGAGACAAGTGGCAGACTGGTCACTGCTGGATGGATGTCTCTTTGTTGGATTTCTTAGAGACATGTAACCTACCAAAACTAAAGCAATAAAAAAAAAAGGAAAGGAAAAAATTTGAACAAACAAGTTACTAGCAATGAAATTTACTCAATAACCAAAAACACCCCAAAAGCCAAAAGTCTAGGACCAGATGGCTTCACAGGCAAATTCTACCAAATATTTAAAGAAATGTTAATACCTATTTTTCTTAGACTATACCAAAAAAATACAAGAGGAAGGAAAACTTCCAAATTCCTTTTATGAGGACAGTATCACCTCGATACCCAAACCGGATAAAGACACCACAAAAAAGAGAACTACAGACCAATATCTCTCCTGAATAAAGATGCAAAAATCCTTAACAAACTATTAGCAGACTGAATCCAATGATGCATTAAAAAAAATCACACACCATAAGGTTAGTTCCGTAACTAACCTGAAGTTAGTTACTTCAGGATACAAGGATAGTTCAGTATTGAGAAAACAATCAATGTGATACAATATGTCTACAAGAGAAATAATTAAAAACCATATGATCACTTCAGTAGATGTAGAAAAAGCATTTGACAAAATATAGCATCTATTCATGATAAAAACCTTCAACAAGGGAGGTCTAGAGGTCTAGAGGGAGGATTCCTTAATATAATAAAGGCCTTATATGGAAAAACCCACAGCCAACATCATACTCAGTGGTGAAAAACTAAGAGCTTTTCCCTTAAGGCGAAGACAAGACAAGACATCCTTGACAAGACAAGGATGTCCACTCACCACTTTTATTCAGCATGGTACTGGAAGTCCTTTTCACAGCAATTAGAATACATAAGGAAATAAAAGGCATCTAAATTAGTAAGAAAATAGTAAAACTCACTGCAGATACCCAAAAGACCACCAAAACCTACAAGAACTGTTAAAATGCATTCAATAAAGTTGCAAGATAGAAAATCAATGTATAGAAATCTGTTGTACTTCCTATACACTAATAATGAAGCAGTGGAAAGTGAACCAAAGAAAATGATCCCATATACAATTGTACTAAAAACAATAAGATATCTAGGAATAAACTTTACAAAAGAGGTAAAAGACTTGTAATCTGAAAACTATAAAACACTGATGAAAGATGACACAAAGAAATGAAAAGTTATTCCATGCTCATGGATTGGAAGAACAAGTATTGTTAAAATGTCTATACTACCTAAAGCATTCTCCCCACTTAATGCAATTCCTATCAAAGTACGAACAGTATTTTTCACAGACTAGAACAAACAATCCTAAGATTTGTATGGAACTACAAAAGACCTTGCATAGCCAGAGCAATCTTGAAAAAGAAAAACAAAACTGGAGGTATCAAAATTCCAGATATCAAATTATATTACAAAGCAATAGTAATTAAAACAGTACTGGTGTACCATAGACACATAGATCAATGGAATAGAACAGAAAACCCAGAAATAAACCCACAATTATATGGTCAATTAATCTTGAACAAAGAAGGAATGAATGTACAAGGGAAAAAGATAATCTCTTCAACAGATGGTGTTGGAAGAAACTGGACTGCCACATACAAAAGAATAAAACTGGACTACTTTCTTTCACCACACATGGATATAAATTAAAAATGAATTAAAGATCTAAATATGAGACCTGAAACTATAAAAACCCTTGAGAGCACAGGCAGTCATCTCTCTGACATCAGCCATAGCAACATTTTTCTAGATATGTATCCTGAGGCAAAGGAATTAAAAGCAAAAACAAACTGTTGGGACTACATCAAGATAAAAAGTTTCTGCACAATGAAGGAAACAATCAGCAATACTTGCAACCTGCTGTGAATGGGAGATGTTTGCAAATGACATATCTGATAAAGGGTTAGTATTCAAAATATATAAAAAATGATACAACTCAATACCCAAAAAACGAATAATCCAATTAAAAAATAGGCAGATGACATGAACAGACACTTCTCCAAAGAAGACATCCGGGTGGCCAACAGACACATGAAAGGATGCTCAACATCACTCATCATCAGGGAAATGCAAATCAAAACTACAATGGGCTATCACCTCACACCTATCAAAATGGATAAAATCAAAAACACAAGAAACAGTAAGTGTTGGTGAGGATGTAAGAAAAAGGAAACTTCATGCTCTGTCTGTGGGAATGCAAACTGGTGGTGCCACTGTGGAAAACAGTATATACTGAGTTTCCTTAAAAAATTAAAAATAGAATTACCCTATGATCCAGTAATTGCACTACTGGGTATTTACCTAAAAAATAGAAAACACGAATTCAAAGGGATATATTCAACCCTAGTTTTATTGCAGCATTATTTACAATAGCCAAACTATGGAAGCAGCCCAAATGTCCATTGATAGATGAATGGATAAGGATGTTGGACATATATATTATCTAATATAATAACATGTGGGATATATAATATATAATAATATATATAATCTATATATTATATAAAACATTATTCAGCCATAAAAGGAATAAAATCTTGCCATTCATAACAACATGGATAGAGCTAAAGAATGTAATGTTAAGTGAAATAAATCAGTAGAGAAAGACAAATACCATATGATTTCGCTTGTATATGTAATTTAGGAAACAAAACAAATGAACAAAGGTTAAAAAAGAGACCAAGGAATAAACTCAACTACAGAGAATAAACCGATAGTTACTGAAGGGGAGTGGGGGGGTGGGGATTAAAGAGTACACTATCACGATGAAAAATATAAAATAAATACCAAAAATGAGTTTGTTAATTGAAAGCCATCACCCAGGGGCACCTAGGTGGCTCAGTCGTTAAGCGTCTGCCTTCAGCTCAGGTCATGATCCCAGGGTCCTGGGATCAAGCCTTCAGCTCAGGTCATGATCCCAGGGTCCTGGAATCGAGCCCCACATCGGGCTCCCTGCTCAGCAGGAAGCCTGCTTCTCCCACTACCATTTCCTCTGCTTGTGTGTTCGCTCTCTTGCTATGTTTCTCTCTGTCAAATAAATAAAATCTTTAAAAAAAAAAAAAAAAAGAAAGCCATCACCCAGTTTTAAATATGTATAAAAAGACTTTAACTAGACATTCAACTTTTGAGAGGTACCATTACTTGAAAACCGAAGAGATAAACGATTATCTGGAAGACTGTTGTGTTTCAATTTTATTTCTGATAGCAACTAGAAAACAGTAAACAAATTTTGATATCATTGCATTAATATGTAAAACATGATTGAAATAATGCATTCCAGTTATCGTTTTGTTTTTGTTTTTGTTTTGGTAGAGAGATCCTGAATTTCAGGAGCATGAAAGGATTCTGTCTCCAGGTTTTCTTTCAGTTGCTCAAATCACTGAAATGCTGGCAGAGGACGTAGATGGAATTCAACAGTAAGCATTTCAATATTACAACCAAATATAGAACAGTTATAGTTCTGCATGTATAAATGATCATGATATTTACATATTTGATACTTTTTTAAACTTTTCAAAAGAATTGTTATATCATACAAAATATATATTTAAATATATATAAATATATTAATTTTTAAAATACATATATAATCTCCAAATATATATAATTATCTACAGTCTGGAACACCAAAATTCTCAAACAACTGACTTTTTACACTGCTCAGCTGTATTCTTTATGCGAGAAATGCATTTTAAACCAACATGCAAATGTTAACAGAGAATAGGGATTTATTGTTAAAAGCAGTCTTTAACATATGCTGTCTTCTACTTCTTTTCTCTTTCATTCATAAAACTGTCAATTATGCAAAGTAACCTTTAGGTCTTCTGTTTCATCATGACAAGAATAAGTTTTATTATAAGTTACAAGAATAAGTTGTATTATATGTAAGTTGTATTAATGTCTGTAATATTAAGAATTAATACATTATAATACTTTGGAAATCTTGAGTATTATCCATCCATCTGTGATTTTTACTAGACATAAACTATACTAAATACTCTAATTTCATGTATTTTGCCTAAAAATGCAAATATAACTGAATTTATGGGAACAATTCTAATACATGAACATCTCATTCTCAAGGCCATTGACTTCTATAGCAAATCATTTACTTATAACTCTAGTCAGATATATCTAACACACAAATTACTAAAATGTATTTTGAGTAATCAGTTATCTTAAAAGTTATCTTGCTCTAATAATATGAAGCCTGATTGACTATAATGTGTAGAGAGCCCACTCTACACATGATGTGATGTTCTGGACTGTAATGTCTCTTCTGCAGGCCAGTCATTGGGATGTTAGGAGGGTATTGTGAACCATAATGGACAAATAGAAAATGACTCTGTCAGTGGCTATCATTTGCAAATCTTTCAAATATTGTGGAATAGAAGTGATTTACTACTGAGAAGGAAATATGACAGATGTACTGGCTGGAAGAGAAATCTGAGAAGGGAATACATATTAAGAGCAGGCAAATGACACTGACAGGCTTTTCCCAGGATTCTCTTCAACTTCAGGGCCTGAAAATCTTGCTAGAAATCCTGGTATCTGTGATTTGGCCATATTCCTTACCATCTATATCTTTATAAGTATTAGTCAATTAAAAATATCACAGATTTTTAAACAAGTATATCATGGTAATTTTAGCATTTTTATAGAAATGAATGCCCATTGGAAATTCTGATTTTTAGTATCAGAATTGATTTGCAAAATTCTTTTATTGTATTAGTATCACTGATTATTTATGCTTTAAGTAAAATATTTTCCATTTCTAGATAATTCCAAATGTTGATCATTAAAGTGCAAAAATAGATATTTCATACTAGGCAAAATAATATGATGCAAATAACAGATATTTAATATAGTTTACAATTTATTTGTATTAAATATCAAAGATGTTATATTAAATGCAGTTAATATTAAATAAAATATATTGCAAATAAATTTTTTATACTTTTCTTTCTTACCACATCTTAAGTTGTACTGTGTACCATATCTTGTGTCACAATCTTTTTTTCCTACTTATTGACTCCTTTGTTGTCAAATATTTAAATTCCAAAAGTATTTTTAATCTTTAAGAGGTAATGTCTAGGAAAAAGGAGATAATACAGAGGGTGATACAGAAGTTAACTATATAAAAACAACCAGGTCCAACATAGGTTGACCTTTTAGACTGTCTCATTAATAGAATTCACCTGAAGTAATCTCAGATTTTGGATATCAATTTTGGATAAATGACAGCCGTATGTCAGGAGCCATTTCTTTGCAAAGTAATTTTCTTGAAGTACTTTATATGATTTTTGTAACAGTAATCCTGAATATTTGTAATCAATCATTCACTTCCCATTTAAAATAGCATTATTATAAATGAGGATTATAGACTTTTCAAAATGACAGAATATAATTTAGGTATCGTCACCAAGTGACAGAAGTATGCCAAAATCATGTAGTCTACAAAGCTATAAACCTATTTAAATAAATTATAGGTATAAGTCAGCACATTTCCCTACATTTTAAAATTAAAAATTATGTTTCATGAAAGCAGCCAACCAAATGAAACATTATAATATCATTAAAACATATTTCTAGAGTACACTTCAAGTAAAGTTAAAACTCTGAGTACATTTCTCATGATCTCCTAACTTATCAATCATTCATGCTTTTAATGTAAGCCTGACTTTTTGCAGATAAACCCAAATCCTTTTTGAAAAAAGGTTAAGGACTAAATTGAAAATAACTGTTTAAACAGAAATAACCCTGAGAGATCTTTTAATAACCTTCCATAACTGGGCTTCCATGAGCTGTTCAGCTCTTGCCTTAAGGCTTATTTCTGAATGCCATCATATTTAAAAAATAAGATGCACTCCAATTTCAAGAGCATGTAGGAATAATATTAATACTGGAATTACATTTACTAGAATTCTTGGTGAGACAAAGTAAATAGTTATATAGCCTATCACTATAGTACAACTTCCTAAATCCCTGTTAACCATCTTTGTCTTTCCCCATAGTCTCTAATACCACAGCTGTAGCCATCTCTCCTCTTCCATGTCCCATCTTCCCTTATCCCCGGAGGAAAAACTTAAAGATTTGCCAGTAAAATGCATGGAACCTTTGCATTCAAATTGCAGCAGCATCTTGCTCCAAATTCTTCTCTGCATAACCTCCTTTGGGGTGAAATATCTGAGCAGAGAATAGAAATGGTGAATATTCAGCCCTGCAATTCAAGTTGAAGGTTAAGATTCAAATGGTACTAGGGGAAGTGGTGGAGGGGGATGGAGGAGAGCAAAGATAGATGTTTTCAAAGAAGTTTCACTAAAATATTCTTAGACAAATAGTTGGCTTTATTTACATATAATCAGACACTGAAAAAATGAAAATAAAAAGCAAAGAGCACATGCAACTATTTAAGTCAAATATTTAATTTTTTAAAAGAACAGCATGGAGATGGCAGATGAAATGTATAGTTAGAAGGAAGACTAACTGTTGGGAACAAAATGTTGAGAGATATTTGACTCCAGAGTTGATTGACTCAAGGCCTCAATAGTATCATCAAGAAATTATAATTTTAGAATTAATTTTTCTTATAAGATGGCTGCCAGTAACAATCAAATGTACTTATTTACTCTTGTATTTTTGTTTCACAGAAGAAAATAAACCTCATCCTAAGGAATTAGAACAATTTAGGAGAGTGCCAACCGTAGACCAGTAGTTACTACAGAGAATACCATATATTGAATACCATTATATAGCATTATGAGAAGAGGGGGAGATTATCTTAATTGGTTTAGAGGAATCAGAACTCACTTTTGCAGTTGAGGTCTACCTTGATACCACTGTAGATGAGACAGATGTTAGAGTTAAATACAACATCAGCTTTATTTGTTCCCAAACTTATTTAATCATGCTGTGTTTATTATTCTGATTATAGAACCTATTTCAATATTATGAATAAATAAGGACTTCCTTTTTTGAAAATGGCAGTATAAAATTGTCACACACCCCCACACAGTTTCTCAGAAATCACATATAGGCAACAAAGAAATACCAATAACTTCTTTGTCCAAACAGGGAGAATGCTATATGCCTAAACCACAAAATAGAGGATGACTGCCAAAAGCATTATAGATCAAGCAGAAGTGGAAGAGAAAGAACAAGAAAGATACACATAGTTGAAGATCTTAGAGTGAGTTAAAAAATATAATTATTCTCCTAGGTGAGAAGAAAACCCTGAAGTGCTATTTCAAGAACCCTTGTTTGCAGTAGCAGGACAAGTATATACAGGCTTGTAACAGATAATTCCCATATTTACAAGAAATAGATTGTTTATGTGATGGTAATGAGAACGTATCCTTTTTTTTTTCTCTTCCCCCACTAATTGAAAAAAGAGTAAAAAGCTAGAATAAATGACACAAATTTATTCTGTATAGAAAATAGCTTATCACGTGGCCAAGTCTGAGTAAAAAACAAGGAATCTTCATACAAACCCAATTACTAGAAAAAAAGTAATTAGGGTCACCTGGGTGGCTCAGTCATTCAGCGTCTGCCCTACGCTCAGGTCATGATCTCAGGATCCTTGGATCAAGCCCTGCTTTGGGCTCCCTGCTCAGTGGGGAGTCTGCTTCTTCCTCTCCCCCTGCTTGTGTTCCCTCTCTCACTGTCTCTCTCTCTCTCTCTGTGTCAAATAAATAAAATTTTTAAAAAAGTAATTAAAGAATAGGGAGGAAAAAAAAACTGGTAGGAAAGAAAATGCAACCAAATGAATATAGCCATGAGCAGAAAAATATGCTGTCAAACATTTATCATGAATTAAAAAAAAAAAACTTATAAAGCAACCACAACAAAAGCATAAAACAGAGATATAAAAACTCAAGGAAGAGATAACAAGAAATAAAAGATGATAAAGCATGTAAAAAAGCAAAGAGTAGAAAAGAGAGTTCTGTAAGCAGCCCAAGGAGCAATTAACACTGCTGAAAACACTAAGGGACCTAGAAAACGGTATTGAGAAAAGTATAAAAAATGAAAAGGAGAAAAAAATCTGAAGGTTAATAGAAAATTATAGCTATAGACAAAATGAGTTACTGTACTTGGAAGACAGAAGAAGGAAGAAGAAGAGGAGGAAGGTAAGGAGAAGAATTACAAGAAGAGAGCAAATAGAGGAAGACCAACAAGAATGCTGATGCTTGCTCTCTTTATCTCTTCTTCCTCTTCCCTCTCTCTGTTTCCCTTTTGAATGTAATTGTGGACTTAGGACTTTGATATAACTATGAATATTTTTAGATTTAGGTCATTATAGATTTTCATTCAAAAAATATGTTCAAAAAGTAAGTTTTCAAAACTTAGAAAAGGAACTGTTCACTAATCCGATTTTAATGTCTGGATTTTCTTTTTGTTACAGAAAATTGAAAACGTTTTTGAATTTCAAAAACCTTCACACCTGTTTAAAGGAAGCCATTCTACTAGATTATTATGTATCTGGATTTTTGTGGGCTAGAGGAATGGAATTTTCTGTTATTCAATATTCAAAATTTATGACTTTACTAGATATGTTACTTCATAATCTTAGAAGTAAGTACATTATTTTTTCTTTTTTTTAAGAAAATTTAGTTCACTATCTAACGGTCTTAAGCAAAATGCCTAATTTTATTGTAATTCCTTCTGTGAAAATTATAGGATTTTTTTCTGGATAGAGCAAAAATATATAATTCGTACCTTCAGTAAGCTGTGAAATTTCAAACAGTATTTAACAGGCTGAAGTTTTCTTAATTAACTTGCCAAAGATATGTTAACTTCATTTAAAAATCTTATCAATGCCATCTATCCCCAAAATGTCATGTAGTTCATGCTTATTTAGGTATTTTTTCATTGTTTGAACTGTTTTCATTTCATCTTATCCACAAGTATTACTGGGATAGCTCATAAATGACTAATGAGAGGAGGTACTTTAGTTGATATCTAAACCCCATTAAGTAGACATTACTCACATACATTTAGGTTTTGTGACTTTTTCTTATATAACTTTAAAATGAGTTACTGTAGGAAATTTGGAAGTTCTTTCTTAGAGCACTTTTCAGTATGATAAATTTTGTTTCAGAATAAATACAGTTGCTTCTTTGAAGAAAGAAAAGAAAGAAATCTATTATTGATATATTGCCATCTCTTGTGTGCTAGGCATTAGTTTGGTTTTAATCTTTAACATGCATTATTGAACCGCAGTACAACTCCTGCATGGGAGGTATTATAACCACTACCTCAGTAGGCTAAACATCTGCCTTCAGCTCAAGTCATGATCCCAGTCTCCTAGGATCAAGCCCTGTGTCAGGCTCCCTGCTCAGTGGAGAGTCTGCTTGTTCCTCTCACTCTCCCCTGCTCATGCTCTCTCCCTCTCTCTCACTCTCTCTCGCAGATAAAGAAATAAAATCTTTAAAAAGCAAAAAGATAAATAATTGTACCAATAGAAGAAAAAATAATTAAACTTAATAATGAAACAAATTTGTATGATATTAACTGATCAGACAGATTTTGGTTGTTTTTTTTTCCCTAATGAAGAAATGAACAAATATTTATAGAATCTTTGAGTACTACATGTCTCAACAGTAATCTTTCAACACCATTGCTAAAACTACTTGGCAAACAAGGAACCATGTCAATCTCAACTTTGAGATTATATGTTAAAGACTTTGAAACAAATATTACAAAAGTGCTTAAATGAACAACTATGAACATCCTCGAAATAAAAAAAAAGAATCATGAATCATGAAAGAAAGAATCATAAAAAAAATGGAAGGTATAAAGAAGAAACAAATGGAAATTTTAGAACAAAATTATACAATAATCAAAATGAAAATCTCACTAGATAGAAATAATACCTAAATGGAGAGGAGACAAAGGAAAAAAATCACTGAACTTGAACATAGAGTGATAGCAATTACCCAATCTGAACAATACAGAGAAAAAAAGATTGGCAAACAAATGAATCAAAGTTCTAATATACATATTGTTAGCGTCTCAAAAAGAGAGCAGAAAGAATATGGTGCTAAACAAACATTTGAAGAAATAATGGCTGAAAACTTCCCAAATTTGGCAAAAGGCATAAATTTATAAATTCAGGAGACTGATTGAATTACAAACAGACTAAACCAAAAGAAAAACACCACCAACCAATTGGGTCTAATTGACATTTACAGAACAATCTATCCCAAAACAGAATAGGCATTGTTTTCAAATGCACATGGAATATTCATCAAGGTGGACCATATTCTGGGTCATACAACAACCTTTAAATTTAAAATAATTGAAATCATACAAATATGTTCTCTGATCATAAAGGTATTGAACAAGAAATTAATAGCAGAAATATACCAGGAAAATCTTCAAACACATATTAAACAATATAATTCTAAATAGTATGTGGATCATATATCTAAACAGATACTAGAGAAGATTTTTAAGTATGTAAAAATAGAACATATGAAAATATATGTGGTACAGCTGAGTCAATGATAAGAGGGAAGTTTATATAATTAAATACTTATATTAGAAAAAAATCTAGGGGCGCCACGGTGGCTCAGTGGGTTAAACCCTCTGCCTTCAGCTCGGGTCATGATCTCAGAGTCCTGGGATCGAACCCTGCATCGGGCTTTCTGTTCAGCAGAGAGCCTGCTTCCTCCCCTCTCTGCCTGCCTCTCTCTACCTACTTGTGATCTCTCTCCTCTCTGTCAAATAAATAAATAACATCTTTAAGAAAAAAAAGAAAAAATCTAAAATTAATAATTTAAACTTAAACCTTAGGAAGCCAGTTTTAAAAAATAAGCAAAAATCAAGCAGGAAAGAAAGACATACTAAAGACAGAAATCAATGAAATTGAAAAAAAAAAAAACCCAATAGACAAAATCAATGAAACCAAAATCTGGATATTTGAAAACATCAATAAAATTGATAAACATAAAGCAAAACTTGACTAATAAAAAAAAAGATACAAGGCACAGATTATCATTATCAGGTATAAAAAAGGGGAGGATATCACTATAGACTCTGCAGACAATAACAGAATATTGGGAAAAAAACTACTTATGTATATAAATTAGGAAACAAAAAGGAACCAAATCCCCAAAACCACAAACCAGCGAAACTTGTGCAAGATGAAATAGATAACATGATAGTCTTCTATAAACTATTTAAGCAATTGACTTATTTAACCTCTAGGAAAAAATATCCAGGTCTAGATATTTTCACTGGAAAATTCTATCGAACATTTAATGAAGAAATGCCACCAATTATACATAATCTCATCCAGAAATAGTAGAAGAAGAATTCTTCCTAACTCATTTTATGGGGCTAGAACTACCTTCATACTAAAACCTGACAAAGACAGGATGAAAGAGAGAGACAGAGAGAGAGAGAGAGAGAGAGAAGGTGGAGGAGGAGAAAAACAAGAGAGGGAGGAGGAAGAGAACAGCAACAACCGCAAAAGAAGGAAGAGGAGGAGAAACTACAGACCAATATCTCTCATGAACAGAAACAAAAAATTTTTCAACAAAACATCAAAATGAATCAAGCAACATATTAAAAAAATAGTACACATGACCAGTCGGGGTTTATCCCAGAAATTCAATGCTGGTTCGATATTTGAAAATTTCATCAATGTAAATAATCTAATGAAGAAAAGCCACATGATCATATAAATAGATGCAGAGAAAGCATTTGACTAAATACAATATCTATTCATAATTTTAGAAAATAGTTGGAAAACTAAGAAAAGACGTGATATTCTTCAATGTCATAAAAGACAACAAACCTAAAGCAATTGTTACACTTTGTGGTGAAAGACCAGATGCTTTTCCTATAAGATCAGAGTCCAGGCAAGAATGTCTACTCTCACCACTCCTATTCAACACAGGACTGAAAGAAAGTCTTAGCAATAAGTGCAATAGAGTAAGAAAAAGAAATAAAGGAGAAGGACGAAATAAAACAGTCTCTGTTCTCAGATGAAAGGATTTTCTAAATAAAAAATTAAACAATTTTTTTAAAGATTTTATTTATTTGACAGAGAGAATGATCACAAGTAGGCAGAGAGGCAGGCAAAGGGAGAGGGGGAAGCAGGCTCCCCGCTGAGCAGAAAGTCTGATGTGGGCTCAATCCCAGGACCCTGAGATCATGACCTGAGCCAAAGGCAGAGGCTTTAACCCACTGAGCCACCCAGGCACCCCAACCAGAACTTTTTAAAAAATCCTATAACTAATAAGATTGCAAGAATAAGATAAAACACAAAAGTCAATTGTATTTCAGTGTACTAGCAATGTACATTGTCTACAAGAATTTTAATAAATAGCATTATTTACAGTATCTCAAAATATAAAAGAAATAATTAAGTATAAATCTAACAAAAATGTACAAGATCTGTATGCTAAAAACTACAAAATGATGACGAAAGAAATGAAAGAAAACCTAAATAAACAAAAAACATACTGTGTTGTTGGATTAGAAGTTTCTACATGGTAAAGATGCCAGTTCTTCCCAAATTAATCTGTAGATTTAATGCAATGTCAATCTAAATTCTGGCAGGATTTTCATATCCAAGCTGATTTTTAAACTTGTATGGAATGGCTAAGGAATTAGAATAGCTAAAACAACTTCAAAAAATAAGGATAAAGCTGCAAAAGATCATACACCCAATTTTAAGGCTTAATATAAAGTTACAATAATAAAGTCAATGTTGAATTAGTGAAGGGATAAAAGCATAGCTCAATGGAACAGTTCAGTAATACACTGATGCAAAAATGGTCATCTGTTTTTTTATAAATGTGCAAAAGCAATTCAACAGAACAGTGTAGTTTTTTTCAACAAATGTTGGAACACTTTCTATCTATATTGAAAAAAATGTATAGCTCAGCCAAAGCATTTTATTTGATACAATTAGCTCTAATTGGATCATAGGTATCAAATTAGAATGTAAAACTGTAAATTTTTTAGAAGAAAATTGGGAGAAAATCTTCATGACATGGGGTCTTACAAGAAGTTCTTAGACATGATCCCCAGAACATGATGCATATAAGAAAAAAATGATAAGTTAGACTTCATAAAATTATAAAACTTTTGTTTTATGAAAAGTCACTGTTAAAAGAATGGACAAGCTATAGATAGGGAAAGAATATCTGTAAATCACATATTTGACAAAAAACTTGTCTCTGTAACATATAAAGAGCTCTCAAAACAATAAGAAAACAAACAATCCTATTAAAAATAGGCAAAGCTATCAAAAACCATAACTCTTGTCAACCATGAGGAAAACGTCGACAAACTCAAATCAAGGAACATTGTACAAACTATCTGACTGATACCTCCCAGTCTGACAAGATTATCAAAAATAAGAAAAGATTGAGAAATGATCATACTAGAGGAACCTCAGGAGACAGGACTACTAAATATAATGGGGTATCCTAGAAGGGATCCTTGAACTTTTCTGTATTCTTTTTCTAGAATATTAAGTAAAAATTGAGGAAATCTAATAACATTTAAAAATATATATGTAGAAAAAGAAAGGAATTTAATGAAAGAAAAATTATATACACTCTAACAAAGAAAAACTAAGAATAAATTTTAAAAAGAAATGTACAAGTCCTATGTCAAAAAAACTTCAGAACACCTTTAAAGGTCACAGGGAAGTTTTCAACATTTGGAAAAACCTTACAACATTCTTGGAAACACTCCACATCATTAAGAAGCTAAATCCCTCTAAATTAATATATAATATTAGTATTTCAATAAAAATACCAACAGGTTGTTGTTGTTGTTGTTGTTGATTATGATGTTTTTGCCTAGGGGTGATTTACTAGGCAAAGTGATTCTAAAAAAATAGGGAAAATAAGCAAATACAAATTGTTTTCAAAAAGTGCAATAAACTGTAGCATATCTTTTTATTAGCAGTAGAAGTAGTAGTAGTAGTGTTATAAAAATCTCAAATAGGGGCACCTGGGTGGCTCAGGACATGATCCCAGGGTCCGGGGATTGAGCCCCACATCGGGCTCTCTGCTCGGCAAGAAGCCTGTTTCTCCCGCTACCATTCCCTCTGCTTGTGTTCCCTCTCTCGCTGTGTTTCTCACTGTCAAATAAATAAAATCTTTAAAAAAAAAAAAATCTCAAATATTTGAACACAGTAGTTAATGACCAAACAAACCAAAAGAACAGAATGGAAAGTTTAGAAATAGATCCAAGCATTGGAATTCAGTATTTGATAAAATGACATCTCAAATCTATGATGAAAATATGTACTATTCAATAAATAATATTGTGTCCATCTAGAAAAAATAGAATTGGATCAACCCTTTTTATGTCCATACACCAGAATATATTCCAAGTGGGTCACTTTTTTACTTAAATGTAAAATAATTGGAACTATAAAAATGTTGTAGCATAACATGAATTAATTTCTACAACCTTGGATGAGGAAGACCTTTATAAATATGCCTCAAAATTCCAAAGACATAAAGACAAAGACAATTAAAGTTGGTATATAAAAGTCAAAAGTCTACAAAGAAAAAATACCAAAAGAAAAATTAAAAGAATAAGTAACTGGGGAAATTATTGCATCACAGACACCAGCAAACTATTAAGTTCTATAATATAAAGACAGCATGGGAAGTGGGAAAAACTGGAACTCTACAGTAGAGAAGCCAAATAAATACTGTCTCAGCCAGGTGACTAAAGCTGACACTGTTAATGAAGAGCCATGTCAAATATCATATGCCCTTGATATGTGATAAGAATGGCATGGTGATCTTTCTCCCCCAAATCCTTAACCCTGGCCTAATCATAGAAAAATTTAGACAAACCCAGATTGAAGGACTTACTACAATATATCAAACTCATACCTCTCAAAACTGTCGAAGCTATCAAAACCCCAGCAAGTCTGAGAAACCATACAGTCCGAGGAAACATAATGACTAGATGTAATGTGATATCCTGGATGGAATCTTAGGACACACAAAAAAAGATTTTAATAAAAAATGAAAAAGAAATCCAAAGAAAGTATGAACTTAGACAATAATAAAGTATCAATATTTGTTCATTAGTTGTGTCAAATGTACCACAGCAATGTTAGCAATATGGGAAACTCTCTGGGGTATGTGGGAACTCTCTGTGATATTACTGAAACTTTTTTGTCAAACTAAAACTACTCTGAAATTAAAAGCTTATCAGTGGGGATTATTCTATGTTCATCCCTAACATAGAATACTATGCAGCTATAAAAAGAAAAGAGTGAGGACCTTTTCTTCGTATGGTATGGGGAATTGTATTTTGTTATTGAGTAAGACAAGGTGTAGAATTGTGTGCTTTTGTTTATGAAAGACAAACGTGAGAATTTATGTTTTTGTTATATATACAAAGAAATGCTGGGAAAATACAGAAAAAAACCAATAACTTTCTGTAGGTATCTTAAATATATAAAGAACACCTACAACTCAATAGAAAAAAATAAATAACCCAATTTAAAAATAGGCAAACGACTTGAATAAATATTTCTCCAAGGGAAATATTCAGAAGGCTCACAAGTTTATGAAAAGATCACTAGTCATTACGGAAATGCAAATTCAGACCACAGTGAAGTATCACCCCATGCTTGTTAGAATGGCCATCATCAAAAAACAGATAACATGCCAGCATGGATGTGAACAGAAGGGAAGCCTTGTGCACTATTGGTGGCATTGTAAACTGGTACAACCACTATGGAAAACAGTATGCAGTTTCCTCAAAAAATTAAAAATAGAACAACCATATGACTTGGCAATCCCACTTCTGGGAATATATCCAAAAGGAACAAAAACACTAACTCAAAAAAATATCTGCATCCCCATGTTGGCATTATTTATAATAGCCAAGATATGGAAACAACCTAAGTGTCTATTGATGAATGAGTAAATAAAGAAGTTGTGGTATATAACAATGGAATGTTATTCATCCATAAAAAACAAAAAAATCCTACTATTTGTGACAACATGGATGGAACTTGAAAGCATTATGCTAAAATAAGTCAGACCAAGAAAGACAAATACCATACAATCATACTTACATGTGGAATTTAAAACAAAAAAACAAACAAAACACCAAACCTATAGAAAGGAGATCAGACCTGTGGTTACCAGAGGTGGAAGGTGGTCAAGTTACAGACTTCCAGTTACAAGATAAGTACTAGGCATGTAATGAATATATGATAACTACAGTTAACACTACTGTGTGATATAAAGGAAAGTTGTTAAGAGAGTAAATTCTAGGAGTTCTCACAAGGAAAATTTTTTTATTTTATCTTTTTTCCTTTCTTTTCTTTTATTTGTATTTATATGAGATGGACATTAGCTAAATCCACTGCAGCCACCATTTCACAATAAATCATGCCTATGTGCCTTAAACATACACAGTGACATATGTCAATTATTTCTCAACAACACTGGGGGAAAGTAGGGAAGGGTGTGGGAACTGGGTGTGTGTGCAACAAAGGCTGAGGAAGCCTTTTCATAATGTATCTTCACATATGGTTTTTGAACCATGTGAATATATCACCTATGCAAAAATTAAATTGTAAAAAAGAACATATGACATGAACAGTCCTATGATTTGCAATCTTTTAGCTGAGTGTTCATAAACCAGAAACAGAATAAAGAAAAGTAAAACATTTTCATGAATCTCACATTCCAAATCGACAAGATATTTCCATTTTAAATTTTTTCTATAACTTACAACTGACTTGAAAATATTTCTTTTATGTGAAATTTTATATTGTTGGTATCAGTTCAAAAATGAATTTTAAATACTTGAGCAGGATCCATCCAGTTACTCATAAACTAGGAGAGAGTGAAAGTGCACATGTAAAACCCAAGCAGAAAAAAAGTCAGGGATCTAGTTTTTCCTTTTGGCAGGAAAAAAAAAATCCCCTCAAATCTTTAAACCTAACAAGGTTATAACTACCATCAGGAAAGAATATAATTTTAGCCAAGCATGCCAGAGAAGGAGGTAAAGTCTGTTTATACTTTAAGACATGGTTAGAGTCCTGAGCCCACAGTGAACATTCCCATCCAGCAACATTTTAATAGAAAAAGCTACAAAGAACATAGTTGGGGCTGTTAGCTGTAGGGTAGTTACCCATTAATAAAATTCTAGTGAGGGAACTGCATTTTCTACTGATTCAGTTTCTGATCTGTTCCTTGTCTCAAGCTTGTGCTACAAGGCGTACTACAGACAACCCACCTGGAATCAGAGTGAATCAAACTAAAAGATTATGCAACATAGGATATGTACAGTTCTCTCAATAATACACAAATTGGGGAGCCTGTGTGGCACAGTCGTTTGAGCAACTGACTCTTGGTTTCCACTTGGGTCCTGATCTCAGTGTCCTGAGATCAAGCCCCAGGTCTGGCTGGGTGCTCAGCATGGAGTCTGCTTGAAGATTCTCTCTCTGGTTCCCTCTGCCCCTCCTGCTCCTGTTCTCCCTCCCCCCTCATCTTCCTCCCTCTTTCTTAAATGAATGAATGAATGAATGAATGAATGAATGAATGAATGAATGAATGACTTTAAACAAACAAACAAAAAACAGTGTACATTTTTGGGTCTAGTTTTTCCAGAGCCTGACCAGGGACCAAGCTGTCAAGTATTAGATTGGGTATTTGACTTCAGTCCAGGTCCATGGGCTTGGATTTATTCCCCTATATATAACATGAATATTAGCAAATAACCAAAGGATACTTTTTCGTTCTATGAAATTGAACTGTTTTCCCCTAATTAAGAATGATAACAATAGGTAACATTTGGGTAGGATTAACTTGTGCCACAGTGTATTTGCTTTCCAAATTCTGTCTCGTTTAATTCACACACAACCTTGAAATAGTTCTAGTATTCTCCTCATTTTAAAAATGAGAAAAATAAATTGGATTTAGAAAGATTAAATAACCTCTTAAGTCACAAGTGTCAGCCCCTATGAGTGAGAACTCACCCTCCCTACTCCTATATCAAATGTTGCCAACTTTATGCTGATTCTAGAAAACACTATACATACATAATATACAAGTGTACATAGCATTTCAGTTTCCCAAGTATTTGGCATGCATGTCTTATTTGATCCTGACAACAACACTATAATTTTGAAAATTGGTCTTAAATTCTACATTTATAGATAGAAAATGAAACTCAGATCACCTAGCTGGTAAGAAGCAGTTATGAGGTACCATCTTAAGTCTTCCAACTAATTATGTCTAGCATGTTCTTTCATTACCCTAAATTTTCAAAGATAAATTTTATTTCTAACAGCACTTACTATTTAAATGGCTTAGTCATTCACATTTTAATCATGTCACTAAATGTGATTTTTAAAAGAGCAAATATTTCAGTTAGATAAATGAAATGATAACTTTCCTAATTTTTAAAGCCATTATCTATAGAAAGATATTAGACATAGAAAAACAGTTTTAAAGTGTCAATTATATATTTCAACATAAGGAAATAGTCATATAAATGTATTTTTGTGCTTGATAAGTGTAATTACATCTAGAATTATAATCAATTATCTAAGGATTTCTTTTTTCTCTGCATCTCTAGTTAATACTATTTTAGTAATAAAATGATTCAGATTTTTAATCCATTCATTTTTGAATTGCTTTTATCCAATAGATATTTCATTTCTGAAGTTATCCCAAGGAAGTTCCTAAAGAAGTTTATCATAGGAAAAGAAATATACAATAAATAATTGAGCTCCCCTTAGAATGATTTAAGAAAGCCCAATTATCCAGCAATAATTTGTGTATCTGACATATAAAAGATGATCTGGAGGGAGGCTATGAGAAAGGGACCAATTGTCATTCATTAAACCAGTTTTTAATTGTTACGCGGTTTGCTTCATTCTAATTCCTACAGATAGAAAGGAATCTGGATGAAACAAATTGCAAGTTAGTGTTTATAGTGTCTTCCTAAAATTTTTAATTGCTTTACTGTCATTTTATCAGTAATCTGGGGTCATAACACATCCCAGAGTGAAAGATTAGCTGTGTAACCGGAAGTGGTTGTGTCCAACAATCAGCTTATGTTCTCATAAATCCTGTGCATTACCCGCTCTTGCTGCCCTAAAAAATTCACTCTGTTAGCAGGAAATGGAAAGTTGACTGGTGGTTTCCTGAGAGAGATAGAGGTTTGGCTGGGACTGACTGAGAGGGAGGGGCTCACATGGAACAGCACCCCAGAGCTTTGCTCTGCTCCCCAGAGCCTTCCTCCAGGACCCCAGCTGACACCTCCCCCAGGAAGCTGGTCCAAATTCGTCTTTGCTAGAGACTTTCAGTTCTCCACCTCCAGATTCTTCAGTTTTACTCGTCACTTGTCAGTGTGTGTGTGTGTGTGTGTGTGTGTGTGTGTGTGTGTGTGTGATGTAATAGTATTTTGCCTGCCACAAGTAAAAATGAGCATAACTAAACAGGAAAAGAAGATGGAAGTTCCTATTTGTATTATAGATGCTATAAATGTTAAGCCTAAGGTTTTTGATATTTATCTACTTTTTTTTTCAACTGGACACGTGCCATACAAGATACTTTTGCTTTTTTGTTTGTTTTTAGTTGCAAGAGAAGAGACCACAATCATTGACTTGTTTATTTTTGGTAATGGTGGCAAAGTGGTGTCAGCGTCACTCGCTGCTGTCATCTGGCTTTCACCACTACCACCAGGCATACATTTGAGAAACAGCTTACATAAGTTATAAGTCTGTAGCTTGGAAAAGAAAAAAATATCTTGAGGTTTTACATAAAAATACAT
This sequence comes from Procyon lotor, assembly GCA_028646535.1. NCBI lineage: Eukaryota > Metazoa > Chordata > Mammalia > Carnivora > Procyonidae > Procyon > Procyon lotor. The sequence continues at coordinate 16,909,550 of CM053617.1, forward strand.
ATCTCTGGCATCTATTGAAAATCTTTAGTCCCAAATTCCCACATGTTAGCAATCAGTCAAAGCCAAGTGTTGGTTGACTCTGTTCGATTACATTTTCAGTTCTGGGTTCAGCTCTCCCGTCTACAGTAACTGAATCTACTATGTAGGTCTTCCTCACTAGCTAATTCAAACAACTTTTGTTTCATTTCCATATACGCTTTTATTTTAGGATCATCAAAAAGTATATTTTCCATTTTAAAGTAATTTTTAGGTAGACTTAAAATTATCCTTGCATCTTAAAATGGAAACAAAATCTTTAGACAATTGCATAGCAATACAGTAATTTACAATTGTTGGGTGTGTCAGCTGCTATTCTTTTACACAAAATGTAATTATTAACTTACCATTAAAAAGACATTGCTATTACCATTGCCCACACAAATATTGAAAAAGTAAATATTTGCACATTAAGGACATCTTAGATTATTTTGTTCCCAAAACATCTATCTGAATATGCTTAAGACTTCCCTGGATCTTATTTTAGCACTGCATATGTCCTTGGAAGACAGCATAAAATGGCTTGGAGAAGTTATGGCTGAAATAGGACCATCACATTCACAGAAAAATGAGGAATGGAATGTCTTTAATATACAACAAGCCAATGCCGTCATCGATTACTTAAAAATCAGGTATGGATTTTTCTTTCAGTAGCATTTATTTTCTCATTTCATTATCTTTTACAAAATATCCATTAAATAAAAAAGAATTCAGTTTTTAGACACAGAATTTATGCTGTAATTAACCCAGCCATTAATGAGATAATATTAAAATCTTTCATCCAATAAATAAACTTCAGGACATTGAATTTTGGCTAACCTTCCATTCTTAAAAAAAGGTTTGTGTTTGATAAGTATAATTTCATCTAAAATTATAATAGATTATCCAAAAATTTCTTTTTTCTCTGAATCTCTAATTAATATTTTATTAACAAAGTTGTTCTTTTCAATTAATCAGACTTAATTGCAATAGACTATATTTTAGTAGTTGGCCTTGACATCAAAATTTTACATTTTAGGATTACATTCATTTTAGATGTTTTGTATTAGAAATTAGAGATATATGTGCAAGTGTCCTTAGTTTATTATGTGCCCTGAAATATTTTGTAATATTGACCAATTAAACTTATTAAGTTTTTCTTTATGCTTAGAAAATGATGGTGAATGGAGGGAAAGTATTTTTATTACAGTGGTTCTTCATTGGTGAACTAACTGGCTTTTTATGTAATCTGTCACAAGGTCTGCATTAGAGGTGTGCATCTCTCCCAAGGGACATTTTTAGAGTTTACAAATATTTAAATAAGAGTTGGTAAAAATCTTCCTTTTTCCTAACTAAAAGCTTCTGTAGAATATCTCTTTTCCTCCATTGCTATATACTGCAGTGTTTTCCAATTTTACATTTTAAATTTCCAAAATATAGCATGCTGCATGATGTCCTAGACATGCTCATGATTTGCTTGGCAAAGATCCTGGCTGTAGTCTGGAAGCTTTTTAAATATTAATATGTTTAATTTGATAATGCTTATATACTGGTTTCTGGCATGAATTAATAATAGTATATGATATAATATATTTTTATATAATAGCACCTGATATAATTTGATTTCTAAACATATACCTCCTAATGTGTGTCTCCCACTAAAAGCTACAGCACTCTTCATATGAATTAGAGTAAAGCAAGGTCCTTGTTGGGAGGAAGGAAGGAAGTGGAAATTCAGAACTGGAGAGTCTGTTCCCCAGAGAGAATCTCTCTGCCCAATAGAATTGGTGGGTGAGAGGAATTCTCTGCATATTTATATAGTATCCTTCTTTCTCTTCTTTATCTATTTCAGACCACCAGAACTCTCTTTGAAGAACACATTATTACATCTGAGCTCTAAGTCCAGGAGGTGTTTAATGGGCACTGGGACTGATAGTTAACCATAACAGCTAAACCCATGCAGGTGTCCTAAATGACACTTTCCAGGTGGTGAAAGATGGCACCTCTTTTCTCTTTTGTCTTGTCTCTCTGGACAAACACTCATCAATGAATTTCTTGACATTTCAGAAAATGATAAGTTAGGAAGGGAGGTCAGTGTTAGTCACCATTAAATGCTTACCAGGATAACTTTATTTACCAAACATTTCTAGTCTCATTTCTCTTTTTTTTTAAAGATTTTATTTATTTGACAGAGAGAAACACAGCGAGAGAGGGAACACAAGCAGAGGGAATGGTAGCGGGAGAAGCAGGCTTCCTGCCAAGCAGAGAGCCCGATGAGGGGTTCAATCCCAGGACCCTGGGACCATGACCTGAGCTGAAGGCAGACGCTTAACAACTGAGCTACCCAGGCGCCCCTCTAGTCTCATTTCTAAAAACAACAACAAAAAGTAGTATTTGAGAGATAGTCATGTAAAGTAAATCAGAACTATTTTTGAAGCCATTAAATCTTCATATAGTGATTTAAAGAAATTGTGCATTTTAAATGCATCTCTTACAAAAAATAAAATATCAGTTCGTATGATATCTAGACTCAATACTGAAGTTGTGTGAAGAGAAATGTCTTTTTCTACAATTCCTATTTAGAATGACTCATAGGTCCACAAATATGAATTTAATGGCAATTAAATCATATCATATTTTTCATTTTAATGACTACAAAGAAGTTTTATAAATATGAAGCTAACTCAATTATTGAAAGTATAAGCATGTTTCCATTTAATATGATATTAAATTTACTCAACCAGTGAATGCCCTCATCAATTTTGGGAGAGTAGTTTTTAGAACATAACCTATTGCACATGAAACTTAACTGGCAATAAAATTGAAATTTTATTTGATACTGTTAATAGAATCTAAATTGTATATTCTATCATTTGCGATTTGAAAAAACTAATACCAAAATTCCTCTCAAACATTACTGTAAGTACTGACCAATCTACTCATGCAATATATGCATTGATATGTTTTATGTAATATATACAATAAATGCTACTGCAGGTTTTCAGTATAAGACATCATTTAAATATATGTGGTCCAAGTGTCATCGTGTATTCTACCTATTCCTTGGGAATTAGGTAAAGGTAATGTGCACAGGCATTTACTCAATATAAGAGAAGCAACACTGCCCCTCTGTGCACAACAGGATATCCTACTTCCTGGCATGGAGCCCAGATGTCTTGACCCATTTTATTTCTCCCTTTGATTTAGAACTAAGACAAGATGTTTAACAAAATAGTCTAGGGGTTTGAGTCAGCTTGAAGTCTTCCTTCTAAAGGAAGAGGGAGGAAATGTATTCCCATAGCAGAAGTTCCACTTTATTCCCATAGGAAGTCATCTAATAGTTCCTTGGTAAAGTTAGAGAACCTCAACCAATATGGGGACCAGAGTGAAGCAATGGAAGCAACTTATCCTAGCCCTGAAAAGTGCCTCCTCCATAGGAGTCCTCCTCCCCTCATCTGTCTTACACTAGTCCTAGCCTTGCCCCAACTTGTATCTTTGACCACGGCATCCAAGTCATGAATTTTATTTTCATTGTAAGAAGTGAATTTCCCTTTTGGCATGAGACAACCTAATTCCTATACGCAATGAGGAGAATAAGGATGAAAGATTATAAAATTGCAGGAAGGAAGATTTATGAATTAACTTCTTTGTGTAACATGAGATGGAAGGAAAATTTTACACTAATTCACTGAAAGGAAGCCAAGTTATTTCCAAATACTCTACAGTCTTTAATTTTTCTACTCAAAATCAGTTATTGCCAGTGTAATATTTTTAACCTTAAAGCTTTCTCTAGGTAAGCAATGTAAGGTAAGGAGAACTTGAATTTATTTTGCTTCATTAAATCATCAAACTTCACTAATCTTGATGTATTTTCTAGGCAACAAATCAAAGTAATGTCAAAAACTAAGTGAGTTTTCTGAGTGTTGATGACTAATTTGAATATACAAGGCTTTTTTTTTTTCAAAAAAAAAAAAAAAAGGAAAGGAAAACCACGACTGAAGTCTGCATACCCATCACTTTTTAATGGATTGTGTTAGTAGGGAAATCAACTGCTGATAAAACTCAGAGAGACCCAGCTGCCTGAGGATTTCTTCATTGATTTCAAATGAATTGAAACTTTGATCCATTACAGCATTCAGGAGAAGCCATTATTATACATGCTCTGTAGCTACATTTTGCAAATGTTAATTTCTCAGTTATATTAAAATCAATTTTCTTAAATAGCAAAAGGCACCAGAGTGAAAGAGAAACCACTAAGACAATTTTTTTGTTCTTGGGCATTTTGCTGTATTATGAGTCTATTAATTTTCCTAACCAGCAGGAAGAGAATTAGAAAAATTCAAATATTATCACAAACAGGATATTAGAAATCAGCCCTTCAGTAAATTTTTAACTCTCAATAATACATTGCTGAGATCTTTAAACTTACTAGAAAAACTTGTTTTAAGGCTCCTAAGAGACTCCTAAATTCATGAAACAAACAGGGTGGCTGGGGAGTAGGGGGATTAGGGATAGGGTGGCTAGGTTGTGGATATTGGGGAGGGTATGTGCTATGGTAAGTGCTGTGAACTGTGTAAGCCTGATGATTCACAGACATATACCCTGGGGCAAATAATGCATTATATGTTAATAAAAAAAAAATTAAAAAAAACTCCTATCCTTTAGCTCTTCATAGTTTTTAAACACTGACCACCTAATCTTTGGGTAGAAACTGAAGAATTCTCTTTCTCAAATTAATTCCTCTCTTTGACCTGTAATCAAATATTCTACAAGAAAACCAGATACCTTCTAAATGGATTTCAGTTCATGTTGCATCATTTTCAGGTGTTATCAGAGGTTAATTTAATCATGAAACTGAGAGCATGAGAAGTAATTGATACGGATGTAGATTATAGAATTCAATGCCGTTCATTGCAGAGGAAATTGACTCCAGTTTGAAGCAAAACATGAAAAATAATGTGAGATTTGATGTTATTTAAGGGCAGTGCATTATTTGATTGTCAAACAAGAAAAGTCAAAATGTAACCTAATTTCTCTCTTACCCCAAATCTATCCACACATCACAGATTAATTTACTGATCTTGTATTATGTACTGTGTTATACTGTCAATGTCTCAAAAAAGTAAATCATTAGTTTCTCACCATTTCTGGACAATTCATTTGGAATAAAAGATGTAGCTAACTCCATATTAGTGTTTAATGTCTTTCGTTAGGTCATTATGAACCACTTTCCTTTAATAAATACTCTTACATATTTGTTTTCTTTCCTAATATAAACTTATCAGAGTTGCACATTTATTTTTTATTTCAGCTTATTTCAACACTACAAGCTGTATGAGTTTCTATTCTACTCTACCAGGGAAGAAATTGTGATAGGAACTGAGGTAAGTAATTTATCTAGATGGAACCAATTAAGCTGAATCACTTAATGCATGCTGATCAGCATCTGGATCTTTAACTGCTTAAAGCAACTTCTTGTCAAGATTACTCAAGTGTTAATATAACCAACTAGTAGTTTGCAAAAAGAATAATTACATAAAGTGAGCTTTGGATTAAGAAAATAAGCTGCCTTTGGCCATTAAAAGCATTGTTAATCACATATACTTTATGTATTTATGGATTATTTGACAAAGCAAAATTGAATGGGTTATATATGTCTTCATACAAAGAAAATTGAGAAAAGTGAGATAAATTAATTGTTAAATCTCTTCTAATTTCACATTTTTTTCAGTCTACTCGTTTTTTAAGGTCTAATTCAAATCCCACTTCCTCAGTGAAGCAAATCTTCCTTAATTGTTTCGCATCTCAAAGGAAGAGTATAGACAAAGTCTTTAATCACATTCTATTATTTTATTCTAGTTGATCTCTTTCTGCTGAATACTGGCTACTCTTACTATACCAATAAACACATAAATGAGGCACTATGCTACACATTTTTTTAAATTATTTTTTTGTGGATTAAGATAGTCAACACAATTCAACTGTAATTTCCTTGAAGGCAAGGAGGAGGTACTGTTTTTCTACAAAGCATCGAGTATAATGCACCAGTGGTCCCTCAGTTAATACTATGTAAGTGATTCAGTGACATTGAATACAATGGCATTTCTACAAAATGAAGATACCTTGGAACAGCTTTACATATTAATTACATATTCATAATTGCTATAAATGAATCCTGGGTAAGAAAACATCTTAAGGAGGCTAAAGATGCCATAAAAAGTGCTCCTTATGTTCTCAACTACTGGAGGAGGCTATGTTGCCCAGAAGTACCAGACATAGGAGAGGCCCTGGTCACAAATAAAGAATGAATAAGGGTATACTTACATGGTCTTCATAATTTCATGGATATTAAGCACCAGATGGAATGAGGCAACATTTTTTGTCTGCCAGAATGTTGTTTTTCTGGAGTTTATAAAGTGCTTACTCCATAACGTTACTCCATTACACCTCAGTCACTGTTACTCATCCTCCATGTGGGTATTTGTTCTAATGCTGGCCTTTTAAGTGAATTGAAGGAAAACGAGGAACCCTTCTTGCCTTTGACTTTCCTTAAAATTTCCTCTTTGTGGTCTCCTCATACTGTATCTTAAATTAGGTATCACTTGACAAAGTTTTACTGATAACATTTCCATTGGAGAATTCCATCATTAGTGCAACAGTGTTGCAATAATGATCAGTTTGGAATACAACTATCTCATCTGTGCAGCAAAACTTTGGGAAAATGATAATGACTTTAACAGCAGCATAAGCAGATATTTAGAATCACCAAGAAAAAATTTCATAAAGAACTCCCTTTTCCCTTTGTTGGTTACACAATTGTGCCTTCTTTGTTGTAAGGATATATTTAGGTGACATTTATGCTTATGGAAAGATAAAATGGAGAAAGTAGACTGGGATTGGTGCCTTTGCTTTCCTTTGTCTTTTGTATTTTCTTCAATCTGACCAGAACTATAAAAAAATCTTTAATGAAGGGATATTGGGTCTTCAAGAATTAGACCACTCATGGCATTTTAAAGGATTAACCAAAGCAGATATTATACTACAATATTTAATGGCATTGTAGAAGTGTCTGATAACCCTTGGTACAAATATGTTTTTTAATTAACAACCTTTCATAGAGGAGGCAGAGGTCTGCCCCACTAATGTGATTATTCATACTGACCTCAGTGCTCTGGAACCAAATAAGGTCCACACAACAACTGAATAAATGTTTCAAGTTTAATTCTCAGGCTAGTGTCCAAATTAAAGAACACTAACAAAATTTAGTTTCTTTCTTAATTGTTGATAGACAATTATAATAAGACATATAAATCCCCTCTAAAAATAATTACTAAGTATTTAATTTCCATTATGAAAAGAACATAAATCATACTCATACTTTTCTTGAGTTTTAGTTTAAAAGAATTGGTTTTTTTGTTTTGGAATTTAGCGATCATTTCTGGCTGTGTCTACTCACCTTTTCCAAGAAATTTCATGTAATGCTTAGATTATAGAGGCACATTTTCAGTAAAATCATTATTCTTGACTTGAGATGCTTTATGATCTAGAAATATTTCTAACAGATACAGTTCTATAAGTGATATGTTTTGTAGTTCATTCTGTGGTTCACAGATCATATATGTTGGAAGGCAGTAAACAATCCAATTAAGCTAGGATAATGACAATATGGAAGCAGCAAATTCCCATAGTTGTGGCCTCCTAAGAGGATGAAGTAGGAGTTTCACTCACTATTTAAAGAGACGAGTCGCTGAATTCTACTCCTGAAACCAATTTGCACTGTTTGTTTACTAAAATTTAAATATAAATAAGTAAATAATAAATAAGATGGAAACTAACTAAGTAAATAAAAAGATGAGGACTCCCTTTTAGTCCCTTAAGCCAGGAGCTCTCCAAGTCTTGTTTTGACAATACAATTGACCCAGATACTCTGACACAAGAATTGTAAGGAAATCAGATTCTCCTTTGGGGATATGTATTTTCTTTAGCCTAAGGTCACACCCAGCAAGAAACCTGGAAACTGCTATGTTCTTTGCTTTTGTTACCTAAAAACTACATGAAACATTTAAGAATTGCACGCAAAGAACACTATCAGATATTAGCAATGGCAGTGATCAAAACCTCATAGCAGATACCCAAAGTCATGGTTCTAGTCAGGTATTTATGACTCGGCATCAATGATACAACTATAAAATTATTTATTTATTCATTTAACATATGTTACCAGGTCCCTATTACACTGTAGGTTTTGTTAACTTCCAGGGACACACAATGATAAGCAACAATTCTTGTCCTCAAGGAGTTGATTGTCTAATGAGAGGAGAAAGGTGATTAAATAATTATAGTATAAGACCCAAAATGTTCTGATCCTATGGGAACAGATAGAAGACAGAGAGGAACATCTAACCTTTATAGGTTTATAGAGGTTTCTAAGAGCAAGTAAAATCTAAGAGGAGATCTAAAGGCGGTGTACTGTAATTTTTTTTTTTTTTTTGGTGCCATGTAAGAAATCCCACTCAAAATAGTTCATGCAATAAAAAAAGGAAGGAGATCTAAAGGTTGTGAATGAGTTAGGCGGTGTACTGTAATTTTTTTTTTTTTTTGGTGCCATGTAAGAAATCCCACTCAAAATAGTTCATGCAATAAAAAAAGGAAGGATATATACTTGATCACCAACTGGTACATAGAAAACGAGCTGGACTAAAGTTAACTGGTTCTAAGTAGTCAAACAATGTAAACCTGTGAATGTGTGTATGCATGCATATATCTCAATTCTCATCTCTCTGAGACTTTTTTCATCTCTTTTCTCTGATTCTTTTTGTTTTGGTTTCATTGCCCTCTATTGCACAGTCTTTCCTCCAACTGATGGGAGACATAATAGAAGCAGCTCCAGTTTAGCAACTCCAAGAGAAAGGGACATTTCTCCTCACATTGTTGACATTATTGGCTATGATTGTGCCATGTGTCCACTCTCAGTTAATCACCGTGGCCAGAGGAGTGGAGTAATGCTACTAGAAGATCCAAGTGGCCATACTGAATGCATGGCAGGGGATGAATAGATCCCCAAAAGAAACAGAAAGAGCCTTTGCAAAAGGGAAGAGTGACTTTATCAAAAGAATGAACAAATGGACATGAAAAATTCTTCCATCCAAAATTCCATGAGGACAAAAATTTCAAAAATCCATAATGCTATGGATAAAAGATTTTATGACATGTAAAATTATAGATTGCTATTTTGATGAAGCCACAGCCTCATACATACAAAGAAGATGCTACGGAGTTAATGACATTTCCATAAGTATCCCTCACTGATATGGAAATGGGAGAAAGCTTTAGAAGGAAGAAAGCATGTAGGGGACTGCTTTCAGAGCAGCTGCACTATTCATTTCCTTCACCCTCTGCTGCTTGTGCAGAGCACAGGGACTCCATAGTATTTGCTCCCAAACTAAAGAAACCAGTATGGACATTGACATCAAAGAGGAGAGCAGTTCTGAGGTTTCCAGGAGAAATGACAAATGTACCCTCAGTATAAGGTACTGGCACATCTAACTGCCACAATTATTTGTCCCTCTCTTATGGTCTCTGACAGCAAGTATTGGCAAACAAACATCTCCAGGCAAGTGAACCAAGACCATCTAATGTAAAGATAAGCTAGTAGCCCCAAATCACCAAGCAGTTGAGGAAAATAAAATCATAGATAGACATTAAACTCTATTAACAAATCAAAGAATAGCTAAGGAACAGAATTGATAGAGCAAATGGTAGAAGACTTTAAGTCTGATTAAGATTCTTAAGAAAGTTTTAAAGTTTATTGTATTCTTGAAAAAAGGAACTAATAGAAATCTAAAAAATTTAAAATAAGATTTGAAAACTTTTAATAAAGTATCGGGTATAATGTTGAAAATCTAGGGAAAAAACATACTTGGAACTGTGAATTACCAATATTTACTTGAGGGAATGTAGAAAATCTTAATAGAATGATAATTACATAAGATACTGAAAAATCCAAATGTAAAAATGGCTCCAGACCTAGAAGATTTTGCAGACTAATTTCACCAACATTTCTAAAGTAGATAATCCCTTTTATATAAAAATTATGATAGAGGATAGAATAAGTTGGTGAGCTCTCAACTCATTCTTTGAAGTTAGTATAATTCTGAGAATGCTTTCAACTTATTCTATGATTGTCAATGAATTATAACCAAAAATAAGAAAAATAACACTTATGGGCAATCTCAGGTATGAAAATAGATACGACAATCTTAAATAAAATATTAGGAAGTGAAACATAGCAGAAGATTGGATGTTCAGATAGGATTTATTCCATATGCGGAAGGGTGGTTTAACAGTGGGATTTGTATTAATGCAAGTCAGTACATTATCAGCTTAAGGGGAGAAAAATGAAGTGACCATCTCAATAGATATGATAAAGTATTTGATAAATTTAGACACCCATTTTTCGCTTAAAAAAACTTCAGTTAATTAGTAATTTGTAACTCTTAACTGAGAATGTACCAACACAAGAAAATTCTCTAAAAATATGTTAATGACAACATTAAAATACCATAAGGAATAAGACAAAGCTGATTATTATTACCAACATTGCTTTTTAGTTCCTAGCCAATGTAATAAAACAAAAAAGAAGCCAAAAGTAGAAGACAAAGAAAAATATTAAAACCGACACAAAGCTTTCATTGTTTGCAGATGGTATGATATAAAACAGTGACCATTAAGAATATAATATTTTCTTATATATTAGTAACAACTAATGGAAGTAAAAAAGGTTCACAATGATAATAATGAAAACCATAACATTTTTATAAATGACCCTAACAAAAACATGCAAGGATAATACAAAAATATTAAGTAGTTTTAGTAAAGGTAATTGTTTTTAATTCTGAGTAAGTGGAAAGTAAAACATTTTCTCAGTTGAGAAGACTCAATTTATGAAGACATCACGTCATTCCAAATTAGCCTGTAAACTCAGCATAATAAAAAAGTGCCATGATTATTGTGGTAATTACCAAGTAATTTTTTTAAAAATATTATTGTGGAACATTTCAATCAAATACAAAATAGAAGGGATAAGTATTAGCCCTCATATATCCATTACCTAGCTTCAACAGTTATGATCATATAGCCATAATGATTAAGTATTTTAATATGTGATTCTAAAATATAATGAATTTAAAGTAACTAATATCATCACATATGCAGCTAATGTTCAAAAACCCCTAATTATTTTATAACTTGCTGTATTTGTTTTACTTATGTATCCATGTGTTTGTTTGTATGTTTGTTTGAAGTAATACCCAAATAAAATATCTGTATTGCAATTAGATTCTTAATGTCATTTTAAATTTATAAGTTCACTATTTGTATTTTTTTATTTCCTTATAATTTGTCTGTTGAAAAATCCACATCTTCTATCTAATAGAATTTTTCACAACTTAGTTTGCCAATTGTGTTCTTGTGCTATTCTTAACATTTCTCTATCTTCCATATTTCTAGTAAATGGGTGGTTGGATGTTGGATGTTGACTAAAGTTCAAATGCTTAGAAAGAAGAATTTAAGGTGGCTTTGTACAATGATATTAGGAGGCAAAAAATGTTTAGTTTTCTTTTTGGTGATGTTACCACTGATCATCATTACTTAAATCTATTATTTCATTAAGGGTTAAAAATGGTGACATTCTACTTCATCATTCTCTTTTCATTTATGAGCTGGATACTTCTATGAATAGAAACTTCCACTGTTTAATTATTTGATTAAACTGAGTTACAGTTCATATAGAAAAGACAGGATAAGTGCTAGATTCTTCTCCTTTCTTTAATAGTTTTCAAAACAATAAGTTGGTTTTTTAGTATCCTCCAAAATTGACTGTGATAGACTGAATGATTCCCCGCAACCACCTCAAGATGCTTGGATACTAATTCCTGAAACCTATGAATATGTAGTCTTACATGGCAAAAAGGACTTTGCAGATGTGACTAAATTAAAGGATTTGAGATGGGGAAATTATCCTGGATTATCTAAGTGGGCTCAATGTAATCATAAGATTTCTTTATAAAAGAAAAAGGGAGGGGCACCTGGGTGGCTCAGTGGGTTAAAGCCTCTCCTTCGGCTCAGGTCATGATCTCAGGGTCCTGGGATCAAGCCCCACATCAGACTCTCTGCTCAGTGGGGAGCCTGCTTCCCCCTCTCTCTCTCTGCCTACCTCTCTGCCTACTTGTGATCTCTCTCTGTGTGTCAAATAAATAGATAAAAAATCTTAAAAAAAAAAAATAAAGGAGAAAGGAGAGTCAGAGTCAGAGTCAGGGAGAGAAATTTACAGATGCTATTGCTAGTCTTAAAAATGGAGGAAGAAACCAGGAGCAAAGGAATTAAGGTGGCCTCTAGGGGGATGGATAAGGCAAGGAAACAAGATTCTCCTCTAGACCCTCCAGGATGAATGCAGTCCTGGCAACATGTTAAATTGAGAACTTCTGACATCCATAACTCTAAGATAAATCTGTGTTGCTTTAAGCCACTCAGTTTGTGGTAATTTGCTATAGCAAGAATAGGAAACTTTGATATAATTGCACACATTTTTTGTATTAATTACTATTCTTACTAATGACCAAGTTGTCTCATCTTTGACCAATGATCCCATTGGTCTGTTTGCCAACCCTTGTCTGAATACCATATTGTTTTAACTGCCATAGCTTTATAGACTGTTTTGGTATCTGATATCGCAATGCCTTTTCCTCTTCCTCCTCCTCCTTCATCATCAGCATCATCATCACCATCATCATCATCAGTATTTGATTGATTATATAATTCATATAAGATAGTTTATTTTTCCTTCGATTTGAAATTTAGAATTAGACTCATGTGTGTGTTTCTAGTATGTAACATATACAAGTATTTAGAAAAATGGCATATAAAACCAGTCAGGATAATGGGCTGTGTGTTTGTTTTAAAAAGTTAGATTTCTACCTCACCCCAAACTTGAAAATGAGTCTAACATATTGAGAGAACTATTTCATATAACATCAGACATACCCCATAATGACAAATTATAATTTGGCTCCATGCTTCCCCTGAGAACAACTAGAAAGACTGAACATGTTTTTTTAAAGACTTGATGTATTGTATGGTGACTAACATAACACAATAAAAAAATACTATAAAAATAAAATAAACATTAAAAAAAGACTTAAATGTTTGAAAGTATTGGCGTCAGACAAATTCAAAAAAATTGGGGGACAAACAGACACATGAAAAAGTACTCAACATCACACAGCATCAGGGAAATACAAATCAAAACCACAGTGAGGTACCACCTCACACCAGTCAGAATGGCTAAAATTAACCAGTCAGGAAATGACAGGTGTTGGCGAGGTTGTGGAGAAAGGGGAACCCTTCTACACTGTTGGTGGGAATGTAAGCTGGTGCAGCCACTCTGGAAAGCAATATGGAGGTTCCTCAAAAAGTTGAAAACAGAGCTACCCTACGACCCAGCAATTGCCCTCCTGGATATTTATCCTAAAGATACAAATGTAATGATCCAAAGGGGTACATGCACCCAAATGTTTATAGCAGCATTGTCCACAATAGCCAAACTATGGAAAGAGCCTAGACATCCATCAACAGATGTAGTATACACACACACACACACACACACACACACACACAATGGAATACTAGGCAGCCATTAAAAAACTGAAATCTTGCCATTTGCAATGACATGGATGGAACTAGAGGAATTATACTAAGCAAAATAAGTCAATCAGAGAAAGACAATTATCATATAATTTCTCTGATATGAGGAATTTGAGAGGCAGGGTTGGGGGTCATGGGGAGAAGGGAGGGAAAAATGAAGCAAGATGGGACTGGGGAGGGAGAAAAACCATATAAAGACTCTTAATCTCAGGAAACAAACTGAGGGTTGCTGGAGGGGAAAGGGGTGGGAGGAATGAGGTGGCTGGGTGATAGGCACTGGGAAGGGTATGTGCTATGGTGAGTGTGTTGGATTATGTAAGACTGATGAATCACAGATCTATACCCCTGAAACAAATAATACATTATATGTTAATTTAAAAGAATGGGGGGACAAAGTAGTGATCCTGGCATTTGGAAATGGTTTGGTGGACACATGGTGCTAGGAGAACAAAAACTCAAGGGGAAGAGAAACATAGGAAATAACAAGTTGCATGTTGGGACTCCAAAGGACCACACTCAAAGAAATCAGCCCTGTCATAAACTGAACTTTAGCTTCAAATTATCTCAGGTTTTTGTAGATTTAAAGAGTATCAGTAGGTAGTTCCATTAACCTCCTCTGTAGAGTAAAACAAACTCATGCTACACTTCAGATAACATCAACAGTTTTTTTTTATAACCAGTGTCTGCCACTCAGTAAAATCATGAGACACACAAAAAATAGAAGCAGATCCATAAGTGTTTCCAATGGTGGAGTTATTAGTCAAACATTGTAAAATAATTATGCTTAAGAGATAAGTAATATTCTGGAAAATAAAATACAAGATAATTTCAGGAGAAAATTAGAAACTATTAAAAATACTAAATGGATATTCTGGAATTAGAAAATATAATAATTGAAATTAATAATCAAATGGATGTATTTAACAACAGGCTAGGTATGACTACAGAGAAAACTGGTAAATTAGAAGATAAATAAAAAGAAAATACCTAAGATGAAGTATGGGCATGCAAAAACATAACAAACACTGTAAATGGGTATAGGAGAACACTGACAGAGTGAAAAGGTATCCCACAGAGTAACTGAAGTCATTTCCACAACAAGAAGATAGACACAACATTTAAAGTTAATTTTCTAAAAAAAAAATGTTAATTTTCTAGAAATAATAAGCTTTACACCACTTTAGATTTGATTCACCTCTAAACATGCCATAGTTACCATAGTAAAATTCACATCTAAACATATAATAGTAAAATTTCTAAAAACGATAGGTGGGAGTAGTTTCCAGATCTGCACGTAAGGAGTTTGAATTCTCCACTCTATCCTGACAAAGAGTAAAAAGCTGAACAGACTGAAAATCAACAACTTTTCTTGGATACATATGAGCAGGAAGGACACAGGGCAAATGGCTCCCCCCAAGATTGGAGAAACAGACGGGCAAATTCAGGTCACTGTGGCTTATTGTAATAGACGTATAAGTAGAAACTGCCACAGAACCAATGCCAGGGTAGGAAAACCTGAAATGTAATTGATGAACTGCTGGAAATTCAGTGCCAATAACTCTTGAGAGTTAAAAACTCCAATTGGGCCCAGTCATGAGGGGCCCCACTACATCGTGAGATTTGCATCCCAGAGCTTGATCAGAAGTCCACAGTAAATATTGAGAAAAATACCACTGTACTTCTGGCAGGGGGAGAGGAAAAAAGAACCACTTTGAAATATGCCAGACCACTCAGTTATTCTTAACAAGAACAGCACTCAAGGGAAATGAGTTGACCAGACCCTAACCTATTGAGGGTACTATCACAGTCTGACCAACCTGTGCAAATGGAAACACCTACCTCCAGCCCACTCTAGCCATCTGTCCCATCTAAGGAGAAGAAAAAAGCAGAAACTCTTGTGAATTTTGCAGTCCAGAGGCACAGGCACAGGCACATAAGACTGATATGTTATCATAGAATCGTAGAACATGTTCTCGACCCTCACTCTTTACCACCACATTACTGAAGGCCAACATACAGTAGTTTCTTTTGCCATTTTACCATTTATATTAGATCCAAAAAAATGAAATACTTAGGTATAAATTTAAATAAGCACAAGATCTGTATGAGGAGAACTATAAAACTCTGATGAATGAAATCAAGAACTAAATAAATGGAGAGATATAGTCCTTGATCATGGATAAGAAGACTCAATATTGTTATGATGTCAGTTCTTCCCAACGTGATGTATAGATTAAATGCAATCACAATTAAAGTCCCAAAAAGTTATTTTATAAAGATCAAAAAACTCATTTTAAAGTTTATATGGAGAGACAAAAGGACCAGAAGAGCTAATATAATGTTGAAGAAGAAGAAAGTTGGAGAACTGACACTACCTGAATTTAAGACTTACTATAAAGCTAAAATAATCAAGACAGTGTGGTACTGGTAAAGGATGGACAAACAGATTAATAAAACAGAATAGAGGGGCGCCTGGGTGGCTCAGTGGGTTAAAGCCTCTGCCTTCGGCTCAGGTCATGATCTTGGGGTCCTGGGATCGAGCCCCGCATCGGGCTCTCTGCTCAGCAGGGAGCCTGCTTCCCCCTCTCTCTCTGCCTGCTTGTGATCTTTCTCCTCTCTGTCAAATAAATAAATAAAGTCTTTAAAAAAAAAACAGAATAGAAAACTGAGAAATAGACTTTTATAAATATACTCAATTGATTTTTGACTAAGGAGAAGAGCAACACAGTAGAACAAAATAACTTTTTGAACAAATCGTGCTGGAACAACTGGATATCCACACTCAAAGAAATGAATCTAGATACAGAACTTACACCCTCTACAAAAATTAACTCAAATGGATCACAGATCTAAATGTAAAACACAAAACATAAAACTCCTAGAAGATAATGCAGGAGAAAACCTAGATGATCTTGGGTATGGTGATGACTTTAAAATACATTAAGGCACAATTCATGAAAAAATAATTTAGCTGGACTTCATTAAAATAAAAAAGTTCTCCTCTGGGAAAGTCCATATCATGAGAATGTGAAGAAAAGCCACAGACTAGGAGTAAATATTCACAAAAAATACATTTGATCCAGAATATACAAAGAACTCCTAAAACTCAACAATAAGAAAACAAATAATCTGATTATAAAATGGTCCAAAGATCTAAACAGATACCACACCAAAGAAGATATGCAGATGGCAAATAAGCATATGAAAAGATGCTCCACATCATATTTCATCAGGGAAATGCAAATTAAAACAACAATGGGATACAACCACACACCTATTAGAATAGCCAACTGGAACACTGACAACAGCAAATGCTAAAAATATTGTAAACTCCCTAGTGCATTCCCAAGAAGTATTGAGGCACATTTTGTAAATTAAGTGCAGGCATATAAACATGTTTCCACACTAATATATTGACAGAGAGACATCATCTGGGTGTTTACAAAATAAAAGACTGAATATAAAAAATAAGTGAACTCCCGATCCATAAAATTAAATACTTTGCAAGTGCATTGCTGCCACATTTTAAGTATAAATTAGGTTTAGCTGAAAAGTCATTTATAGAGTAAAAATCTGGTGTTGTTATAGCATCCCAAATTTTTCCTAAGAAAATAAAATTGATATCATGAATTATGTATACATAGTACATTTTAAAAATATTTATTCATTTTAATTTTACCAAAGTGACAACACATCAAATCTTGGATCATAAAAAAAAATCTTGGATCATTTGTACTTTCAAAGGTTATATATATATATATATATATATATATATATATATGCACACACACATATATATTTAAACATACACGTACATATTTGTGTTTGAATATAAAACCTTACAAGATTGCTTTGATAGTTTCTCTAATTTACAAAATGTAATAGATATAATTTTATTTTTGACTGTTTAAACCAGAATACTTGATATGTTTCAGAATTTTACTTTATAACATGGACATCTTCACATAGACCCCCTCTGCACAACTCTAGGAGGCACCATTCACATTTTAGTCTATGTGATTAATGGAGTTGTGCATTGTACAAACTGCAGTTGCTGTGGAGGCCGTTTTTACAAGTGGTACTGTAGCAGAATCTGAATTATAAATATGGTATACTTAGAAAGATATTTAAAGAGAATGATAAATATACCTACCTAAGTGTTTACCTTGCCTAGAGTCATGTTTTGGCAGCCTTTCACAACCCAAAATAATACCACTTAACGTCAACAAATGTAGAAAATTCAGACCTCTCTAAAATCAGTGAATGTCAATTGTATATTTGACATTCATATTCTGAGCACTTATTCCTAAAGCAAAAACAAAATAAAGAAAACACTTTTTTCTTTCTTATTTCAAAACCCACACAGATTATGGGTGTTAATGACACTGTACTTAAAAATTGTTAGGTTTTTGGGGAAAAATAACCAGATAGAAACATAAATTTTATTTTCTTTATTTTAACTATAAAGTACCAGTGTCCTGAATAAACAATAAACAATAAACAGACTTATGTAAACACCCTTTTAAGGAAAAAAACAGCAAAAACAACATTGCATGTCTGATCATATTTTGAAAAGAGGAAAGGCAACTGAAGCGTATCTATAAAATACCTTTTTTCTATTCAGTTTACCCTTGAGATGTACCTATCAAAATAATCTAAACTTATCCAGATGATATTTTTAATCTTGAAAAAGGCTTTTTTTTTTTTCTTGTTGGATGATCCTATTAGCAAACTGCTGGAAGGGAAAATCATACAGGACATAATTTGTAGTTTGACCTACTCACATTGGGTGTTGCTAAAGAAAATCAATCAGAAATTGTTGTGTTAAAATAACTCTATCTGCTCTACCTGGCATGTGTGACTGACTTTAAAATCTATCATTTAAAGAAAATGGTTGATGTTTGGGTATACAATTTATCAACCTTCACTCTAGTCCTTTTTCTCCAAAGCAAAGAAAAATAATCATTCCTCCCTAAATATAAATCTTTTAAGAGAAATTCAGGAATCTGTCTTCAGTAAAATAACTGATAAATGGAAGAGCATAATTTAAAGATGCTTTCCATCACAGATCACATGGCACCTAAACTCTCGAACCTGTCACTCAAGTCTTTTCATCAGTTGACCCACTAGCATTAATCTCAGCTCCTCTGTGACCAGTTTTCTGATTGGTCTTTTCATAATTACAGGTTTCCTACTTACTGCTGCCATGAGGTAAACTCTTCCTACTGCCTGAAATGTTCCTCAACCTCTCTTCTGCCAACCCAAAGCTATTATTCCCTTATAGCTCAGTTTGAAGGACACTTCTCTAAAGGAATCAAAGATAGAAAAAGAAAGGAAGAAGAAAAGAGAAAGGCAGGGAGGGAAACTAGAATGGGTGGAAGGAAGAGAAGGGAAGAGTACTATCTAACATTACATGTTTATTTCCTCATTATTAAATGCCTTCCAAAGATAGCCCTATATCTTGGGAACTAATTACATAGTTCTGTGAGATCAGGGCAACTGAGATTATTTTTTCTCTTGTTTTTCTCAGTATAGGAGCTATATATATTTACCTAGAGTTTGGTTATTGTTTACTGAATAAGTTAATGTAAAAGAAGGAACTTTTTTTTCATTGACTAAGCCCAAAACATTTGGAGAATATTATTTCAGTGTGTAATTTAAAAAACTGAATAACTTCTTCTAAATATCAGTCATTAAACCCATTACCAGAAAATTAAAAGTTGATATAGAAGAAATATGCTTACATTACTCATTTTTAATTATGAAGATTCTGCTTTATATGGACTACCTGGAGAATGTTTATTGAATAATGGGAATGCCCATTATAAATTGAGACTCTAAGACACCAGAGGCCACTAATACATTGACCACATCAAAATGTATAGCTTCTGTTTTAGGGGAAGGGGACACCACAAACAGAAATCAAACAAACTCTAAAAAAGAAAATTTACACTACAAATGACAAAAAGGCATAATAGACTTAATATTATACGTAATTTCTTATAAATCAATGAGAAAAAGGTGATCACTAATGAAAAATTAACAAAGCATATTTAGAAGAGAAGATATATAAAAAAGCCAATAAGTGTATATAAAGATTTTCACACTAGTACTCAAAGAAATGAAAATTAAACTAAAATGATCATATTCCCCAAAATTACAATGGTAACATGCTATCTTGTGAGAGTGTGGTGAGCTCACATTCTCATATACTGATGGGAGGATTGTAAAATGGTAAACCCTGGGGCGCCTGGGTGGCTCAGTGGGTTAAGCTTCTGCTTTCAGCTCAGGTCATGATCTCAGTGTTCTGGGATTGAGCCCCTCATCGGGCTCTCTGTTCAGCGGGGACCCTGCTTCCTCCTCTCTCTGCCTGCCTCTCTGCCTACTTGTGATATCTCTCTGTGTCAAATAAATAAACAAAATTTAAAAACCCTTTAAAAAATAAAAAAAAAAATGGTAAACCCTCCAGAGAGTAGTTTGGCAAGATGTATCAAACTTTAAAATGTGTTACCTTTTGAGCCAAAAATTTGAGTTTGAGTTCACCCTAGAGAGGTAATCAGACAATGGGCAGAACTACGGATCCATTTATTTGTATACAGTAGAAAAAATATATAAAACACGGACTGTGGAGTACCTAAGTGCTTTCATCAGAAAGTAGTTTTCTAAAAATATATGATGACTTCATATATTGCTGTCATTATTAAGAATACTCATACAGCATTGTATTTATGATGGAAAATTATTCACATTATATTAAGTAAAAAAAAGCTACTAAATGTGTTTAATGTAATTGTAGTTTATAACTTTATATCCATATATATTTATATAGAGAGAATAAGCCCTGAAGGACAGACATCAAATCATTAGCTATAGTCATTTTTTTTAAAGATTTTTATTTATTTATTTGAGAGAGAGAGAGATCACAAGTAGGCAGAAAGGCAGGCAGAGAGAGAGGGGGAAGCAGGTTCCCTGCTGAGCAGAAAGCCAGATGCAGGGCTCAATCCCAGGACCCTGAGATCACTACCTGAGCCAAAGGCAGAGGCTTTAACCCATTGAGCCACCCAGGCGCCCCAGCTTTAGTCATTTGATGTTAATGGTATACTACATAGTACCTGTCGTTTGTCTATATGTCCTGAAATTTTTTGCAGTCAGCATGTATTACAGCATGTAGATATTTTTCCAGAGTAAAGACTTAAACGATATAACTTTTATCTCATTTCCTTTTATTTTTCTTATTCAGCATTATTTCTTTTTTTTTCTTGCTTATTTAACTTTAAAGGATTGCATAACATTATGAAAATATCTGCTTTATTTTGAAGAGATGCATTTCATGTTTATGTGATTAGGCAGTGTTCTTTTTCCCTAAAGCAAAAGGTTCTATTGCAAATAAGATTTAATTGTTACTCAAGGATGAGCATCTTATTAGTCATGAGTTATATAAATCACAAAAATGTCCACCATGATCACAACAAGACCTGGAAAACAAAGATGCCAGCCATAAGGAGTTACTCTATTACTTTAGATATTATTCATCCAATAGATGGCAAGAAGTGGCAGGATGAATGGAGTCTAAGAAAAATCAGTAAGTCTCTATTCTGTGATTACATACTCAGCAGAATCCATTAATAATCCAAGTTTCTGGTTTAAAGAAAAAGTGATCTTCTCATTCGTCCCTAAGATGTCCAGACATATCTAAAATAGATTATATAATGTTCAGAGCCCGCATGTGAAAAGGAGCATATTCAAATCACAAGGTGTTCAGAGAAAAATAACCTGGATTTTCCATGACCAGAGGACTGACTCTGAAGCAGAAAAAGTTCAGAGAAGGTGTAATAACTATCTTCAGATCTAAAGTTCTAGCAAGATAAAAAAGAGATTTTTCTTGTCTGTATAATTCCCATATGGCAGACCAAAGACCAGTGAATGGATATTCTGAAGGAAGATTTTGACTGGGTATATGCAATCACTTTCTAAATTATAGACATATCCAGAAATGGAAAGGATAAGTCGTGGAAAGGCAGGAGCTTATGCCTTCCACATTCATACCAGCAACTCTTAGCACAGGTCCTGGCAAACAAAAGGTACTTACTAAATTTTATTCAGTGAATTGAGAGGCAATAAATTTTATCTTCATTGAGTATACTCTGATTCAGCTACATGATTGTTTTGGAAAGATATTTTGTAAAATAGTTTAAAGCATTAGATAGGAGATTGAGCCAGATCATCTATAAGTGTGTGGCCATCCGTCCCAGATTTTTTCTAGGATTTTCTAGAATAATTCCAATTTAAACTATTTTGTTCTGTTCTCCCCATGAGTATACTTCCAAATGTTGTTCTTGTTAGTAAAGTTAATAAAATTTATGATGAACCAGTCTTACTCTAGGTAGCATAACTAATAGAATGACAAAGTAGATTCCTTTCTACAGGCTGGAAATCATGTTGGACTGCTATAGTTGGTGTGGATACTACAGTTGTTATAACTGTAGTATAAAGAACTACAGTTGTTTATAACTAGGAAGTCATTTGTTATAAATGTATGGCTAGCTCTATTTTGGTGAATGCAGATTTATCTGTTATAAATTTCTGTAATCAAATAAAGCCAACCAAGAGTGTATTTACGTAAAGTGACATGTTTTTATTGATTATTTTCTTTAAGAAGATTTTGGTCACAGTTCTATACTATTGGGCCATACATATACCAGTGTTTCCATAGCGTTTAAGTTTGATTACGAGGCCAGGCTTAAGTCTTGGTGTTTGACAGATGGTTGGGAATATGTAAGTAAGTGTGCATTGTGCAGAAAAGCATGTAAGTGAAGAGTCAATCAAGAGAAAATAAACATGCTTAGAAACAGGCCACCTTATTGGTATTCTGACTACAGAATCAAGCAACTTTCTATGCAAATTATGCAGCTGCATCAGCACCATTGACACTATAGGAGTAAAGAGGATAAAAACCCCAAAGTTTTCTGTGGTTAACTAGCTCTGTGCTTAATCAAGGAAATAATATAAGGATAGGTGAGGCAGAGTGTTTTTTGTTTGTTTGTTGTTTGTTTTTTTTTTTAATTGCTTATTTCTTTTGTTTGCTTGAAGCACTAATGACCATAGCAAACGTGGCAAGTTTAACTGATGAATATTGAGTTTCATAGCTCCCAGACCATGGCTTTTGGGCTAATAAGAATTTAGATGGGAACAGCAACCTACTTTCCCTTATTTCAGGATTTGCATGCCTGCTGGTACTGACAGAATCCTGCCAATGTTTATGGGTGGAGTCTCTCTCTCTCCCTCTCTCTCTCTCTGTGTCTTTAATTCTGTCTCTGTCTCTGCTCTCTCAAAAGAACAATCAAATCAGTACAACTACCCATTATTCAGAGAATATTTTTCAGCCTTTATCCAATACTCAGTAACTTAAAGAATTAGGGCATTTTAACTAAAGAGATCAAGAATTTTAGACAGGAAAAGACACATACAGCTAACAAGTGAACAGATATTTTTGCTCCATTTAAGCAGCAAGAAATGTAACTTAAATTATCTTTTCTTCAATAAAAAGAAAAATATATAAAGATCACATATTAATATTTACAATTTGAAGCAACTCTTCTATGAAGCCATTACTGACTTCCATAAGCCACCTTGAACTCCCTTCCTACTGACCACTTTTGGGATTTGACATTAAGGCATTGCACCTTACAGTGTTAGTTTGTATGTCACCTGACTATAGGGTGGTTCCTCTCAGGCCTGCCCCTGCCTTTTGAAACATACACACACACATACACACATATATACACATGTACAAACAGTTGATTCCTAGAAGCTGGAGGGAAATAGTTAATCTTACTTTATATTGTAAACTTTCATTATAAGGTCAGCCCAGACATTATGCATAAGGTACCACATCTGGATATTTCCCTGTCCCTTCATGTTTCCTCTATCATTCTTAAATGTATGTGCACAAGTTCCTTAACACTTCTCCATTCAAGAGCTGGAGCTTAATTTCTCTTTCTTTAATGCAGGCTAGATTTAATGACTCTCTTTTAGAGAATAGAATATGGTGGAACTGATGGGATGTCACTTCTAAAATTAAGCTATAAAAACATTGTGGCTTCCATCTTATAACTACAATAAGGCATGCTTGCACTCCCCTGCTATGTGCCTCTTGAATCATTTGCACTGGTGTAAGCCAACCGCTGTGTCATAAGGACACTCAGGAAGCTTCTAGAGAGGCCCACTTGGCAAGGACCTAAAGGCTGCCATCAGCCACATGAGTGACATAGGAAGAGGATCCTCATCCCAAGGTGAGATGATTACAGCCTTGACCAACAGCCTGACTGGTGAGAGCCCCCGAGCCAAAACCACCCAGCTGAGCCAGCTCCAGATCCTAACCCATAGAATGGTTGACTTTAAGTGTTTGTTATTTTGAGCCACCACATTTGAAAGGGTAATTTGCATAGCAACAGATAAGTAACATATTTCCTACTTATAGCAATAGTTGAAATCTCTCTTCCTTCCACTATTTCAGTCACCCTCAAGTTCTCACTTCTCCATCTTCTTTTGTTTTTTTTACCCTATGTCAGGCGGCTCTTGCACAACCCACTTGGCCCACTCTGATGGCTCTGCACTCTTAGAAAGCCTCCTGGAGTTGCTGTAAAAAATCAAATTCTCCACTATAAATGGCTCATATCCCAAATTAGATTGCACATAATAGGTGCTTAATAAATATCTCTTCATAGTATTACCAGATTTCAATTTCTTCTAAGTTGTGCAAACAAAAATCATTCATTTGAAAAGCAATATTTTCTTATTAGGTCAGACAAGAATTATAAAGAGAAGTATTCACTGTTTGAAACTAAGCCTTTCATAAGCAAGGCTTACTAGTAACTATACAACTTCACCTGGTACCTGAGCCAAGCAGATATTGGACTCAGTGTACTCTTTGGCTTCAGAAGCCAGGGACAGTGTACATTTAAGTTCCACATGAGTAAAGCTCAACAAGTATTTTGCCCTGAAGAACAATTGTAGGTTGAAGATCACTCACTGTCTATAAATGCATTTCCAGTTCTATGTATTGCCAGTAATTTTCAGATTTGTGTCTATTGCCACCTTTAATAATCAAGATAATTACTAAACAATTATAATATACCTGCCATACTAAGTTCTCTGAGTCAATTTGTTTACAAATACTTTTTTCACTATCAGTGTGTGACATGGGTTAGCAAAACAAACACAGTTACTCATAATGCTAAATAATCAAGCAAGAGAAATGGACAGTGATTTGATGAACCCATAGGCATGTAATTATAAGCCAAGTACTGTAAAGGAAAAATACAGATTACCATAAAAACCTATATTAGAAAGCTTTCTCTAATCTGGAGCATAGAGAATCACAGCTCCTCTGAGTTAATTACCTTTGGGTAGAGATCTAGGATTATAGGTAACTAAGCAAAAATGTAGGGTGGATGGGAAGCTAAGTTAGCTGAGTATTTACAATATGCCAGTCAGGTATCAACATAGGTAATCTTCATCATAGGAGGTGAGTCCCAACTTAACCAAATTTTAAAGATGTGAAACATGAGGACTGATGTCCACATACTTACTGTTATTCCATACTTTCTCTGCGAAGGCTCTGATTTAATCCCTAGGGATTAAGAAAACAGTGAATGAAAGAGATTGTTCAGACCACTTTCAAGCTAAGTATCATGTCATAATATTAATTACCTATAGAAGTTTTAACAATTGAAACACCAACAAATAGGACATAGTATAACTTTACTACCTTCCAATATGTTCTCTAAAAATATAAGATAAATAATATTACAAAAAATTTTGTTTTGGATTATTAAGCACTTTTATAATTTTGATTTTTTATGCTTTCTACACAACCCCGTGATATCCTTCTTTACATAATAAATACTGATAACCAAATATATATACTCAACTTATATACAGTTTATGAAAATGGACACTGTTACTGTATATTAAGTTATAGCCAACATTGAGAAAAGAGAAGGGAAAGTACTTTATTATTCTTGGTTAAGTAATGAATGTTTTGGAGTAATGTGATCCTTAAACACAAATGAGCATAACTCTGATATAAATGTAAATTTTTTAAAACTTGAGATGTTCCTCAATATAAACTCTTTGACTGAAGTTCTGAATTGTTCCATTTTTACAAAATGAGTACAGTCATCTATTCAACATAATTAGTTATCTAGGTAAAAACAATTATAATTAAACATAGCTGTTTCCTAAATACATTTTAAATACCACAGATAAGCCTACACTAAATATTTGGCCTGTTGTTTGCATAGATTTTGTTTGCCACTCCAAGATCCACTCTCCCTTTTTCTACCCTACTCTCTCTTTCTACCCTCAGAAGGCCAACATTCCTGGAAATTATCACTAGGCTCCCTTAGCCTTTGACTTCTAACTGAGTCAGTGGGGCAGTGGGGTGGTGGTGGCATGAGTGGGTGGAGAGAAGCCGAACTGGTTTTCCTCTCAGCTCCCTCTCTATTGGGTCACTGCATATTGGATATGTCCTCTACAGAAGGATAAAGTTCCATGTCTATACAGCCCTTCTGTCTGTATTCTGGAAATTGTGCCATCCCCTTCCCCATTAGGCCCAAGGACAAGAACAGATAAAGTGCTGAACCATCCTTGTTACTTTCTTCCAAACCAGCCTTCATATTTACAAATAGTCCCTTTATTAAGCCCTCCTCAATTGCCTAGAGCCAGTAACCTGTTTATTTGTAGAAGCCTGACCGTATAATAATTGACAACAGGATTGGCCTCAAAAATTTGCCTTCATGGAATTCTGAACTGGGTTGATCACATATGAATGTGGTATACAGATAATTTACTGGACAGAAGTAGGAGGAAGTGAAAAGGGAGCACTGAGGAATATGGTATTAGACGAAGAGGGTAAAACAAAATATGAGAAAATAGAAGTTGAGGAGAATGAAAATATTGATGTGGGTGTACTTACTCAGGATTCAGGACTTAACAGTGTGGCTTGAGTACCCAGAAGTGGCTGTATTAGTCTGCTAGGCTGGATAACTAAAGATTGAACTCATTGGTGGCCTACAGTCAATTAGGATGATTTGCCAGAATTTCCCTCCAAAATGTAAGGAGAGGATTCAGATAGCTCAGGAAGAGGAAATAATGTATAATCTATTTAGCCACTTGCTAACCATTATCCCTGGGTGGATCCAGAGGACACACTTCTTTCATCAAGACATTAAGAAATACGTTGGTAAGGGAGTCAGTAAGATCACTGGTCACCCTGTGGTGGCTGTTCTCTGGAGGCTGACTTTGAGCAGGAGAGTGAAATGCTGGGAACCATGTTTGGAATATAGACCATATTTGCCATTCCTATGACATGTCTATACTTTAACCACTAAATGAATTTTTAATAATATTAGAAAAGAATGCTACAATGAAATCTCCTTTTAAAAAATCTCCCATAAAACCTACACTGGTCACTAACACTTTAAGGATTATACTTTGCATAATTGATACAAAAAACCCATTGAGTCCTATTTCAGGTTTGGCACAAGGTGAAAACAGAAGCTGATACATGAGCTAGGTCCAAAGTAAGTCACTTACTAGTTGGGTTATCATTAACAATACTCTTAATCCCTATGAAACTCAATTTCTTCATCCAGAAAATGAAGGGAATGATATCTGCCTCTAGTAGTTGTGAGGATAAGCAAATAGAGGGCAGCAACTCAATTAACTAAGTTTGCCATCTTCTGGGCTCCAATACCTTATACATTTCTCTCTCATAGCACTTGCAACCCAGTACCACATGCTATACTGTAAACCCCTTAAGTTTGGGATCCATGTCTCCTTATATCATTTTATATACCCAAGGTCAACACCTAGACACAACATCAGAGGTCAACTGTGTGAGCAATTGAATGAAGAATAAATGTGTTATTTTGATAATGAAATGAAAATTGTCAGCCTATGATTTACCTTCTTTTCTGTTCCTCTGTTTAAATTTCATTTCCACCTGCTGCCTTTATAATCATAAACAAATTACTTAACCTTACTGAGCTGTACTTTCCTCATCTTTGAAACTGGGAAAGCTTTGTATCCTTATGGAAATGCTATAAAAAATAAATTATAGGGGTACCTGTGTGGCTCAGTTTGTTGAGCGTCTGACTCTTGATTCCAGCTCAAGTCATGATCTCAGGGTCATGAGATAGAGCCCAGCATCTGGCTCCACGCTCAGCAGGAAGTCTGCTTGAGATTCTCTCCCTTTCCTTCTGCTCATCTCCACCCCATGCTCGCTCTCTCTCACTCTCTCTCTCTCAAATAAATAAATAAGTCTAAAAATAAAATAAAACAAACTATATAACAGTTAAAGTATCTGGAAAACAGGGACTAGTTCATAAATTTTATTTCTCTTTCTCTTCCTCCTTTGTATCTCAAGTGCCTGGCATATTATAAGCATTGAAATAATGTTATCTATGATGGATAACACATGAAGTTCTAATTTTAAAGTTTATACACCATTCATTCCTTAAAAAAAGAAAAAACAAACTCCTAAATATCAGATTACTGCCCATGGGATTACAAAGTATTTTTAAGCCCTTTATGGTTCAAATGTTCTAAGAATTTGGAAGAGGCCCCACTTCTGAAACTTATTTCAATAAATCCAAAATGGATAGATGTTGAAAACATGTAACATTCAACAGTTAATTTTGAATAGAAAGGATATATAGTTAATTTTTTCCTTTTTATTTACACAAATCATAAGAAGAGACAGTTTAGATAAGTTACTCAAAAGAAGCCCCCCAAATCATTTCTAATAGGATACATCAACTCAAGTTGTTGCCCAAAGATTATTCCTAACAAATGTACATATTGTTTAACTTTACTTGGAATAAACAAAAAGCTTAAAATTAAATTATTGCTTAGACATAGAACCATTAAGTTAAAATAATTCCAGACATTTGGAATTAAGTCAGTTTAAGATAGTCACCTTTGATTAAAACATAGCTACAATGTTTGGATTATTTTATTAACTTTATGTCATAACCATAAAAATTCAGTTAAATTTTAACAGTAAGTTCATAGTGCCTTTATACAAATTCACAAACACAAAAAAATCAGTGCCTTTACACAAATTCATTTTACACACTACAAAGGACTCCAAGAATTACTAAACCATTAACAACAGAAGACAAAAAGAGAAAAGACTTTTTTAAAAAGTCATTTAAATCACAACTGGCCTGCCTTTCTTTCTTCCCTTCAAATAGAAAAAAATATATATATAATTGACAAAAAATAATATTTCACTCATTTTTTGTAGGGAACTAGCACTGCATCACTATCTAAAGTATAAGTAATTTAAACTGATTTAGAAAAGGAAGCTTTACTTAGAGCCTTACTTGTGTTGAGTGACTTTTCAGAAATCACATTTTTCAGATCAAAGGGAATGTTTGTGGTAACATAAGCTACATTTGCCATTTCAAAACTATAAAATGAATTAAAGGATGAAGGACATGCCAAAGCATGAGTGACTTCATAAAATAAGTATTTTACATAACTTATAAATTTAAATTTTTGTTAACTTGAAGACAGAATGATTTAAAAATGTAATGCATTAATTTGCCAAAGAAAAAGAAGAAACTTACCTACTTACTATTTTAAAAGAAATTTCCAGTGAGATTTTTGTATGTAGTCAATGGAAAACTTTTGTTCTATGCCATAGATTTCCAGTTCCTATTACAGCATTGTGACTGGAGGCTTTAGATACTGAATCTGTGTGCACATGCATGTCTGTGTGTGTGTGTGTGTAGACATAGATATATAGAGAAATAGTGATAGATATTTCATTATAATAGCTTTTTTAAGGAGCTCTTAGAGTTAACTAGAGAAAACCAAAGTTTCTTTGAACAGTGTGGATCCTAAAAGCAGTTGTGATGCTGCTGATACTCCCTGAATATACAATATACTGAGATTCTCCCCTTAGGACTGTGACATACATCTTCAACTACTGGGAAATATTAAAAATATAATAGGTTGCTTGGACAAGCACAAATATTAGAGACACAACAAAGAACCAAGGCAGAGTTGAATGACAAGGATCATCTCCTACATAAGGGCACTCTTTCAAGACTGGGAAACATGGTTATTTCATCCAGAAGTCAACACAGAATCAAGCAAAAGAAAGAAACAGAGGAGTGTGTTTCAAATGAATGAACAATGTAAAACCTTAGGAAAAAACCTTAATGAAATAGAGATAAGAAATTTACCTCATAAAGAGTTCAAAATAATGGCCTAAATATGCTCACTGAGGTGGGGAAACAAATGAATGAGCACAATTAAAACTTTAACAAAGAGATGGAAAATAGAAAGTACCAAATAGAAGTCACAGAGCTGAAAAACATGATAACCAAACTGAAAAAAAAAAAAAAAAGCAAAAACACACTAGAGGGGTTTAACTGCAGACTAGATGAAGCAGAAGAACGGATCAGTCAAATGGAAGAGAAGACACTGGAACTCACCCAGTCAGAGCAGCAAAAGAATGAAGAAAAAAAAAAAGTAAAAATCACTTAAGGGACTTACAGAATATCAGAAGATTAACATTCGTTTCATAGAGTTCCCAGGAGAAGAGAGAAAGGAATAGAAATCTCATTTGAAGAAATAATGACTAAAAACCTTCCCAACCTAGAGAAGGAAGCAGATATCCAATCCAGGAAGCCCAGAGAGTTCCAAATAAGATGAATCCAAAAAGGCCAACACCAAGACATGTTATCATTAAAGTGTTAAAGACAAGAAGAGAATAAAACAACTTGTTACCCACAAGGCAACCCCTTTAAAATAATCAGATTTTTGACCAGAAACTTTGTAGGCCAGAAGAGAGTGGCATGATATATTCAACCTGCTGAAAGAAAAAACCTCCAATCAAGAATATTCCATGTGGCAAATGTATCATTCAGAATTGAAAGAGAGATAAAGAGTATTCCAGATAAGCAAAAGCTAAGGAGTTCATCACCACTAAACTGGCCTTAAAAGAAATGTTGAAGAGACTTCTACAAGCAGAAAGGAAAGGACACTAATTAGTAATAAGAAAACATAGAAAAGAATACATCTCACTGGAATGGTAAATACACAGTAAAGGCAGACATGATATTATATATAGAAGATCCTAAATAATCCATCAAAAAACTATAAGAACTAAAAAATTCAACAAAGTTGCAGGATAGAATGTCAAATATAAAAAAAATCTGTTGTTTCTAAACACTAATAACAAGGTATCTGAAAGAGAAATTAATGAAACACTCCTATTTACAATTGCATGAAAAAGAATTAAATGAGTAGGAATAAATTTATCCAAGAAAGTGAAAGACCTGTATATTGAAAACCACAGGATGTTAATGAAAAAAAAAAAAAGGGAAGTCACAGATAAATGGATAGTCCATGTTCATGATTTGAAATTATCAATGTTGTTAAAATGCCCATACTACCCAAAGCGATCCTATAGATTCAGCACATTCCCTATCAAAATTCCAATGGCATATTTCATAGAAATAGAATAAATATTCCTAAAATTTGTATGGAACTACAAAAGACCCCCAAATAGCCAAAGCAATATTGAGAAAGAACAAAGTTGTAAGCATCACACTCCCATATTTAAAAATATATTAAAAAACCATAGTAATTAAAATATTATGCTATTGACATAAAAACAGTCATATAGATCAATGGAAAAGAATAGAGAGCTCAGAAATAAACCCACACATTTGTGGTCAATTAATTTATGACAAAGTTAAGAATACACAATGGGGAACATTTTCTTCAATAAATGGTGTTGGGAAAACAGAGCAGCCACATACAAAAGAATGAAACTCAACCACTATCTTACAGCATACACAAAAATAAACTCATAATGGAATAAAAATTTGAATATAAGACCTAAGGCGCCTGAGTGGTTCAGTTGTTAAGTGTCTGCCAGGGTCCTGGGATCAAGCCCCATATTGAGCACCCTGCTCAGCGGGAAGCCTGCTCCTCCCTCTCCCACTCCCCCTGCTTGTATTCCTTCTCTGGTTGTCTCTCTCTCTTTCAAATAAATAAATAAAATCTTAAAAAAAAATAACAATATAAGACCTGAAACCATAAAACTCCTAGAAAAAGCATAAATAGTAAATAGTAAACTGTTTAGTAAGCATAAACAAGACCTTGATACAGGTCTTGGTGATGATTTTTTGAATCTGGACACTAAAAGCAAAAGCAACACAACTAAAATTAAACAAGTGGGACCAAGTCAGACTAAAAAGCTTCTTTGCTTCTGAAGCAAAGAAAACTATAAAATGAAAAAGCAAGCTACTGAATGGGAGAAAATATTTGCAAATCATGGATCAGAAAAAGGAGCTCATATTCAAAATATATAAAGAACTCACACAATAGCAAATAAAAATCTTATAGGAAAATGGGTAGAAAATCTGAATAAATATTTTTCCAAAGACCTACAGATGGCCAACAGGTACATGAAAATATGCTCAACAACATTAATCATCTGAGGAATAAAAAATAAAATCACAATAAGATATTACTTCATACCTGTTAGAATGGTTATTATCAAAAAGACAAGAGATAAGTATTGACAAAGACGGAGAGAAAGAAACACTTGTTCACTGTTGGTGGGAATGTAAATTGGTGCAGCCACTATGGAAAATATTAGGGAAGTTCCTCAAAAACTTCAAAATAGAACTAGCATGTGATCCTTCAATTCAACTTCTAGGTATCTGTCCAAACAAAGAAATACTAACTTAGATAGATATTTATTGCAGCATTATTTGCAATAGCCAATACATGGACACAACCGAAGTGTCTATCAACAAATGGATAAAGAAGATGTGGTGTGTGTGTGTGTGTGTATTATTCAACTGTAGAAAAGAACAAAATCAAGATTTTGTAACAACATGGATGAAGCTCAAGGGCATTATATTAAGTGAAATAAGGCAAAGAAAGACAAATACTATATAATGTCTTTTATATACGGAAAAGAAAGAAAGAGAAGAAAAGAAAAGAAAAAGGAAAAGAAAAGAAAAGAAAAAAGAAAAGAAAGAAAAAGAGAAGGAAGGAAAGCAAAGAAGGAAGGAAAAAGAGACAGAAAAAAAAAAATGATAGAACTAATTGGTGATTGCCAGCAAGGTGAAGCAAACAGCAGGAGAAATTGGTGAAGAGTGTTGAAAGGTAAAATGAAAGAAATATATTCTTACTTTTTAAAATAGTAGAAATATGTTCTTTGGAGGCATTAAACAATAAAACATAAGTTTTACAGATTATTACAGATCTTTCCAATGTGAAAAGTTCTTCATTCAAAAAATAATTATTCTGGCACATATACCAGCTCTGATTGATTATCTTGTAATGGATCATGCACTAATCAAGAACAAAAGAAAAGTGGATACTTTCTTAGAAATCCACTTAAAGGCTTTGGAGATCTCACAAGGCAGTTAGGACTTAAGCCACAATTCCAGAAAGAAATGAACCTAATATTTTTGCACTGCTTTTCCCCTAGGGGCATTTGTTTTAAGAAGTACAAGGCAAGAAGTTGAGAAACAGGTAGAGGGCAGCCTTTAATAAGCAGAAAAGCCAACAGAACTTTTGGCAATTTTATAAGGCTAAGAAAACAAAAGGTTAGAGTATGAATATTTCAAGGCTGTCAGGATTAAGAGATAAGAGATCACAGGTAGGTGTAGAGCAGTGAACCTGATACTCTATGACAGCTATCCACTCCACACATGTGCTGATTCTTAAGATTTGACAGGCAAATGATTCAAATGCTATGCAGATGGTACCTCTATAGCAAGCAGATCTTTGAGCACTCTTATGGTATGAGGGGCATAAAAAAATGAAGTTCAAAAATCCACTGGTCAGTTGGGATCTTGGAGTGATGTATTCTAAGAATGGAGCTCAACTGAGGCATACTTAGCTTTACAATGTTCAGAAATCAGCTCCATTATTTTCTGGACCATAACTGGATTGAAATTACTCTACTCCTACTTTGTCCCTGTCTGGAGAAAGATAAAACAAGTCAATGACCTGAGGGACAACTTCAACTGGCCAAATATATGTGTAATGGACTCCTAGAAAGAGAAAGGGAGAAGGAGAAAAAATATTTGAAGAAACAGTGACAAATTTTTATCTGAATTTCATGAACACTATAAACTCACATATCCAAGTAAGAAGCTCAAGAACCCCCAAACATGGGACCCATAAAACTGAACTATGAAGTACAATAGCCAAATTGCTATAAAACAGTGGTAAAGAGAAATCTTAAAAGCAACCAGAGAATAAAAATACATCATCTCTTTTTTTTTTTCACACGGAGGGAAAAAGGTAAGAATGAGAAGACAGTTCTTACTGGATGAGAGCAAAGTTCTCCTTGACAACATGCAAGTCAGAAGATGATGAAGCACTAAAAGAAAATAAACCATCAACCTAGAATTCTATATCCAGCAAAGATACCTTTCAAAGCTGTAGGTGAAATAAATAATTTTCCAGAAATACAAAAGCTTAAAAATATATATACAATGGAATACTATGCTGCTATCAAGAAACGAAATCTGGCCATTTGCAACGACATGGATGGAACTGGAGGGTATTATGCTAAGTGAAATAAGTCCATCAGAGAAAGACAAGTATCACATGATATGAAGAATTTGAGAGGCAAGGTGGGAGTTTGGGGGCGTGGGGGAGAGAAATGAAACAGGAAGGGATAGGGAGGGAGACAAACCATAAGAGACTCCTAGACTCATGAAACGAACTTAAGGGTGGCTGGGAGGTTGGGGGGTAGGGATAAGGTGGCTAGGTTGTGGACATTGGGGAGGGTATGTGCTAAGTTAAGTGCTATGAAATGTGTAAGCCTGACAATTCACAGACATGTACCCTGGGGCAAATAATACATTATATGTTAATAAAAATTTAAAAAATATATATATCATCAGCAGACCTGCATTACAAGAAATGTGCAGGTGTGTACTTCAGGCAAAATAAAATGATACTAGAGGGAAATCTGGATCTATACAAAGGCATGAAAGCACTAGAAATGGTTAATATGTGAGCCAATATAAAATAATGAAAAATTTTTAAATATTTAACTATTTAAAGCAAAAATAGAAACTATATTATTGGATTTATAACATATACAGAAACTAAAATGTATAACAACAGTAGTATACAGGTCAAAAGGAGAGAAACAGGAGTATATCGTCGTAAGTTTCTATACATGAAGTGATATAGAATATTACTTAGGGTAGACTGGATTAAAGGTATATGCTATCAACTTTAAATCAATTACTAAAAATACACCAAAAAATAAAGTTAATAAGCAGAATTGAAATGAAATAAAAATATGTTCAATTAATCCAAAAGTAGAAAAAGAGAACAAAGGACATATGAGACAAATAGAAACAAACTGCAAAGTGGTAGATTTAAACTCAATTATATATCAGTTATCACATTCAATGGAAATGTAAAACTAGCCATATCAATTATCACATTAAATGTAACAACCTAAGTAAAAGATTGTCAAATTGCCAACTGTATGACCTAGCTATATGATGCCTATGTTAAATACACTTTCAATATAAGGACACAAATCAGCTAAAAGTAAAAAGATAGACAGTATATATATCATTTGAATAGTTGTAAAAAGAAGGGAAGAATAAGTTTATAAATATTAGAGAAAGTAGATATCAGAGCAAAGAATTGGCTAGTGAAAAAGATCATTTCAATGATAAAGGAGTCAATTCAAGAGGACAAAAAATTGTAAACAGGGATAGAACTAGAGGGTATTATGCTAAGTGAAATAAATCAGTCAGAGAAAACAAGTATCACATGATCTCTGATATGAAGAATTTGAGAGACAGCGTGGGGAGCCATGGGGGCTGGGGGAGAGAAATGAAACAAGATAGGATGAGGAAGGAGACAAACCATAAGAGACTCCTAAACCCACAAAACAAACTAAGGGTGGCTGGGAGGTGGGGGGGGGGGGGAGGGATAGGGTGGCTGGCTTATGGACATTGGGGAGGGTATGTGCTATGGTAAGTGCTGTGAAATGTATAAGCCTGACGAATCACAGACATGTACCCTGGGGCAAATAATACAATATATGTTAATAAAATTTAAAAAATTAAAAAAAATAAAGTACTTTACATATGGAGGTGAAGCATAAAAAAAATTGTAAACATTTATGTGCCTAATAACAGAGGTTCAAAATGTGTGAAACAAAAACTGATAGAACTACAAAGAGAAATGATAAATCTGTAATTACAGTGGGAGATTTAAACCCCTTTCAATAGCTGATAGAATAAGAAAACTAAATGAATAAAGATATAAAAGACTTAAACAATACTACTAAATAACAACATTGACATATTTATAATTGACATTTATAAAATGTCATTTTAATTGACATATATAATGTCATTATAATTGACATTTATAAAATAAAAACAGAAAACATTTCTCTAAAATGAACAAAGAATATTTACAAACTTGTCCATATTTTGGACCATAAAACAAGTCTGAATTAATTTCAAAGATTAAATTTATTTAATTATTATTTTTATTATATTTATTTTTATTTTTATAATTTATATTTATATATTTTATTTTTATTTATATAAATATAAACAGTATATAAATTTTATATATAAATATTTAAATTTGTTATTAAATTATTAATTTATTTAATTATTAAATTAAATTTCAATTTAAAATCATGCAAGATGTTTTCTGATTACAATCAAATTAAATTAGAAATCAGTAACAGAAAACTCTCTATTTGTATAAGCTAAATTACACAGTTTTCAATAATCCATAGACCAAAGAAGAAATCAAAAAAGAATTTTAAAACTATTTTGGATGGCATCAAAATTAAAACAAAAAATATTAAAATTTATGGGATAAAGCTAAAGCAGTATTTACTGGGAAATTTATACCATTAAAGAAAATGTCTTTATCTCTGACCTCAACTTCCACCTTAAGAAATTAGCAAGGAAAAGAAAATTAAACACAAAATAAATAGAAGAAAAGCAGGAATTAGGACTAGAAACCAATAAAATACAAAAGCAGAGCTATTTTTTAGAAGATCGATAAAATTCATATCACTGTGAAGTGTGAGCAGAGATAACAGAGAAGACAAAATCACCAATATCATCAACAAGAGAAGTGACATTACTAAAATTTCTACAAATGTTAAAAAGATAAGGGAATATTGTTGTCAAGAACTGTGAAGGGTCTGAGATTTTTACATACTTTACAGTTTAGCTCTCAGTTTCAGGGATGCTGGCAGAAAACTTCAGACTCCTGAGCCAGAGACAAGTTAGAGAAATAAATGTAAAAATACCAAATTACACTGAAAGAAAGAATTAGGAAGGAAATTAAAAAGCTAAGAGCAGAAATTAACAAAATGAAAAATAGCAACCAATAGAGAAAATTAACTAACCTCTGAAGTTATTCTTTAGAATGACTAATAAAATCAATAATGTCTTAGCAAGACAATTTAAGAAAAAAGAGAGAGCAAAATACTATGTTAGTAATAAGTGGGAGATCTTTAAAAATCATACAGATATTCAAAAGATAGTAAGACAATATAAACAATGTTGTATCTAAATTTTCATACTATATAAAAATTATAAAATTTGTAAAATTAAAATAACTATTACATCAAAGAAATTGAATTTAATTAAAATATTTTTAAATTAGCTTAAAATATTTTCCATAGGGAAATTTCCAAGGCCAGATATCTTCATATTTAAGAAAGAAATAAAACTAATTTTATATAAACTGTCCAAGTTTAGAAAAAGATTAACATAACCTTAATTTCAAAACGTGACAAGGACATTACAAAAAAAGGCAAATTCTTGACATATCTCATATGAACATACATGCAAAAATTCTAAAAAAGATGTTAACAAATCAAATGCATATGAAAAGATAGTCCACCATGAACGAGTTTGGTTTATTTCAGGAATGCAAGATTTATTTAATATTTGAGAATATACCAATACAATTTATCACCTTAGAATAAAGGAAGGCAATCAATCATATGATCTTCCCATTAGGAGCACCACAATCATTTCATAGATCTGACACCCAGTCATTATAACATCTGCTAGAAAATGTGTAATAAGTATAATTATTAATGATCAAATTGAAAAATTTACCCCTGAAAATGGAAATAAGGTTGTCTGCTCTAACTACTTCTATTCAGTATACACTGGTAATTTTACCCAGTGCAATAAGGCAGGAAAAAATTAGAGGCATAGAAATGGAAATGATCGAAAGCTACCATTTTTCATTTTTGACCTGGTTGTATATGTAAAATGCAAAAGAACCTACAGAAAAATTATTGGAACTTACAAAAGAATTTTATAAATCAATGAGCAAATAACCAATATACAAAAATATTTTTATATATACTAGCAAGAAACAATTAGGAAATAAAATGTAGTAAAATGACAACCTTTATAATATCAAAAAAGCATGAGATCCAACTGAAAGTGCATAAAGCATATATACACAGAAGACTACAAAATGTTACTGAATTAAATTAAAGAACATCTAAACAAATGAAAGAATACACAATGGCCATGTGTTCGAAGGCTCAATATAGTAAAGATTGACAGTTCTCTCCAAATTGATATACAGATTCAACATAATCATAATCATATTAAAAATCCCAGCACAAAAGTGCATGAATTGACAACCTGATTCTATAATGTTTAAAGAATAGTGAAAGACAAAAATGGGCTAAAACGATCTTGAAGGAAAAAAATAACAGTTTATACTATCATATTTCAAGATTTGTAAATCTATAGTAATTAAGACAATGTGCTTAATTTTGGACATACAGACCACTGGAAGAAAAGGAAAGAGTGCAGAAAGAGACCCACAATTACATGATCATTTAGTTTAATGACAAAGGTGGCAAAGTAGTACAAAGAGGAAAATGTGGTCTCTTCAGTAAGTGATGTTGGATCAAGTGTATATTTCCATAAGGAAAATAATGAATCTGGACTCTTAACTCACAACATAAACAAAGATCAATTTCAAATGAAGTGTAGATCTCATTAGGAAGGTTAGAGACACCTGAATGGCTCAGTTGGTTGAGCTTCCAACTTTTCTTGATTTCATCTAAGGTCACAATCTCAGGGCTGAGATCATATCTCACTGAGTTCCCTGCTGAGCATGGAGCCTCCCTCTCGCTCTGCCCCTCCCCTCTCATAAATTAAATAAATAAATAAATAAATAAATAAATAAATAAATAAATAAATAGAAAGTTAAGCATTTAGGTTGATAGAAGACCTAAAAAAAATATATATCAAAATGGCCTTAAAAAATACTAACCATAAAAGAAAAAAACTTGATAAACTGTACTGTAATAACATTACAGACTTCTTTCCAACTAAAGACACAATTAAAAGGACGAAACTTCAAGCAGATTGGGAGAATGTACAGGAGAAAAAAGACTATCTGCAATAGATAAAAAGCTACAGAGTAATAAGATACAAGACAGATAAGCCAATAGGAAAAAGTGGCATACTTGATCATACACTTCACAAAAGATATCCAAATGAAAAGATGTGTCCAACTTTGTTTGTCATCAAGAAAATGCAAAGTGTCGGAAGCTGACCTCTCTCTATATGGTCTCTCAGCATAGTTTCTCCATATGGATAGCTAGGCTCATTGTGCACATGGTGCTCGTTACATGGATCCCACAAGTGAAGTTTGCAAGAAGGAGGAAGGGGAAGCCGTCAGTCCTCTTTGAGGTTAGGCTTAGAACTAGTACAACGTCACTTTAACCATGTTGCCTTGGTAAAAGTCATCACAGAACCAGCTAGGATTCCAGAGGGGAAGTTAATTCAACCTCAATACAGGAAGTGACAAAATTTGCAGTTATCCATAATCCATCACATCTCCCCATCTCCCTCAAATTTATGCTTTTCCAAAAGTAGCTCTATCATCAAAGTTCACTTCAAATCCTTTCTCTTTTATGAATTATTAACCCCCTAAACTGAAAATAGATCTTCCATTTCCCCCTATGAACTCTCATTTTATCTGCACCTTTCTCGGGGCACTTTTAACGCTCAACCTTGAATTATTTATATAAGTCTTATCCCCTTTACATTTCAAATAACATTATTTCTAGTTGCTGAAAAAAGAAACTCATATTGTAGAAAATTATCAAGATATATGTCTGAATTATATGTGCCTCCCCCACACTGCTTTACAAATATGAGATGACTAATAAACATTTACTGAGAAACATTGGATAAAATCCAAACTTTCTAATAGGCCAATACTAGAAGCTTCTGAGGGTATTTGACTTGCTACTTTCTTTTTTATCCTTAATCATATGTTTAGATATAAATAGGTAAAATAATACTAAATAATGTTTGTGCATATATTACCACGCTCATATGAGGGGTGTCATAATAAAAAAACAAACAAATAAAAGAAAATGACATAATACTAACACTGACCTCTTAACTATGTGCCAGGCACAGCTCTGAGAACTTGATCCTCACAGCCCTACAAAGCTTTTAAAGAAAAGGAAGAAATAACCAAAGAATGAAGAACAAAGGAAACAAAAAAAGTCGGGAGAAAATGTATCCTATAGACCCCTGAGCAATTCCAAGACTTCTGAAATTCTGACATAAGTTGGCTTACTTGATGAGGGAAGCCAGACTCTAAAAACATACTCAGGAAATGACTTTTGAGGAAAAAAAGGCATCTTTCCTCTGAATTAAAATTCTACCTTTCCCATATTTATATGGAATGCAGTCTATTTCATGAATTCTTATTCTCGAAAACAAAATTATCAATTTTTTTCCTTCCTAGAATTTAAAAGGCTTCAGATTACTTTGGTGTAGTTTTTAATATAACATTAAATCCTTTAATCATCCTTACAGGAAAAGCAAAGCCTAAGAATGACTTACTTTTAAAATACTGTGCTCTACCTAGAGGTAGTAGTCCACACTATAATTAGAGAAAATTAAACATATTTCTGATACTTTTGTTTAACAATCAGAAAGTATTATGTGCTCTTTGCTATGCTTTATGACTGTTGAAAATTTTAAAAGAGTGTAATATGGTACCCAGCGTCAGAGAATATGCAGTCTATTTGACGAGATAAAATTAAATAATTAGGGACTTAACAGGAAAGCGTTTGTTTAAAAAAAAAATAAGATAAAGGGTCAGGAAAGGGAGTAATTACTGTGGAATATAACACAAAAATAAAATTCCATGGAGGTGTTGGGAATTGAGGTGGGCCTACAAAGAAGTGCAAAATTTGAAAAGGTTAGCAAAGAACATTCCAGATATGAGAAGGTAGAAATTCGTAACAATATGAGCAAAGCCATGGAGGCAAGTATGTTACATTTTAACCAGGTAACAGGGAAAAGACTACTCATCTTAAGCAGGGCTATGTATTACAGAGTATTGGAAAATATAATTTAATGGGTAAGGCAGTATAGATTATTATAAATGGATGTTAGTGTGTGTGGTTCAGGCTTGGTACAATAAACAACTCAAAGGCCTTTTCATACTTCACTGTGAGAGCATTTAATGAACTAAAGGGAACTTGACTGAATTTTAACATAGGAAAATTCTTCCTGAAATACAGTACATTTGAAATGAAAGCTTTCTACTTGTTTGCCATGAATTCAGCACGATTTTCCATAAAGAGATTATTATTTTTGACACGAAG
This sequence comes from Procyon lotor, assembly GCA_028646535.1. Taxonomy (NCBI): domain Eukaryota; kingdom Metazoa; phylum Chordata; class Mammalia; order Carnivora; family Procyonidae; genus Procyon; species Procyon lotor. The sequence goes on from CM053617.1 coordinate 16,950,996, forward strand.
CAAAGGTCAGAGTTTGGGTGTGTATTTGTGTTCATGAACATGATGATGTGTGTAGGTATTTTAATTTACAAAGTCAGGGTCAGGAGGCAGGTTAGGGCTATGCAGTGTCATGACAAGCTGTTCATTTCAGTCCAGAAAGTAGTCGATTTACTGGAAAATACTCAACCAAATGAGTTTAAATTAAAATAGTTACAAATTATTTGTGAAAAGCAATCCCAACTTGTTTAAAGAAAGGCATAATAAGCATTTTTTTCCATAAAGAGATTTTTATTTAAACATGAAGCAAAGGTCAGAATTTAGGTGTGTGTGTGTGTGTGTGTGTGTAACTTCCAAAGTGTGGGTCAGAAGACAGTTTATTACTACACTGAGTCAATCTAACCAATCAAGTTGGTCATCTGAGTCCATGAAGTAGACAATTTACAGCTTCTTACTCTGTCAATAGAAATAAATTTGATTAACCTGATGGGATACATTCTCACAAAAAAAATGGTTAATTTCTACCCAATGTCTATATCTTCTAGGTACTTAGAAATTTATGCCCAATTCATTATAAAAAGTCCAGCAAAATTGCCAAATGAATAACTTCCATCAATTACTTTTCATTTCATAAATATGCTTTGAAAACACTGTTAATTTTATAGAAAGTCATTAGGTTAAATAAATTACCACTTGGATACACTTACTAATGGAGTAAAATAATTCCAATGTATAATTTACTTCTAAATGCCTCAGAGTTTCAGAAAGTATTAATAAAGTCCTGACTTCCTGTATCTTAAACCAAACATTAAGACTGATCATTGCTTTCCTGGGTCTTACTAAAACAAATTATGAAAACTATAATGGGCTTCTTGGAAAGGTAATGACATGGACATGTTTACAAAACTCTTTTTTCTTTGATTTCCAACTGAAACTAAGAGAAGTTAGGTTGCTACTATAAATGCTTCAGAACAGCTATTAGATACACTACTATTTAGACCACACTGAGAGAGGATGCAGAGAGCCAAGCTTAAGCTCTCTAGTTTATGGCATAGTACAGAGTTGCACGTGACATGTGATAAAAAAAAAAACTAAAGATTCCTACTTTTTTGTTACTGTTAGTATCAGAAAGCCAAAAAACCCTCAGCACAAGGTATACTCTTCTACTCCAAATGAGCAAGATTGCCAAACAAATGGGAAGTGGTTTCTCCAAACAGCATTCTGTTATCTCTACCTGTTCTTTTAATCAAAAGTTGTGCCATCTTGGGGCAAACGTTAAGTGGTAAGGTATGAAAGCCTTCCTTCTATGTTTTCTCTAGATTTTTTGATATTTCTAGACTGGAAGATGCTTCTCTCTGTTAAGAGTTTGTTCTATTTATGGGGCGCCTGGGCGGCTCAGTCATTAAGCGTCTGCCTTCGGCTTGGGTCATGATCCCAGGGTCCTAGGATTGAGCCCCGCATCCTGCTCCTTGCTCAGCGGGAAGCCTGCTTCTCCCGCTATCATTCCCTCTGCTTGTGTTCCCTCTCTCGCTGTGTTTCTCGCTGTCAAATGAATAAAATCTTAAACAAAAAAAAAAAAAAAAAGAGTTTGTTCTGTTTTGTCGTTTGCTCCTTTAGCTTTCAATTACTGAAAGGGGGCACCAGATAGAGGGTCCCTCAATCAGAAATAAGTAAGCAGGGTTTTTTTTAGAAGTATCTATAATTAACAACAACAAAAATGAGAAAGAAGTACAAGAAAGAGGAAGAGAGGGAAGAAAGAGAAAAAGAAAAGAAAGAGAAGGGAGAGCGGAGAAAACGAATGAAAAATACACATTGGTCTATTAAAAATAGATGAAGAAGACTAATGTTAGAGAAAAGATTTTAAACTATAAATGTTTCATAGCCCAAAAGAAATTAAGGAAACATGTATGATATATAAAGATATAAAACAGAGTAAAATGAAAAAAACTGATACTCTAAAGAGAGAGAAAATGATAATATCAAAGAAGTTAAAATATTTAAAAATAACAAAGAGTAAGAAAACAGACCCATGACATGGAGAACCAACTCTAGAAAATCACACAAGAAATATGTGGGGAAAGACAGAGACAAGGATTGCAAGAGATCCAGTGGAAACCCAATATATAGAGGACTGCCACCTCTGAAGAAAGCATCTTTTCTTTCTTCTGAAGAAAGCAAATTAACAGAATAGAAAAAAAAATCAAAGAGATAACTGAAGTAACATTTCTGAAATGAAGGAAGACAGGATATGAAGAACAAAAAGAGTCACTGTTCTAGAGTAAAAAGGTAAAGAATAACAAACTCTAAGACATATCCAGGTGGTTTTTGAACTTCATGGCTAAAGCATTCAAGCAATTAGCATAAGTCTGGGTGGCACAATTAGTTAAGTGTCCCATGCTTGATTTCTGCTCAGTTGTGAAATCAGGGTTGTGGGATCAAACCCACATCGAGCTCCACACTCAGGGAGTTTGCTTGGGATTCTCTCTCCCTCTTCCTCTGCTCCCCTCACTCATGCTTTCTCTCTTTCTCTCTCTCTCAAAATAAATAAATCTTAAAAAAACAAAAGAAGTAAAAATAAATGAAAAAACAAAAACACAGATTTAAGATTTCTCCTTAGCAGTTTTAGATGCAAGAATATTTTTTTTAAGATTTTATTTATTGATTTCTCAGAGAGAGAGAAAGAGAGTACAAACAAGGGCAGTGTCAGGCAGAGAGAGGAGCAAATTCCCCTCTGAGCAAGGAGACTCTGTGCGGGGCTCACTCCCATAAGGCAGCCACTTAATTGACTGAACCACCCAGGTGCCCCTTGATGCAAGAATATTGTGGAACAATGTCAATGGAATTTGGGGAAAAAGAGATTTGACTCTAAAATTACAAATTCAGTCAAATTGGTATTCAAATGTCTAGACAATATGAAATAATCTTGGATATGCAAAGTTTGAGGAAGCATAACTCCTAGATATCCAGGTAACATTTTTGAAAAATCCATTAGTGAAAACAATCCAGTCAATATAGAGAGATTCATCCAAATAAAAATTACAGAAATGGCAAAGTCACAGGATGAGAGATGGTTGGTGAATTCCTGAAGTTGGTTGAGCATAAAATTAAGGCCAAATTCCTAACTAACGAAGCATAAAACAATGTAATCATTATTATTTCTAAAAGAAAAACTACATAATGTGGAAAGGAAATGGTGATAAAAGTCTCCATGAACACCACAGTTTTCTATCAGGATTTTGGGCATGAAACAGCATCCTCAAAAATCTTTAAAAAAAAAACTTACATAGGGATGAGAACCCCCCAAGCTGGTAAGTACCTAGGTACAAGCAACACCAGGAAAGGCATTAATACTTCTAGTAGAGTGCATTACTATTCATCCATTCCTGCTTCTTCCTGGGGAGGCTTATACTTCTGTGCTCCACTGAAGTTAGTGTTGCCCATTACTTGTCCAGGCTAGGAAAATGTGAACTGAAATGTCATGAAACAGATAGGCAGAAACTCTTTTTTTTTTTAACATTTATTTATTTATTTGAGAGAGAGAGAGAGAGAGAGAGAGAGAGAGAGAGAGAGTGGGGGGAAGGGCAGAGGGAGAGAATCTTTCAAGCAGACTCCCCACTGAGTGGGAGCCCAGTGCAGGGCTTGATTCCACGACCCGTGAGATCATGACCTGAGCTGAAACCAGGTGCTGGATGCTTAACCAACTGAACCACACAGCTGCCCCATGAGCAGAAATTTTAAAGTTAAATTGTGCTTCTCCATCCCCTGGATCCCAAACTGGACAAGAGATAGCAGCACCACAATGAACAATAAATAGCTTTTATAGTTGTAAGTCACTGAGTTTTGGGGGTAATTTTTCACAGCAGCAAATCTAGCTTCATCTCACTAGTATACTATCCCTAAGCCTGAAGAAGAAAGGAAAAGGCAAGTTGTCACTAAAGTCTAAAAAGTGATGGTATCATGGGAAAAGATCCTGGAACAAAAGTAAAAAAGAAGTACAGTATAGGCCAAAACCATACTAAAGCAGTAGGAAATAGGGAAAATAAATACACCGACTTATTTTTCTCTCTGCCCTCCTACATTCTCCTTGTGGCTCCATTTGGCCAAATCCAGCTGGAAGCAGAAGACTAAGAAATAATGCATTCCATAGAATTCAGTGTCACAAGTTGGGTTTCCTATAACCAGATGCTAAGATGGAGTTTAGATGCAAAATCTTTACTAGGCATCAACACATGTGAAGAGAAGGGATTGGACAGAGAAAGATATTAAACAACAACATAGACAATGAGCTATAAAACATCAGCCACCCCACTGGAGAGCTCTGGAATGAGAATTATTCATCAGAGCATCCCACATAGGGCCAAAATGGCCAGCCATATATGCCCATCTTGCCAGCAGTGGAAAGCTTGGTAGCAAAAGCTAGTTGATGTCACCTAGCTGAGTCCTTTTGTCTATTTGATCATTTAGGTCTTCCATGGTGGATGGCCTACGGTAAGCATTAATGTGTGATACATATACACACACAGAAGCTATCTTATATTTTATCTGTTGTTTACAGAGAAGACATTACTTTAATCAGTCATCAAAAAACTGTAAGTGCAATATTGTAGTCCCTAAAGAAAGCCTCCACAAATTCCTATATTTAGAAATAGTACATAATACACTGGCAATAATTCATTAAAATTGGGAATGAAAATCAAATGTAAAAGAGCACAGTGATAGGTGCTTGCAAATGTTAAAATTCTCTGAAATGACGATACCCAAAGAGTAAATCCAAACCAAAATTGCTAGAAAAATAAAAATTTAAACACCAATTGCCAAATCTACAGAATACAACCAAAGCTCTACACAGGATCTTAAAGTTGTTTTACTATGAAACAAAAAAGAATTAATAAAGAATTCTATTCAAGAATTTAGGGGATAAACAACAGTAATAGTAAAGAAATCAGAAGAAAATCATTAAGATAAAGCAGAAATTAATGGATTTTTAAAAAGAAAAGCAGCCTAATGAATAAATAATTGCTTCTTCAGAAAGAAAGTATACTAGGTAGAATATTAGCTAGTCTAAATTTTAAAAACATAAAATAAAAACACTGATGCAAAACTAAATATGAATTAGAAAACAGAAATGACCATAGACCACTGTGGAGAAATGTGGTTGAAGGGGAAGAAAAAATTATCAAAATAGTCACAAGAGGATTTTGAAAGCCTAAACCAACCAATAGCTGTACCATGGAAACTAAAAAACAAAAAAGCCTTCAGAGGTGAATTTTTTTAACCTTCAAATAAATGATAGTTAGTTAACATGTATTTGAACTTTTGCAGGGCTACAGATAGAAAAAAAGGCTTCTCATATTGTTTATGAAGCCAAAATAATGATTCTAAGTCTTGTCAGAAGCAATCTAAAAGAGAAAACTATAAAGCAATTCACTAATGGATATTAGTGCAAATAACCCCAGTACAATTTTAGCAAGTACAACTCACTGATACTTTAAAAGATCAACATGCTGTAATTGAGTAGAGTTATTGCAGGAATGCAAGGATGGTCCACTGACTTAAGTCATTTCTTAATAAACAAGAAGAAAAAATTGTTATTTCCTTGATAAATATTTTTTTCCTTGATAAATATTTAAAAAGCATTTGATAAAATTTTACAGTCACATGCACTGCTGATCAGAGCTCTTGTTAAAATAGTAATAGAAGGATACCTAACATTTTTAAAGTATGCATTTCCCAAACTTAAAGCTAAAGTACAAATACTACAAGCATTCCCATTAAAAATAGTGCCCTAGAGTCCTGATATTATATAACATTTTTAATGACTTATAGCCTGTATAATAAGAGAATTAAATAAGCACATTCATCTCTTTGGGCTGCCATAACAAAATACCACTGATAGGATGGCTTATATAATAGAAATTTATTTTCTCCTGGTTCTGGAAGCTAGAAGTCTAAGTCAGTGCCACCATGGTCAGTCTTGATGAGAGCTCTCCTCCTGGCTTAGAGATAGCCACCTTCCCTCTGTTCTCACATGAAAAAGATCAACAGATCATTATAGCACAATAAAGAATTTAGAAAGAGCTGTGAGCATATATGGGCTCTAAATACACAATAGAGATGGCCTTCAAATCAAAGAATGAAATATGGAAAATGGGAAAATCCCCATTATCAGGTCATTCCTAACATCAAAGAAAATACCAGATAAATATATATAGTTAAGAAATTAAATCATAAATCATCTAAAACTAGATGAAAATATGAGTGAATTCATTTCTAATTTCTTTATAATTCTGGATGGGGAGGGCCTTTCTGAGCATGTAGGAAAAAGATTAATAATTATAAAAAAATTGTAATTACATTTTTAATAGAAAGAAACAACAAAAACAAGTTTGAAAAATTTTTAAAAGAGAAATATTATTTGTAACACATGTTAAACAAAGAATTAATATCCTTAGCATCTTATATATAAAAAGACCAAGAAAACACTCCAACTGTAATATAAACAAACAATGTGAACAGCATTTCATAAAAGAAGAAACAAATGGGTCAACTAGATATATGAAAAAAATATTCAGGTTCACTAACAATCACAGAAATATAAACAAGATAATGTTACACCACTTCCTTTATTATACTGGCAATCCTGAGTGTTAGCCCTTTTGTGAAAAACTCTCCTGCGCTCTCTGTGGAAATTTAAATTGGTACTCTGCTAGAGTATAATTTGTTAAAATGTATCAAAATTTTAAAAAGTCATATCCTTTGACCTGGCAATTCCAATTTCAGGGCTTTAGTCCAAGAAGATAATTCAACATGTACAGAGATAGATTTATGAGGATTTTTATCCTACTGTTGCTTTTTACAATCATGAAAATTTGGAAAATAATGTTCCTCAACAAGAAATTGATTAAGCACATATGAATACATCTATCCAATGTAAGACTAAATAATACTTATTAAAAATAATGAGCTCATAAATTTTCACTCAAGATTGACAAGGGAAGATTACAAAATACCTCTATCCTATCAGCCAATTTCTTAAAATTAAAATATATACATGTGCAATATTAAATGTAGCAATACAAAAGATATGGATTTATTTTTATGTCATATTTGGTTACATAGAATAATATCTGGGAAATGCTTATATGTTAAAGATTTATGGGATTTGAATGATTTTTAGTTATTTTTCTTTTATATTTTACTATTTTGTATTGCTTGACTCCTTTCACAGTGATTCTGTTCATTTTTTTGCTTAAAAAGCAATAAAATCATTTTCATTGGTGGGGAAAATACTATGACAAGGGATATGTTATTCATTCCGATAGTTAGAAACTATTATTATTAGTGGAATCATATATGATTGCCCAGAATTGAATGACTTCCTTTGAACTCCCACATCACTTCATTTATGACACTTGTATAAATTATAATAATGAAAGACAAAATGTGATTTTTTTAAACTATCATCTTCCACCAGATTATAAATTCTTGAAGTTAGGACTATTTTTTATTTAATTTGTAGTCTCCTACAAATTTTAACATCAGGATGTACTCAGTAAACATTTATTGAGTTGAACCAATTAAACTCATGCAACCATTTAAAAAAATCATGATCTTTATACCTATTATACTAATAAAACTGAAATTTTCAAATCATTCTAGTGTCAAAAACCAAACTCTGCATACTGAATAAAACAAAGTGGAAAGATGAATTTATCACAAAGCTTTTGACCTGTAAGCTGGGAATTTCAAGGTTACAGGAAAAAAAGTTACAAGATGCTCAAAGACTAAGAGATTTTTATGGAATAAATGCGAAGTCCTTGGCTTTTTTGGCTCATGGATTGCCTCGTTATCTTCTTTCTGATTTGGATAAGTGTAGCTGAGTCAAGGGAACCAGGAAGTGCAGGGATGGCATGAACGAACAGATCTGACATTTGGGTATTGGCTAGTATCCTCTCCTGGTTCTGAAAAAAACTGTAAATTCCTGTAGGGTTAGGTTGACTTTCCTTTACGGGCCTGCATTTGTCCTTGACATAAGTGACTTCATTTTAGTGTGTTTCTACACTAGTTACAAATAGAAAGACTTAAGAATTGTCCATTGCATAAATCTCAAGAATAGTTTTTACAATAGTAAGATTTTTTCTGGTTTTCTCAGAATATTGAAGAAAGAGATTTAAACTGTTTCAAGTTAATTAAAATGCGTCCAAAAGAGCTCTAGAGTTCAAAGAATGTACAATCAAGCTCCTTACATACAGCATTTCTCTCCATTAAAAAAATAACTAGAAATGTCTGTTTTCATCTATAACTCTGCAAATAGCTCAAGCTCAGTTTTAAAAAATGATTTTTGAATGTATCTAAGATAAAAGAAAGGCAAAATGTTTTTCTGATAATTGTCTGTCATTCTGTTCCTTTTCTGTATTTTCTGTAATGTGCATCTATAATGATCGAGAACATTTTCTAATTTTGTAAATGATCAGCATGACTCAATAAAAAAAAAATTTTGAACACCTAACTAGTAATATTTTTAAATATTCCTTGAGCAGGAACAATTAGATGTTTGAATTACTAACTCTGAATGCTAATGTATGAATACTTTTCTCCTGTTCCACATTCATCTCTCTATATATAAACTATTTAAATCACAGTATAATTATGGAATATGTTAGTAGAGGGAAGACACAGTGTTTTATCAATGCCTGTAAGCATCATTTACATTAACATCTGTTACAGAATTGGTTTTAAATTTATTTCTAGAGCCTTAAAATCTGTGGGTCACACACATTCAGTGTTTTTAAACTATAATGTCATAAGACTAAAACCATTTTTTCAACCTTCCTTTGTTTTAACATGCTTTTGAAGGCACCTGAAGATATGGGTATTATATCTTTCTATCTAATTTCTTTAAATCTTTTTACCTCTGTAAGTCTTCTTATGTGTTGTTGAGTTTTCTATTTTTGTTGTTGTTTGTTTTCTTTTAAATATACAAAGTTAGTTCTTACTCATGTTTATATCAGGGCCTTTAACACTTTTCATATCAATTTTCAGATGTTGGCAATAAAAGTATCTTTCTTGAATATGGAAGTATGAGATAGATCTGCCAGGACTGTAGTTGGCCTATCCGTGTTTGCAAAGCAGCACCAAAGATCACCAGGTGATTGTGGATCTCTGGGCAAAAACATATCAATGGGGAACTAGCCTCATAAGTAAATTCATTAGATACCCCCTTACCAATTCAAAAGAAAGAATAACCCCTAATATTTCTATGCATTTTATACCTTCCTTCAAAGATGAAAAATATATTGAACCCTTAGGATTATAAGGGAAAGAAAATATAACAATATTAGTTCCTTTTATAAACAGATAGCTAACTTGATTGTTTCAATTAATTTTGAATAGACTCCAAAGGATTACTCCAGGATTTGGAGTTTCAAAAATTTTGATCAAGCTAAGCTTCTGCCAGCACACGTAGCAGAAGGCTGGGGAAATACAGTTTATCCATCCAGAGTCCAGAGTTTAGTCACTACAACTAGCGGCAGGATGAGAAATTGGTGTGGCCACAGCCAAGATTCTTAAGCCTTCCCTCCTTCTTCCTCTCTTCAGCCATTTCCCTTTCTCCTCTTGGAGCCTGACTGAGGCCAATGAGAAGAGAGAGAGGATAGCATATATCTTTTTTTTTAAAAGATTTTATTTATTTGACAGAAAGAAATACAGCGAGAGAGGGAACACAAGCAGAGGGAATGGTAGTGCCAAAGCAGGCTCCCCGCTGAGCAGAGAGCCTGATGTGGGGCTCGATCCCAGGACCCTGGGATCACGACCTGGGCCAAAGGCAGACACTCAACAACTGAGCCACCCAGGTGCCCAAGCATATGTCTTGAGTTAAACTTTTGATTGGTATAACTTTGAAAATTGGTTGCATGTGGCATCAGCGGGGGTGAGGGGGGCACTGAGCAAATAAGTTTGTCAAGAAAAATGGGTTTTGTCACTCTAGGAGAAATTATATATGTGGTAAGAGGGAAGACTACACCAAACTATATGGTGTTAGAGTTATCACTGTGAACTAATGGACTTTAATATAGATAGATGATAGATGATGATAGATAGATAGATAGATAGATAGATAGATAGATAGATAGATAGATAGATAGATAGATGATAGATAGAGTATAATATAATGGTAATTCTTTTCTAATATCATCTGCTGGGAGGACTCAACACAATGACACCTTGATAACAATGAGCACACTAAGGGCCCAGCTCTTGGTTTCTAAAAACCATTGTCCAGTAAAAGAAATGGCTGACTTTGGGTTTGGTGGGGGAAAAAGGTAGATGGGTCTAGAATATGTTGACATCCTAGAAAGCAAAGGAGTATACAAAGAGTGATGGGATCTTATCCAAAGGACACAGGATTCAGCTTGAAGGGTTTCCTATTAGCCAGTCTGAACATCAAAATAAATGATGATATTAACAAACCATAACCATTTGAGTAAAATATGTATCTATGAAGCCTGACTATTATAAATATATGAATTTAAAAATATATATATATAAGGGGAAATAGGATGCATCAGTAGAATGACAGCTAATAAATCCAAAAAGAAAAATGAAATTAGAATATTACTATTTGGGAATCATCACAATAATAATTGCTTTCAGCATAAATGATTAAAGAATGCTAAAACTAAAGGTCTAAGTTTGATAAAGAAGTGAATGTTTACATAGTCTCAATGTATCTTCCCATAAAAATTGTTATTGTTTATTAAATAATAAGTCTACTATGCTAAATAATTGACTTCACAGCAAAGAAGCTTAGCCAATACTATCTTATCCAAATAATACATTAATATTATAAGAAATTATGCAAATTAAAATCGTTGTTTACTGATAAGCTGCAATGAGAAGACTATAACATCATGGAGTACTCCTGTCAAGAATGTGTAAGTCATGAAGAACATCAAATATCAAAGAACAATATCCTAAAAACTAACTTTAGGAGCTTCAAAAATGTCAGGGTCAAGTAAAATAAGGAAAGACTGAGGAACTCTTATATATTGAAACAAACTGCAGAAACATTTAGCTACCAAACACGCTTCTTCAGGATTGGATCCTGGACGTATAAATGACATTATTAGGATACATGGCAAAATTCTATTGGAATGTGGGGATTGCATGGCAATATTAGATCAAACTTAATTTTAATAGCTCTTCTGTGATTATATAGGAAAATGCCATTGTACTTAAATGTACACTGAAGTCTGATAAGAAATACACTGTTAGTCTGCAATTTAATCTCAATGGTTATACAGGAACTCCGTGTATTATTTCCATAGTTTATGTGTAAATTAGAAGTTGCTTGAAAAGAAAAATGTAAAACAACCAAAAAACAATTTGACCAAAACTCTGTAATATTGTTAAAATCGTAAGGTCTGAATTATGGGAACACTGGGAATTTATATGGGCCCTTCAAAGAAGTTGCTTCCTCATGTTATGGTCCTTGTTTCTGTTGGATTTTGTTACATAATTGTGTCGAAGGAAACACAGTGTATCAACTTATTTACCTAAAGATGAAGCCCATATAAAATCCAGGGTTGTAAAAAAGAAATAAAAGGCATTCAAATTGGCAAAGAAGTAGTCAAACTCTCACTCTTTGCAGATGATATGATACTTAAATGTGGAAAATCCAAAAGACTCCACTCCAAGACTGCTAGAACTCACACAGGAATTCAGTCAAGTGTCAGGATA
>CM053617.1:16963207-17081947 GCA_028646535.1 Procyon lotor
ATGGATAAAGAAGAAGTGGTATATATATACAATGGAATACTATGCAGCCATCAAGAGAAATGAAATCTTGCCATTTGCAACGACATGGGAACTGGAGGGTATTATGCTAAGTGAAATAAGTCAGTCAGAGAAAGACAATTAGCACATGATCTCTCTGATATGAAGAATTTGAGAGGCAGAGCGGGAGTTTGTGGGGGGTGGGGGAGAGAAATGAAACAGGATGAGATGGGGAAGGAGACAAACCATAAGAGATTCCTAAACTCACAAAATGAACTAAGGGTGGCTGGGAGGTAAGGGGGTAGGGATGGGGTGGCTGGGGTGTGGACATTGGGGACGGTACGTGCTATGGTAAGTGCTGTGAAATGTGTAAGCCTGACGATTCACAGACATGTATCCTGGGGCAAGTAATACATTATATGTAAATAAAAATAAATAAATTGATTAATTAATTAAAAAAAAAATTCCAGGGTTGTAAACTTCCTACTATCGTCCTCCTTAACTATTGCAGTGTGAAGGTTTCTAGTACTCACCTAATCTCATTTTTCATCTTCTGATTGTTCTTGTTTTTAAAATCAAAATGATGATCACTCCTCAAGATACTGGTTTTTGTTTTTTTTTTTTTGGTGTAATCAAATTTGAAAATTGAATAAATTTTGCAGCAAAATTTTGCTCAGTGTTTAAGAAATGGAGCATTTTGGCTAACCAAAAGCTTGCTTTTATTTTGACATGTTAGATCTTGTGAAAAATCTATCAGTATCTCTCACTGACTTTGGTAAAAATAATAAATGAAAAAGGAAGGGAGGAAGGAAGGAAGGAAGGAAGGAAGGAAGGAAGGAAGGAAGGAAGGAAGGAAGGGAGGGAGGGAGGGAGGGAGGGAGGGAGGGAGGGAGGGAGGGAGGAAGGAAGGAAGGGGGGAGGGAAAGGGAGAGAAAGGGAGAGAAAGGGAAAAAGAAAGGAGAAAAGAGAGAAAAAGGGAAGGAAAGAAGAAAAATAGTTTCCTTAATAAAACTTTTTAAGGAAGACACTTTAGTATCCAAGAGTGATATGAAATTCAGTAGAAACCTGGCCCGTCCCTAATATAGATCCCAGAAGTCGCATTTTTTGAGTTACTAACATCAAGTCATTTGACTACAACTGAGATAATCTTCCACAAGTGTGCCAGGAATACACAATGGGGAAAGGATAGTCTCTTCAGCAAATGGTGTTGGGAAAACTGGACACCCATGTGCAAAAAGATGAAACTGGACCTCTATCTTACACAACACACAAAAATCAACCCAAAATGGATTAAAGACTTAAACATAATACTTGAAATAGTAAAACTCCTAGAAGAAAGCATAGTGGGAAAGCTTCATGACATTAGTCTTAACAATGATATCATGGCTAGGACACCAAAACCATAGGTGACAAAAACAAAAATAGACAAGTACCTCAGACTAAAGGCTTCTGCACAACAAAGGAAACAAAACACAGTGAAAAGGCAACGTACAGAATGGGAGAAAATATTTGCAAATTATGTATCTGATAAAGGGTTAATTTCCAAAATACACAAGAAACTCCTACAATTCCATAGCAAAACAAAACAAAACTGATTTTAAAGATTTTATTTATTTAATTAACAGAGAGAGATCACAAGTAGGCAGAGAGGCAAGCAGATAGAGAGGGAGAAGCAGGCTCCCTGCTGAGCAGAGAGCCCGATGCAGGGATCAGTCCTAGGACCCTGAGATCATGACCTGAGCCAAAGGCAGAGGCTTTAACCCACTGAGCTACCCAGGCGCCCCAACAAAATTGATTTTTAAATGGGCAAAGGACTCGAAGAGATATTTCTCCAAAGAAGCCATACAAATCAACAACAACAAGGATAGTAAAGGTACTAGTATCACTAATCATGAGAACCTCAAATCAAAACCACAATGAGATATCACATTACATCTGTTAGCATGGCTGTTATTTAAAAGAAAAAAGATAATATGAGGATATGGAGAAATTGCAACTCTTGTGCACTGTTGGTAGGAATGTTAAGTGGTGCAGCCACTATGGAAAAGAGTAAGGATGTTCCTCAAAAAAAAAAAAAAAATTAAAATAGAACTACCATATGATCCAGCAGTCTCACTTCTGGGTAGGTTGCCAAAAGAATTGAAACCAGCACTTGAAAAGATATTAGCACTCAAGGTGTTCATTGCAACACTACTCACAATAGCCAAGATGTGGAAGTAACATAAAGGTCCATCAGTGGAAGAATGGATAAAGAAAATGTGGCATGTGTGTGTGTGTGTGTGTGTGTGTGTGTGTGTGTGTGTGTGTGTGTGTGTGTGTGTTTGTGTGTGTATAATGGAATATTATTCAGCATTTAAAAAGAAGGAAATCCTACCATTTGCAACAACATATGGATGGATCTGGAAGACATTCTGCCTAGTGAAATAAGCCAGTCACAGAAGGACAAATACTGCATGATTCCATTTAAATGGGGTATATAAAATAGAAAAACTCATAGAAGCAAAGAACAGCATAGTTATTGCCAGGGGGTGAAGGGAGAGCTAGATACGGAGCTATTCAATGGGTATAAGGTTTCAGATAAGTTGCAGAGCTCTGCTGTACAACATAATGCCAATGGTTAACAATATATTATTGCACATTTAAAAACTCCTTAAGAGGATAGATCTCATGCTGAGTGATATCACTACACACTAAATAAATAAATAAATAAATACATACATACATACATACATACATACATAAAGTAAGGAGATACAAGAAATCTTTTGGAGATAATATGTTTATTACCCTTATCGTAGTGATAGTATCATGAGTGTATGTGTATGTCCAAACTCATCAAAATTATACATTAAATATGTAAAATTTTAAAATGTATTAACAGTATACTTCAGTAAAGCTGGGAAAAATTTTTGAATATAGATGTTCCAAAAAACAAAAAATCCAGTAAATGGAATGTTCTGGTTAGTTAGGTTCCAGATTAAAAAGCAATGAAAACCTTAATGGTATGATTCTATTATTTATGGTAAGTATCTGATTATTTAATTTGCCAGTTTTACATAAGAGTAATATTTAAAAGTCATTTTTTATTGTATGGAAACAGTTTATCCAAGTCTTTATTTTTTATTACTTTTAAATCTACTTTTTGAGTTCTTTATTGGCTAAAGAATCTGTAACTATGAGCTAAAAGAAAAGATATTTAAATTAAAACAGGCAGTCTTAAATCCCCAGGGGAGTGATGAACTAGCATTTTAATTACAAACAAATTTAATTATTCAACCCAGGTGTGAACCACCAAAAGTTTTAGAGAACTTCTCTGTTTTAAGTAAGTGTTTTGCATTTGATGAAAATATGATGCCATCAATTTCTAATATAGAATGCAGATTCAGAAAGTTATGAGATTTGTATTGCAGTTATATTATTTTGCTTCAACTATGAATTCCCAGAATATTAAAGCTATTTGTATTTGACCTTAAAGAGAGATATGTACCACCCAAAAGTTAAGCCAGGTTGATGTAGAGATTTTTTACCACTTTAACTTCCTACCAGTCTTTCTCTCCATTAGTATGATTTACCTAGTTGCCTGCCATTTTTTGGCAAAACTATATTGAAATGACTAATTTCCTTAATGGAAATAGATTTGTTATATACAGTTGTAGAACTATGTAACTTTAACTATTGATCTTGTTACTCTTCAAATTTTATGAAACTATCTATTCAGTATAGCTGTTCTGGACTTGTATGACATTTTGTTAGTCCTCATAATAACCAAGACAAGGCCCACAAGAGGCACATGATAACTGCCAAGAGCACAATTATTTTCAAATAAATTTAACTCTGGTAAAATATCAAAATATTTTATCTCCTGGGGAATGACTTGAGAATACACTAATAAAATTGAAAGGACCAGGAGCATTTAAAACATCTTAATTTGGACCAAATCCCACTTTTATCATTATAGTGAATGTTTTTAAAGCGTTATTGGGAGGAGGTGAACCAGTGTGGAAATGTTTTGCTATTTATATTTTTATTCTATTTCTATATTCGCTGGTATATACCTACCTACTGTCTGTTTAGATAGGCATACCATTATAAGAAATATATATTATATGTAATAATACTTACATATAACATTTACATATTCTACTTATAAAAATGTACCACTTATAAGTAATAATGCATTTATCCATTGAATGTCTTTGTTTTTTCTTGCTTAGCCTGATAGTTCTAAAATATTCCTGTTATTTGTTAAAATATTATATAACTTTAACTTGTTTAGATTTTGCTTCATCCAGACCACACATCTTACCAAGTTTGCTATATTTTGTGATAAGATTTAATGTTGAGTATATGCCACAAAAGAAAGATTAAATTACATATATTCCCTTTTTACCAAAGAAAAAATATTTTCCACATGTGCAATCTACCTATCTTGAGTTTTGAAAACTAGACTTTTCTAATTAAGGAGAAGGACTCACTATTTTAGATGTTTAATCAAGGACCAGCTGATGACAGAATGGGTTGCTGTAGTTGCAATTTATACCAGAGTCACACTATAGTGCCCTCCTGTGGAGGTTTGGTTAAAATTTCACTTTTATGCCCACGAGAATGATTTTCAAACCAAGTGACAAAATCATTACATTCAAATTACTGAAGTTTGATATAATTTGGTCATTTTTTTCTTTTATAACTAGATGTTAAATTACTTTTAAAATATAAAAGCATTCACAGCTCAGAATATTTGCAATTGAAAATACAAATTGAAACATGTCAGCTTTTTATCTATATTTCTTAATTACTTTTTGGAAATAGATTTCTTTCCTTGATTTTTCCTTAAATAATTATATACTGAAGAAGAAAGAGCATACTCAAGTGTTTAACTAGAAAGATAAATTCTTCATCTAAGACATTTTCAGATTTTTGTAATAAAAAGAGTTTTATTGTTAGAAACATAAAGACTATAATATTTTAAACTACAAAAGAAAAAATGACAATAAAAGTTTAGTGTAGAATATATACTTATTCATACTTGCCCAAAAATATGCAAAAGATTACTTTTTTCAAACTCAAGCTTTTTTTCCAATTCAAGATTTAAACTTTTTCTGAGGTTAAGTTAATGTTACATATTAAGTATTTATTTCAAAATAATTTGGTTTATTTGGTTTTCCTCTCAGCCCTAAACCTTCTTTTACTCTTAGTTCCTGGGGTTTGGAACTGCTGTTAATTACCATGTGTGGCATGCACACACACACACACACACACACACACACACTCAATACATATCCCAAACCCTTTTTACTCTCGCCACATATTAATGTTCAAGTTCAATGTGTACAAAATCCTCAGATCCGTGGATTTAGGTGTCTCATGATTCCTCTTGTATTTAGTCTTTACCGCCAGTAGTCTACTCTTTTACTACCCAACCTTTTCCATTTGCTAATGCTAAGAGACCTGCTAACTACTGAGAGCCTAAAGCCCACCTTCCTTCTTAAATGGGAAATTAGACAGGTGTTAAGAACCACTAGGAACCTAATTAAGACTTCCTTGAAGTAAGAGGGGGGAAAAACATTAAAAAGAATTGAGACAAAAACCAGAAAGCTATCTGCAGCACTTTATGTCAACAACAAATACAATGGATTTTTGTCTCTTCACATAAATCTCTTTAAATCTGTCTCCTGCAAATGGGAAGGGAAAAACACTGGTTTTTCAAAGTTTAAACGTCTGTAATTACAGACTATTAGGTAACTGGCAACATTCATGACTGGAGAAGTAAGTGGAGCTCTTTCTGAAGCAATAGCCATGATCAAAGAGATTATAAGTAAGCTCATCCAAACTAGAAGTGTTGGATAAAATCTTAAAATAAAAATAAGATGAGATAATGCGGAACAGAGTGGAGAATGACATTCATTTTCTTTAGTGAAATGAGATGAGAACCAAAGTTGAGAAACTCAACCTAACTTAAAAGTAACCTTAAAATTTTAGAAGCAGCATTCTTAGTGCTGCATATCCTTGTTCTTCTATGTTCTAAAACAAAGAAACATGTTCTAGAAAATTGGGATTTCCCAAGGCCAGGAATATAGGACATTCCATTGACAAGGAGTGATAGAATGTGAAGTATCTTTGTAGAATAGTAAAGTCACTGGACTAAAATTGGAGCCCAGGCAGAAAATTTCCCTCACAGGGATGCAGGACACACCCCCAATACTCTTTACAGCATGAGCATCACTTGGTCCTCAGTCAAAAAGGAAAGTGTGGAGCCCCAAAGACAACCTTGGAAAGCTAATTCAGCACAGGAGGGACTTCATTTCTCTTTCTAGACTCCAGGCAGCTTTCTGTCACAGTAAAATCAAACAAAGTCAGCCAGCTGAAACATCTAACAATACTGAGTCTTAGTTTCCCACCAAAAGCCCCTGAAGCAGCTACATAAGCTAAACCAGTCCAGTACCAATACAGCTTAGTATTCCCTCACACCAACATTTTTTGAGCTTCTATCATGCCATAAGCCCTGGAGGTCCTCTTGGAAAAGATGAAGGCTTTCCCTTCAAGTTGTCCATTTTATGGCTGTAAATGTCATTATCTGTCATCCACATTCTTTAAAGGAAATTTTTTTTTAATCCTAAATTCCTTTTGTTTTTCCTACTTCCTCTGTCATGTGAGCTGTAGCAAAATTGCTCTGAGGGCTTGATGACAGGAAGGGAACAGAAGAATGGGTAATCAGGTCAGATAAATGAGGGAAGAAAGAAACACTTAAAGAGATGCTCACAGGGGTGCCTGGGTTCAGTCAGTTGATCACTGACTCTTGATTTCAGCTCAGGTTGTGAACTTAGAGTCATAAGATTGAGCTTATGGGTTCGACCCATTGGGTTCCACCCTGGTTGTGGAACCCGCTTAAGATTCTCTCTCCCTCTGCCCCTCTGAACATGCTCGTGCTCTCTCACTCTCTCTCTCTAAAAATAATAAAATAAAGAGATGCTAACAATTCTAATCCAATGTTTCCTATACTCCTTTCCCTCATTAGTTCTTAATAATATCCCACCAAGGGATCTATGCTGCTATCTAAGCCTGACCATGTACCTAAATCATTTGTAATACTTTCAAAAATTAACTTTTGACCTCTCCCACCATAATTCTAGTTCAATAGGTCTAGGTTAGGGCTTAGCATCTCTACCTCTTAAAAGCTCCATCATGATTTTGATGTACAAGCATGGTTGAAAACTGGCAGATTCAACTTTGCCTGCTACAACTAAGTGTAATTTGTTGGCATAGTTCTTACCATCTCCTAAGTATGTATGATTTATTATTAGACAGTTAGGACAATATGATCTGTGGCAGAATCTCTGATTTGTCTCCCAAAATCCATTCTCTCATTTTTCCCTTAATTGAAGATTTTTAGAGGGCACCTGAGGGGCTCAATCAGTTAAGCTTTGGCTCAGGTCATGATCCCAGTGTCCTGGGATCCAGCTCTACATCGGGGACTTAGTGGGGAGCCTGCTTCTCCCTCTCCCTCTGCTGTTCCTCCTGCTTGTGTTCTCTCTCTCTCTCTCTCTCTCTCTCTCTCTCTCTCTCTCTCTGTCAAATAAATAAAAATCTTTAAAACGTAGAAAATTTTCAGTTGGGCAAATTGTTGACTGGAATAGACTTCATTTTCCAGCCTCTTTTCCAGTAGGTAAATAAGTAAAGTTAGCCAAAACAGTTCTGATTCATGGGATGTAAGCAGAAGTAAAGTATGGAAATTAATGGAAGTGCCCTTAAAGGAAAGGAGCAGATCCTTCTTTTTCCCTTTTTCCTATTTTTCTGGCTAGAATATAAAAGGGACGGGGGTACCTGGGTGGCTCAGTCAGTTAAGTGTCAGACTCTTGATTTCAGCTCAAGTTGTGATCTCCAGGTTGTGAGATCCAGCCCCACATCAGGATCTGGGATGGGCATGGGCAAGCTTAAAAATCTCTCTCTCTCTAACCACCCCTCATCCTCTCTCTTTCTCTCTCTCAAATAAATAAATCTTTTATTTATCTATAAATAATCTTTTATTTATTTATTATTTGAGAGAGTGAGAGATCAAGACAGAGAGCATGAGCAGGGGGAGGAGCAGAGGGAGAGGGAGGAGTAGAACCCTGCTGAGCAGGGAGCCTGACACACGGATCAGTCAGGGACTCCAGGATCATGACTTGAGCCAAAGACAGGCACTTAACCAACTGAGCCAACAGGTACCCCAATAAATGAATCTTTAAAAAGAGGTAGGTATGGCTTTAGGTGGAGGAATTGTTTTGGACCATGAAGTAATCTTGCAAATGGAGGAGCAGCAAGATAGAAGGAACCTAGACCCTAAAATAGTAGCCTTCTATTTTTTTTTAAGATTTTATTTATTTGACACAGAGAGAGATCACAAGTAGGCAGAGAGGTAGGCAGAGAGAGGGGGAAGCAGGCTCCCCGCTGAGCAGAGAGCCCGATGCGGGGCTCCATCCCGGGACCCTGAGATCATGACCTGAGCCAAAGGCAGAGGCTTTAACCCACTGAGCCATTCAGGCGCCCCATAATAGCCTTCTGTTGCTAAACTCTGGATTTTTATGTGAAGGCAAGGTAAAATAGAATCTTGTTAAAACTGTTGAATTTTGGCTTTTCTGTCACTTTAATAGTTATATCCTATCCAAATACACTAGTATCACTACTTTATATTATTAACAAACAAATGTTACCCATTTTTAATTTTAAAAATTAAAAATGTTTTTAATGATAGCCCTAGAGTGAAAATGTTATATTTTATCCTCTCAAAATATTTGTATTTTTCATATAATTCTAACATAAACATTGTAGTATACATTGTATTATATGCTAACAATTACATTGGATGATATAGATTGTAGCAGTTTGAATCTTTTTGCAAATTATAAACAGTAAAAACCTCATAAATTCAAACTTAAATAACTTAAAATTTCAGAATGTCAACCTGGTCTACAGTAATATTAGTAAAATTTTAGTCTGTAAAAGAACAGAAACATATAATGTAGACAATATTACATGGAGGCTGTTTAAAAATAGCCTCTTATTTTCTTAAGTGGGACAGGATTCTAATTTGGCAGTATTCACTGTTTATATGCAAATAGACGTTGTTATTATAAATGAAGTAGGTGGCTTTTTTTTTTTTTTTTTGAGATTTTGTTCGTTTATTTGAGAGAGACAGAGCATGAGTAGGGTGGGAGTGCGGAGGGAGGAGAGGCAGACTTCCCCCTGAGTGTGGGGCCTGATGCAGAGCTTGCAGGGCTCCATGTGGGGCTTGATGCAGGGTCCATGCAGGGCTGGATCCCAGGACCCTGAGCCAAAGTCAGAGACTTAATGACTGAATCACCCAAGTGCCCTTGAAGTGGAGATTTTTAAAGTCATTAAGGTAGAGAATCTCTACTTGTAATATTTTATTAGCAATTTATTTGTTACTATTCTAATCTTTTTAATAGGTGTTCTTCAAGAGACTAGGTCCTACAGAAAGTTAAGTGACTATTTTCTTGATTTTCTCAAGAATGATACATTATAAGATTCTATATGCATAGGAGAGAAGTTAATTTATTATAAACAGTGGATGCCTTAGGCACAAAGGCTGACTTCTCTGGGACTCCTGGTTGAGAAGCTGAGAATGCTACTACTTAAAAGTAAAGCTCTATTTAGAAAATATTCTATAATGTGATTGCTGTCAAATTGAGGCTGACTTTTCACTCAAGTCATCCAAATTAATATTAATTTGAATTCTTCAGAAATTTGAGTTTATTATTTTATTCCATCTCTGGTAAGAACTCTTATCTAAATGTTAAAAAAAGCAATTCTAGATTACAGTTTTTAAGCATGAGACTGATATGATAGAAGCAGTATTTTGATCAAAGTAACTTGGCAATGTTCTACACAACATTTGAAATGAAAACACATTAGAGACAAAAAGATAAATGAGGAAATTAGGAAATCGAGAAACAATAAAATATAGGCTTAGGATATAGCAATGGAAATGGAAAAGAATGAGCATATGCAAGAAATATTATAAAGAAAAGTTAACACAGAAGTTGATGCCCATTTAGATATTGAAAAACTAAGAAGTTCAGGTGAACCAAATCTTGTACAGATTTGAGCAAGAAGACCTGAAAGTAATTGTGCCATTGACATAATTAGAAAAGACATTTTCATAATGATAGTAAGGGTTGTGATGATGGCTTTAATGTTAAATACATTAAACAATGTAATAATGGAATGACAAAATATAAATTTCCTATCGACAGTTGGAGATAGATAGCTAGATGTATAAGAAAGGTCAATTGTTTGAATCAGGAGAGGGAACTCTTTCTTGTATCATAATCTGTATCTAGCCATCTTTGTGCAGCTATGGTTTTTACCACCCACTATGACATCTTGACACAAAGGTACAGGGCCCAAGGTCATATTGCCATGTGAGTGTATCCTTTAGGACCAGGACCCGGGCATATGTAAACAGTGGAAGAGAAACCAGGTTTGAAATGTATGGAGCTAGACGTTAATCTATGGAAAATTCTAATAATTATCAGCAGTGTAAAAAGTTATTCAGGTCTCGCAATAAGAGTTAAATGACTTTTTAAGAACTCTAAAATATATTTTTGAAGACTTGGAAGAAAAACCCAAGTGCAAATGAAATGCAAACATTTTATTCAATAAATTTTGAATATACCATTTTAACTGCAATTTGGGCAGACTTTTGGAATGTTTTAGTTCAACAAGTGAGAAATTACAGCTTGTGATTTGGACCTATATTCCGAGTACCTTCTTTTGTCATTTTTAAATTGATTTATTAAAGAACTGAGAAAAATGTAAAGTATAGTGGAATATGAAACAAGGGTAATACAGATGAGCAATTAAATCAGTAGAAATTATTCTGACATCAATGAGTAATTGTAAGCCCCCAAAATTCAGATCAGAACAAAAGTAGTAATCCAATAATAAGAAGAAATACATTTTAAATCAAAGCAATGAATAGGCTTCTAGATTGCTTGATAGTCCAATTAGTGAAGAGGAGTGAATCATAGGAACACATTGTAAAAAGATTTCAATTTCTTTCATTTTTACAAAAAATACTAACATCGATGAAGATAACATCAAACGTATAATATGCCTCTACAACGAAGACATCGACACAAATTGATTAATGAGGGCCATCCATTGAACAAGTAAAGATTATTTTAAATTGTTCACTGCAGAAGAGAACCTGAAAAGCATCTTAAATTCTGCAAGTCATACACGAAAGGAAACTTGGATACAGGTTTTCTGAAATTTGACATCAATCCTCAAATGTACATGATACTATCGATAATGAGTTGCAAGGCTGAAATTCCATTAACAGGCTAAAAGAAAGACCCACTAATCTTTACATTCTTTCTATGGAAGATGATATTACAAAATTGTCATCATGTGAATAGCAGATTAGAGTATGAAACCCAAAAAGTAAAATATATTACAGATGGGAGATCAAGCAGTTAATAATCTTTAACTTATTTTTCTGTTTTGTTATATTTGTAGAATTTGTCAGCTTTTTTTTTTTTAAGATTTTACTTATTTGAGGGGGAGAGAGAGTGAGCAACAGAGAGGGAGAGAGAGAATGAGTGCGAGCTGGGGGAGAGGGATAGTGAGAGGAAGAAACTGACTCCCTGCTGAGCAGGGAGCCCACCTCCAGGCTCTATTCCAGGACTGCTGTATCATGACCTGAGTGGAAGGCAGACTCTTGACCTACTGAGGCACCCAGGTGCCCCTGTCAACTTTTTAATATATGTAATTTCTCATTACTACTGTTACCATTCTATATATTCACTTTAGTATGTAATTTTGTATCATAACTTAGCTTCACACTCCCCCAAACCTACTCTGGCTGTCCTTTGTATTTGGTTCTTAATGGGTAGGGGAGAAGAGACCCTTATTTTCCATAGCTAGAAGGTGATGGCTGTGGTCCCAGGAGCTTGGAGAAGGTGGTGGCAGGGAAGGTAGACAGAAGTAGAGGTCAGATTTCAGAACAGATCTGACTGGACTTGCCGGAAGAACTGGATACAAAGGCTGAGGGCGAGGGACTAATCAGGGATGGCCCCAGCGTCCTGATTTGAATAGCTGGATGCATATCAGCACCATTACCTGGAAGACTGGGGAAGAAACAGGTTAAGGGACAAAACAAAGAGTTCCTTTGGACAGGAGGAGTTTGTCATGATTTCCCCCACTACACCACAGTGCCTTTCATGCTGCTTATCATATTGTACTTCATACTATAGTCACACTCACACCAGACTATAAACTCAAGTAGAGTAGAGAACTCACTGCTCTTTGCCCTTATGAGCTTAAAATTTCCATTCAGTTGAATTTAACATGTATCACAGCAAACACATACAAGATGCTCTACCAGAGCTAGCTTTAAAATCCCTTGAATCCAACTCGTCCTACAAAAAAATGCAAATGGATGAGAACCCAGGTTTAGAATGAAGTAGACCAGATTTAGCACTTTACTTCAGTCTCCTGCCAATTGTGGCATCTTGGAAAAATACCATAACCTCTCAGAGCCTCTTGTTTCTCCTCTAGAAATGAGAACAATTATCCTTACCTGGTAAGATTATCACAAGTAAAAATAAAACAGTGTATGGAAAATGCTTATCACAGTGCCCAGCATTTGTGAGCACTGAATAAATGGTAGGATGCGCTTGCATTTGGTTTTCTTGCTAATACAGATAATATCTATAGCACCGACATCACAAAATCAGTGTTCTAGAAAATGTTGAGAGAGAAAAGTTACACTTTCAGCATAAGAACATATCTTAAATTATTTCAGGAAAAGATAATAGGCTTCTGTACTCTTTCAGTCCTGAAAAGGGGGAGGGGAATTAAAGGCGCTGTGAGCAAAAATAGAATGAATTTATCCAATTCTTTACTGCACTATTTAACCTCTGCTTTCTTAATCATATGCACAGCAGGGGAAAGGATGTGCTAAAACAATTCATGTGTCATGAACAAAGCAGCCGCAGATTTTAGCTCAAAAATCACACTAGGAAAACCACCAGTTGGAAGTAAAGTAATAAGGCCAAATTTATTTTTTTAATTGAGTCTTGAGTTACAAGCAACCCTTTAATTACATTAATCAAGCAGGCTTCCTCTCAGCAAAGGATGAGGGAACTGCATTGTTCTAACTTTTATTAAACTTGTCTTAAAAATTGCCAGATATTATTTGGACATATGGAAAATATATCCCTTGATTTCTTTTTAATTTTTTTTCCAACATTTCAATGTAGCTCTTGCAAAAGACAAACACACCCTTACTTCTTAGACATGACTTACTCTAAAAAACTATAAATCACATTTTCAATTTAAAACATTTAAATATTTAAAACATTAGCACTCCTCAAATAAAATTTCATTTTGTTGTTAAACTTTTACATCATTATTTTAATTCCCATTGCTCTGCACTTTGAATTTTTGAGATATGTTCCCACAAAATCCCCAAGAAAATGGGTTCTACCGATGAAATGTCAGTCAGCAGGTTACTTGCCCCACGTGATAGGTGGCAAATCTAAGATATATGGGAAATTAAATGACTTGCCCAAAAGTAATGTCGTTAACAAACAACTGCCCATTATGACCCCAGCTCTTCACCAACACTGAGTGCATCTCTTGTCAAAATGCTCTTCTGAATCCCTATGTTTATGTAAATACCACTTTCCCTGTCTCTCTTTGTCTGGGATTCGCCCTCTCTGTCTGACCCTGTCTGCTTGCTAGCCCTCTTTTTTCTTCAAGATTTAATTCAGGCACCATCTCCCTTTTACATCTCTCTGGGAGAACCCCTCTTCCCTTCCACCACAATGAAGTGGTCCTTTCCTCTAAGTTTCTAGGACACCCTACATATACTTATAATAATTACTGCATACTGCCAATTACTGTGTTATCTCTACCAAGCCCCCCACCCACACACTAGGTTGGGGAAAGTGGGGGAACATATGTTGGTCATATCTAAATTCTTAGTGCCTAAACAGGACTTGACTGGTTAGTACACAGTAAATATGCTAAAAATGATTAAATATGTGAGAGTTTTAGAAACATAGATTGACTTGTTTTCTGGGAAAAAATTGTGAAAGCTTTAAAGAGGAGCTGGGAGTTTAGCTGAGTTTTTAAAGACGTATAGGATTTATATCAATATCTTTACAGGAAATGTAAAGAAAGTATATTTCTGTCACTGCCAGTCATAATTTGAGAATGCAATAAAATAATTAATATTTCATAGTAAGAGCCCTAAAAGTATACATTAAATATTCTATGTTGTCTCGTCTTCAAAAATTATTATCGCCATGTAATTTACACTTTGTTCAAGTAAGTATGACAAACATGCCATATTTTTAATCAGTGTCACCAGGCAGCCCAGCAACGATTCATTTGATCTAATCGTTCATAAATGAAACTTGTTTGAGCCAGGGGGTTTCTTTCAGATAACTGAGGAGAATCTTGGTTCATAATCAAACAAAACTAGTCTTCAGGGGCACTCCCATGTGGCACTAGTGGATCAGCCCTTAGGAGGCACTACAGAGCCAGAGCTGCCAGCCTCAGAAAGGGGATGCCATGGGCCCTGGTCCTTACTCACTGCCATGCAACAATCATAAACCAGCTCAATTTCCATCTAAGAAAAAGAAAAAAAACCACCATCTATGTCTTAGTAAAAAATGGAGTTAAATAAAACCACTAATTCAATAAGGTTGGAATAAAATATGACAAATGCTTTGGGAGGGAGGTACTGTGGAGTGAGTTTTCATTTCCAAATGCACACCTATATTCTGCAGACCTATATTTAAGTAGATCAGCCATTTGCTACTTTTCTCTTGAATCAACATCTTGTCCTTTGAAAGAGTAGCAGCATTTCAGTGCTATTCCTGTATGTGTATAGTCAGTAATGTTTGTCAAGAACTTTGGGAGAAAAAGACTACACAAATGTCAGTAGTTATTAATATTTGAATTTTTAAAATATATTTAACTATCAATGCATTTTCCATAATCTATGACCAGAGGCCTATTTGTATCCCTTCAACTATAAGCATTTTAAGTAAAAATAACCATTAACTGATAATAGTATTTCTTCTGTTCTTCTTTATAAGAAAAGTAATATTTATCAGCAATTAACAATTATGCTCAACTTCTTCAAGAGCCAAGTTTATTTTAAAATGTTTTTATAGTCAAGTGGTTTAATGCCACTTATTCCTCTGGCTTTGGATAATTATTATGGAGAGGAGCTAGCTGACAGTGGAAATACCCACATACTCCTCTCTGTCCCTTTCTTGCTAGTGTCTTCATTTGGCTGATTCCCTAACTGGTACATCATTCAGTCATCAGCTAAATAAAGGATGACTGACCCACAGTCCCCTATTCTAGCCTAGTTGTAGCCATTTCCACACATTGCTATAATTGATTTTGTATCCCCTTCTTTCTAACTTCATCTCTAGATTGTAACCCCTGGGAGTGCAGAAATCCTACCCATATGGAATGCACCCATCTCAGCTGAACTGAACTGAAATCTAAATCTTACTCAAGAGACAAAACTCTTCTTTAAATACGGGATCTGGTACAGCATACAGCTTACTAGCAAAAAGTAAAGTCACAGCAAAGCCAGCAAAATGGCTTTTACTTTTTTGTTAAGTAGTATTTCCACTTGGTTTTCTTTGAAAGATCCAAAGTATTAAAAAAGGAGGCAGAGGATAATGGAACAGGTGGGTTGACCTACAGCTGGTTCTCAAGTTCTCTAGTTCAAAGTCTAGTTTAGCTTAAAAACCAAATTGATTTGAGTACCTCTCACCATAAGCCCCATCCACTCATGCATTTTTAAGAATTATACAAATTCCCACGTTTGGCATTGACTCATAAAGAGAAGAATAGGTCAAAATGTAAAGACAGTGTTACATAAAGCAATCTACAAATACGGACCTATCCTCTTTCTGGCTCAAACCAGCAACATTAGCCCTTCACTTTTATGTGCACTAAATTTCACTCTAGTTTTAATAATAGCAACAATAAATATAATAATAAAACCTTGTTTATATAAGAGGTTCATCTAGTTAAAAATGCAGTGAGACTCATGGTACTTCATACGACCCAATTTATATCCCCTTTGATGATTTGAAAGTGATAACTTCGTGTGATTCATTGCCACCTAGTTCTGAATTTTAATAACATAATGACTCATCATGATTTTTACATTTCTTAGAGAACCAGCTTGGCCAAACCATTGCAATTGTTTTTACTGGGGTCATCTGAACTAGGGTTCCCAGAATGCTCATGAAAGGGATATGCTTATGTGTTTTAAACAGCCATAATCTATCATGGCTGGTGCCAGGTCGACACATTATGAGTTTACGGTGTCAGCCCAGTGAATTAAAGCTTTGTTGTAGACCAGCTTGCTATGCAATTATTTCCAGTTCATATCCTATAAATCATCACTCTTCACATGACAATCAGCAATTTCCATCTAATATTCTAAACATCCATGTTTTGTGTTAATTGTGCTGTCTGATTCTGCAGCTAGAACAATGTGACATGAGTCGTACCGATAGCTTACAAAATAAATTTCACCATCACTAGAACCTATTTAAGGAATATTCTACCTTCTCACATTTTTGTCGAGCTGTTTGGTATTTATGTTGAAATAATAGGAAATGAATTTAAATAGAAACACTTCTCGTGTCTTATCTCTGCAAACAAAAAAACATAATTTACAATAAATTAGCACTGCAGTTGTTAGTGTAGCTCGGCTCTATTTTGCAATTCTCACACTGAAGCTCACAAGTTGACACTTTTTCTGATAAGGTAATCTTTATAAGGTAGTTCTGTAGGTGATTAAATCTGACAGATGCTAGTGAGATGGTGAAGTTCAGAGATGTAGTAGCAGATGCTTTAAAAAATTCTTGCTAAAATAATAAAATGTCTTATGATCTACTAGCAGGAAAATCGATCTAATAAAAGAGTAAATCAGTTATAAGGTTGTACTTCTGTGTCTACAACCAAAAATAAAATTATTTGCCAATAAGCAAGTAACCAAACAAATTATAGCAAAATAAACTGTAAGGAAAATGGTATTTTTTAGAATAAAGAATGACTGTAAATATTATCTTCCCAGATGTTTCTTAGTATTTACCATTGTTGCTGAGATGAATAGAATGTTTCAAATACAACTAGAAGCTAAAGAAATAGAATTTGCCTTTTCATAACATTTTGATATTCTGTTCTTCAAAACGTGCCTTAAACACCAGATCCCTCAAAGGTAAATCTTCATCTTCTCTGAGGGCAATGATGATAATCAGGTGGCTGATGTTTACAACAATACTCCATCCAAAATCGGTGAAGGCTCAATTATAAGTTATATATTTAGATTAACCCAACTAATACTATGGCTTAGTTTTGCAATTTACCTTTATTATTTGAATGGTTTTAGTCCTAGTTTCTTTTTTCTAGCCGGATTTTGAAACAGTAGCTCATTGTCCTTGCTTGTTTTTGATTACTTAAATGATGTTAGCTTTGCTGCACTCGATTGATACTATAATCTGTTGAAGCACTATATTACAGCATGTGCTGTTTTCTGATTTCTTATCTAAATATCAGTTGCCTAATGTATGGAGTTCATTTATAAATTCCAGGAAGTTCCCCACATCAAGTAAATTAACATGCTGGGCCACATTCTCTGGCTTCATTAGCAACCCTTCAGGCCAGGGCTGTGTTCATACAAGTGTGAAAACCAGAACGATCCTTCAAGGCTTTTCCTGGCCTGAATAATTTCTTCATCAAGAAAAGGCTACACTCATCCTAATATTCCAGGCTTACCATCACAATCTATCCATTTGGTATAACTCCATCTTACATGGACACCTTTTGGAAGAATTGAACCATTAATAGGGGAAGAATATGTCAAGGAGCCAGGCTGGACACCCAGATGAGGAGTGGTCTGACTTATAGGTCATAGTAGGTGGCCGAAGTTGGGGGCATGGACTGATGGCAAGAAGGAGATATAGAAAAAAATTGTGAAATTTGGCACCTTGTATGTTGGTAGAATTCTATAGTGGAGGGAAATAGTGATAGAATGATCTATTGACCACAGCGATTTCCTACATTTAATTATTCAATAAATATTTATTACTTTCCCATTATTTATCTGCTGCCTGCCAGGAAGTGAAGTGGGGAACAAAACAGACCAAGTCCTTACCCTCAAGAGATCTTTGCTTATCATTATTGTAGACATAAATAAGTGACATGAAAATATATATTTAAAAAAAAAAAAAAAACAAGCTTCACACTTTTAAGCTGTCTCTACATGCCTGGCACTGTGTAAGTGCTTTACACATATTGATTTAATCTTTACAAAACCCATGTGGTGGGTAACTACTATTATCCCCATTTTCTTTCTTTTTTTTTTTTTTTAAAGATTTTCTTTATTTGACAGAGAGAAACACAGCGAGAGAGGGAACACAAGCAGAGGGAATGGTAGCGGGAGAAGCAGGCTTCCTGCCGAGCAGAGAGCCTGATGCGGGGCTCAATCCTAGGACCCTGGGATCATGACCTGAGCCGAAGGCAGACGCTCAACGACTGAGCCACCCAGGCGCCCATCCCCATTTTCTAGACGAGGACGGTGGCTTTTGTTCTAGGACCACATATGAATAAGCACGCTCACAGAGCTACAGTTATGCTTTTTACTTGTGACAATGACTGTGTTTCAATATAGCAGGTGATATTTTGGCGCAAAGAATTTTAAAATAAAATTTGTGCATTCTGTTTTTCACTCAAAATAAACGAATGATGCAAACTATGAAAACAGGTGTCTAAAATCTGTAAAACAGAACAAACACTGTAGTCCCTATAGGACAGCTGTTGAGATCAAGCCAAAGCACCACTGGGTCTCTGCTAGAAGAGTAACTTGGTACAGCTGTCTAATTCCTTTCATGAAATGGTTGGAACTGATCAGAAATTAGAGCCACAGGATGGACAATGAAACTCGTCCACAACGGAATGAATATCTCATTCACCCAGGTTTGACTTTAAAATTATATCAGCCATGAAAATTATTTCACTGTCTTCTGTCGTGAGTAATCAGGCTATATTTAATTTTAATCATTAAAATGTAAAAATAATAAAAGCCACCAAAATAGTCTATAGTCAATTTTCTGATAAAGCAAATTTGTTTTTTCCTCCATTTGTGATTTAAATGGCCTCCAGAAAGTTTTTTGGAACTAAGTGTTAATTAAAAATATGGAAATGGATTTAAAGCACATTATAGAACACAGTGGAAGAATAATCACAAGAGATTTGTTCACACAACCATACTCATTTCTCAATGTGTTTTTTTAACTGTCTAGGTTATTGGTTGCTTTTCTGCATGTGCCTGTTCCTAGAAAAAACTGTGATTCCAAAGAAAACAGTAATTACAATTACAACAAATGAGATAAAATGCTATTTGAGCGAGAACATGCAGTTTTAGTCACCAACAGCAAACTGGTGCTCCTATGCATTCCTGCTTGCACAAATGAATTAAGCATGTTCTCAAATTTGTTTATAAAACAAATGTCTTTTCTATTTTGCCATCTTAAAAAAAAATTACAACCTCCATGTCTTACTTTTGTTGAGTTAATTTGGAATTATGCACAGTGGGGCTGTGAGGGACTGGTGAATAAATTCTGTCTGAATTTCCCTGAGAACTTATCCTTTCATATCCCTACTGTATATATATCATTTTACTTTTCTGATCCTATATTTTTTCACCTGTAAACTGGAGAGAAACATTTTTGGGACTCTACAAAAAACAAACAGTGGGGTTGCACTTGCTGCCAAGGATTAGGTGCATGGACTTTGAAGTCAAATAGATCTGGGTTCAAGTTCTGCCTGAATTCCCCATTCTCTAGTTAGTTGTGTGACCTTGGCCAAGTTACCCAAACTCTGTGAGGTTTAGGTTCTTCATCCAAAAAATGAAGTCTATAAAACCTCTCTCTACAAGGCAATATGAATTAAAGGGTCTAATATTTATAATGTGCTTTCTAACTAGCTCAATGCCAGGCTCAGAGTAGATTGTCAATAAACGAAAGTTTCTTTTCTTGATCAGCAATGTTCATTTTCCTGGATGGTGACCAGGGCTATCACAACTCCAATGGGTACCATTCACATTTGTTCTGAAGACTGGGGATGCCAGTAGATGGCCCATGGAGAACAATGTGAATCATGGACCCTGGAATTGGGCAACTTAGAAAATCTAGGGATTTTCTGATGTTAATGTTACTTCCATTAGGAGCTGTGGAGGGGGAATGTGCTATCATTGAGGAATTCTCTAGAATTTTAAACTATACTGTGTAAAACAATTCTTAGTTTAAGCAATGCAGTCAAGTCAGTGAGAGGTGGTTTTGTTGTTTGGCATTATGGTAATCAAGCAAATACTCTAGGATTCATTCATAACTGAGAAATACAGGTATTGCCCTGATGCAACAATAAACCATTAGGTTTGCTTCTCCAAGTGGTATGATTTTTCATGTTAACCTTTTAAAACCAAATCATAGCACATCAAACAAATTGTCAGCCCTGAAAATTCTTAAATGAATCATTACCCTAATGGAGTATTTAACACCTAATGAATGCTGCCTTTGTACAAAGACCTGAACTAGGGTCCCAAGATGAATGACATGGCATCTGCCCTCCGGTCGTTTCCACAAAGTGGTGGGAGATCACTCCTGCATGGCTATGACTCAAAATACATGGAACAGATACTCTGCAAGGGGAACAAGCAACGTGCTCTGGCACAAGGGAGATCAAGGAAAACTTCACCGAGGTGAATGAGCTAGGCTGGAAGGGCAAATGCAATATTGATCAGCCAGGATGAGGAAGAAGAGCCCTCCCAGCAAAGAGGGCAGCACAGGCAAGACTCACATCTGGGAAAGCACCTCCATCCACCCTTCCTGGCCGGCTGGCTGGCTTTCTCTTTTCCCATAGCAAATGTTTACTGAGCACCCACTACATTGTATGCACTGTGCGTAGTGGGCAAGTAGTAAAGCAGCATGGCGGGAGTTAAAGATCTCTGAAGGCAAGATCCTGACTCTGGAGGCTCCAGGTAGGCATGGTTAAGAAAAAGAAGGGGGCAGGTGTGACACACATCACAGGAGTACCCCCAACACTTGATTTAACGTTAGGGCCAAAGGAGAGGGAACAACTGAAGACAACCTCAACGTTTTGAGTCCAGAAACCAAGAAGTTGGTGATGTCATTGAGAGAGAAAGAAAATGAAGGATGAACAGGTTTGCAGAAGATAATTAAGTAGAAATAAATGGACAAGCTGCAGCCTGTTTAAAGTTCCATTAAGTACTGAGAGCATCATCCAAATATTCCTCTACATCATGACAGAAAAATACTGAATCTGAGGATCTGCACAGGCTGGCGACTTTGAGGCTTGTTTAAATAGAGAAAAGGCCACTTGAAATTTAGTAATGTAGGATATAGCATCTGTGACTGAACTAGAGAAGACCTAGCCTAATCCCCTGATTTTACAAATAAAGAAAATATGCTCCAGAGATCCTGTCTACTGAGTGGCAGAGCCAATCCAGGACTCTGACTACACATTTAAGGGCGGGGGGAAAGCCAGATTTCTAAAACTTTGAAATGTGGAATACAGATACCACCTAAATTTTTTAGCATTGCCATGATTTCGGTTTGTTTTTAACAGATTATAGGTGAAAGTTGTATTTTTTTTTTCAAAAATCTATTGCTGTGTGTGTCCACAAAACCAGTTTTGTAATTAATTTCCAAGAATTCAGATTCCATGAAAAACCTCAGAAGCTTAGAGGACCTAGAGCTGTTCCTGGGAAAGAAAGACAAGACTCTTTTTAAGTTATAGAAATAATGACACCCCCATGTATATAATAATGGGCTGCCTGGCTTGGAAGGAGGGGCCTGGATGCTCCCTGAAAGAGCCCTGTTTCCAGAACGCCAGGCACACAAGAGTAATCAGCAGCAGTTTTCTCCGAAGCACGAAAATCCTGCCCTGCTGATCAAAGAAGAATGACTACTGCACTGCACTTAAAGAACCAGTTAGCGGAGATTTTAAAAGGACGGCTGGGGGAGGGATGGTGGAGGGAGTTAGGCTGAGAGGGAAATATTTATAACTGTGACAACATGTTTCCTTGTAATAATTTATGAGCCCACTGGAGAAAAAGGAAACACACAAACTATGAATAAAATATCCCAAATGTAAACATCATGCCTTCTGCGAATTTTCTTTAGTTAAAAATTAAAGTTGAGGTTGACTAAAGTAAATGACTACATGTTCGTGGTCTCTTATTTCCTTGATGCTAAGGGTTACCAACTGATTTACAACTTCCTGTGTTGTTTTTTAATCTATATTTGTCAGCACATTTTTAATGTCAGATTACTTAAAATAGACATCTTGGGTCTAAGAGGTCAGGAATAATAATATTATGTTGACTTCTCTAAAGACTTCATAGTACCCTACAAACATTCTAGTTTAGCCTAAAAAAAAAGTTTTATATTTCTAAATGAAATTAATTTCAATATAGTTTTAAGAAATTTTTGTTTTGTTTTGTTTTGGAGGGGGTTTTTTTGTTTTGTTTTGTTTTGTTTTTTCTTTTTTTGCTTCCAACGGATGATGACTTAGGGACCGAAGTACAAGTCAATTGGTATGCTTTGAAGTTAAGTAAATTACATGGATAGCTTTATCCAAATAATTTCGGCCTCCTCTTACTCAGATAATTTAAGCTGTGAATAACAGGAAGTCCATGAAAAGAGAAAGACTAGAACTGAAGACTTAAGATTCCTTCACTTATGGTAGTTTCCCTTCCAATCATTATGACTTATTGTATTGGATGATTTCTGCAAATTCCAAGTACTTGTTCAAAAAGAGTATTCTCAAATAGAAAGGCCATGAAATAATTTCATCTTCATGGAAGTTATCATAAGATATAATTAGAATGCAACATATATAAAATCAATTTTTTAAATTTATATTTGAAAATTCAAAACTAGCTTCCCATAAACATAATTGCATAACTTGTCTTTATCATGCTGACTAATTTACAGATACTGATACTTAATTCTTGAAACAGGAGATAATTTAGAGTATGTCCTCAATTTTAAATATTAAAAACCATCAAGCTTTAAATAGAAAGCCGAGATGAAGCCAAAACACATTTATCCATAATCAGAACTGTTGGAAATACTTTACACTGAGTTCAGGGATATGCTTTTCAGAGTGTAACTTAATAAGCTAAACAAATACACTCTGAGTGGCTTTTTTAAAATATCTTTAAAAAGCATTAGTTATTTTCCAATTATTTATAATAAAACCAACCATACTTTCCCTTTCTCACCCTGAGGAAGTTGCAAGATAAGGTCAATCTAAGAACCAAAAGTACAATGTTGAACTTAGCAGATTCAAGAGCTCTGGTGTTTCAATTTTCACAAGTAGGACACGCTAAAAAAAATGTGTCCATTAGGCCCTAAGTCTTTACCTTTGATGACATCTGTTAAAGGAAATCTTTTGCAAGTGAACTCAGTTTGGACAACCACAGGCCACACTGGATGCTGAAAAACGAAAGGTGAAGAGAGTAATAAATCAGGTGGAGAAGGAGCTTTTATAATTTTGAAAGTTAGATGTAAACATCTCCTTTTCTAAATAGGTGGTTTGCCTTAGTCCTGATCATGTCACAGAACAACTAACTATGTCATGCTCTCTAGGTCTCCAGAGAGAAGTTACTTGGGTCCAAGGAATTCTTCAAATAAGATGTATTGAATATATATTTGGTAATTTAAAGGCCGTGACTATATGGAAACAGAGTGATGCTGCATTCACTCTTGGGGCAATGTTAACCATTTCATATAGAAATAGCATGGACCAATATTCTCAATATGGCTACTCTACTCTGTCTTCCAGTGCTGGCTTTAGAAAGATGATCCTTTCAATAATAACAGTAATTATAAATAATAATAATAATAATACACCTTTGGGTTTAATAATACTTTCCCTTTGAAGAACTCCCAGAATTTTCATCCACATTATCTAATTTGTGCTTGAAACAATTCAATGAAGTAGCCAGGTAGCAATTATCATTATCCTACTCTTACAGATAAACAAACTGAGGCCTAGGGATTTTCTTAGCATCACACAATTAGGAATAGAGCCAAGTCTAAAGCCTATAATTCAGTGGTCTATCCTCCAGATTATTGCCATCTTTAGAAAATATCTGGGTATATGAAGAACTGTTCAGTCCCTCAGGAAATGTTTACATCAGAGCCAGATCAAAACATCTTTTCCTTTTAAATTGCCTTTACACTACAAGAAGGCACTATTTTTTTTTTCAAATTCATTAGAGAGGATTCTGTTGTCTGAGGTCATTAAGATAGGAGTACTCAGATTTCTTTTCGAATCGTAATGTTGGCCTTAAGCAGAACTACGCTTGGAAATACTAAAGATGTCTAAAATACTCTGGAATCGGTTTCTTTCGTTATTTCACTTTTTTAAAAAATTTTAAGCCCAAGTTAAACAAGATTTTGATCTTGTTTAACTTGGTATAAATAAAGATATAAATAAAAATGGGCACAAGGTGTTAACTCGAGTGTCCTAGCCAGACTGCAATTTGGTTTACTGTGGGCCTGCCAACTTAAATTCCTCCTTGCCACTTCAGCTGGAATGGGGAGCCTTCATTTCCTGTCCTAACTTGTCCTAGGTCACCAGTCACTGTTGAGGTGATCAGCATGTGGATCTGATGGTCTCAAAGCTCTGTTAAGTTATAGACGTTCAAACTGCCAGTGTGTTGTGGATAAAAATAGAAGTTGCTATTAGATGTCTATTCATACCCTGCAGAAGCCTGGCAACATTTTGAACCTTTTCAAAATGTAAATACTGCATATTAAGTACAGGAAAGAAAATTAATGTGCTGCATTTGCAAATTTATTTCCAAGTCAAAAATGCAAAGGGGGAGGAGGACTCTTGTAGCAGTATTGATATTCTACATTTATGGGGTATATTAAGAAGTTTGCAATGGCCTGAACACAAAAGAAAACACTTTAGAAATGGATTAATTGAAGTTTCTCTGATAATCTGAGCTTTTGAATTTCCCCTCTTTTGATTTTAAATTTATGGCCTCAGTATGACATTACCAGAGTTTATTGCATTTTGCAGGTGGCACTCATATGTTGTTACTTTTTGTGTGGTATATTGTGGGCAATGGGTTACAATTTTTGTTAAAAATTTCCAGAACCACACATGTACCTCTTCATTAGACTTGCAAATGAGTAATGCCTTTTTTCAAGGGGAGAAAATAGTTAAAATATTACGGGAATTTTTGTGCCTTTTTTCCTTAGTTGGTATTGGGAAATGTTTGCAATAAAGTTTGCTTTTCGAAACTTTGACATTTTGTAGTAAGTTTTGATTTACATATGAAGTCATCATCTGGCAATTTGAAACAAATGTCTTTTTAAAGCATACCAGTTTTTTGTATGTATTTCTATCGCTCCAAAAAGGTTTAACAGATTTATCTTGCTTTCTGCTGTTCAAAATAGTGGAGAGTTGTCATTTCAATGGCATTTTTAATATCTTGAATATTTTAATAATTTGATTTAATAATTTAGTATTTACCAACTTGATCATAGATTTCATCTGTACAACCACTATCCACAAATTCATCCACACTTTTTTTCCAAAGAAAAATAAAAAATAACAACAAACAAAAACATTTAAAAAAAAAAGCACGATAACAAAAACAGTAAAAAGAGTTGGTGTTATCAATAATACTAACACATAAAATAGAAAAAGAAAGCAGGAAGTAACACAATTTTCAGGTAAAATTTTTATACTTCTCGGGCACAGTAAGATCTGAAGCAGATTCTAATTCCTATAAGCATTCTTTAAACCTACACTGACCCTGTACTTAGTTCCTATCACTTATTCCCATGACAGATG
Organism: Procyon lotor; assembly: GCA_028646535.1. Lineage (NCBI taxonomy): Eukaryota > Metazoa > Chordata > Mammalia > Carnivora > Procyonidae > Procyon > Procyon lotor. Next base: position 16,989,152 of record CM053617.1, read on the forward strand.
TCCATTTCATATTGAATATGTAAAATCTTAAAAGTATTCTAGTGATTTCATTTGGCTTGTAAAGTAAAGATCTTGGATTTTTTAAAACCTACATAATGTTTCAGTGATGAAATTTTGTACTTATGAGTATTAAATTATGCCAAAAAGCCATTTACTTGATATTCCTTAAATACCATAGCACAATTCAACTAAAGCTCAGATTGTAAACCATCTTAAATAACACTAATGCAGTGTACACATAATGAACAATATCGCTAACTTAAGTTAATTTTCATGTAACAGATAACATCTGGGGGAAATGTATATTGGTAAGTTATGCAAAACTAATTTTCTAGCGACCACATCTGTAGATGTTATTTATTGTATGTTCACTTAACAGTCCATTATTCTGTTTAGAAATCTATTCTCTTCTTTATTAGAGCTTTTAATGTACTCACCTTGGTTCAAATGGTCTGCTCATTATCAGAAAAAATATAAATGGCATTCACATGGAACAACATGATTGTTTTTATTATATCCATTTGTGTGCAAGCATTCAAAAATGGCAAGAGAAACACATTTATTGCTTTACATTCAAAGTAATATTTAGGGGGTATTTGAAAGTCAAGCAAAACCAATCATTTGGCCAAATGGATGTATGTGTATAATCAGAAACTCCTGATTTTTAATCTCAGCATTAGGCCTCAGGCAAGTCACTTAAAATCTTTTCCTTTGTTTCCTGCTCTGAAGATTATGGGTGCTATTCTCTTAGAGAAGAAAGGGTGCTTGCTAAATCAGGTTACCAAATAGCATTTTTTTAATAAACATACTTGATCCTTTTTCTGTTTTTATTTTTCTAGGTTTAAGAGGTAACATATTAGACTTTTGAGGAAAAAAATATGAGACAATTACAGTGCTACAGGAATGTATAAAAATAGTTATAAAACTAGCTTTATTTAATTTGCCTCAACTATTCATAGACTTGAGGAAATTATAACGTTCCTTCAGAAAATCTAACTTAATAAAGCTGACCATGTCTTTCTGTTTTAAATAGATTTTATTACAGAACCAGTGATGTTGTAAAACATGAGGCTTTGTTAAAAAAAAATACAAAGGCCTAATTGTATTTTTTTAAGAAAGTATTGCATCAGACGGTTTCATTTAAACATATTTGCTGGCTCTGTGCTCTCACCACAATTATTGATTCTAATTCTCTTTAAACTTGTTTTTTAAATAGACTACTTAATGGGGGGAAAATCACTATGATGCTTCTGGCACTAGGTTTATTTCAAACTATATATTTGACAGTATGTCTTCTTGTTATTAATGAGATGACTTTATATTTACCCCCATCTAAAATTGGGGCATTTCTTTCCTTTGTAGTATCTTAGTAACAAAGCCAAATGTGACTCTTTGTGAAAGAGAAAAATGTAGCTATGATTTGGTTCACTGATAGTATGCAAAACACTCTGAAGAAACACTCTCACCACCAGTTTTTCTGCAGGAACTAAATCAAATGAATACCTGTATGAGTTATGAGATATATTCATAAAAATCAAGCAAAAGAGGCTCTTAGGATAAATAGGAGTTCCACTCCACCAAAAAAAAAAAAAAAATGCAGGGCTGAGAGTGGCCTAAGTTCCCAACTATGTACCCAGTACACACAAACACACACACACACACACACACACACACACACACACACACAACCAATGCCAAAGACCAGGAAAACTGGTAGTTGGCAAGTAGTTCAGATGAGCCTTGGAAAGAAATGTGGACCACAGAGGTGTTAGGGACAAAACTTGCACACAAATGTCTCTTGCACTTACGTGTATGATCCGATGGAAGAAAGACTATGATTGGGGGAGGAGGAATCTGCTACCACCAGGACGCAGAGGTGATCTGCTAAGAACTTCCACCAGGGGGGTCAAAAAAAATTCTCAGAAAGTCCAAGCCTGCATGTAGAAAAGCAGAGCTGCAAGACAAATTTGGCAAGAGCTACAAAATAAAACTCTGCTTCAATAAAAGAAATATTTTACCTTGCAGATTCACTCATGCTTTCTTTCTCTAGGCCTACAGTAAATGCAGTAAATCCTATTTGATTCCTTTCTCTCTGCTTTCCAACGTCTAACTCGCCACCACTTCCCCCAAATTCTTATTCCTCACCTTCTGTGAAAGTCTACACCACTCAGTAAATGCTTCATCATCCACCCTTGTCTCTGGATTCCCATGTGCAGCTTATTTATTTTACCGATAATGTTGCAAAGGACACTAAATTATATTTAGCTGTTTCATTTTCCAAGCTTGGCAAAATAAAGAGCAATATAAGGTGTGGGAGGATGAAAAACAAGCATGATGAAAAAAGGTACAAGTAATTTTATGGGAAGAAGAAAATGTTTGTATGTCCCATTTAGGGGAAAAAATGACTTATGAACATAATGAAAGAAAAGAAATGTTCTTCTATATTTTTTTATATTCTATTTTGATTAATGTTTAGTCAACTTAAGAAGAATAATCTGAATGATGTCACCTAACAGAATAGAGATTAGGTGATTAATAATAATCAATAATTTCCAAGTATAGCAACATGATGACATGGATATTGAAAACTGCACGAGCTGAGAAGTCGGCACAGCAGGGTTTAACTCCCAGCCCAGGCCCTAGGTGATGATTTGACCTTAAGCCAACCATTTAGTCACTTGGTTTCCAAACTGCCTTGACTATAAAGTTCTAACACTTCAGTTCTTCTCTATATTTGTACTAAACAGCAACTTCCTATAAAATTGAATTAAAGTTAATAATATGAATTCAATACAAAATACATTGAGATGACCAAGCAATAGCTTAAGCTTTCAGGACATTCCCAAACCTATCTAAATAAAAAATATTATCAATATTCAATTACTAATATTCATAATGTTTCAATCATTATGAAACATTACAACCTGTAAGTTATACATGATCACATGTTTAACATGTAAGTAACTTATAATATTGTGAAGTTAGAAATGAATGGATATGATTTGCAGTTTTTCCAAGTCCTATAGGATGGTAATTAGCTGGTGATTTTATGCGTTTCCATAGTTTTGTCTTTAAACATGTATGTTCAGAGTCTGACTTTGTCAGCACATGGTGAGTAGTTTCACATCTGGGCCTCAAAAGCAAGATCACTGTATAAACAAAAACATCAATGTACTGATGTACAATGAGGAATGTAATAGGGTTGAAGATCAAAGCACTGAGCTGGGCACATCTTTATACATCAATGGAGATGGGAAGTCAAATTATGATGGAAATGTTGCTTGCTAAACTCAGAATCAGCACAAAAGAAACTAATTAATGATTCAGATATTTGCCATTATCAGTACCCTCTCTTTCTCACCTCCAAGACATGGTAGGATGGACACCACTTAAGTTGACTTCTTTGACTCCTGTTTCTTCATTTCAGTGTTGACCAACCATCCCTTTCCTTCAGATTTGCACACTTGCTACATAATTCTGAAGTGCTCACAGTGAGACCTTGCCTTGCCCTCTGTGTTTTTGGTTGGTTTTGCAGATCTCCTCTGTTTCATAGCGTACAGGCTTTATGCATTAACCTTCAGAGTCTTTATTGTCCTCATCACCAAGTTCTTGGTGGTCACTTTGTCATTGCCCCCAAGAATGGCCACACACTGTTGAGTAACATCGACCATCATTAAGCTGTTGATGAATATTTCAAGCACCCAACCTCTGCCAGAACTGGAGAAGGTATACAGAGGATTTAAAGCATGGTCTCTACCTACAGAGAGCTTGTAGGAAACAGGAAGGGGACACTGACACATAAAAAAGATCAAGACACTATAAAATGAAGTCCTAAGCCACATAACATAGAAAGAGAATAAGGCAGTGGGAAGAATAAAATGCTAATTATCAGATACAGGATACAGAGAACAAAAAGCCACAGAGAACTAAGAGGGCAGTGGTGTCAAGAATTCAGAGGAGATAGCACTTAAAAGATTTGATAGCACTTTAAAAGACTTGGAGCTATATATAAACATATGCACACCTACATAAAAATTATATTGTACATTAATTATACATTATATAATTTAATTAACTTAATTGATAATAGATTATATGATATATGTTATGTAATATGTGCTTTGTAATATATACTATATATGCATTACTATATAGAGAGAGAAATTAATGAACTGGCCAAAATTGTGGTTAGTCACCAAAGGCTTTGTCATAATACAACTCTTTTCTTCCCCTCCAGCAAGTGTTAGAGGTTGTCAAGCCTTCAGGTGGTCTCTTCCCAGATCCTCTAGAAGAAGGAATCTCATTTGATATTTATTCAACATTCATAGAGTCACCCCCAGCACTAGATACAGAAATGAAGGTAAGTTTCCTTCTGTCTCTTAATTCACCTTGTCACTCAGCATTATAATCTCTATGGTCAGGAGGAAAAAAATAAAATGCTCCTCCATTTTTCTTTCCCTCTGATATTCCCCGCTCAATATAAACATTTCTTTTAGGGTTGACTCACTGGTGGGCCAGCTGAGGGTGAGTCAGCAATTTTAATCTCTCCACCTTCACTTTCCTCAAAGTAAGCACTGATTAGCAGCACCATGACTTGATCTGTCCTGATGCTCATGAATAACAGAAATGCAGGATAACATCCAATCAAAATCTTCTTCCAGATCAACATCATTCCTTGTAGAAAAGTACCCAGGAGAGGTTTGAGGTTACATATAAATCACTGAATGTTTCAGAAGTCACTTAAGTGTTCTGTTTTTTTAATATTCCAGGGATTGGATCAAGAACAAGGCCCTGAGGAATCCCAATCAGAAGCCAACACTTCAGACGTGGATCCTTTAGCGGGTTTCACCATCAAAGATATAAAAGCAGTGTTGGATCAAGTCACAGATGATATTTTAATTGGCATTCAGGTACTCAGCCTTGATAGTGTGCTCACTTACTTTATTATTACTGGTTAATTAGCCAACCTGAACTTTAATGTCTGTAAACACTACCCACACTCTGTCAGCAAGAGTGATACTTACGATGGAGGACTTCAATTTCACATCTCCCCTTAATTTGCAGTTGAGTCATCTGAGACTCAATAAGATCACAAAACGGATTCACCAGCAGCACCTAGTGTGGGGTGTGTTACCAGTTTCCAAAATCCTCCATCATCAAAACCCAAAAAGTAACACAGTAAAGACTTCATGTCTGTCATAGTGTAAATATGGCTCATACAAGAGTAAATGGAGTATGAACATGGAATTCCAGCCATAATTCTTAGGTAGGTCTTCTCACCAAACTTCTAAAGAGAGGCCTTCAAATCCTTGAACTCCCTCTCAAGTAGTTTGTTCACTTTTATGTACTACTAATAGCTAAGCAATGTACACCAAAGGCTGCGTGGAAATGGGGATGGGACAGCTATCCTTGTAGCTCATGGATCAGTCAGCTTAACTTTATGTTTAATCTTTTTTTCCTGTCAAAACAAAACAAAACCTCATCTCTCCCTGAACACAAAGACTTGCATCATTTTTCAGGCAAAATGGTTAAATAAGTGAATGGCATAGCTTAAGAAGATTTATGATTTCTTGTAGAAATGACCTTGAATCTATAGAACAGCATACTACATGTTTAAAATATTAATGTGTCTCAGGGAAAGATTTAATTGTTATCTGAACATGAGATGATACATAAAAAGCACACTATATTAACAACTAATTTAGAAAGAGCCAAAGATCAGCTTGGCATAACCATACCTTGTTACTTGTCTATTACTTGTCTAATCACCAAACATTAATGCACTATTTACACGAACATTTAATGATTTGATATGAACAGAATCAGCCAAAACCCTCAGCTTAATAAGGGGTGTTTAGTGTTTACCAGAATAGTGGTAGAACACGTTTTACACAAAGCTTTATTGTTAACAATCCCGTGAATGTAATAACTGGTTACTGTGCAGAAGGGCAGAGTGCAGTTGATTTAAACTGAGTTCAGAACATATCTCCTTTTTAGATTTGATAACATTTCATCTAAATACAGTTTGTGTATAATCATGGCCCTGGGCTCCTTTGCCATCCTGCAGCTCTGGAATTATTGCTGAGGAACTACTACACAGTAATGGGATTGTTTGCAGGCCCCCAAAATTGAAAACATCTTTACCAAGGCCACGTTCCATGTCGTGAGCAGTATATTTTTAACTATTCATCGAATTTTTTTTTTTTACTGTTAGAATGTGCCGCATTTATACCACTACTCTATAACAGAAAGAATATGATTGCTGTATGTGTGTGTTATTGTCCCTTTGGCCTGAAGCCAACCTTGCTGGGCCTGGAAGTTCATTAGCTGGTTCATCTAAATGCAATTAGGCATAGAAAGGACTTGGACCAGAGGTGGTGGGCGCAGATTCGCTAGGTGCCACAATACTTTCCTTTTCAAGTGGATTCATGGACATTAGTCTGGGCCAAATTACTGCCGATTTTTCAATAAAATGGCTTGATGATGTGGACTTATACAATGTCTCAAGATATAGCAAACCCTTTTATGTTTTTTCTCTCAAAAATCCTGGTAAGCTACATGAGAACGAGCCAGGCACTTCCCTAATAAATAAATTGGGAAATGATAGACACTGAAAGACTAAATCATTTATCCAGTGTTTCCAGGGTCAGAAACTGTTGAAAAGCCCTGAATGGGAGCTGTGACCTGAATTCTAGTTCTAATCCCAGTGTTATCCACAAAAACCACACAACCTCTAATATCACAACCAGACTACTTTGGACTTTAATACTCTGGTGGTGTGGCACAATTTCAGTGTTTACCCTTGTGTCTTGGTCAAGTCCCAAGTTTAATTAGTCTCTCCCTACCTAAACTTTCCCCCCTGTTTTAGATAGGTAAGTTATTTTCCCCTTCTAAACCCTGCCTTCCAGTGTTGCTCACTCTTAAAACTGCAGCATTCCTCTTCAAAGGTAGCCACATGTCAGTGGTCAGGGTGGGAGCACACTGACGGGCTGTAGGAATATTTAATGAATTAATATTTGCAAGATGTTTTCAATTCTCCAATAGTTTTTTTCTCCATTATTTAATGGAGCTAAATATGCTGTTATTACAATTTTTGGAGGAAAAGACAGTAGAGAATTCATATTTCGAATCCAGTTTTTTCAGAGATCTTTCTCCAGTGTGGTTCAGGCATTTTTCACTTTCTCTAATTCAGAAATTTCAGAGAATGTAGTGTGAATCTTTAAATTTTTTATGTTAATCCACTTACTTTCCCATTGACGCACTTTATAGTTCTAGAGATTTATTAAGAATGAAGTTATCTTGGCCCTGAGATGTTAATTAAAATTATACTGAATAGAGCAAACACTTTAAGCTTATATATAGTTTAGGTATTTTAATTTTAAAGATACATTCAAAATGAAATTATTTTGGCCCTGAGTTGTATAATAAAAATTATACCCAATAGAGCAAACTTTAATATATTTAAAGAATTACGTTTCAGAGAAATATGAATACTAACACTAAATTCTTACATTAAATGTTGGCTGTTGGCCCTTTCTAAGCAACAGGGCAAAATAATGTAAAAACCTTGAGGGAAGTTTGCCATCTTGGGACCATAGGTATTTTTAGGTCAACTTGAATTTCCAGGTTAGAAAAGCTGACTGGTGGGGCACCTGGGTGGCTCAGTTGGTTAAGCGACTGCCTTTGGCTCAGGTCATGATCCCGGAATCCCTGGATCGAGTCCCTTATCGGGCTCCCAGTTCTGCGGGGAGTCTGCTTCTCCTTCTGACCTTCTCTCTCTCTCACTCTCTCTCTCTCTCTCAAATAAATAAATAAAATCTTAAAAAAAAAAAAAAAAAAAGCTGAGTGGGACAACGCCTCAAGGTAGTGGTCAGTGAGAGGATATTGAGCCCAGGTCATAGGTTTTCCATTCTTCCCTTAAAGGCAATAGAAACTTTCCCTATACTAGGGGTTGTGGGATAGCTAATCATCTGCTCAGCAGGGTTCCAAGGAATAACATGGAGATGTGGTAGACTGATGACAACCTCGTTCTTGACCACAGCAAGAGGCTTTTCATCCAGGCTCTGCTGGTTGTACCTGAACCAAAAGTACTGATCACCATAGTCTAGGGATCTGAAATGTAGCTCCCTTTGTCAACACACAAATCCTTCACAAAACTTCTCCTCAAGTCCACACCTGTGTCAATGAATCTTGTTTCAGTGAAATACCAGAAAAGTCTCCAGGTTAATGTGCAAACACTGGTGACACAGTAAAACAGAAGCTGGTAGGTGATAGTGCTTGTGTCCTTAGTTGAAAAAAATGAAAGTACTAGTGGGCATAGAACATATTAATTGAAAGTGGGAAGGGTTAATTAACTGGTTAGAATGGTGCTTCTCAATCCTTTGGAATTGTGACAAGATTATTTCTTCAAACCATTTCAATTCCTATATGGTCTAATAGGTTGCACACCAGAAGGAAGCAGGAGTAACATATTTTAAAAATATTTCACAAGGCCATACTACTGAAATATAACATTGGTGAACATAACAGAAAATTAAGAGTTGGAATTAATGAATTTAAAAGTTCGCATATAATGTTAACATACTTAATTTTTAACTACTTAATTTTTCAGATAAGAACTAATACCCAAGGTGGCTAATTGAGTTACCCAAGGCTACCTAACTAAATTAATCCCGGTGTCTCCATCTCCTAGACCAGTGCTCTTTCCACCTCTACCAAAACCATGACCAAGAGGATTAGTGATTTCTGAAAAATGACAGAGTTCCTTTGTAATCTAGAGGGTCATGTTCATTCTTCTCTGCCTCCTTCACCCAACCACCAAGAAAGGAAAAAGGAAAAAAATGAAAAACCAGAGGCCAGAGCCTCATGTAGAGCTTGATAAAACTTGAGCTAGGGGTGCCTGGGTGACTCAGTCGGTTAAATGTCTGACTCTTGATTTCAGGTCAGGTCATGATCTCAGGGTGGTGAGATGGAGCCCCACATCAGGCACTGCGCTTAGCAGAGAGTCTGCTTGAGATTTTCTCTCCGTCCCTCTGCCCCCACCTCAGGCATGCTCTCTTTCTGTCTCTCTGAAATAAATAAATCTTTTTAAAAAGTAACAACAATGAAAAAAAACTTGAATCAACAAGACAAAGATACTCACATAAGGATCCGGAATTGTTGACACCAGTGATCTTTTCAGAAATATTGATTCTTACCATGAAAGTGAAAAAAAAAATCTTATCAGATAAGGTAACCAGGGTGTACACTTCAAAACTGCCTATTACAGTTACACTCATAAATAAATAATGAAGAATGAAAATTTATATGTAGCCCAAAAAGTATTTGATTTTTTAAATGTATTCTGTATAAACTGAAACAACAGAAGTTTCTCAAAATACCATAACCCCGAAGTCATCAATTTATGTTATAGATGTTAACATTCTAAACTTCAAATTGCTTATTAATAGTTATGTGTATAAACTGCTCCTCATATGCTCTTAAACGTTTCTTAAATCGCCTAAACAAAACACCAGTTTTGCCACATCGCTCACCACTGGCTTCTCTATACATAATTTTATTATCTATCATGAAGAAGGGAAGACATTTCCGGAACTATTAATGTTCAGATAATGCGGAAGGATTTCTGAGTTGTGCAGGTAGTAATGTCAGCCCACAGAATATCACTGCCAGAGGCTAAATGCTATCACAGCTGCGGCAAACACTCAAACCTGTCAGCAATCACGTACTTTTTTCTACCCAAACTGTACTACAAAGTGGCATAATTCCAAGAGTTATAATGTATGATGAATACTCTTAATTATGAGAATTGTTCTAATTGTGAGATTATTTGTGTTGTGATTTCACAACAGAAGCTTTCTGAGATCCCATTTAGAATGTATTACACAGGAGACAAAAACATCATTGCTCAGGGGTGGGGGGACCCACAACGCCGCACTCACTGAGCCCAGAGCAGTTATTCTGATTCGGTGCTTATTGGTAAAGTCTGTCTGAAAATACAGATAAATTATCCTATCTTCCAACACAAGGCTATGTGAAAAATGGCTGTCCAAATACCACTTCCTGTTCGTAGCAGCCATGCTATACATCGGGAATGTGCAGAGAAATATGATAAAGTGTTATCACATCACTACAGGCTGAAACACGGCTCTGTCTGCAAAACAGGAAGGTGTGTGAGGGATAATGTCTGTCTTTAGGCACTATAGTATGTCAAAACCACAAAGACAATGTGCAGCAAAAGATAGCTCCATCATAACCACTTTTTTATGATTGTCTTCACAGACCGAGATAAACGAAAAGCTGCAAATACAGGAAGAGGCCTTTAATGCACGAATAGAAAAATTGAAAAAGGCCTGAGGACTCAGTACAAGGAGAGTGATGCTAAACTTCACGGAAACAAACACAACCAGCAGGAATAGTAGACTCTCCCGAGCAGCAGGTCTCCTTCGTTTCCTTGGGAGAGGAAAACCAAGCCCTACATTTTATTACCCTAAGTAATTAGAAAAGTATTGGCCCCCATTTTGCTATCTCCTGTCCCATAACAGCCTCCAAATTTATGGCACTAAGTGTAGTAAGAACATTTTGTATACAAGAGTTTGGAGAATTATATACAAAAATACAATTACTTTTACGATACTCCTTTGACATTTTGCCTAATAAATGCTATTCATCTTCAGGGAGAATGAAGCCAAATCTTTTAAATAAGGAAAAATAATAATAATTTTATCCATATTGACCCAGTGAGCTGCCACATTACCGGAGCCCTGTGAACAGATACCACACTGCCAAGGATAAAACATGCTAAATAATAGCAATTAAAATGCATATATTATGGGGTTTTTTTCCCCTTAAATCACTTGGTTTTCTTATTTAAACGTTTCAGTGTGAAGCCAATTTTCTGAAATTATATAATGCAGTTTGAAGCACTTTAATTTATTCTGTACTGTATTTGTTATTTCTAATCTTGTTACTCTCCCAGGAGAATACATGACCTATATAAAAAGAAGCAATGTATAAATGATTATTAAAGACCAACCTATATATAGATTGTAAAAATCTTAAATACAAATCAACTCACAGAGCTCTTAAAATTAACTGTTATATTACAGTAGAATGATTGAAAACATCTCAAGCCCTTAAATACCTTTATTAAAATATGATTTTAGAAGAAAAATATCCATTTGCCAACTGATTGTTTCAGGTTGGATAAATTAAATTAATAACTAGCTAGGTCCTTTACAAATTTCTTAGACTTCAGAGTATCTGAGAATGGAGAGCATTACTAGGAAGGGGAGAGTTCCTTCAAGGACTTTCCAGTTTAGGACTGCCTGAGTGGCTCAGTCAGTTCAGAGTCTGCCTTTGGCTCAGATCGTGATCTCAGGGTCCTGAGATCGAGTCCCACATCAGGCTCCCTGTTTAGCCTGCTTCTCCCTCATCCTCTGCCTGCTGCTCCCCCTGCTTGTGCTCTCTCTGTCAAATAAATAAAATCTTTTTTAGAAAATAAATTTTGAGTTGATAAAGGAATATACACACTCAGTCAAAGACAACAACAACAAAGTGTAGACAATGAAAAATACATTTCACCCAAGCTGGGTACCCCCATCTCTCTCCCTATGAGGCAACCATGACTTCCAGTAAACTCTTAATTTTTTTTAAGATTTTAAAAATATTTTTAAATGATGTGGGGCTCGATCCAGGACCCTGGGATCATGACCTGAGCCAAAGGCATCCATTCAACTGACTGAGCCACACAGGTGCCCCCAAGTAAATTCTTAGGGAAGTATTTTTTATCCATTTAAATCATTGGATGCATGTATAGAGTGATCTTTTTTAAAAAACACAATTTACATTGTTCTTTACATTGATTGGCCCTTTCATCAAATAATATATTTTGGAGATAATTCCCTATCAATACATTTTAATGACCATACAGTATTTCATTTTATCAAGTCCATAACTTTTTTAACTAGTCTTATTGATGAACTTTTTATTGCTTCCAGTAACTTACTATCACAATGCTACATTGCCATTTTTTTTTAACATGTATGATTGTACCTGTAGGATGAATTCCTAGGAAAGGAAATTTCTAGGTCAAATTTAATGCCTTTCAAAGATATTTCACCCAACAGTGAAATGAGAATACCTATGTTTACATTGTTACCAACAACAAGCATTGGACATTTTTTTATCTTTGGTATTCTGATAAGTAGAACATAATGTCACACAGTTGTGTTAATTTGCTTTTATCTTCTTATTCCACACAGACTGAACAACATTCATATGTTTATAAGTGTGTGTGTGTGTGTGTGTGTGTGTGTGTTAAATCCTCCTGATAACCCTAAGACAGAGAAAGATAGGTATTGTTAACCTCATGTATGATTGGACCTGCTATAGAGCCTGAAGCTTAGAGAAATTATTAACTTGAACCAAGTTGCACAATTAGTAATTGATGGATCAGGGCTTTAAACCCAGTGAGGGTTTTATAGGTGAGGAAACTGAAACACAGAAAAATTATAGGTACTTTCCCCATGATCACACAGAAACAGGTTTTGAACTTAGGTCGCTATGATCATAAAACCCACATTCTTCACCTTTATCTTCACTGAGCTATCTCATTGTCAATATGAAACAAACTAAAAACTGGCCTTTCTTTTTTTGTAATAAGTTATAATAAAGGAACATATTCATTTTGTTGTTAGCCTATTAACTATTTAGAAAAGTTGCCCATGAAAGGAAAGTATAACTCAGCTCTGTTCGTTCATTCATTCATTCATTCATTCATTCATTCATTCACCAGTATATAGCATTAAGTACCTAATATATATGCCAGGGCAATGAGTAGTGAGCCAAACAGACATGATCTCTGCCTTAATAATCTAGTAGGGGAAACAGTTAATACTAACTGTGATAAGGACAAGCTTTGGGGAATTATGAGAATATTGAACAAAGGAGTTTGGAAGGTCACATGTCCCACTGGTTTTGACATTTGGGTTGGGAATTGAGGGATACCTAGAATAACTAGACAGAAGAAGGTGAAGAAAGAGGAATTTCAGACAGAGAAGCATGTGCAAAGTCCCTGGGACACAAGGGGAGGCTGAACAATTTAGACAGTCAAAGCTCTCTCAGGGTCGCATAGATCACATTATAGAATTTCATTTTTAAGCTAAAAGCAATGGAAACTTGTTGATAAATTTAAAATACCAATTGACATCAGATTCGTCTTTTTTAAAAGGTCATCTCCTTGGTGCTAGGACTTCTATCCATGGAGATAAGGAAAATAGTATTTTCATAAAAGGCTTCCTACTGCTAATGATGCTAAGCTCCACTTCTTAGCAATTCCTACAAGTGACAGACATAAAGAAAAATTTTGACTTTTTGAAGTCACAGAGTTCACCTGCTTGAAACAGTCTTTGACACAAAGACAGGCTTCTGAAGAGCCAATTAAAAACCAATACCAACCTATTACTTAGACAAGCAGCAATCTTTCTCTTAGTACCCACAGTAAGATATCTTTCTTCCATCTGCAAGAATAATTTGGGGCACTTTTTTCCTCACCTCCATGATAAGTTTCAAAGAGAAAATATATTTATTATGTTATGAACAAGCCATAGACTGCCACAATTTCAGGTATTTGCAGGCACTGTTGCGCCTAAAGATATAGCTGTGGAGTCATTTTTCCAAAATCCGAATATAAAGCCCCTATTTCTATCCTCCATTTGATTGGAACCATTCAACCATCCTGGTAGATAATAAGTTTGCATGTTCTTAGATTGCATTTCATTATGCTTCAGTTCCCCCTAGAGAATAAACGTGCTCCTTTTCCCAACAATTGTAGAGGAGAAATACTTCTGACATCTCAAATTTCAGAGAGCCTCAGGAAGACATCCCTCTTCTGGACATCAAAGTCTTTTTTTTTTTTTCTGGACATAGATTTGTTAAATAAGAGAAGTCTGTACTCCTTCGTGGCAGCCAAAATATCTATTAATTTAAATTTCCTAAGCAAAAAAGAATCTAAATCAAAATAGTACCATCTTGTTGGAATTCAAACAAAACAAAACAAAGAAAGAATACCCAAAAAATCTCTTTTGTTTTTAGGATCCCTCTTTATTTTATGGAAGTACCAGCAGTAGAGATTGGCTTATCTTTTTTCTTGGTTAGAGCCACCAAAGAGTTTTGTGTTATTTTACTTAATTTTTAGCTTCAAAGAATGTTCAGTGCAGATGTCTCCAAGGGTCATTTGATGTTTGATTCTTCTTTCGAATGCATTCAGGGCACTTTCTAGCTAAGACAAACAAAATAGGACAGATAAGGTCCTTGACTTGCTGGAGTTTGTGGAATTGATAAAGTTCATAATCTAGAAGCAGATGATAAACAAAGGAAGAAATAAGATCTTAGATAAAAATACATGATGCTCATAATTAGCACAAAGCTATGGGTTAGAAAGTTCTGGCATGTGGGAAAGCTACTTTACCAGGGGTGCTCCCAGAACGCTGCTTGGAAGGGATGGCTTTTGAGCTGAGACCAGGGTAGGAGAAACCAGCCATGGGCCACACCATGGTACATTGTTCCAGACAGTGAGGATAGCAAGTAAAGTGGTTGCCAAGTAGAACCTCCAATCACACAAGGCAGCTCTCAGAGAAGACAGGTATACCCACGTCTTACTTCTGGGAAATAACCTGGCTGCTCTGCAACCTCAGTCCCTCATGTTCCGAATCCAGTACCTTTTCCACTCTGTCATGTTGCCATGGTCATATTGCCTTATCTAAAAAATTCATACATAATTATAACCACAAATGATTATTGGGATAGCCCAAAACCCAAATAAGCCCACCTACTTAAAAGAATCTTGGTCTGAATCTTCCTTGCAAAATATTTTCAAATAAATTATATAGATACTCTACTCCAAAAGAGGAGCAGCATAACTGCCATCATTATGTGTGGGATGTACGAAGTGACTTCTTTCCAAAGAATACAGTATGGAGAGATTACCTTAGAGTTAAGAAACCTGACAAATGCTACTTCCTCCATATAATCAATATCAACATCAATAGTCAAAAATCATGTTGATGGCATATATTCTTGATGTAAGTTGATGAAAATAGTACTTTCCTCCCAAAAACCAATAACTCTAGACAAACCATGAGAAAAAAAATCAGGCAAATTCCAGTAGAAGAGTATCCTACAACATACCCATCAGTACTCAAAAGCATCAAGGTTAGGGGCGCCTGGGCTCAGTCGGTTAAGTGTCTACCTTCTGCTCAGGTCATGATCCCAGAGTCCTGGGATCAAGCCCCACATCTCATCAGCGGGGAGTCTGCTTCTCCCTCTCCCTCTGCCCCTCCTCCTCCATTCCTGCTCTGTCTCTTGCTTTCTCACTCAAATAAATAATTGAAATCTTAAAAAAAAAAAAAAATCAAGGTCATCAAAAACAAGGAAAGTGTGAGAAAATGTCATAGCCAGGGGGAGCTTAAGGACACATGACAACTAATAAAATGTGGAATCCTGAATGAGTGAGATTCTGGAACAGAAAAATGAAATCTAAAGAAATATGAATATGAACTTTAATAAAAATATATCAATATTTGTTCATTAATTGTACCAAATGTACCATACTAATGCAAGACTAATAAGAACATTAATAATTATTAATAATAGGAGAAACTGTGGGCAGGGAGGGAAACAGTATATAGGAAGTCTCTGTACTATCTACTTAATTTTTCTGTAGATCTGAAACTGTTTAAAAAATCACCTATTAATTTAATAGAATCTCAGTCAAAACAAAATTAGTTAGAAGGAAAGATATCCTTAGTCAGATTTCACCTCTGTTGTAGTGACATTCCCTTCCAGCGACACATGAAAAATCAGATACAGCTATCTTTCAAACCAGCAAGAAAAAGAAATGCTAATAAAGAAGGTCAAAGTGATAAATTCCATTTTTAAGAGAAACTGCAAACATCATTGGTCTTGAGCCTCACCTTACCTTCTCAGTTCTGTGGTTGATTTTGATACTTTCTAAAAATGTGCATAACTCATAAAAGCAGAGGGTGTATGGGTTTCTTTTAAGTACCCAACTCTACAATATAACGTGATAATATGGTCTACCAGCTACACTTAAATAAAGACATCAACCATTTGTAGAATGGTCCCAGACTCTCAAGTTGTTCTCAACAAAGGTAAATTTTCTCTAGATCCTACTAAGAGTTCTCTCGATGAGCATTTCTTAACTTATAGAATATGGGTATAATATGGAAAGTGCTGTTTTTCAATAGAGGGAGGATAGATGATAGATTAGATAGACAGAAGATACATGAGTGATATCCAACAACTTCAAATCAGGCATGGCAATGATCTCCTGTCATTATGCCATAAAGAAAAAAAGGTTACAATATCCTGGATATTTATCTTTTCTATTGATTATCAATCTCAAAATCAAAAAAATGAAATTTTATATGAATGCATTGTCAATATATGACCTTCCTAAAACCAAGTTTTAAATTCAACCAAAATAAAAGTAATGTGGTAGTCATTTTTAGACCCCAGACAGAAGCTGATCTTATAATGGTCAACAAAATGTTTGTTTCCTTACTTTTTTTTGTATAATGACTGATAAGTATTATTTTTCATTAACCCTATCCAATTCCCTTTTCAGTTGCTACTGAACTTAGGATACAGTTAACGTTTGAGCTGAAATTCAAAATGATACAATAAAAAGTGTTCTCACTCTACCTTATCAGATCCAGAACTTGTTGCATCTGCTTAGGTAACGAGTGACTTAACAAACGTGATGACCCATAGGATTCAATTTTCAAATAGTAGGAGCACAAGATCATGATGCTGAAGTTCTTGAACATCATCTAATTCAATCCTGTCACAATGAAGAAACAGAGCCCTGACAAGTGAAGACTTTGTGATCATAGTTAATTTGTAGCAGGACTCAAATTAGAATACAGATCATTCATTCATTCATTCTATTCATTCAAACATGCTTATGTTCAACACATGTTTAGTAGGTATCTTCTGGGGGTAAGAATTGACGCTGAGCACATATAAGCTAAAACAGACATAACCACTGACCTCATAGAGTTTATAGTCTATCAAGAGAGGTAGATTTTAATCAGTCACACAAACAATTATAAAAGCATAACTGTAATGGGTGCTATAAAAAAAAGATATACTACTGCAGTGAGAGTTTATTTAGAGGATTATGAGCAAATCAAGGAAGGTTCCACTGGGAGAGTCATATTTAAAGGATCAATAGGCCCTAATGAGGCAAAGAGGGGATAAAAGAGTTTTTGGACCAAGGGAACAGCAAGTATGAAGTGTCTGTGAAAACAGAACACAGGAAGCAGAGACTGTGTAAAGGGGCGTGTGTGGCCAGAGCCTTAAAAATGAGCGGGAATATTTTTCAAAATTGAAAATGCTTCGGTAAATGGAAATTGGATTAAGCAGAGCCTTGTATGTCAGGATAAAGAGTTTGTCTTTGTCTGAAATACAGTGAGGAGTTATTGAAATGTTTTAAGAGATTTGGAGGTGGTTGGTGAAGGACAAGCCCATTTGCGCCATGCCAAGATGATTCTAATTGCAGTGGGGAGAACAGAGAAGAGACCAGGGAGGATGGGGTCACCCACCTAGGAGACTTTGCCAACCTGGTGCTCTGTTAACATTACATATGTGTTAGAAGCCGTCCACTAGAATCCACTCTCCTAAAATGGCAAGACTCCATTTCCCGGGTCACATGGCAGACAGGTGTGAACATGTAACTAAGCTCCAGGCAGTGAAATGTGAATAGAAATGAAATGGGCTACTGAGGCTGTTGCCCAAGACCAGACAACACCTCTCCTTGTTCTCTCTTCCACCTTTCTGCTGGATGGCTGTGAGGACAGTGACATTTTGAAGGTGATAGAGCAACTGCCTGCCTAGGTTCCTAAATGTCCCCATGGCAGGAGATACTTCCCAACCTAGATCACATGTCCAGACTATCTTATTCTCATAAGAGAAATGAGGTAACTTCTTTCCGGTGTCTATCTGCTACAGCAATTTAGCATGCTCTAATTAACTCAGTGAATATGTCTGTCTATGTTTATGCATATGTACTATGTCTCATATGGTTCAATGTCTATAAAGTGGGAAAACAACTAGCAAATTCATTAACTAGGGACCTGCTTTAGTTTTATTACATAAGGTAATTACTTCTTAGTTTATATAAGTCCACGGCCCCTCCCAGGCTGACATTCTATGAAATAATTGACTGAGCCTCGCAAGTGTGATGAATTGCACACTCAGGAATTTCCCATGAGAGGACACACCTTAAATAGTTTCTAGTTTAAGCAAAGCCAGTAAATTTTTAAATGTCTGTGGTTAGTTAGGGATTACTCTAATATAATAAGAAAAGTATAAATAAGACTCTAAATTATTAATTTGCTAATAGTTTTTCCTTTTGGCCAAGGTTATTTCCTGAGCTGAAATACTCTTTAATTCACCGAAAATTGTTTACTAAATACTTATACAGGAACCTCAGTAAAACCCACATTAGAGCAAATATGGACATGTTGGGTGCTGTCAATATTAACTATATTTATTCCTAAAGACTAATGTGTATATCTGAAGTATTATTCTGGTTTGCATAATCTATAAGTTAAAATAAAAGACACACTCAGATCATAGACAAAGTTGGAAATAGAAAATAGAGATTCTGGGGGCACCTGGGTGGTTCAGTGGGTTAAGCCTCTGCCTTCGGCTCAGGTCATAATCTCAGGGTCCTGGGATCGAGTCCCACATCAGGCTCCCTGCTCGGTGGGGAGTCTGCTTTCCCCTCTCTCTCTGCCTGCCTCTCTACCTACTTGTGATTGCTCTCTCTCTATCAAATAAATAAATAAAGTCTTTAAAAAAAATAGAGATTGTCAGGAAAAAAAAAAAAACGAATGGCCATTGGGCCATGGGCAACTCCATGTCTACTCCATCTCTACAGCACCTCATACTTCAGGATGTCCTACCATGCTTGGCATTTTCCAATTCCAAATTTAAAGAGACTGATACAGAGAGAGAGAGAGAGATACAGAGAGAGAGAGAGAGAGATCTTTTCCTCCTTTTCAAAGATTATGCCGCTGGTGTTGATTATTATCAATGTAATCATTGATAATAATGATAACAATTGATATCCATTGACAACACCAATCAATGGTGTTGATTATTATTATGGGTGGGTGTGGTTTTTTAAATGTTTGCCATAGAAGAAGCTAAATGCATTCCAACATGTCTATGAAAAAATAGCTAGAAATTGTTGAAACCAAACCTTTTCAGCTCTTAAGGTGCTGGATTCATATTGAATTATTATTATCATTTCCTTCCTGCTGAAATTTTGATGACATGGTCATCATTCATTCAACCAAGTGTGGCCATTCCAGATTCAGTTAAGTGTCTTTATTCAAGGTGTCCTCATAGGCTCCTTTATTTGTTAGAACTATTTCATAACGAATAGCCAGATGAATCATCAAAGCATTGCAAAGCAAAACTCATGTGTCAGGGCTAAACTGAGGAAACAGAACAAACAAAAAGATGAGGCAATTACAGACTTGGGAAATTGTTTATGATATAATATTGAATGGAAAAAAGAATAAAATCCATCATTTAATGTGAAATGTGTGTTGTGGAGAAAATCTGATAGGCAAAGAAAAAGCATTCAGACAAAATGGAGGTTATCTCACGGCGGTAAGATTACAAGTGATCCTTAAATTTTTTGCTGTATTTTCCATTCATTTTATATTAAGTGTTTTTAACTAATAAGAAGTAAGCACTGCTTCTAGTAGGTTTAAGCTATCCGCTAGCTTGCACTGTCATCACCCTTTTGCCAGCTCCTGGGCCAACCCCCTGGAAGAGGGGGCGGAGTTGGGGAAGGAGCGGAGTCTCTAGAGCAGAAACCATTAGGAAGCAACAGGTACCGTCTGGAGCAGCACAAGCACAGAGAGCTGCCCCAAATCGATACTGTTCTAAAAAAGCTCCCAGTCTTAACATTAGCAGGCCCATGGCATTGGGCAAGTAGACACATTGCTCATGTAGTAATGAGATGACTTCTAGAGCTGGATTCCACAGAGGATTCTGTTGGGAGGAACCGCCTGATGGCGAGCATGCCGCATAACCCTAATGTGCTTCGGGTTTATTTTTTATAAAATGACTGACAATAGGTAAAAGGAGGTGATAATTGAAAAGACTTTTCCTAAAACTTCCTGATTTTAAAAAACTAGTCTTAAAGGAACACAGCATGTTAAAGTATGTCTCATTTTGGCTTAAAATTGAAAGACCAGATGTATTCTCATCTAAGCCAAGAATGAGATGAGGGTAGTAAGCAATGAAGTAATTATATGAAGACCTGTCTAATGTAGGAGGACAGGGACCATGCTCTGTCTCCAACATCTAGCCCAGTTCCTAGCAGAATAGGGGCTTCATGAATATTTTGTGGAGGGAGAATAGAGAGCAAGCAGACACACTGGCTGGCTGGCTGTTTTCACTACCAGTACTGAACTTTTCCTACCACTACAATAAGACAACATATGGAAATTAAAAGTATAATTAACACAAAGCTAAAATTATTATTGTTTTTAGATAATATGATTATCTACATTGAAAACCCATAAGAAAAATTATTTTAATAAATAAGAAATCAGCTAAAAATAAATATTAAAAATAGATTTTCTATAATTTAATGATTCCAAAATACAATGGAAAAAAAATATCTTATAGTAGTGACACAAATACCAAATACTTCAGGTGGAAATAGGAAATGTAAAGAACCTGTCTGAAGAAAAATATAAAACTCTCCTACAGGGAGTTTCGCTTGATGCAATGTTTAAATATAGTAGAGATGTCTTTTTTAAGTGCAATTCCACTGAAAATCTCAGGGTCTGTAATTGCAAATGCTAGTCTGCAATCAACATGAATGCTGAAAGAATCAAAAAGGGCAAAGGCTTTCCAATTTAAAAACGTGACAAAGCTAAAATATTTTCAAGTATGATATTAGTTAAAAAAAATAGCCACCAGATTAAGAATGTGTTTACAGTGAATTTTACCTAGATGGCTGAGTCTATGAATTGAGAGCCACTCAGTCCTGAGATCCATTCTTAGATCTGCCCCGTCCATAAAAGCAGTGTCAGCTCACTCATTTCTAAAATGGGGATAAAAAGAACTCTATATTCACAGGCCAATGGGAAATTAAAGAAATCTATAAGAAATGATGCTGAGACAATAAACTGAGGAAAAATGTTTATTTGTTACATATTCATGTTCTGTATGTTACATCTTACAGAGCATATCAACAGAGTAAAGCATTACATGCAAATGCAAATGTTAAAACTACAGAATAGCTAAAAGAAAGTAAAAGTGATTCTTCTCCTAATCTTGTGATGGGGAAGTCTTTAACAAACAGAAGAAATGAGATGATGTTACAAAGAACAGGCAAAAAGGATCATTTTAACTACAGAAAAATTTTGAACTGCTCCACGTAAAAGAAAATTCACCATAATTAAAAAGAAAAAGAAAAAATAAGAGAAGTGAAAAGAAAAAAATAAATAAAAGTGAAGAAAAATAAATAAAAAGAGAAAAATACTTTCGACAAGACATATAACAGATAGGGAGTTAACAACTTTAATATATAAACAGCTCTTTAAAATCAATACAAAAAGAATGCTAACAACTCAGTAGAAAAATTGCAAAGGATCTAAACAACTAATTCACAAATTAGAGAACTAAGAATAAATGCAAATTGTCGAAATAATGAAAAAGTGTTTCATTTCATCAGTTCTAGAATTTCCAAATGCTATATATTTGGAGTATTTAGAGTCAAAGAATTCCATAAAGAGAAATGCAGAAATTAAAGCATTTTGTGTACCATTTATGCCAGAAATTGCCTAAAATTGACTCAAATATATGACGCATTGTGAAACTTCCATTTAACCCTAGTGTGTTAAGGAGTGCTTCAAAAATTTAAATGAGATATTGGAACTGTTTTTGATAAATTGCACTATGCCATTTGTTCACTCTCTCTGCCACCTCTGATGTTCTCTAATTTTCTAACATGACACATGTAGCTTTCAGACCTGACCATGTCCACACCATAAATACCAATATGAATGAGCAAGAACTAATTATATGATGAAAGATAACCTGAGGAAACCATAGAAATACCTAGTTGTGGATCTTGTTTTCTTACCACGAGCTGTGAGCCAGGCTATCACTAGTCCAAATGTAAGATGATTATTAAATCAGTTTCTCCTAGTGAGGTCTAAAATTCCTGAACCCAACTTTATCCCTTCAGAATCAGAACCTAGAAATTGGCATTTTTAATAAGCACCCCAATTAATGCTTAGGGACTTTCAAGCTTGAAAACTACTGTAATGACAGACCACCCAGTCCCCTCTAATGCCCCAAACTGGATACTCTGAAGGAAAAAAAATGCATGCTAACAGCCCCACTCTGTACATCCAAGAACGATACCCACCTCAATTCCCAGATCCTTGTTATATTTGAGTTGATGTCTCTTTAGGTTTGTTCTCTCAATTCCATGCATCAAATTACACTCATTGAAGCTGCCAGTCTTCAAAAGTGCTTTCAGAAGGCACATAAATTCAATCCTGACTCCTTATGATTCAGACATTTAATCACGCCATAAACTTAATGGAATCCAATTTGAATGTAGACACCTCAATAGCTACATTGCATTGAATTCACAACCTTCATAAAATGTGGGTCTCAAAATGAGTCACCAGCTTAATGAAAATTTCAGAGGAGAATGCCGCCCTCTCATTGGTCACTGTCCTGGGTCTTCAGCTGCCGGGAATAGGACTGGAGCTGTCAACACAACACTGTAGCCCAGGCAACCAGCCATGCCACTAGGAACTTTTCAACACTTGAAAAAAATAAAAGTTACTATAGAAACTTTCAGATTTTCTTTAGATTGTTTGGACAGCCCGTGATTTATAACAGTAATGATGCCAAGGTCAGACTCCACCTGTCAGTTTAGGACCTCCATTAACAACCCAGGAATAGGTTGCTTTTGGGATTCTCAGATTCTTGCCTGATTGCCACCATAAAGTGTGTTCCTCCAGTGGTGTATGTTCTCTGGGTAAGAAGAAAGGGATACTATGTTTCCAAAAGCCCAACAATTCGTTACTTAAAACAATAGAAAATAAAAATACGGCTGGTCCTCCAAACATCCAGATGTGGTCTCAGTGACGTTTGGCATCCTCTAGGTAAAGACATATCGGTGATCGATTCTGAGCTGTCCAACCAGATGTTTAGCCATAGTGGCAACTCAACTTTGAACTGAAACTGAGTGAGGTTTGCAGTTATTATGGAGCTATCTGTGTGAGCTCCTTATATTAGTAATATCTTTTCACATTAGCTTTTCTACCTTGGGTAGGGTGGCTTTGCGTGAAAGAACTTCAGGGTCTGCAGAACCACTGAGATCAACCTTCTCAATTGTGCTTTCTCTTCTTTAAGCTTTTGTTGTCATTTCTAAGCTAAGTAGAAGGGAGAGCAATCCTTTCTTAATTTTTATTTATTTTTTTTTTTTTTTGAGGACAGCTGATGGAATCTACCTATTCTTAAAAAGTTATTTACCTAAAGTAGGAACCGTGTCCATAAGGGAAGGAGGCAGGGCTCTCAAAATGTCTTGTAAACTTTTTGAGTCTAATATGCTGAACTGCAAATTTAATCCACTGAAGGGGTTTCATGCAAACACTCCTCTCAAATTCCTTTTGTACAAAATCTTGATGCATAATGTATAGAGTCTGAAAATGGATTAAGCTACATTTGGAGATGGTTTGGGTTTTTTCTTTTTAAGCAAGCAAAAACAAGCGGTTTTTTGTTGTTGCCTTGTTTAACCCTTCCTGCTCGAGCAAGCACACATGGATTATGTCTTCTCAAAGCTGCCTTTCACACAATGTTCTTGGTTGTTGTTTTTTTTTTTTTTCTGTCAAAAAGTTTGAAATGTAAGAAGTTTTAATTAGAAATGTGAAGAGTGAATTAGACTCAGATTTCCTGACTCAAGCAAGCAAATAGACTGGTAAAACCTTCTGATTTACTTCTGGAAGATAATTTAGCCACTGAGTAAGCAAATGAGTAGAATCTTACTGAATAAAATGTCTCCAGGTATTCTCAGATCTTAACTACCCTGAGGACTGTTACCATAGATGGAATGCTGGGTCTGAATGCTGTTGGAAGAAGGTGTGGTAAATGCTCTGAGACACATGTCCACCAGTGCCAATCAGGACAAAAATGATGGAAAAGGAGACAGCCAAGAGGGGTTGCCAAAGCTCTGAAAGGAATCACAGATACTAGGAATCTTACACTTATGCTTCTATGAGTCAATACTGTTTTATCATTTGCTTATTTTTACATATCGTTTGAATATTATGTAAATTGTACTGAAAAGAGAATTGTAGCTAGAATGAAGAGATTTGGGCTAAAGCCCTAAATTTGACCCAACATTGTTCTGTGACCTTAAAACCACTTGCTCTTTTCAGGTTCCATTTCATCATCTGTCAAATAAGGAGAACCACCCTCCCTCTAGCTGCCCACCTGCACCTGGGCCATTGCGAGAGCAAATGAGATGGGTGGGAAAGTGTTGTATCAAGTCTCAAGCCTGGTGGACATGGCTGACTTCTCTGTTTTGGGTTAACTTCTGTCTTCTTCTGAGAAAATGGTGGTATCCTTGGCTCTTCTGTCATCTCTTTCTTCACCAGGTTTCTCCAAAGCAAAGGGAGACTCTCAGTTGCAGCACAACTGGCCACTCCTGGGGGCTCCACATACTGGGTCCCAACAGGAGCTTTTATGCTCACACAGGGCTCCGTATATACATGACTCTTAAAAATGTGACTTCGGATCAATACAGAGAAACAACACTCCCCAGACCTGACATTTCCTGTGGTCCTCATTCTGAATCCTCACCTGGACCCACCTTGTTCCTGACCTCATGACTAGCCCTTCTGCTATTATTTGCCATGCCTCTCCCGCTTCCAGATCATTCCAGTTATCAGTTTCGATTCTCTTCTCCATTGTGATTCAAATTATTCACTCACTCACACTCCTTTTACCTTGTGCCCAGCACCTGACACCCCAGGCCAAGACTGGGACACAAACCAAGACTAGGTTTTTTTTGTTTTGTTTTTAAAAGATTTTATTTATGTGACAGAGAGAAACACAGGGAGAGAGGGAACACAAGCAGAGGTATTGGTAGTGGGAGAAGCAGGCTTCCCGCAGAGCAGGGAGCCCGATGCGGGGCTCGATCCCAGGACTCTGGGATCATGACCTGAGCTGAAGGCAGACGCTTAACAACTGAGCCACCCAGGCGCTCCCAAAGACTAGGTTTTATTAGCAGGTATAAAAATTGAGATATGCTTCCCAAAACAGGCCATGTAAAGGTTTCTGCCAGCACTACAAACATTTTCTTTTTTGGAGCAACAGACTTAGAACAATTGGACAATTTCAAATTCGATGGGGGAAAAATGACAAGAGGAAAAAGGATAGTTTTTTCCCTAATTCACCTCTTCTTCTTACTTTAAATGTTAATACACACTAGCATATGTGAAAACACAGAGGAATCATATCCTGTTTGTGCTTCTCCATATAGAACTTGATTTGTTGGATGCATGTTGAATGGGAAGGGAAGACTAATTTAAATTCAAATTCATTCCCCATGACTTCACAATAATATGGACTTTACTAAACATTTTTTTTAATCTCTACAATGTAGTAAGAACAAGACCATGCCTGTCTTGTTCATTGGAGTATTTTTAGGACCCAGCACACAGAAGGTGTTTAAAAAATATTTGTTGCCTGAATGAATACATAAGAAGAAAAAACAAAGTAATATTTGAAAGATTTCTTATTATCTGATGCTGATAGAGAGTAAAGTTAATGATTTAGAGAACAAGTACCCAGCAGTACAGCTCGCTAATACCTTTTAAAATGTGTTGATACTCATAAATCCAAAATAAACGACCTGTAAAATCACTTAAGAAGAAATAATACGCATTTAATCAGGCTTCCAGAGGAAAGTCTCAGGAAAAAGCAGAGAATTTCAAGAATTATTAAATCCCTTCCAATTCAATCACTGACCGATCACAGACACACCACATGTCCCTCTGCCCGCAGGGCTGTCACATTCGGCAGTCCTGCTCAGCCCTTCGTTATAAAACTCCCAAATTACAGCCACCTCCTGGAGCCAGAGGGAAAGAGCTGCAAAGGGTAAGTCCTCTTACAGGTCTACCCAGCACGCTTTTCCACATTCCACAGAGGGATCTTCAATCAAGGGGGAGAAACTGAACACATCACCCACATCCTAAAGCCAGCATCTTCAAAGTCTTACACACGGCTTTAGCTTCAAGTCAAAGGGCTCTTCCTCTGGCAAATAAAATTCAAAATACTGTGAAATGCCAGTCTGTGCTTTATAATCCTGTTGAAGTTTTTGGAATTTAACAGTGTTCTGGTACCTTCCATTCCATCCTGGATTTTACCTCTTAGTCTGCTAATGAGAGTTACTTTACCTTTCCCAGAGTTTGATTAAGGTCCTGAGGGTGGTAGTAAAATGGATCCATCTTTTTGTTACAAACTCAATTAGCAGAAGTTGGAATTGCTCTCTTCAACAAAGTTAAATAAATTGTTAATGAGAAATTTACCTTCACTTGATTCGTTAGTTGCCTTATTAGCTTGGAGTCAACACTATTAAAGGAGAAGATGTTTATTAAAGCTTAAGGTGTTTGCTGGATTGAATGTTAAAAAGAAGATGGCAGGATAGCACTACTGACTGCCTGTTTCCAAAACCCAGAGAGGTTTCCATGATCCATCCAAAATAAGCAACTTTGAGCCTTCATTTTGGGGTCTCCTCATCAGGGAAATATAGATATCTGTACCTGGTAGGTAAAAGTGCCACGGACCCACAGGTAAGTAGCATCTAAAGCTTCTCTTTTCGGCCATTGTGATGAGATGGTTTTCTAAGCTATATAGACACCTGCCTGAAGGAAGGCCGCTCATTTGCAAATGAGTCTGAATACGGAAGGAACTAAAACACGTTGGAAGAGGTCATCGAGGGGACAGGACCACTTGAGTGAACTGGACCCAGACAATCAAAGATTCCTCACTCCATCCCTTGTCCTTGGAAGGACATTCTACCCACTATCCCCCACACTGGGAGCCAGTTTCAAGGAGTAGCCTTGAGAGAGCAATTGTTGAGACCATCTGGACAGTATATGTGACTGAACCCAGTTAAGACCTCTATTTAAACATTGAAGATTCTGGCAGGAGTGTACAGAGATTTACTCATTTTGTAACTTCCTCAAACAAGCTTCATTTGTAAATTCCCTTATTTATTAAATCTTCCACCTACCAAGTTGGAGTCGTCTGCCATCTTCTTGGTCCACTCCTTATCTTTCTTGTATGGGAGCCAGTTTTCAAACCACCACCTCTACCATAAATGTCAGAGGCATAGGAGAAGGAGGCTATTTACTCAAAAAAAGTTTACAAGCAGATCTTAAAACCCCCTCCCTGATGTGGCATTTCTAAAATGCTTCACCTTCATAACCAAGAAATTTGGCTTAGTCATAGTTGTAAGGTCCGTCATGATTGTTTTCAGCCCCTTCTCCATTCTCCTCTTAAAACACTTCGCTACACTTCCACCATGTGGCTCCTGTGCTAGAATCTGTGGGCTGGTTCGCTTTAGTTCATCTCAATGTCTTCACGGCCATTGGATGCCCCTGCAGAGCCTGACAAGCTAAGTAGTGTCATTTCCCAGAGTGGCCTACAGCCTAGGCTCCACACAAGACCTAGCTTCAACCACGCAGACGTGCCCCCAGGAAATATGGAAGTAGACTTCAGAATGTAGCCTGTACTCTTCTACTTCCTCTAACCAGCAAGTGTGGAGACATCTGGGCAATCTAATAGAGGCCCCAGGGGCCTGATCCTAGCACCATGGTCACTGAGAGGCGAGCCAAGAAGGGCATCTGTTTTGTTGCTATGGGCTGGGATAGATACAGTGGGGTACAAGAGCCAAAAGTTGTAGAGGTGACTTTCTTCTTTATCAACTGGATCATGGCAACAACTGCCTCTGTGGGTCAGTTCTGTGGTGTTGTTCTAGAGTGTGATTCCTGGAAGGTCTGCTGAAAGCCTCTTCCCACAGATCTTCTAGGGGTTTTTATAAACTCCTTATTCCTCGTATGAAATCAATTTCTGCTAAAAGTAGCTAGACTGAATTCTGTTACCTCCAACTAAACTCTGACAAAGACACTTCTTTCCTACGTAAGCAACCAAGTGCCTTAATGCTTGTCCCCCAACTTCTCAGATGAAATGAGTTGATAAATTAATTCACAATAATGTAGTTAATAACTACTAAAGTAATTTCTTTTGGGTACTTGCCTTAAGCCAAGCAAAAAGATTCTAATGGCGAATTTCCAAACATGAATCCTTTACAGTGCTGATGGGAATTTTTTGTTCATAGGTGAGAAGCAAATGCTCTTTTAAACTGTAAAGTATCTATTGCTAGTTGTTAATGATGACAGAGATGATAATGATGGCAGTGATGTCAAAAAGCATGAGAGCACAAATCTAATTCGTAAGGCTCACTCGGTTGATATCCCCAAGCTCCCCCACTCCCACTCAATCCTCTAACCAGGGCAGGAAACACCATGATCACCATCCAGTTTCTCACCTCTCACCTCAGACCTCTCAGAGGGAGTGCTCTGTGAAGTCACGATCATCCCAATAGAGAGAAAACCTGCATTAGAAGGGGAAGAATCTCCCTGAAAGTCAAGCACATCCTCTCAGAGAGATTACAAAGACAGGTGAAGAAAGGGAAGTTGGGTGGAGAGATGATTGATGGCATTTGTCTGCAAAGCCACAGACCTTTTTGGAGCAACCAGTCTGTGAAGGCGCCACCCCAACACTTGTGGAACCCATGGTACAGAGGAAAATAAGGATTGCCATTTCTTGATCATTTTCTGTGTCAGACTTTCCTCTATTAATTTCATTCACTCAACAAACACTTTCCTTGTGTTTTTGCTGTTATTGTAAATACTGGTGAATAAATTCTATTTCCCAATCCTTTATAGGGGGAGCCAGACATGACACCAGTACTCACATGGAAATTTCTCGATTACAGCTGAGGCCAATACCATAAAAAAAAAAAAAAACCAAAAAAAAAAAAAAAAAAAAACCCAAACCATAGCACATTGCCAGATGCAGGAAAGAGAGTTGGCATACCTAAGTCTTGGGATTCATGGG
Organism: Procyon lotor; assembly: GCA_028646535.1. Classification (NCBI taxonomy): domain Eukaryota; kingdom Metazoa; phylum Chordata; class Mammalia; order Carnivora; family Procyonidae; genus Procyon; species Procyon lotor. Next base: position 17,018,417 of record CM053617.1, read on the forward strand.
ATACTTTCCAGAAGAAAAGCCTTTCCAGCTGAATTTTAGAGACTGAGCACAATTTAGTCAGGTTGAGTAAACAGCACAAGCAAAGGCCCTGAGGTTAGAGGGAGCATAAACCAAGGGGATATATATTATTATCTCCACTTTATACAGGAAGCAATACAGACATAGAAAGCTTAGGTAGCTCCCTAAGGTTATGCAGAACATAAGGCAATGGGAACCCAAAGATAGTCTCCTTACATGTAATCTAGCTTCCATGAGAGGCGGAGACAAAAATACCAGACAGGCTTTAAAAACAATTATGAGGAGACCCTCTCAAGCCCTTCAAGGCCACCCCTCCTCCTGAAGGAGCTGAGGACAGATTTTCATTTTCTCACTCTACTGGGCTCGAGACTAAATTAAATGGAAAACCTGCTATTTCAGACGCAAAAGTCCTGGGTGCTTTTCGGGAATGAAACCATCTTCCCTCCTCCCTGGGGCCTTTCATACCATTATGGTGCAGTCCCAAGCTATCAATGAGAGTAAAAAAACGGGGCTTTGCGGTAGAGGAAAGAGGCTATTCACACTGCTCCTGATTTCTATAAAAGAGATCTTTTGATCTTTGAAACAGCCAAAAGGGCAGTTTGATCTTCCTCAAACTCATTTATTTTCAGATTCTTGCAAATTTCTTTTCTGTAGGTTTACTTACTTAGAAAGCTCAATATTCAATTGAACAGTGACTTTTATATATTGAAATGCAATATTGAATAGCTGATGCCCTAATAAATGCCATCCTGGCTATAGAGGATATTTTAAAAATCATAAAAGGGCCGATTGAGCCCGATCCAGGCAAAAATGACAAAGCGAATTCAATGCTTCTTTTGAAAATGAGTCATGGTCAGAAATACTCACTTTGACCAAAAGCATTTCTTTGAATGCCAGAGGTAAATTTGCTCACTTTCATTTTCTGCCTGGATTTCAAGTCGGCCCTGCAGAACTGAACAAAATCAACTCCGAGAGGCCCTGGCAGCTGTTCCAGATGTAAATGTGAACAGAATCGTGAGGTTGGGCCTATTCCCTTCGATGTCTCATTTTCAAATTATGTAGATGGTGTTCATATAGGGATTGATCACACTTTGTATATTTTTTCAGGAAGGAGTAAATCATTGCTATTTTCTGCTGCTTTAACATTCCCCAGGACCACCCTTTCTTTTACATAGGAAAAGGATGTTTTATTATCATGAGCCTCCAAATTATTGGCAAAGGGAGAGTCTGACATATGTTCCCAGTCGTGGGGGACTCGGGGAGGACAGGCACAACATACTCAATCGATTAGCCAAAAGGAACAGCCTTTGATGTCAGGGAACCTTTCCAAATTTCATTTAAGACTCAAACAATCTGTGGGAAATCAAAGTTCTCAATCAGAACCTTTGCCCCACTCCTCTGGGTGCAGCCATAGCTGGAGGAACTTTTGTTTTAACTATTTGTAGATGATGACTCAGCCTGAGCCTTAGATATAGATAGATTCATAGATATACATACAATAAAATATAATCCAACCATAAAACGAAAGGAAAACCTTGTGATAACATAAATGAACATTATGCTAAGTGAAATATGTCAGACACAGAATGACAAATATAATCTCACTTACATGTGCAACAAAACTGTTGAGCTCCTAGAACTCGAGATCAGAATGGTGCAGGGGCTGGGGTGGGGGAAAAGGGGCGATGTTGGTCAAACTGTTCAACTTGCAGTTATAAGATGCGTAAGTTCTGGAATCGAATGTATAGCATGGTGATTAGAATTAATGATGTAGTATTGGATACTTGAAACTTGCTAAGAGAGTAGATCTTCAGTGTTCTCACAACCAAAAAAAAAAAAAAAGAGAGAGAGAGAGAGAGGGGTATCTATATAAAGTGATGGGCATGTTAATTACCTTGATTGTGGTAATCATTTCACAATGCATATGCACATCAAGCTATCACATTATACACCTTAAATATATATGATTTGATTTGTCAGTTATACCTCCATAAAGTTAGAAAGAAATAAAAAAAAGTTTCTCTTAGGGATGGGTAAACTATTCATGGCCTCAAAAACAATGGTTGATACTTAATGTCCATGAAAGAACTTGAAATAGAGGATACCAAGTAGCTCAAGGACAAAATTCAGAGCAGAGCTAACTGAACATACATAAACATGCCCACACCTCTTTCTAAGGCTGTTAGTTCTCCAATTTGGGGAAAGGAACTATCTTTTTTTCTTAGAAGCAAATGGGGGCTTCCTTTCATTTCCTCAGAGAGTATTTTAAGACAAATTAACAAGAACAACAAAACAATACCTGGATTTCTTGTCACTCACAGATAGGGTTCTTACAATCCAAGGGCTAGACATAAGTTAACATGTTCCAAGAGAAACATAAGATATAAAACAGGTAATTTCATTCAGGACATGGTAATAAAAATCAAAGACAAAATGGCACCACCCACATCTCGGAACAAGCACGCGTTCTGCATCCAGGCGAACATTGGTTTGAATAACACTAGTGTGACAAGATTGCCTTTGTCATGCAGTTAGCGCCTCTTGTCTCCTTTTATTCACTTTGTTGCTTTCCGGTTGTAATTTTATCAGGAGATTGAATTAAGCTGTAGACTTCTTATGGAATAACACCCTCAGACATACACCTAAGAGTAGTTTGGGCAACGTTGCCAGTGCCAGGAGTAAAAAAAATGTTGGAATTGAAAGAGAAGTAGAACCAAATGGAAATCTATATATGGCAGACAGCCTGCCCTCCTAATTAGAGTGGGGGACAGGGGAAGAAATTGTGAGGCAAGATGCTAAATACCACAAGAAAAATGGAGGGACCTGGCTTCAAATAAGTAGAACCCACCCGTCCAGCATTTTCCCCATGCCTCGGCCATCCTCTACAAGACAGGCCATCTGCCAACTGCTCATTGGCAAGAGTGTGTCACCAAGCAGAATGGGTTCATTGGTGCAACTGTTTGTTGTACTCATTAATTCTAGGATAAAGTGAAAGAAAATCCTTCCAATGCAGAAGTCAACACTGATCTCAGTGGCTGCCACCCTTACATATCCAAAGATCTTCTAGGAAAGCAAGATAGAAAGTAGCAATAAAACTGCAAAGCAAAAACTTAAATTTTGCTAAGCCCCATTTGTGAACTAAGCAACCGAGTAGAGTTTGGGGGAAATGTTCACTGATAATAAACCAAAAGCTAGATATTTGCCCCAAACTTGCTCTGAGTAAAATGCTATCAAAACAAGCAAGAAAAAATATATTCCTATTTCAATTTCTATTTCAATGCAAAACACACCTCTCAAAATGTCAGTTTCATCTAGCCTGGCCTTTCCAAGGACGTGCATAGTTAAACTTCAATGACCTGTAGTGTTTGGAGGAGGCTATTTAATTGAATTTTCAGGTTAACTGGGGTGAGGCAGAAACCTTTTTTTTTCCTCTTTTGGTTCTATTAGAAATCAATATAAGATACTGATGGAATGAAGATGGTTTTCTTAGAGATCCAGAAGCCTAGATCTGTGGGCAATTTCTTGGGAAGTCATATGTAAGAAACTCCCACAAAAGAAAATACCTGATGCCTCATTGTCAATTGCCCTTGTGTCCTGAGCTCTTAGGCCTCTCTAATAGGGTCAACCAGAACCCATACCCTAGCTCAAGACTTCTGGGCTTTCTCCCTGCCCATCTGCCTATGTCCTAATCTAATCATTAGGACATCACAGGATGAAAGGACCTTGTCAAGTCCCACATGGAAATGAGCCCTAAACTTTGCTGCTTCAGCCTCATAAAGGGGGGAAGCAGATCTTGCTTCTTACTTATAAATATGGTTCACAGAAAAACTAAATTTCACTTAATGGGCAGTCTTATGTCTTATGCTAATTGTAATTTTGTTATATGCAGGTGACAATTTGCAGGTCTCTTCTCCATATCTTTACCAGGTTCAGGGAGTGTAACACCACCTTCATCACTGTGATTACCATCATCATAAACAAGACTTTTCTAACACAGTTGGTTACCCAAAAGACCAGTACATCCCTCCTTACTATAGGGAGATATAAAAGAAAAGACCAGTTAAAAGGTGAGTGGGTAGTGGTGTACAGATCTAAATCATCCAAAAGATCCTCCTAAAACCCTTCAAGGTTCTAAAAAGATGAGCAACATTAATTTAATTCTAAAGTAAGAATACTCTCAAAAATTAACACATTGCTAAGAAAAAACACATTTTTTGTTTACATTATTAATAGTCAAATAGATTTTTATGTGACATGTATTTCACATATAATTGGTGAACTTATACAAACAATGGGTAAGGAATATACATTTCATTTAAAACTTGTGATTTTAGGTTTTTTTAATTTAATAAGAATTAGATCTTACTCTCATTATTTTAAGATTTTGTGGTTTGTACCTTGAATTTGGTGACAATGAAAGGTCATCTCTAATACATTTGAAGCTGCAGCCTTGTTCAGGAACACAACTCCCAAATAGAACACTTTGAATGGAAAATATTGTCCATTACATAGTGATGTGCTCAAATAATCCAGTTTCCAAGAATATGTTTTGGCAAAGAGCTAGGACTGAATCTATGCCTCCCTGTTTTAATTACTTATCTGCATCCCTGAATCAGGAACAGAGAGCATTTGATGTATATTGAGTATTTTGCCTACGGTAAACAATCACCACAGGGATCTTCACTGGCCCTTCGTCACAGGCTTCTAGGAAAGAGAGATGTTTCTATCCTTCCATCCACAGGACCCATTCCATGGGTGGAGTGACCACAGCACTTAGAGACCAACCATGAAGTCCAAATAGCCTGCAACTCCTTTTGATTCTCCAGCCCCAGAAGGCAGCAGAAACTGGTCTCCAAAGAGAATATGAAGGCTTTCGTCTTCCCGATGCTGGGCATAAAGCTCATTCAGATTCAGGTCTGAGCCTCTGCTTCTATAGGCTCAGAAGCATTGTGTTGCTTTGAGACCACAGAGCTCTCTCCCAGCCCCCAGTGCATTCACACTGCCACAGTTCAGCCTGGAAGACCAATAGGAAAGGTTTGGACCAATAGGTAAAGTGGTCGAATCTGTGTAAAACTATCACCACTCCTAGAAGGAGAATCCTGGGCATGTGCTCAGCTCCAATATGAACCAGGGCACATCCTAGAGCATGACACTGGAATTGGGGAAAATAAGTAAAAAACATGCCGGCTTTCTTCGTTCCCAATTAAACACCTAAGACAAATTACATGAAGTGAAAGCATGAGGCAAAGCCACAAAGGAACAAAAAGCACTAATCACTAATGTCAGTAATAAAAATACCATGGTATTTTGTTTTCCACTGAATTAGTCACAACTCTATCAGTCACTGGTGACTGACTGAAATGCAGCTCAAACCAGTTGCAACCAAAATGGGAGTGAATCTATCACTTCACACATTTAGAAACTCAAGGAATCAGGTGTTGAATCCATGTATTCAATGATGTCTTTATCATGCCTTCACTCTATCACCATCTCTTGCATCTGGTTATTCTGTCATGGCTTCATTGGTCTCTTCACAAGTCCCTGAAGAACCATCTGTTCCATGCTTGTTTCTATTGTTTGTAACCTTCAAAGGGAAAAGGATCCTCTCTTACCTAGGAGTTTCAGCAGGAGTCCAGGGTTATAAGCTTGAGCTGAGTTCCTATCCCTGAGCTTGTCCCAGCACTTGGAGGATGGAATATGTTTATGAGGCCTACTCCTGGTCCCAGGATGTGGGCAGACCTACCTGCAGGACACAAATCAAAAGTGGGAAACAGAACATTTCCCCAAGGGAGAAGCAGAGAAGTAAAGGCAAAGTAAGGGTTTTGGTTTCATTTTATTTCACTTCATTTTCATTTTATTTCATTCCATTTTGTTTTGTTTTGATAAACAACAAATAATCACATTAGTTACCAGAACCAGACGGTATTACGAAGAATGAGCTTGGAAATATCTAAAATTCTCTGGACCCTCTTGGGGCCTTCTGTGGCATTTGTTCTGGAACTCAAGGATCCAAGAACCACAACCAGAAGACACAGTGTGCATCAGTTATTTATTTGACAACAATAGCTATCCCATTATCTGTAAGTTATCTCTAGGTTTATTGAGTGTCATTCCAGAGCTAGGTTCTGGGGATCCAAGGGCAAGTGAGAAATACATATGTGATAAGAGGTGGATGGGGGGTGGCCACAGTGCATGCCTAACAAATATTCATCAGGTGACAGACACGGGAATCAACTTATATATTTTTAAGGTTATTATGAGAACACAAAGGAAGAAATCCTTGCTTAGACTTGGAGGACCACAGAATGCTTGTAGAGGAAGTGAAATTAAAGCTGACATTTGAGAAATGGGTAGGAGTTTAGCAAGTCAAAGGGAGAAGTTATGTAGTTCAAGTGAAGGAAGTAGCACATGTAACGTCTCCCAAACAAGGAAAAGTACAATGTTTTATTTTATTTATTTTTTTTTTAATTTTTATTGACATATAATGTATTATTTGCCCCAGGGCACATGTCTGTGAATCTTCGGGCTTACACATTTCACAGCACTTAACAGCACATACCCTCCCCAATGTCCACAACCCAGCCACCCTATCCCTACCGCCCCCCGCCTCCCAGCCACCCTTAGTTCGTTTCTTGAGTCTAGGAGTCTCTTATGGTTTGTCTCCCTCCCCATCCCTTCCTGTTTCATTTCAAGTACAATGTTTTAAAGGAACAGAAAGACTTACATAAAACCAAATCCTGTATTAATATAAGTATCCTCGAGGGCAAAAACTAGATCTTATTCAACTCACTTTGTGATTTCAAACAGGTCATTTGAATCTGCTGGGTCTTCCTCACCAAGTTGTTATAAGGATCAAAAGGATTATGTATGTGAGAGATTTTGTGGGTCTTAACTCCTCTACAACTGTAAGGCACATTTAGAGAACTAAAAGAAACACACAGAATCATAAAATCCTGAGTAAAGAAAAATGATTGGCTCTATATAAAATGGGCTTCTCACGAAAAACATGCTACAGCTCTATGACATCTGCTTGGCCGCTCAGGCCTCCTCTTGCTCACTGGGGGTTTAGCCGTTAGTCTAGACTATAGTTAATAGATAGATATCCCATTATCTGTTAACAATGAAGACTGGGATCACGTGTTCTCTTCATCAGCAGCCAAAAATATCACAAAAGGGAGTGAGCAACACAGAAGAGTGTGCTCCCTAAGAAAAACAATGGAAGTGCTCAAAAAATGTGGGCTTGACACAGTGTCGTAAAAGTTATTCGCTGGCAGGATAAAGGGATCCTGGGATTTTAAAAGGAAGGAGAAAGTTCACTTGCTAATGTTTTAAGAGTAGAATCAACGAAAAAGATGTACTTGGAATATACCTGAAAGGGGGAAAAAAAACTACAAGGCATGAAGTGACTACAACAGGTCGCAAACTATGAGAAGAAGTACAGGAAATGGTGTGGGGACTTGGACTCTTAAAACATCAATATAAGGTATGTTTAAATTGTAACCTAGGCCAGAGAGTCATGAATAATCAGTTTGTCTTGGAGAATTCTGGAATTATAAACAAAAGGATACAAAGCATTGCCCAAGGTAAATATTGACATGACTGAAGAGGAACTAGAAAAACTTTTAATGAAGCCAAAAATACTGCATCTGGGGAAGATGTTTCACATTTTTATAATAAACACTCAGATACAAGAAATTTAAGGATGATGGGGAGGAATGATTGTCCAGTAGGTTGAAAAATTGAATTAGAACAAAGGCTTTTTCCAATTTAAAACATTAATACTACGAAAACATAAGCATTCATTTTTATAACCATGTTATTTCTTAAAATAAAGATAATTCTCTCTGCCAAACCCCTATTAGCCCAAAATGCGAGAGGATTAGTATTCACATCCTGAAAGAGCCACCCAATTTATGGGTGGCAGATGTCCAGTGGCTTCTTCCTGGACTCCCAGCTGCCCCTGGGGTCATGTGGGCTGGAAAGTCCCTTCTTGCCAAGGCCCAGGCCCCCGCCCCAACCCTGACAAACCTTCTCCTCAGCTCATCCCCATCAAGAAGAGTGAAGGAAAGACTTCCCTCTTCCCTCCAGGTTCATACCTTCCTTCCTTCCAGAGGACGTTCAGGTGGGGTAACCTGAAACTTAGAATAAACAGAAGCCCATTATTGCTGCTTAGTGGGAGCCAGTGAAGGATCTTGTCAGCAGAACGGCACCATGGCAACCAAATCTTCAAAGCGTTTTTTAAAAATACAAGTCAAATTTCATCTGGAAACATCCCAATTACCCAATTAGACTAAGCTGCGAAGTCTTTTTAGAATAATCTCAGATCATAAGTGAGTGAATAGCTCAAACCCAAACCATTGCTTTCTGATACTCAGAAAATGCAAGTTGTGGGTACTGTATTCTGGGAGGAAGACAGTCCTTTACTAGCAGGAGAAATGAAGCCAGTCTGCATTTCCACGGGGTTCTCAATGCTAGCATAACATATAACTATATCCCACTGGGAGCCATGAGACTCTGGTTTTATTTTTCTCACCTTACAGATGGGAAAACTAAGGAACTCTAAGTAGTCGTATCCCCAACGGGACACAGAATGAGGCTAGGTTGGGGTGAATCTGGTATTCTCTTGCTGTGTGTGTGTGTGTGTGTGTGTGTGTGTGTGTGTGTGGCAGCAAGGAGTTGGTGGGATCACACCCCAAGCTCTCTAGGGTCCACCTCTGAGACGTCTCTAACCTTCATCCCTTCTCTCCACCCTTCCCTGTGCTGGTCGGACGTTCAGTGTTGACAGCCTGGACAGATGCAATCTTCTCGTGTTGCTCCTGGCCATGCCTACGAGTGTACAGGTCAGATCATGGCTCCCTTATGCTCACAGGATCATAGCTTCTCTAGAGCCTGTAAAAAAAAAAAAGTTCACTGTGCTAAGAATGGCAGTTAAGGTCTCCTCGATGTCACAGATTAATAGAATTAAAAGAATTGTCCACTACACCCTCTCCCACCACCCAGCACACCATGAGTCACCAACATTCTATTATTCCTGAGATGTTCTCTGTCAGCCTAGAATTAACTTACCTACCTTGGCTTCTTATCACTCACCCCTCAAGGCGCAGGCCCAGACCATGAAGTGTCTCCCTAATCCCTCGCTAAGGGAGTATCACTAAGACTTGACAGATGCTTGTCATATGCCAGGCTCGAGTGCAAAAGCAATTTCCACACACTGTCTCATTTCATCCTCATGACTATCCTATAGGATGGATACTCCCACTGATCCCATTTCATGGATAAGAAAACAGAAGCGTGGAGAAGAGAAGCAAGGTGGCTGTCATCACAGCTAGGAGGTGGCATCCTCACTCCAGAGCACCTGCCATCCCTTGGCTGTGTTTTCACTCTTTGAGGGTAACATTTGCTCTGCATGCCCACTCTACTTTGACCCTCAAAGGGAACATGTTTATTTCACTCTCCTCTCATTGAAAGGTGCAAGGTACTGTGCAGACTGCTAAGCCTCTCTGGGCCCCAGCTTCCTCATCTGCAAAATGGAGATAATAACTGGCTATATAGTTTTGTTTTCTAAGGAACATGTGAGCTGCTGCATTACAAGGAAACACTTGGAACTATGCCTGGCACACAGCAGGTACTGAATGAATGGCAGATGTTAATTGATCAGACTCCTGTTTCTCCAAAAAGAATTTTAGCTCCTCCGTCCAGGTTACCTTGGTAGTCTCCAAACCTCTAAGCCAAATGGAGTGTTATGCACAAGCTGGGCATTAGGTAAATAGCTATTCAAATATTCATAGAATTTGTCATTATGGATGGATACAATGTATCAGAATTTTACATGGAGAATGGATACAACGTATTGATCTATCTTCCTCCCATCACCCTTAAAATGAAACCCAAGGTCTCCACCCCACCCTGCTCCGAGCTCTCCCCCCTGGCATTGACCTACTACTCCCATCTCATTTCCTCCTTTCTCCCTCTCCCTCCATCGTTTCAACCACCCTGTGACCACCTCACCCTTCCTCAAACACACCGAACACATTTTGGTCTCAGACCAAATGAGACTTAACCTCTAGGTCTAACCTCTCCCTTACCTGCTATATTTTTCTTAGTACATGATGGTTTCTTACAAATCTTTCTATGCATTTATTATCTGTCCTCCCCATTAGAATGGCAGCTCCATGAGGGCATCAGCTTTGTCTGCTTCCCTGTGCCCAGACAGCTAGTGGCACATAGCAGATGTTCTATAATGACTGAATGAATACACAATTGAACAAGTGAATCTCCAAACCCCACAACACTGTTGAAGGTACACACCATTTCACAGATTAAAAAAAAAAAAAAAAACTAAGATGCAGAGATTTTAAGTAATTTTCCCAGAGACACACATTTAGTAAGAGGCAGAGTCTGAATTTTTGTCTCTCTGATTCCAAAATTCATTCTAGTGTCTCCTGATCTTAAGGCATTCAGATGCCACCTTCAAGAAATTTGCCACATTCCACTCAACATCTGAACTAATATTTACCTTGAATTTTTATTTAAGACACTTGTATCTTATGCAAATAATTTTATTTTAAAAGAAAAGCAATCATTCCCAAGGAATAAATCACACTGAAATAGATGTGTATCCATTAAAATTCAAAATATTCATCAGCGTATTTTGAAGCAGGGATATGCCTGCTGCATTTGAAAACACAGACCCTACCTCTTTCTGGGTATCCCTGGGGCTGGTTCTGAACCCCGGGGCCCAGGGGTCAGACTCCTCTATACCCCACAATCTATATTCTCAATTCTCCTTCACTCAGCCTCGTGCCCACAAATCATTCTGCTTTTTCATGGGACATTCCTCATTGAGAGAAAGTCAGAAAGAAGCCTTTAAAGTACACACACACACACACACACACACACACACACACACACACACACACAACGTGGGAAATTCAGATAGCCCACAAACACTCCAGCTCCCCAGATGAAAGCAAAAGCAAGATGCAGGAGGTGGAAAGAGAGAAATTAATTGAAAACTTGAAGTTGTCACGCCATACTGAGGAAAAGCTCTCTGAGTTAAAGATCAGGGACATAATCAAGGAAAGTGGATTCTATAAAAGCTTGATTGGTTGATCGAAATCTCTAGTCATCCCCAAAAATAATTGCCTGGAAGAAAGCACCGAGTGACCTGTCTGCTTGGGAAGGAGCACCCGCGCCGACAGCGGCTGGAGCCCCTCCAGCCGTCCTCCCCTCCTGCCCATCGGGGCCCCGACCAGGATGCACCGAATCTGCTCCAGGAGGCACAGCGCCTCATTATTTTCGGCCCCGACACGTATGTATATTTCTCATGGATGTTAACTCAACAACATAGAGGAAGTGTTTGTGCTCTTTGTTTCTGCAGCTTTTTCATCTCTATGTCAGTGTTTTATAAATATTCAGTCTGTACGCCTCTTGGCGGAGCAGGAGGGAAAAGGAAGAGGGCCACCCGCGGCCAAAGTTCCTGGAAACAGGCCGTAGTTGGGACGGTCCTCTGAGTCCCCAGAACGTCCTCCCAAGAGGGCTTCCTCTGCCCGCATATGCTTCAGTCCCTTCTCCTTCCCAGCACCATGGTGCCATCAAAATGCAGACATGACCAAATTTCCTTTTAGACGAAAAGCCTTCTGCATGCTCTACCGCCCGCGGAAGAAACTTCGTGGTCCTTGATGCGCTGTTGAAGGCCTTTCACGATCTAGCCCTGGGCTACCCCTTCTGAGCTCTTGTCCCCAATCATTCCTGCACCAACTCAAAGCCCTTCGTGTTCCCTCACACCTCTGCGCCTGCCTGAGTTGTTCGGACAAGGCCCACTTACCTCCTCTCCTCACACCCCTTATCCACCTTGGAAACACCTTTTCATCCTGTAAGACTGCTCTGTGAAGCCTTCTCTACCAGCCCCTTAACCAAGCCCACTGACGCACGGAAGAGAGATGCCCAGAGCCTTAGAGAAATGTCCTGGCATTGGGGCTCGAGCCCTGCGTCCAAGACCAGCTCATACTCCACCCACCTCCTTAAGGAAGTCTTCCCTGGTTTTTTTTTGTTTTTTGTTTTTTTGTTTTTTTGTTTTTTTTTACTCAGCCCACATAGATCTCCAACTTTCCTGAGTTTTTATGTGATTTAAATCTGTGACACACATCTGAACACTTTTCTTCTACCAGAGTTGAAGTCATGCCAAAAGTTCTGACCAAGTCATTCTTTTCCAGGAATCTGTCCTGAGGAAATAATCAAAAAGCTGATTAAAGATGTATGAACACAGAGGCTCATTGCATCATTTTTTATAATTACAAAAGAAAGGGAACAACCTAAGTGTGCAACAGTGGGAGGTGGTTATATAAAATATATCCATACAGCCATTAAAAATATTTTGAAGCATATATAAGGACATGGAAAAATGCCCATGAGATAATGTTAAGCATGGACTCCAGAAGTCGGCTGCCCATGTAGGTTTCATCCTTTGGTCTTGGGAATATTACTTAGCCATTCTTTCCTTCATTTTCCTTTTCCACAACTTTAGGATAATAATAGCACCTTTCATGTAGGGTTACTGTGATGATTAATTTGTTAATGTATGTGAAGTGTGTGAAATTACCCCTGGCATATCACAGGTGTTAGATACATGATACATGTCAGTCATCTTTATTCTTATCCACTGAAAAAATACTGCCTTTTCTGGATGATGAAATCGTAGTGATTTTAATTTTTGCCTTTATATTTCTCTTTTTTTCCCCAATCCCCTATGACTTTATAGTCATTTTTTAAATATCTATTTATCTTTTTTAAGATTTTATTTATTTATTTGAGGGAGAGAGAGCCCAAAGCACAGGAGCAGGGGGAGGGGCAAAGAGAGGAGCAGATTTCCTGATGAGCAGGGACCCCAAAGCAGGGCTCCATCCTGGGACCCTGGGATCATGACCTGAGCTGAAGATAGGTGTTTAACCAACTGAGCCACCCAGGTACCCCAAGATTTATTTATTTTAGAGAGAGAGAGAGTACAAGCAGCAGGGAAGGACAGAGGGAAAGGGATAGAATCTCCAACGGACTCCCCACTGAGTGCAGAGCCCAATGTGGGGCTCTATCCCAGGATCTTGAAATTATGACCTGAGCTGAAATCAAGAGTGAGACACTTAGCTCAACATCACTCAGCATCTGAGAAATACAGATCAAAACCACAGTGAGATACCACCTCACACCAGTCAGAATGGCTAAAATTAGCAACTCAGGAAACGACAAATGTTGGTGAGGATGCAGAGAAAGGAGAACCCTCCTACACTGTTGGTGGGAATGCAAGCTGGTACAGCCACTCTGGAAAACAGTATGGAGGTTCCTCAAAAAGTTGAAAATAGAGCTACCCTGAGACCCAGCAATTGCACAACTGGCTATTTACCCTAAAGATACAAATGTCATCATCCCAAAGGGCACATGCACTCAAATGTTTATAGCAGCAATGTCCACAATAGCCAAACTATGGAAAGACCCTAGATGCCCATCAACAGATGAATGGATAAAGAAGATGTGGTATATATATACAATGGATACAACAAATAAGCTTGATGGCCCTATGCAGCCATCAAGAGAAATGAAATCTTGCTATTTGCAGCAATGTGGAACTAGAGGGTATTATGCTAAGCGAAATAAGGCAATCAGAGAAAGACAATTATCATATGATTTCTCTGATGTGAAGAATTTGAGAGGCAGGACAGGGGGTCATGGGGGTTGGGGGTGAAAATGAAACAAGATGGGATCAGGAAGGAGATAAACCATAAGAGACTCTTAATCTCATGAAACAAACTGAGGGTTTCTGGGAGGTACGGGGATAGGGATAGGGTGGCTGGGTTGTGGACATTGGGGAAGGTATGTGCTATGGTAAGTGCTGTGAAATGTATAAGCCTGATGATTCACAGACATGTATCCTGGGGTAAATAATGCATTATATCTTAATAAATAAATAAATAAAATGAAAAAATAAAAATAAATTTGGATGCATAAAAAAAAAAAAGAGTAAGACCCTTAGCCAACTGAGCCAGCCAGGTGCCCCAGAGTCATTTTTTAATCTGAAAAATACATGGTGTTTTTAAAGAATAAATCTCCCTTCAAAATCTATGTGATTCTTGACTCCTAGGGTTCAGACATAGATCTTTTCCTTCTCTCCTTCCTTCCTACCTTCTTTCCTTCTTTCTTTCCTTAAGAGATAGAGATAGAATGTGCCATCAAGCAGTCCACATTGCCTAAACCTCTGTTCCCAAGAAGAACACAACCCCTTGAAATCTGGGAAGAAAGTTTAGCTATAGCATCTACTGCTGGGAATAAAAGCATTGGGGACCAAAGACAAGATGGTACTGCATCACCTGGGCAAGTTGCAAACTGAAGTCTCAGATTCAAGTCTCAGATTTCTTATCTGCAAAATGGGGAAAAATAATTTCTGCTTCATAAGGTAACTGGAGAAACACATTAGCTTAAATGGGGCCTGGCCCATACTAGGGACTCAGGAAATGTTAGCCATCATAGTCATGATCAGAACTTAAAATAGAATTGCCCAGTTCACCAAGCATAGTGGAAGGAACAGCTTTGGGGACAGACTAACATGGGTGTGAATCAAGGCTTTAATCCTCTTGCACTATGCATTTAAGGTCAAGGTCAAAGTCAAGGTTCCTCTCACTCTGCACCCCCAATTATTCTCTGTCTTAACATACTATTTAAAGTCTTTGGAGCACCATTTACCCACTGTGAAATTTATATATATATAAAATTTATATTTTTTATTTTATTATTATATTTTGAGATATATATATGTATTTTAAGATTTTATTTATTTGAGAGAGAAAGAGAGTGAACAAGTGAGAGAGAGAACACAAGCCAGGAGCAGAGGGAGAGGGAGAAGCAGACCCTCTGCTGAGCAAGGAGTCCAACATGGGGCTGGATCCCAGGGCCCTGGAATCATGACCTGAGCCAAAGGCAGATGCTTAACTGACTGAGCCACCCAGGCGCCCTTCCCACTTTTAGTTATATTCTTTGTTTAGTTATATTCTAACTGTCCTCCCAATTAGGTTGCAAGCCCCAGAAAGGCAGGGATCAAGTGTATCACATTCTGTATGTGATCCCCAGGGCCTAGAGCAATGCCTAGAACAGGATAGCACTCATTAAATAATTCTGTGGTAAAAGAATAAAGGGGCAAGTGAACAAATTAACTTGGGCAAGTTACTTTAGTTGCCTTTGCTTTTATGAAAACTAAATAACGGAAGGCAAATATGGTACCTGATGTATACTAGGTGCTCTTTCAATATTAATTTCTTTTTTCTGGCTATTCACAAGATTATCTTTTATCAGACTCACACATTTTCTAAAATTACTTTGACTGTCTGGACAAATGCTATTCGGACACATCTTAAACTATTATCCCTTGTGCCTGAACAATTGCTATTTGATAAAGGGAATTTTTTCCACAGAACAGAGCAAAAAAAGCTTTGAAACTAGAATTTTTATAGTTCACACCCCATGCATGCCAGACGCAAAAATCACTTTGAGGTGCTAATTGGTGACGTAAAAAATAAAAAATAAAAATGTAAAAATGCAACAGTGGGTTTTAGCAGCAAGGAGAAGAGGTTCTTTTCAATCTAAAAATGGTTGTCATCTCAATTCTTACTGCCTTAATTCATTTCTTAAGCAGAGGGCAAAAAAAAAATTGATGATTAAGATGTGTAATGGAAAATTTTCAGAGCAGAGTGAGGAGGTGACTAGAGACCATATGTTGCCCAAGAACGAAGCCTTCAGCAAATGTTGGAGAAGGATGAATGTGCTGATTTGCATACTATTAGCGATTATGTCCTAGTGAAATAATACATCCCATTAGTACTAATGGGCATTATATACACATACGATTAAAACACCATATAACCTTTCCTGAGACCAAAAGCAAAGGAAAAGCTGATAATACATTGCTGGGGGGGTGGGGGGGTGGGAAAGAGGAACAAAATAAACTGCTGGATAAGAATATTTCACACAGTCCACATCAGAAAAAAAAATTTTTTTTAACCAAATTCTTAATATCAGCAAAGCAATGAGTCTCCTAGAATCCTATGTGGAATCATCCCCCTCTGTCAGAAATGCAGAATGCATCATGGCTGTGGCAATGAACAAACCTACAAAATAAGGTATAATGGGCCTTGTCATTTACCTTGATTCTTGGAGGTCAGCTCAAACAGTAAAACTTACAGTTAAATCATGCGGTAAATATAAGCTCAACACTTACTAGAGTATTCAGCAAACAATACTGGCACAAAATGCCAGGCAAAGTTCAATGCAATTCACCCAAGAGTGGTTTGGGCCAAGTTTTCAGTGTCAGGAATAAAAATGTGGCCATGTGCTTCCATCAGCCAGTGGTATAAACGCCAACAGTCCTGGGCCATAAATTCCACCCAGGCCAATGGTCAAGGTCCTTGGCAGTCAGAAGTTCAGGAGTTGAACCCAAAATGAGTCAAGCCAAGGGCCACAGGGAGGCTGGCCTCAGTTATTTCTGAGATGAGGAGGGCAAATCCAGTGACACAGGTCAAAATGAAGTTGCAATCAATATCTGAGGAAGGTGTCCCAAGATATCTATAAATATTTCCATGCCTCTGGAATGAGGGAATACATAAATAATGTGGCAACAGGTGGAACAAAGCTATGGCTATCCTTGGTCCTGGAGAAGGGCACTTCTGGCCTCAGCACAGTCAGCAATGACCTGGCTGGATGATGTGGTTGTAAACACTTAAAACATTGTGTACAAAGGAAAGACCAGCCTGAGGACCGAGACTATATTGTGGTTTGGAGTTTCCCATAGTGCCTATCATTGTGCTTTGGTGAGGTTAGGAAGCTTACTGTTCATCAAACACCTACCACTCCTCAGCCATTGTCCTTCCCCCCACAAGTGCCCAGTGCCCTTAAAAGTGCCACTTAGAGTCTCCACCAAAGTTTAAGACTCAGTCAGATCCGAGTTTAAATCCCATTCACTACTTAATAGTAGTAAACACTTCTATCATGCCAAACTATCAGGCATTATTCTAAATACTGGTACATACTAACTTCTGTTATCCTCACAATAACCCAGAAGTTGATAATATTATCATCTACACATATAGATGAAGAAACTAAGTTACAATGGACAGATATTAAGTATCTGGCCAAAGTTACGAAGCTAGCATGCTGGAGCCTGGGTTCAAACGCAAGCTGTAATACTAATTAACTATGTGACCTTGGGCAAGTTACTTAACCTTGCTGAGCCCTATTCATTCATTCAACAAATATGTATTGAATGGATACCATGTGTCAGGAACTTTTCCTAGCACAAGGGATAAAGTAGTAAATAAGACAAAGATGTCTCTTCTCTATCAGGTGAAGACTTACCAAAGACACAGGCAACATACAATAAATAGGATTATTTAACATAAGACCGACAGAAAAAATAAAACAAGGTGATATGATAGAGGGGGCAAGCCCTTAGTTAGGTGGTTGAGGAAGTTCTCTCTGAAGCAACTAAGCTGAAATCCAAACAAAAAGCCAGCCAACCCATTGGCCAAATCCCAAGATTCCGCAGTAAAATGGTCCTTGGTTATTAGTATTGGTTTGGGTGTTGGATGCTCTTAACACATATCAAACAAAGACTTTCACCCTTCCTGCCCACTTTTCTAAGTCCTTCCACATGTTTCTTGCCCAAATCTTATCCTCTGTCTTGTAATCTTGCTCATTCCAGGCTTCTGTCTAAACAAACCATACTTTTGCAATGACTGTGGGTCTGTTTATATGTTTTCCATACATATTCTTAACCTTGGGCCACTCATCCTTTCACACAAAGTGGCAGCTTTGTGTATCCACATGATGCTCTGCACATTGAGGGCATCTCTTCCTTAGACTCCTTCTGTCTTTCACTGGGCAGGACTATAGTGCAGCAACAGCCTGTTTTGGGCTTCTACCCACATATCGAGCAGACCCACCTGTGAACCAAGCTCTGCTCTTTCCTCCCCTGACAGTCATAAAGAACCCTCCACAAGGACATATGTGTGCTGGGGGGGAAGGACTGGGGCAAAAGTGAAGATGGTGCAAGGGTCTGGCCATTCACTTGTGAAGCTTGCTCTTGACCCTGCCATGACACTGCCATGCCCCATGCCAGCTGATGATGTTGACAATGATGATGATGATGATGGATTGCTGATAGGTCCACCCAACCTTGGTGGATCTGAGAGAACCCGGCTTATGATGGGTAACTCTGGCCACAGGATCTCTTGATGATATAGGGTCAGATGTTCTGCTTTCCCAATGACAAGTAGCACACAAGGAGTAGCTTTCTGAATGCTATCTAATCCTCTACTGTGAATGGAATGGCCTTGCTTTAGAACCCCAGGGGTCTACACTGTTATTCTCCTAGGGGAGTGTGCCATAAACTCCATGTGGAGGCTTTTAGCATCACACAGACTTCTATTATCATAGGGTCTGCCAAGTCTTATGGTGCAAGTGGCAGGGATGCTTGCATTGTAGCCTGGATCTGCTACAGAACC
Organism: Procyon lotor; assembly: GCA_028646535.1. NCBI lineage: Eukaryota > Metazoa > Chordata > Mammalia > Carnivora > Procyonidae > Procyon > Procyon lotor. The sequence goes on from CM053617.1 coordinate 17,036,974, forward strand.
CTTCCCTGCTGTTGGCCCACACGTAGTACAGAGGCTGAAGCAGTATTCCCAAGTGTGGAATACACTGCAGCAGAACCCAGAAAGGCCTACTGAACACAGTTCTCCTTTCTTCTTTTTTTTTTTTTTTAAGATTTTTGTTTATTTATCTGACAGAGAGAGAGAGAGATAACAAGTAGGCAGAGAGGCAGGCAGATAGAGAGAAGGAAGCAGGCTCCCTGCTGAGCAGAGAGCCTGACATGGGGCTCGATCCCAGAACACTGAGATCATGACCCGAGCCAAAGGCAGAGGATTAACCCATTGAGCCACCCAGGCGCCCCCACAGTTCTTCTTTCTTAGTGGTGGGAGGAGAAAGATGAGATAATTTTTTTTTTTTTAAAGTGATGCCTTGGCATGACCTAGACTTTCTAACCTTGAAAAGCTTCACAGATTTAGTGTCTTACCTACTAAAAGTTTCTCTCTCACCTTCTGGAGCACGTAGATCTTATTCAAACTTCCACTTAACTGCTGCTTTTGCTTATCTGATCCAATAAACATGACATCATCAAGGTAAAGGACTGATGTGATGTTCTATCTCTGATGTAGACATAGTCCAGAGCCCTTTAGATTACTTGGTGACAGTAAGAAGGAGAAATAACAAAGCCCTGGGACAAGAATGTCTGTTCTCCATAAATGAGAAGTATTTCTAATCTTTCTTATTGATGAGGATGGAACAAATACATCCATCACACCAATGACCGCACACTGGTCTACTCATCTGAGGCCATGGTAACCTGCCCTAGTAATGACATCATATCCAGCATCACAATGCAATTAGGACTACCGCTTGCTTGTGACTGTGTGGTCCACTGTTGACCACTGGCATCAATTCAGTTTTTGTTGGAGTCAGACTGGTAAACTGGGGCGGGGGGTGGATACCATTCCCTTCTTGTAGCCACAAGCCATGATTGCTTAGAACCATGTATAGAGAATCATAAACCCATATTGCCCCAGTGACTCTTAAGTATAGATGCCCTAGGAGCACATGGCATCAGCAGGACCATGAGGACAACTTTTCAGGCAGAAGTCATAGACTCTGTCCCACTTTTTTCAATGCCTTCATCCTCTCTGTCTTTTGGTAGGCTAGGGCCAAAGTTACAACCATAAGCTTGGGCTTCAGCCCCATTTATCCCTAACCTGGCCCAATAAGGAACTACAGTAGAGGCAGCCCTTGGGCATGTCAAGCAGTCACACGGGGTGAAACTATTACATAGAAAACCAATTTTAGCACGAGTCATCACTTCGGTGCAAATTAGCTCTGATCTTTACTTGTCCTTAATAGGCCTTTTGTTTTATAGGAATTATATCTTTTATTTCCACAAGCAACATAAAGACAAACCACCCCTAACCTCTCTTACCCTCACAATTTCATGATCACTTTCCCCTCTTCCCAACACACACTAATAAGAAATCACCTGACCCACTAAGAGCAAGAGTAATAGTCCTCTTGCCCAGCCCATTTGAGTCCTGTCTCTCCCAAAGCTCTCTCCTTCTCACACATCCCCCCTTATTCCATCTCCCTCTGTCTTTCAGTAGCTCATTTTACATAATGAGGGTTTTATAAGACAAACCCCATGGTTCTTAAAATAATCTACTGTCCTCATTAAGGTCCATCTTTTAAGGCCCTTTAACTATTTTGAAATTCTTAACACTGTCCTTGTTCCCTGATTTGTCAGTAATGCTGCCAGATACAATGTATCATTCAATAAATCCCACTGCTTGTCAAAAATAGCAACTGAATTCTCCATATTGCCAACTCAAAGCTTGATCTCCTGAAGCCCAGATACAAAAATATATTAAGCTCCAACGGGTTCAAATTACATTTTGAGATCTTTGGCTGATAGCTGCCAGTTCCCAGGACCCTAAGGCCTAAAATCAAGCATTAGGTGAAAAGTATGCCGTAATATAGGATGTCAGGTCTAGAGAGGACCTCAAAGGTCATGTAGTCCAACCCCCTTGTTTTACAAAAAGAGAAAATATGCCCAGGAAGGTTAAGTGATTTACTCAGGGTCACCCAGCAACTTAGTGAGGTAGGAATTGGAACACTTGCCTGGTGGGCACCCTACACACATGCTTGCACCTGCCTATCACCTTTTGTTATTCCAGATATTCAAGCACATTCTCTTCAGGGGGACTAGGGAACAAACGGGGCCAAATTTCCAATACCAACTCTCCTCTGGCAATATTACACATTATATGTTAAGATCCTACCCAATAACCATTCCACTCCACCTTATTTTCCCTTATTCTGAAAGAAAAAGAAAATCCAGAGGGGGGAAAATTTTTTTTTTTAAATTAAGTATCGTTTTGTTAAGGTCATGGGCAGTGTAGAACTTACAAGAATAAGGGATAAGCTGCAGAATTCATGTGGCACCTTCTGAAATATCTCCTTGGCTCAACATACTTCCATACTTGCTGGCTGTGGTGTCTAAGGGAAAAGTGTTTCAGGAACTAATGAGTGTTAAGGGAGGACCTCCCCAACAAAGCAACGGTTGAACAGAGACCCAAAGGAGGTGAGGGAGCAAGTAGAGTGGATATCTGGATGAAATGTTTGTTCTAGGCAGAAGGCATGGTATCTGCAAAGGGTATGTGGCCAAACTGAGCAGAATGAGCCAAAGGGAACATGGCAGGTAAGAGAGTGGGATTTGGAAGAGTGGGGAGCAAATCACACAAGGCCTTAAAAACCACTTGAAGAACTTTGGATTTTACTATGAGTGATGAGCCATCTGGGTACTTAGAAAAGGGAGGGGGCGTGACATGATATGACTTACATGTGTAAAGAACATCTAAATAATGAGAGACCAGCTCACACTCACTAGAATGGCTGGCTATAAGCAAAAAGTCAGATAAAAACAAATGTTGGCAAGGATGTGGAAAAATTGTAACCTTCATACATTGCTGGTAGAAATGTGAAATGATGCAGTCACTTTGGAAAACAATCTGGCAGTTTTTCAAAAGGTTAAACAGAGAGTTATCATATGACTCAGCAAATCCACTCCTACTTATATACCCAAGAGACATGAAAACATATGCTCATGCCAAAACTTGTACATAAATGTTCCTAGCAGCATTATTCATAATAGCCCAAAGTGGAAATAACACGAATGCCCATTAACTGATGAACAGATGAATAGAATGTAATCTATCTATAGAATATGATATTACTTGGTAATAAAAAGAAATGAAACACTGATCCATATTATAACAAGGATGAGCCTCAAACACAGTAGGCTGAAGAGAGCCAGTCACAGGGGATCACATATTGCATGATTCTATTTAAATGAAATATCCAAAATAAGCAAATTTGTAAAGACAGAAACTAGATTAGTAACTGCCTAGGGATGGGAGGTGGGCAGGGAAGGTGACAATGAAATAAGAAGTGGCCACGAAACGGTCTGGGGTTTCTTGGGGTGGCAATGAAAATGTTCTAAACTTTATTGTGCTGATAGCTTCACAACTGTAAACAAACTAAAAGCCATAAAATTGTACATTTTAAATAGGTGAATTATACAGAATAGGTGAACAATATCTCAATTAGACTGTTACAAAAAGCAAAATCAGTCCACCATCATGATCAGGGCAGCTTGGATAAAACAGAGTGTCAAGATCAGAAAAATGGAAAATAATTAAGAAGCCATCTCTGAAACAAGGTATGAGGTGATGGTGGCTATCTTCACTAGTGCTTCCATTTGGCTCAGAGGCAGAGGTGGGAGAAATCAGTAAGTATTATATACCTTCTGAAAGATGAGTCCATATCCTTCATTCTGATGGATTAAGTATGAAATATGAGTTAGAGGTAAATGTCATTTTGGAGGTGTAAGCAGATGATAGGGAGAGTTAGCATGGAATATGAAGGGGCCCCTGCTAGAGCAAAGCCTGAGGAGTTAGGGGGAGACCCATGAGACCTGGAGTTTACCCTGGGCTCTGTTAACTTCGAGATCCTATTAGACACCTAAGTGAAAGTGTTGAGTGGGCACTGGAATCTGGCATCCGAGGAAGAAGTCAAAACTGAAAAATAAAATAAGGATGGTCAGGATTTAGATACTCTGAACCATGAGATGGAATATCACCTGGAGCATGAGATTGACACAGAAGCTAAGAATTCTAAGGACTGAGTCCTGGCACTATGCCAGCATTCAAGAGTTTGGGAAATGAAGAGAAAGCATCAAAGGATATGCAGAAGGAGTGACTATTGAGACAGGAGGAAAATAGGTAAATACAGAGTCTTGAGGCCAAAGAAAGAAAATATCTCAATGAAGAGGAATTGATCGTCATGCCAAGTACTTCTGAGAAGTCCAGTAAGTTGAGGACTGAGAACAGACCAATGGACATAGCAGTTCGAGAGCATGAGTGTGACCTTCATAGGATTAGTTTCAGCGGCATTAATCTGGAGGCAAAAGACTGATTGGAGTAACTTCAAGAGAGAAAGAGAAAAGAAAAAGCATAAAGACAATTTGTTCAACTAGTTTTTTTGTAAAGAAGTTCTAAGAAATGAAGTGTCACCTGGAAGAAGTATGTGTCAGGAGAGGTTCTTTTTTTAAAATGTGAAAACTTACAGCATGTTTGTGTGCTGATGGCAAGTATCCAGCAGATGAGTAAACAGGGAATGTTGGCGATATAGGATAGGAGGAGACAGTGGCAAGAGTCAACTTCTCCCTAAAGAAGGAAGAAGAGCGGAGGTCTGGCTCCCAGGAATGGGGGCCAGACTGAGACAGGAGAATGGACTGCCCATCCACAGTAAAAGGAGGCTAGGAAGGGCAACATCCAGATTCAGGTAGATGTGGAAAGTGGAACGTGGAGACATCTTCTATTGATTGCTTCTCTGTGAAACAAGAAGGTCATTAGCTGAGAGTGAAGAGGGACAGAAGAGGCAGGGATACCAGAATTTTGAGGAAGGAGAAGAGGAAAAAATCATCCTCTGGAAAGGGAGGGAATGACCATACCAGATATTTCAGTGATTATTAATTAAAGTGCTATTGTTCATCATGTGTGTTTTCACCAGCCACATTTAATTGTGTGGGTACAGAGTGGAATTTAATCAACGCTGAGGTTTTCCAGAAGAGAATAATGAAGGGCGGGAGGGTGAGGTAGTTGATGAGATGCAAAAAATGGTTATAATGACGACTCGGGGAATCTAAGCTAGTAGAGTGAACTGAGGACGTGGAGGGGATTGAGGGACAGTGAAAGGTTGGTGGAAAAATGGAGTGTAGGTCCCAGTGGGGAAGAAGAAATTTGGAAGCTTCAGGAGGGAGAAACACATTAAGCCATTATCAGATATCAACCACCTCTGCCTGAATTCATTTACAGGCACTTGTTAAATTAAATTAAACTTTAATGCATTAATACCATCGGCAATGTTACATGTTGTATTAGTTTCTTGGGGCTGCTTTAACTGGGGTGGCATAAACAACAGAAATTTATTGTCTTGCAGATCTGGAGGCTAGAAATTCTAAATCAAGGTGTTGTCAGAGTTGATTCTTTCTTAGGGTTGTAAGAGAGAATCTATTCCATGTCTTTCTTTTGGCTTCTGGTAGCCACAGGCATTCCTTGACTTATAGATGGTGTACTCCCTGTGTCTTCAATAGTCTTCCCTCTGCATGTCTGTCTCTGTCCAAATGTCCCCTTTGTATAAGTACATTGGTCTTATTAGATTAGAGCCCATCCTAGTGACCTCATTTTAACTTGATTACTGCTGGAAAGACCCTGATTCCAAGTAAGATCATATTCTGAGATATGGGGAGTTAGGACTTCAATGTATTTATTTGGGGGGACATAATTCAACCCATTGAATTGACCCCATAATTCAGTTCTATCCATACCATAGGATAACATAGGTATCCTAAGAAGTAACATACATAAAGAAAAAGAAGTAATATACATATATACATGTTGAGGACATACATAGCCAGGTGTTCCAGCAGGATATTTTAAACTGAGAGTTATCAAACTTGAACCAAAAAAACACAAAAAACAACAGTCTTCAGTTGTTAGATGTTCATTTGAACAGGTACCAAGTCTTCCATTACCCTTTACCTCTACTGGTGGCAATGGGAAGGTGGGGGTAAAAAATGGGAAGAGAGAAGAGGGAAGCCAAAAAATTACCTGGATAATAGTTCAAACAGAGGCCCTGGAGAAAAATCACACAGAGGCTTTTAGTCAAGTTGCTTCAGCTAGAGATCCGAGAAACATTTCTCTACCAGAGTCTAAAGCTCCTTTTCCTTCCTCAGTGCTATCCATGAAACAAGTTGGCCATTCTGTGTTTATTGGCCCATGGATGGACTGGCATTCTCCCAGCCTTAGGAAATGTGATGCTGACCACTGAGTCATGGCAAACCACGTAAGCCCTCAACACAAGGCACTTCTCTCTCCGAACTAAAGCACCTGGCAAAACAAATGCATTCTCAGAAGTGATCAATAGATCCCCAAAGACCTTTTTAAAATATATAGGAAGCAGACATCCAGTGCCATGGGCCCTCAGGTATTTGCCAGAAAATCTATCTAAATTGGGATCTAATTAGAAAAAGTCAGGCAATCTGGTTCACCAGACTTCTAGAATTATGATTATCAAACTAAGACCAATGAGACCCATCGATTGGCTGCCATTTCAATGGAAGAAAACTGGTCCTGATTTAATTCATAGCCATAAGGATTATTTATTGCTATGTGGACAATTAGAGGTTACTAAATTTTAGTCTTCATAAATTAAAGTCAGCACATTACAAGTGGATCGACGATGCTAATTCATTGCTCTGCTAACAAGTTTGGCTCCCACACAATGCTTGGCAACATTGCCAACTCCAACATAAGCTCAGGAGCACACTGCTGGAATTCCCACTGGTTTCAGGAAGGATCCTTTGTTGTCAATGTACTAGCAATGTTGTTTTGGGTTGGTTGGTTGTGGTTTTCAAATTGTTGCTATTCTTGTTTTTTAATGACAGATTACTGTGGTTTCATTATATCATTATTAATTGTGTTTGTTGTCAGTTGTTTGGTAAACTCTACTGTATGTAATGGTGCACATTTGCACCAAGAGTATTTTTGGTCTAAAATTATCCAATAACTAAAAGACATACGTATGTATTGTGGTTCAAATATGAATCATCCAGTCCATTTTTTCTATAGTAGATTATATATATATACATGTATATATAATTATATGTATAATTATATATATGTGTGTGTATTATATATGTGTGTATGAATACATATACATAAATATGTATATAAAAGCATACATATGTAGTATATTTATATATTAAATATTCCTCCCAAATTGGCTTGTACAGTGGCATTTTGTTGATGATAAATATTTGGGCTGTTTATTTACATAACTTCCATCATTGGGTTATTTTTGTAGGTGTAGGGCATTCTTTTCATAATAAGAAATCATGTGTTTATGTATCTTTTCTTCTCTTATATGATAAATAGTAGGTTTTTAAGTTGTAAGAAATGGATTAGTGACACTTTCTTATTTTGTTCTCCAGATTAAGGAAGATTAGGCCTTGCTTTTATAGGTTTGTTCCCTGCAAGGATCCATGTCTGAGGCATCTGAGAGTCTGAAGCCTTGGCACTTGTGTGGGATGACAGCTTGACAGAGTTATTGGGATGGGGATGTACAATAAGGTGAAGCAGTTTAGAGCAAGGGCCAGATCAAATCCTCACCCTACATTCTAGTGACATGACAAGAAACTTTTTCAATCTGTTTGAGTTCCAACTTCCTCATCTGCAAACTGAGGAAACAGATCTACCTCCCAAGGTTGTTACCAAATTAAATGAGATGGAGAGTACAAAATCCTTAGCACAGGATTTAGCTCCCCAAAATGACAATATTCTTATCGCTGGGGTTATTACCATCACTAACTTACTAGTCAGGATGGGCTAGATTATACGGCCCTAATAAACAGCACACAGAAAAACCCAGTAGTTCCCAACAACCAAGATTTATCTCTTGAATTCACTATGTATCCATTGCAGGTTTGCTGCAGCTTTGCTCCAACTCACGTGTGCTCAGGGACCCGAGCTGGAACACTGCTAGCTATTGTGCCAGAGGAAAAAGAGAGAAAAATGTTGCTGACTCTTAAAGCTTTTGCCCAGGAGCCATGCATCACATTGGCCCATCTTTCATTGGCAGATGCAAATCATATGGCCACTTGTTCGTTTAATAAGGTGGAAATGTGCAAATGCTGTGAAGAAAAGGCCCAACAAGGAGAAAGGAATATTTGGTGCGCAGAGGTACCATCAACCATACTATTACTAACTCAAAGACAAGGGAGGCAGTTAATTGATGAAATGATTCATCTGAGGTTTATTCATAGAACCATGAGTGGAAATAAATGGCATCAAGTCTTGCTTACTGAGAGCACAACCCTTGGCCCCACTTCCTCGGTTTGAGAGTTGACCCAGCTTAACTCTTAGGGTCCAAAGTCCCTGCCAATGCAATGCAAGCTATACTGAACAGTCGTCTGAAAACAGACCCTACATTGAGGGCATCTCTTCAAATTTCTCTTATACGCAGATCCAAGTATGAAACACCTTCCGCTGCCATCTCACGAATACTCAGAGCAGTGAGTTCAGGCTGTCCTCACTGCTACTGTTTCACTTTCAGCCCGATTCTTCCCATGCCAAAGCTACTCCAACACCTTAACGAAGGCAAAGTTCTCTTCCCCTCTCAGTTTCTCTCCTCCCCTGCTTCCTGAAGTGGCAGGTCTCGCTGAACTGTACATGTCCCCAAGGAATCAGTAACTAAATTATTTGTGTGGAAGAGTGGGGAGACATATAAAAAGGTAATACAATTTCCTGAGAGCTGAACGTAGAGAAGCAGAATGATGTCCACTCTCAGGGGATTTGTTTCTAGGTCCATTACGGGCCTACCACGAGCTAGACTGGGAGCTAGACTCTGGGCACACTCGCATCTCAGTCAGCTCACAGTCTCAGAGTGAGTGGCTAGTAGCTGAAAGGAAGGATTTAGGGATGGGAAAGCCAGGGGGTGCGAAACTGAGCCAGGGAGCAGACCCATACTTACAGCAAATCAAAACTTGAGCTTATGTTATTTAGCAAATGCAAAAACACACCCAACCATGATGACCCTTCCCCCAAAGCCACTCAGATACAAACCCATATTTAAATACTGATACTTGGGAGTCTGACACTTCCCGGATTTGCCTGAATGATGAGGATGAATAGATTAAATTCCTCCCAAATTCACAAGCCGTCTTGGCAAGTGTGGCAAACTGTCTAAAATGTCACCTGGACAGCACAAGAGATCTAGTCTAGACCCTGGCTCAGGGATCCGAGATGGTATTGTTGTACGGCTTTAAAGTATGAAGTTGAGGCCCATTGACATAAAGACACATAGACAATGAGTGAAGCTCTGGCCTCCTGTCCCTATGCAGGAGCTTTCCCAAACCCCAGCCATTCCTCTGCTACCTGCAGAAACCATGCCACAGCTATGTGCCACCTGCCATATTGGTAACTTAATCCTTTTACTATTGAATTACTCTTTTTATTTTAATTTTATTTTTTCCAAATATGTTTATTTTATTTTTTCAGTGTGAATTACTCTTTTTAAACTGAACTTAAATTTAACCTTTTCCTAAGCAGTAGTAGCTGTGAACTCACAGCTTTTGATGTGCTAATTATTTTGCCCAATATACTTGAAAATTTATTTTTAATAGTTATTTATAAAATATAAATATATTAAAATATTTTTTAAATGAGCCCATAAACTCCAGACCCCACAGGTGATGCACATACTGAGCTCAGACGATGAACTCTGCAACCTGCTGCCTGTGCACAGTACCTCTGTGAGTCTCTGTGAGTCTGGCTATGCCTTTATTCTTTCTCTCATTTTTCCTTTATCCATAACACAGACCCAAGCCAAGAATTTTTTTTTTTTTTTTTACTCTGAGGTGCTTCGGGGGATGATTTGACAACTTTGCCTTCTCTGGTGGACTTCTGAATTTCTTTTTCAATGTTTGGCTTACCTGAACACCAACATATTCATTGGGGGATTCCCTACCTAGGTAGCCCATCTCATCACAAAGTTGATAGCAAACTATACTGGGCTTGCTGAGCAAGGGCACAACCAGGTAGTTCAGACTCAGTTCATCTGATGATCCCACATGAGAACATGAATTCAAAATTTGGTCACATAAAGAAGTACCACCAAGAGCCCATCTACAGAAGGTGACAGATACATCCATCCCTCTCCTCAACAAGTTCATAATCTAGTATGTTACGAATAGATGTCATTGGATAATTGCAATATAGTGAAAGAACTATTCTAATTAGAACAGGAGCAGAACACTCAATGCAGAGGTTATGGGAAAAATCACCAGGGAGGAGATGTTTGTGTTGGCTCATGAAGGATGGGGTTTCCCAAGAAGATAAGGAAAAAGGTAGTTCAATTAATGTTACCTATTATTATTATTACCATTTGTACAAGATTTGAGTCAAACAGGCATGAATTCAAGTCACAGCTTCAATAGGAAAGTCAGTTTCCTCATCTGTAATCTTGCCCTATTTGGTTCTTCAAAGAATAAGTAAGATGATTTAAGTAAAACACAAACTAAAAATATGTGACACACAGGTTCTTCATAACTGCTCTTTCTCTTCCCAATTCTATTTTTGCTTTTGTTTTGCTTTTTTTTTTTTATTTGTTGGAATGCCTTTCTCCACTCCATTTCCAATCTAGAAAAATATCAAATTGTACTTGAAATACTGCCTTTTCTGTGAAGCTATTACTTACCAAGAAGACACAATCTTCCCTCCTTTGAAACCCCTTTGAAGTTCATCTTGACCTCCATAATGCTTTGTTTGTAGTTGGTACATATTTGCTGAGATAAATTAAGTTGCTCCCCATTCTGACTCCTGTTCATAGTCTTAATGTCTGCTTGTTTTTTGTTTTAGCTACTGCACTTCTTCTACATATGAGACAGGGTCATAGGCACTTGGAATATGTCAGTGAATTACACAGACCTTGTTCCTTGTTCATGCTCCCAAGTAACTTATACTCCAGTGTATAGGGAGAAGGTCAGTAATCAAACAACAACACAAACAATGACAATGACAATGATGCTACAATGGAAAAATACAGACAGACTTGTTCTAGGCCCAGTCTCTCTTGTCTTGCTTCACCTAGCCATTCCCTCTATCTTTTCTTCCTCTCCACTCTCATCCCAGTGTCTGTAGGTCCGAATTCTTATCCTTTAAGGCTCAGTTCAGTGCCTTCTTCTTCATCAACATAGAGAAAAACATGTGCATAAATGTAAGCATACAGAGAGCTTTTCACGTAGAGCTTCTCACCTAATCTATGAACTCCTGAGGACAAAGCTTCACATACTTCATCTGGATGCCAAGACCTCCCAACAGAAAGCCAAGGAAGAAACATTCAGTAGCCCTTTATGATATGAGCAAATGGTCCTCTCCTTTGTCCTACAACATTGTACCTAAGGAACCCAAGTCTATATTCTTCAAAGGAACTTATTCTGTTTCTGCCTCCATTCAGGAATATACTCTTCACAAAAGGTAAATAAACACTTGCCATCCAGAGATGCCAAGAACTTAGAATATTCTACATCATGATTTCCATGGTAACTGAAGTTGTATGTAAAGAACTCTGCCATGACAGCACCTAAATCCACAAAGGCTGAGCATTTTTCAAATTGTTTTCTGTTACTCTGGCCATAATGGTTACCTGTATTACAAGCTGCTAAATAGATAGATACTCCACATTTTTAAGCCCACTGTCACCATTCCACTGCATGGCCACCATGAATGTAAAGTACTACTCACCAACAGATCATCTGAAGTTGTTACTGGAACCCTGGATGAAGTCAACACCTATTGTCATCAGTAAATAAACAGAAACTTATAGAACATTAGGCTAGGATATACACAAGTTATTCCTCGGTTCATACAGAGCTCACTACTTTTCACCATATATTTGATTTTTATCTTAGGTGCTATGCATAAACAGAGCCATAGACACTGCTATGAGGGCTGGTAGATGTGCACGACTCTGTTTATTTGGGAAATGTAAGAGCTGTGGGGTTTTAATTACCCTGAGCTGGTAGAGATCAATTTGAAAAACAAACATATTAGTAAAAAATCAAGCGCTCTTTTGCTGCCAGGGGATTACAGTTGAAATCAGAGCATCCTAGAGCTTTACAGCTAGAAGAAACAGAGACTAGGGGGAGCCAAGCCCCTCATTTTACAGATTGGAGAACAGAGACCCAAAAGGTGAAATAGCATGAACAGTGTTTACGATCTTGGGTTCTGCTATGAGATCTTGCTCAAATCCCAGGTCCATGACTTACCAAATGACCTGGAAAGTCACTTGACCTTTCTGAGCCTCAGTGGCCTCATCTGAAAAATAGAGTTGCGAGGATTAAATGTGGTAATGGATGTAAAGTGCTCAGCATGGTACCTGACATAGCCAATAATCAAAAATGTGAACTTTAGTCGTCGTCATCATCATCACCATCGTCATCTAAGGTCACAAGGCTTATTAGTAACATTGTTTTTGCCTGAACTAATACCTCCTTATACATACTGTTTCTATAGATAGCAAGAAATAAAGATAAGTCTAATGCCAATAATCATATGGCCTAAATTAGTTTCCAAATCAGCTTTTACAGTAATTCAGTGTTCTCCATTGCTCATTGAATCTGCCAGTAATTGTACGTTCTACATTGTCACAGTTCTAGAAGTACAGTTCACTCAGCATGAATGTATTCTTGTCCTGAATGTGTAGCCACTCGAGAACTATGATTTACCAAGATGTTTTACTTTGAAGAGTACAGAATCTCAGTATATTTGGCTACAATTCTTTTACCCTTTCCAAAGGCCCCAACTTAACAAAACATGATGCTCTTTGTGGCTTGATCTAAATGGATAATCCGTGACTCAGAAAAAGATGATTTCAGAGCATGACATGCAAATGCAGAATTCATGGCTGTTTGTTTAAAATCTGGGCCCTTTTCCTTGACTGCATTTACTATAATTAGAAGACTGGCTGTTCTCACAAGAGGTTACAAACACACCATGGGCAATGTTATATGTGCGATGCCAGAAAAAAGATTAATACTTTTATGCTGAAACTGTCAGCCCCCAACACAACTTGCTGTCTAAAAAAAGAGAAAGAAGGGAACCTGGGTGGCTCAGTTAAGTGTCTGCCTTTGGCTCAGGTTGTGATCTCAGGGTCTTGGGATTGAGCTTCACGTCGGGATCCCTGCTCGGCAGGGAGCCTGCTTCTCCCTCTCCCGCTGCCCATCCCCACTGCTTATGCATCCTCTCTCTCTCTCAAACAAATAAATAAAATCCAAAAGCATAAATAAAAAATAAAAAGAAAGAGAGATTCCAGAGAAGGAAAACACTAGGAATTTGGATGATGATTAATAGCCAGGCAAGAGAAGAGAACTATTTACTAGATTCTCCCTGGGATGGTGGGAGATAAGAATGGAAAGACTGGACTGTGTGATAATCCAGCCTAGTATAACGTCGTGCTTTCAGTGGCAGACTCAAGTTTTGTGAGGTCCAAAGCTCATATAATTGAGGAGAGCCTCTTCAAGTAAAATAATACAAAGTTATAAATAAAAACTACTGGGACCTCTCCCAGAATCTTTCAAAGGTCCCTGGCAAGTAAGCTTCATTAGTAAATTTGGTAAACAGTAAATAGTAAAGTTTATACCATTTTCTCATAGGTCAGATTTAGTAAATCTAAAAGAGCTGTAGAAGTTGGGGAACTGTGGTTTGACTCCTGAGTTGACCATTTATAGCTGTGTCTGTCACCTTAGGCAAGTGTTTTAACATCTCTGATCTTTATTTTCCCCAACTATAAAAGAGAAAAAAATAATATCAACTTCGTATGGTTAGGCAAATTTTTTAAATTCATGTAAAACACTGAAATGAGCATCTCGCTAGCATCTAGTAGGTGTTTCAAAAATAGTAGTATTGTTTTTATTTCCTGTATTTCTCATCTAGTTCCCATATTAATACTGTCAATCTATATCTAGAAAATAAGGTTTTCCCCTTCAGCATCAACCTTTGATAATTTGGGGATTACAACTGTGTAAGTCTGTATCTCTTGCTTCTCTCTTCTGATGCCAAAAATGAGTATGGGGCAGGATAAGAAATGGAATTCAAATCAGCTAGTTAATATCCCTGGAAAAAAGAAAAAAGAAAAAAGAAAAATATACCTAATGTTCCAAGTTTTAATCCCTTTGCCCCAGGCCAGCTGTTCTAGATCAGCTATTCCCTCCCCGAAATGGTCACAGACATCAGGGAGCAGGGGTGGAATGCAGGAACACATGTGTGGGCTTCTACATCTTGTTCCTTCCTCAGTCGGATTAAGAAAATGGAACACGAGACTGAGGGGTTGTTCAATTCTATCTCTTCTCCCGGAGATACAGATGGTGTCTTCAAGTTTATAAATAAGGATGTGTTCCTACCTTTCCACAGTTTGTTATTGTTGACATTGCTGCCATAAACACTGGGGCAAACCATGGGAGACTCTTAACTCTGGGAAACAAACTGAGGGCTGCTAGAGGGGGTTGGGGGTGGGAGGCTCAGATAACTGGGTAATGGGCATTAAGGAGGGCGTTTGATGGAATGAGTACTGGGTATTGTATATAACTGATAAATCACTGAACTCTACCTCTGAAACTAATAAAAGACTACATGTTAATTAATTGGATTCAAATAAAATCTAAAAAAAAAAGAAAGAAGGGCATGAATTTTTCATTGAAAAGAACAGCCTTACTTCCTGGGGGTGCCAGTGTCACATTTCTGACTCAGCAGGTGGAGACAAGTTTCAGATTTGGGAGAAGACACATGGTGGAGTTTGAAGTCACATTCCGCTACTGACTGCTGGTGGGACCTTGGTCACGTTAGTTTCAGGAGATGTAAAATTCGCACCTACCTTCCAGGATTCTTGTGAAGATTCAAAAAAATATGTACGTAAAGCACACAGTATAGTGCAGGGGCAGAGGGGAGTGGGAGGGAGGGAGAGGGAGAGAAAGAGAGGGAAAGAACAGGAAAAAGCCCAAAAGAACTTCAAAGCATTCAGTTTTATCTCAAAGTATGAAGAGCTAGAGCATGTCCCAATGGCTAAAGGGCCTTCAGAGGGCAAAAAGACTTCATTCATCCTTATGTGCCAAGACAAGCCCTGGACACGTACCGCACTGTAATAAGGATCTTAAGGCCATATCCAGGCGTAGCAGGAAAGAGTACCATGATCTATGAATAATGTCTGCCACAGACATGGGACAGAGTCTCTTACAACATATAGTCCCCACCTATTAGCTCCGCCTTCTCTTCTCCTGTGGATTCAGATAATTTTTCCAGGCTTTGTCACTAGATAAATATATGAGGTTACTATTTTAGGTACAACCTCAAGCTTCAGAACTAAGAAAACCTACCATTCACATAAAATTAAATAGTTTTTAACAATAAATATGCCAGGAAATAGCCTAAACAATAGGAATTGCCGTTGTTCTTCCTATTGCTTTATTATTTATCTACTTGGACCTTCTAATTCCATTTAATCTCTGCAGTGCTCAGCAAAGTCTCTTAATTCTCTTTGGAGACATTCAAAGATTTACAGACTTCTGAACATTTCAAGACAGATGGTGTTCATTTTAGTTCTGCTCTGTGGATCTCACCTGATGCTAGCTTTGGTACATAATAGGTGCTCAGTAAATGCTTTAAATGAATTAATAAGATTTATTTTATCCCAGCTTCTTCATTCCGATATATGCTTCTGAAAGACAGATATGATCTGTTACTCATTATTTGCTCCCTTGCCCCTGTTCCCTCAAGCGATTGACAAAGTATTCAGTACATGGTAAGAGCTCTATAAATATTTGTTAAATGAATGAAGTATTAATGGTAGGACCGCCAACTTCCATAGCTTCAAATTCCTTCTGCTATCTTTTCAGGCCTCTTGCTACATAAATCTTTCATATCAGCTCATTACAGTATTAGAGAATTTCCCATTTGAAAAGCTCACCAGAGAATGTTCCCCATAAAGAGGAATGGCCTCTATATCACCTTATTACTCACTAATTTCATCAGAAGTGCCATTTGTTGAATTCCCCCAAGCTACTTCCTTTTTTTGTTTTTTACTTTCCCTGCCACTATCTGCTTGGTTCTCAGAGGGACTCCTCATTCTGTTAGAGCCACAAGCAGCCACTGGGAGCCAAACGCCTTCTGTTCCCACTGTAGCAAATGTCATGAGCTTCCCTGCTGCACCTTTGGTCTGGAGGAGTTTCCATTTACCGAATCCAGTAAGCACCTTTAGAGATCCATGACTCAGCAACTGACTTCTAACACTCAGTCAAGGCATGCTGTGTTTCCATCGTGTGTTGTTTAAGCTTAATTTAAGACAAAGATTTCTTCACACTCATATTCCATTTTGCTTCCATTTCCAAGGCTATTTGTGTTTGTGAGGAAACCAAATGTGCTTTCTGCAGGCAGGTGGATGCTGGTGTCTTATTCAACAGGTGTCTACCCACTACCTACCTATCTTCTCATCTTTCTAGTTCTGTTTTTTTCTCTCTGCAGAAACGTGTCTTTTATTTCGTTTCAGCTCATTTCACCTCATTTTATTGCATTCATCTTTGTTAGCTACTCGAATCCATTTGAAATAATGTGATTTATACAACTCAATTAATGTATATATATGAATATATATACACACACACACACACTCACTCAAGGAACAACACAAGAGAGTGAATGGCAGACAGCAGCAAGTATACACTAGTATGCAGGAGGTTAATTTGAAGGGACATTTGAAATCATCCTGCTGAGGTTAGGGCACTGGCCGGAAGTCACATGACTATTTAGTGGCAGAGTTGAAACAAGTTCTCAGGTCTTCTAACAACAAACCTCACGTTTGTTCAGGTCCTCAGTATCTTACCTAGTGCTTAGTGTTAAGGCAAATATATGTAGTAATCCATTTGGGCAAGTCACTCAACAGATGTGAAATAATCTGCCATTATAGGGCAAACACCATGTATCCTCTAAGAGTTATACAAGCAAATGTCTGCCCTTAGTCATAAATCTTTTTCAATATATTTCTTTAGTCTAATGGAACTTAGGTTACTATTTGATTGGCTGAAAAACTCTCTAATTCTGAATCAGTTCAATTAAATTTATGTTTTCGAAACATTCATTTCTAAGAAGAATTGGAAGTAGTTTATAGTTGGAAAAGAAAATTAATAAAATAGGACCCAGGGGCGCCTGGGTAGCTCAGTCGTTAAGCGTCTGCCTTCAGCTCAGGTCATGATCCCAGGGTCCTGGGATCGAGCCCCGCATCGGGCTCCCTGTTCTGCAGGAAGCCTGCTTATCCCACTACCGTTCCCTCTGCTTGTGTTCCCTCTCTCACTGTGTTTCTCTCTGTCAAATAAATAAAATCTTTAAAAAATAAAAAATAAAAAAAAATAAAATAGGACCCAAAAGGGAGATTCAGTCTTGAAAACGTTTGGTAGTAAGTGACAATAGTTGTTATCTTTGCACTTTAAATATGGCTCTGAGCTTCCTGGAAGTCCAATCAAAAAAGAAAACGCAATTAGGTGTGTGGTTCTCTTTAGCGAGAAACAGAATTATATTTTCTCAGAAGAGAAGAAATTTCCTTATGTTAAATTCTGAGATAATTTTCTCACAAGGAGCAATATATGGGGGAGTATAATAAATGATATTTTCAGTGACAATTCTCAGCTACATCAGGAGCAAAATCCACACAACTTTTTGCAGCAATTCCAGCAAAGACACCAAGATGATGTCTTAAATTATTTGAGAAAGATTCTGTGAGGGACCCAGCAGTCAAGTGGATCAAAGGAGAAAATGTAGGTAATCTAGAGATAAGGACAAATTACATGAGCCTTAAATTATTCTTCCTCAGCTTTTCTCTCTTTCAGGCTCTGACCAGGTTGTAGATGTGATACAGTTTCAAGGCCTTACTCTCTAGCAAGAACAGAGTGCAGTTACCCGGAAGACTGCTAATTGCAGGCAAAGTTAAAATTTTGACAACTGTAAGCAGGTGATAAATTTGATATTGCCTCAGGCAAACTGTCAAGCCCAGGCCAACTTCCTGCCTGAGTGAAAGACCTCCACCCAGAGACTAGTTAAACTTCCTAGTCAGGAAAAAGTAAACAACTCCATGCTGCCTTACTCAGGGCTGCCTCAGTTTCCTCAACTGTAAGATGATAATAAAGAGTTGGCCAACTCACAAAGTTGTCAGTGGAGAGTGACAGTGATAACATGCAAATATCCTTGGCACGTAGTGGATTCCCAATAAAATGCTACATGCATGAATAAGTAAGTTTCAGTTGATACTATAGACTTCCGCTGAATATGGAATACTCATCCCTCCAAGAGATCTCAAAATCTTCTTTAAAGAACCTGTGCATTCTCTCTCCTTTTAACGTGTGGTTCTGTCATAGCTCCAGTTATCTAGAGCAGAAATCACCAAACTCCTGCCCTTAAACCTAATCTAGCCTACTGCTTGTTCTTGTAAATAAAGTCTTATTGAAGTACAGCCACGCCCATATTAGTTATGTCTGCTTTCCGGATGGATCAGCAGCTGAATAGTTACAACAGAGACCATCTGGCCCATAGAATCTAAAATACTTACAACCTGACCCTTTACAAAAAGAGTTTGCTGACCTCCGAACAGAGCACACGTCCTTTTAGATGCTGCACATCATTTCAAACACGGAACATTCCAAACTATGACTTTTCACCTGAGCATGCCCACTGATGAGCATTTGTGTGGACTTACCCTTCCCAACCTTAGATCCTGGTTCCTATCATTACTGCTCCCACCTTCTGAACCCAACTATGACTTTTCACCTGAGCATGCCCACTGATGAGCATTTGTGTGGACTTACCCTTCCCAACCTTAGATCCTGGTTCCTATCATTACTGCTCCCACCTTCTGAACCCAGTTAATGAATCAAATCCTAACATCTTCTTTTCCCTTTAAAAACTCTCACAGTCGGGGGCTCCTGGGTGGCTCAGTCGTTAAGCGTCTGCCTTCGGCTCAGGTCATGATCCCAGAGTCCTGGGATTGAGCCCCACATCGGGCTCCTTGCTCCGCAAGAAACCTGCTTCTCCCGCTACTACTCCCACTGCTTGTGTTCCCTCTCTCGCTGTGTTTCTCTCTGTCAAATAAATAAAAATCTTTAAAAAAAAAAAAAAAACTCTCACAGTCTACAGCCTTTCCATTCTACTCCCAAGGTAGCCCAGAGGGCAGTGAGCCCCACCCTTTATTCTCCTCCCTTTCTTCTTCGTCCTTCTCCCCTCCCCCCCAACACCTCCCCCACGATATCTCTGCAGACAGACCCTGCAATTCATCCTCCATACTTCTGCCTGAGCCAGTGGCCTAAAATGCCATTTTTACATTGTTCCAATCCAGCTCAAGAATCTACAGTGGCTCCCACCTGCCTTTTACACCAAGTCTGACTTTACTCTCTTGCTTTTATAGCAATTTACAGCCTGGCTTCACAGTACATGTATAAGTCAAAGTCCCATTCCTTTTGGGCCACACCAGCACTGTGGTCTGGCCCATCTCCATCAGCACCCACCTTGCTAAATCTCACCACTGTTCTTCATTCCCACCACAGCCTCTGTTCTGGATTGCATTGAGTCCTCCAAAATTCATATGTTGAAATCTGGACCCCTAGTACCTCAGAATATGACCCTACTTGGAGATAGGGTCATTGAGGATATAATTAGTTAATACTGGAGTAAGATGGGCCTTATAAATGTTTTCATTTAAAAAAAAAAAAAAAGGAGAAATTTGGAACCAGAGACACAGGGAAAACACAATGTGAACGTCAAGATCAGAGGGGATGTATCTGTAAGCCAAGAAATGCCAGAGGTGGCCAGCAAGCTACCAGAATCTGGGACAAGGGCCTGGAACAGATTCTCCCTCATGGCTCTCAAAAGGGTCCAAATCTGCCATTACCTTGCTCCTGGACTTCTGGCCTCCAGAACTGCGAGACAATAAATTTTCATTCTCTGAGCCCCATCTCTGGTACCTTGTTAAAGCAGCCCTGGCAAGCTAACACAGCCTCCTACCAGGTTCAGAGGCTTCCTGGAATAAGATGGCCCTGAAGAACCTGTGATATGTGGCCACAGAGAGGTGACAGGTAAAGAGGTCTGTGAACAACAATGCAGCAATTAGGGAACTCAGCAGACGGGGCCCTCCCTTCCCAAAGGAAACCCAGCCTGCTTCCTCACAAGCCTTCATGCTTTCCCAGACTTCACCCCACTCCTACTGGGTCAGAGGGCAAGCAGAATTGAGGAAAGCCCAGATCTGGAAATGCATTCCAGGGATCTGCCTTCCTTGCCTTGCTTCTAAATGTCTACTCTTCTCCTACCTTCCTTTCCTCACTGAAGACTTAAGTCACAACTTTTGTAAAAAGCAAGTTCTGAGCCAAGCAAATCCACTTCAGGAGTCCCATGCCCACCTTCGCCCTACTTCTGTCCTGGAAGCCTGGACATCTAACTGGAGATGGCCACAGTCCTTGAACGAAGGCCGCCCGCGAGAGGCTGCCAAGACTCCAGTGTTGTCCAGGAACTTCAGGGAGCTAAATTGGGACCTAGCAAATCATTAAGGAGACTTCTTGCAGGGAATATGACCTTGGGGAATGAAGAGAGGCACAGTGGAGCTCTGTGGCCCTGTTTCGCTCTTCTGTGTAAGCCCACGTGACTCTGGCTGGTTGTCGGTGAGAAAACAAAATGCCCTCCAAGTCACTTGACTCCAAGAGACCAAAGGCCAAACCAACTGTTCAGCCACCCAGTCATCACAGACTGTATGTCTGTAAGTGTATTACCCTGTCCCCCAGAGACATCTGGTAAACTTATCTCAAAGGATGTAGAGTGAGCAGTGATCAGATTTTCTTAATCCCAGAGAAGAAAGAAGGACACACACTCAAGTGAGGATGTGGCTGATTCAGTGGAGGAAGAAGCAGTGACAGCTCCATGGACGTGCGGTGTGTGCACAGGAGCTGTGCATTTTTATTTTGCTCTGAACCCAAAAAATTATGTAAGCAGTTCTGGGGAAAAGTGCAGTGTGTGTGTGTGTGTGTGTGTGTGTGTGTGTGTGTGTGTGTGTGTGTTTAGCCAGGAGGTGGGGGTTGATGAGGAGTGATGAGTAGAGAAAGAATGGCCCAAATTCAATCTGGGAGTAAAGAATAATGAGAAGTCCAGTCTGTTCTCAGTATTTGTAGTACTTGGGTTCAATAAAGTTGCCACAAAAACTGAATTCATGAATATGGAACGCATTGTTCCTAGGAGAAATATAAGGTTAGGTTCCTGTGAGCCTGTGGTCCCAACATTTTCATCAACTGATCAACATTCAACCTACTTTTGTATGCATTTCTGTTTAAAGACACCTTATTAAACATACATTGTTGGTTTGTTAACATAAAACTCACAGCCAACAGCTCTATAACTCAAGCGGGAACAAAGCTTATCTAACCCATTTTCTCTAAGAAGCACATTACAGCCTGTTTGCACTTGGGGGCACCAGACAACACTTCAGCTCAGTGCTCAGGAGCCACTTTAAATAGTGAAATCACCAGCAAAAAGCACAAAAACGTGAAAACAAGACACTAAACACACTGTGAAAAGGACACGTATTTACAGCCTGAGAGAAGAAACAAGAAGGCAGATGTTGCCTTGTTTGCCCTCCGCTGGGAAGATGCCTGCCCAGTGATTCAATTCACCACTCTGCACAGGTCCACAAAAAACTGCAAAAATGCCCGAGGTATTGGTTTGGAGTTACAAATAATTCACAAGTCTGGAATCCACAAATAAGGAGGATTGAAGGTGTATTCAACTAGGATGGGACACCTGTCATACAATTTCCACTCCATCATTGCTGTACGACATTCAGCAAGTTATTTATCCTCTCTGTTGGTTTCGTCTTCCCCATCAATTGAATTTCTATTCAACCTTTAAGACTCAGGAAGCACCATTTCCTCCATGAGGATTTTCCAAGAACCTCAGTAGAAAATGAATTGTTTCTTTTTTTGTGGTCCCAAGTCACTACTTTTCCATGACATCTGCCCCTCATCTGTCACCGTGCCTCAAATAATAGCCATGTTGTTGGAGCATGGGGCAGTTTTATCTACACCACTGCGCTGTTCCGTCTTCCTCTTCACCTTTTTTAGTTCCATTGACTGCTACCTCCTAGCCCTCATGGCCAATGACTGCCAAGTGGCTGTGTGCCAATCCCTGCTTTATGTCATCATCATGATGCAGAAGGCCCATTTGGGTTTTGTGGTTGGCACTTAATGTTTTTGGTATCTTCAGTGCCTTTGTGATGAATTGTTCCTTTCTCCTCAATATTACTCATTTTTGCCTATTCTGCCATTACAAAGATGATTTAATTATGCTTTACTGCAATTCATTGTTGATCTTCTATTATTCCAGTAAGTAGATTATAAAATCTGTTAGGAGAAGGATTATATCTTACTCACCTTTATAGCTACAACACTAGTGAGCCATTTTCCATAATACAGGTGGTGAATAGGGATTTATTAACTTGAAATGGGAATAATAATCCTGGCCTTATCTGTTACCATTTTTTAAATTGTAGTAAAACACCCTTAGCAAAAAATTTATCATTAGGAACATTTAGTACTTACAATGATGTACAACAGAATATTTCAACACTCCAAAAAAAAAAATACAACAACCCTGAACCCATTAAATAGTCATTCCCTAATGTCTCCTTCCCTTAGGCCCTGGCAAGTACTAATCTGCTTTCTGTCTCTGTGGGTTTGCTTCCTCTGGCCATTTCATGTAAATGGAATCATATAATATGTGGCCTTTATGTCTGGCTTCTTCCACTTCACATGATGTTTTGGGGGTCCCTCCATGTTGTATCATTACCAGTATTTCATTCCTTTTTTGTGGCTGAGTAATATTCCATTGTGTGGACAGACCACATTTTGTTTATTTCATTCATCAGTTGATGGATACTTGGGTTGTTTCTACTTTTGGCTTTTTTAAAAAATATTTTTATTTATTTATTTGACAGAGAGAGAGTAGGCAGAGAAGCAGGCAGAGAGAAAGGGGGAAGGAGGCTCCCCGCTGAGCAGAGAGTCCAAAGTGGGGCTCGATCCCAGGACACTGAGATCATGACCTGAGCCGAAGGCAGAGGCTTTAACCCACTGAGCCACCCAGGCGCCCCCTACTTTTGGCTTTTATGAAGAATCTGCCATAATATTTTAATACTATGATTCACTATAGATAATGAATATTTTTGTTACACATAGGGACTGCCTGTTCACTAGTACCCTACCACATCCCTACTAGACTATAAGGTCCTGAGGGCAAGGACTTTATCTTGTTCCCTGTGGATTCCCTAGGGTCTTGGCTAATTCCGGTGCAGAGTACATGCCTTGATAAATCTGCTGATTGATAAATGATTTCTGCTTAGAGGATTGACTGTCCTATCACAATAGATATGAGACATAGTAAAAGCCACTCCCCTAAAATCATAGAATATTAGATCTTAAAGTAGAAACCATCTGGTACAAAATTGTCCTTGAATATTCTTGGCACCATCACTTTCTGCCTGTGTGACCTTGCCTAAGTTTCTTAATCTATTATTCAGATTCCTTATCTATAAAATAGAGGTAATAACTTGATCTACCTTCTAAAGCTGTTTTGATGATTAAGTGACTTAATACATATTCAATGATGATTATTACGAATGAGGAATTAAGGTAAAAAAGATAAGCAAATTAACCAACATTGCACAGCTAGTTAGAGGCAGAGCTGGGACTAGAACCTGTATTTCTTAGCTTTCCCATATTCCATGTGGTTGTTTGAAGGCTATTCAGAACGCATGGGGAACAGAGCTCTCCTCTACAATGAGATCAGTACCACTTCCACAGTCATATTCTCTTGGGCAAACTACCTTCCTTGAACAAGCGGCCTCCAAGCACTGTGGGGTTTTTTCCTTTGGTTTGGTTTGGGGAGATTGTTTTTCATTCTTATTGTTTTTTTGTTTTTATTTGTTTGTTTTTGTTTTTGCCTCCTTCCACATTCTAAATCTAAGTTTTTGCCTACCTCAGGAAAATGGGACATTTCTTGAAAAAGGACAATACCAACTAGCACATTAAGTCTACTAAGAAGTTCTACATCTAGATCCCTGGTCACCCAGCAGTTCCAGAGCCTAAGGAAATATGAAATCTCTTCTCAGCAGAGAATCTCTATCACCATACTTGGAATGCCAGGAAGCATAGTGTTTCTGCAAATACTGGCCTTAGTTGTCACCCTTGACATCAAATGAAAGGTTTTTGTCTAGTTCATTCACTGCTAGAACAGTACCTGGCAACAAATGTTTTTCGTTGAATAAATGAATAATTTTAATGAAAATCACTGCTTGGAATTTGAGGTATTGGCCACTGATGGAGAAGAAGCCAACACATCAGCTGCTGTGTCTTCAGTCTAATTATCCCCAAGCAAAAGATCCCCCACTGAGTTGGCTTTCCCACAAGAAGAAGGCTCCCATCCACCCAGAGTACTGGCCTCTTGCTTTCCAAGATGGCGAGTCCTTGTCAGAGTAGCCCAAGGATGTAACTCCAGTCGCTGCTGCCTGGTTGACTAGACCCCTTCCCCAGCATACCAGTGTTTCCAGGGGCAACAGTCTTCATGACTTCCACACAAAAATCAGGTTCCCTTATATATCTGATATGAACCAACAGCCTCTAACCTGAACACTCATCAATGAATGAATTCCTTTACACTGGCCCTTGCCAGTCCTTCTGGGCTTATCTAGGCAGTAGCCAAGAGCACTAGGGAAAGGGAAGGCTGCTTCAACTTTTCCTGGCAAAGGGGCCTTCCTTTTCAGAAACTTTAGCTCAGCTAAGTGGAGACACCTGGTGTTTGTTGTTGCAACTTCAAGAACAAGACATCAAAGACTCCAGGCAGAAAGTCAGGCTCCTCTAAAAATTGCATCATCACAAAGACCGTTGGAGAAGAGGAAATGCAAATGGTTGGCCATCTCACGCCTAGGAGACTTTCTTCCCTCTCATATTTTCTACTGTCTTGAGTTTTTCTCCTTACTTTTGCCTTTAAAACATGGGGGAAAATGCAATTACACTGCACCCAAAATTTGTGAGCCTCCAGGAAGAAGGAGAAAGCCTCATTCCTGATTGCTTTATTTTGTCAGGCATTGTATCAGAGTGCTAACTTCTGAGCAATAACTGTTTGGCAATTCTTAATAAGTAGCTGGCATACCATAGGCCCCCTCCCCACCCCCAATTTTTTAAGTCTATACAAGGCCAAAGGAATATTAAAGTTTCACTGTGGAAGAAATATGGCCACTGCCAAGAACTGATTAGTCATAAAATCCACAGCATTATCATCATCCATCACTGCCTTTCTTTTAATGACTGAATAAAAAGAGAGACATCAAAGTTTTCAAAATAAGGTTATAAAAACGCTGTACACAGATGAGGCCTCCAAATATTTTGATAGAACCTGAACAAAAAAAATACAGAAAAATCATTGAAACAAATCACAAAACATATGTTGTTATGTTTTGCTCTAAAAACCATGAAGTTTATCCAGAACCCTATTATGGTAACTGCTTAGCTTTTCATGCATTCCTAAATTACCATGTAATCTAAAACCTTGTTTTCAGCTGCCCTATATTGGAAAGTCCCTTAAAATAATCAGGATGATTACAGGCTAGTACTCAGAAAGAAACTTGCTTTTATTATAGTAAATGAAAGTGTTATTTATCAGGCAGGCTCCTTTAAAAAAAAAAAAAAAAAAAAACTACCTCAGAAACACAATGTATTCAGGAAATACCTAAACGAAGGATTGCATTTTGGGCTCTCTACATTTTCAAACACATGGATAGTTGGTGTAAAAATATGTTCTTTTCCTGCAGGGACTTGACTGTAATTAGTGTATGCCAAAACTCTCTCACAGAGATTTCATTGTCTTATCTACTTACATCATCTTAATGCGATTTTATTTTACTTTGTCAAAGTCATATTAATGTAAATGTGTTCTTGATAGCAAACAGAGTTCTTTTTTATGCAAAACAGGATTCAGCTGACTAATAAAACAGCTTGCAGTCTATTAGACTATAACAGTAATGTGCTTATTTTGTTTCTCAAATCAAGACTGTGTCAGAAAGCTATAGACAGAGATTTGTCTTGTTTTTCACAATAATTGCCAGGGTGGGGTTACATTATGATCTTTAAATGAATAGTATCGCTTAGAACAAACACTTCATATATCTTTTATCTTCCCCTGCATACAGTTCTGAGTTTTCTTTGAAAATGCTGCGCTACTTTTCCACATAAGTCATCAGAATGTTTCCAAAGAATTTTAACTGCCAGATTAATTATATCTTGCAAACAAAGATAGATTGCTTACATTCTTTATTCAGAATTCCTGCCAGTATGGAGCAACTGGCAACAAATTAATTTCTTTTGCAACCATGCAAAATGTTTTGCTATGAAAAGCTCTGAAGGTAAATGGATCCTTAAAAAAAAAAAAACAAAAAAAAAAAACAGGTTGCTCATTCCGAAAGGCTAATCTGTAAGCAAAGAACAGAGGATTAAATTAACTTCATGCTCTCCCCCCCTTTTTAGCATCTATGTTATAGCCTTCCCTTAATGTATTCAGTTAATTAAGCATTGCTGTGACCTGGTGGCAATTTTTGAAATCCAGGGAATTTTTCCCCCTCTAAATTCTGCCTCCCCCACAGAGCAGAATATAATCTGTTTCCAGTCAGTCTGTTTATGTCAGCTGTGCCTCTACTACAAGCCTCTAAAATGTTTTAATAAATTTATCAACCAAAAAATATTACAAACATTTCATTTCCTTTGATTCAGATGCACACACGTACACACACACACACACACACACACACACACACAGAGGCCTCTGCCTTCATTGCAAATTCTTGCTGGTATGAATCATTCTAAGTAATATTTGCTTTAACTTTCGTGTGGTTCTACAAACAACCTTTATATGGCTGGACTTCAAAGCTAGGAGAAATAAAGGTTAGAAATGTGATAGGAGTAATCTATTATTAGGCATGAAACATTAAACCACTTTTAGCTATAAGTCTTAAAACCTGAATAATCTAGGTTTTTAATGTAGTGCATATTTATTGTACTTCCCTTACACAGGCATTTATCACAGAGAAGTGTTTGGAAGAGAAATATTTTCCATTGCACTATGTGCCACAATTTGGTTTAATTTTTCCTAATATTTAATTTAGAAAAACGGTAATATTATAACAGGGTTCTCATGTTTCCTGGCCAAAATGCTCGGTGTTCCTCACAGAGTAAAATTAATCTGTTACCAGCCCACTGACCTGTAAGTCAGGTTTCAGCAAAGTAGGCACAGAGTGGGGAGGGCAGAGGAAGGGGGTGAACTAGGGTGGGTAGGGAGATAAGATCTCTTTCTTTGACTAGAAGGAAAAAAAAAAGGGCTTAGAGGAATGTCTCAACCCACCCATGCCATCAAATGACAGAAAATAAGCTGAATGTGTATTTGAGCTGGGGAGTGTTTGAAAACATTTATTAGCTCCATCCAGAACGACTTGCACTACAGGAATGTTAATTGTTAAAATCTGTACTGCAGTGATTTCTTGAAGCTGGGGGGCTGCATGGAGTGGAAATTCAGCTTCTTGTTTCTCTTTTTCCTCCATGTATATTTGCACTTAAAACAAAACAAAACAAAAAACAAAAAAACTAATGTTATAAAATAAGTCAATGTCAGATGGGGGAGCTTCCTAGCACAAGGGAATGCAAAACAGTGTTAAGGATATATGCATATGCAGGCCCAAAAAAACATTGGTAACATTTTGTTCTTGATTTAATTTGTGCTTCTAATACAGTAGATTAAAAATAAGTCCAAATGCTAAACACATTAGTATTCAGTCACTGCCCATGTGCCAGGAAAGCAGCTATCACTTTGGACCTGGCCCGACTCTCTCTGGAGTCCAGGAGACAGGAAATCTGACCCCCAGGAAATCTGAGTCCCCAAGTCCATCAATGACCCTACAGTTTGAGGATTCCTCATTTTCATCTGCTGATTAAATCCCAAAAGCTACTTCACATCTTCTCACACTGTGTCAAAACTAAGGTCTCTCAACAAAGCTGAAAGAGAATATTGGCTTAGAAAGACGGAGGGAACAAACGGCTAATAGCCAGCCACAAGTAAGATACTTTTTGAGGAAAATTCAAGTTAAATTGT
Source organism: Procyon lotor (assembly GCA_028646535.1). NCBI lineage: Eukaryota > Metazoa > Chordata > Mammalia > Carnivora > Procyonidae > Procyon > Procyon lotor. The sequence continues at coordinate 17,065,261 of CM053617.1, forward strand.
AGTCTATTGGGCAATTATGTCCTTAAAGAAGATTGGTTTAAGTCCCACCTCCCACTCCCCTAGAATTTTATGACTGGGGCTAAAGATAGGATTGAACTCCCATATGCCTAAACTGGAAGACATTCCAGAGATCATAGCACTCTCTTCTTCCGTGGGTGATGCCCGGTGAGGTCAAAGACAGCGCGTGGCCAACGTCCTACAGTGAATTTGGCCCTTACTAGACATGAAACCCAAGCTTTGGTTCCCCCAATCCTGTCTGTCATGTGATACCACACTGCCCTTTCAGTTTGTTCAACAACAACAAAACAAAACAAAATAAAACAATGAAATTAAAACCACGGGTAAGAAAAATAATATATTTCTTCAGGTAATTACAGCAATGGCTCTTTACCTAATCTGTGTGTTATTCCACCTGTATTTTTTTTTTTTAATTTTTTAAAAGATCTGTTTGTTTATTTTACAGGGAGTAAGCTGGGGGAGGAGCAGAGGGAGAGAGAGAATCTCAAGCAGACTCCCTGCTGAGCTCAGAGCCCAATGCAGGACTTCATCCCAGGACCCAGAGATCAGGACCTGAGTCAAAATCAAGAGTCAGATGCTTAACCGATTGAGCCATCCAGGCATCCCACACCTCTATGTTTTTTAAGAAAAAGCATAATTTTTTTTTTAAGTGGAAATACCAACTCTTCAGTTCTTACCCCCTCACACAAATCCTCCACCCCCAGCTTCCCCGGTTCCCTCTCCGGTATACTTTTTTGTGGTCTTTGGTCAATCTGGTTTAATAGGTTACCTGTTGCTGACGCTCTCACTTCACACAGAAATGAAGCTCTCTGCTGTGACATGCTTTCTGGAAGCAGTAGGGTATGAGGCTGTGACATTTGTAAATCTAGGAAGTAATAGCTCCCCAAAAGCAATGCAGAGCTACAGATCTTGCCAGAAAGGAGAAGAGTTAATTGAAACTATTTGGGGCATGCAGTATTGAACAAGGAGATGGTTTCTGAGCAACACATATCTAAACGTGGCTTGCCAAAGACCTGCACACTTTTAATTTGCTCTACAAATTTGGTTAGCCCTATAAAGTGTAAATATCAAACACTGGTCATGGAGAGCATTAAACATTAACCAACTGAGACCTTAAAGACTGGAGTGGGACATTAAAATTAGAGGAGAAAGATAGACCAGGCAACTCTGGGAAATTAGGTTAAAACTCCAAAAAAAGAATGTTTGTTGGCTGAGTAAAAATAAAATGAAAACTATTTTGAGACTGGTAACCATTTGTCTCTGTAGACAGGCCATTTCCCCCTCTGAGATTATATTTTTAAAATCAGGCAAACTTACCAAAGTCTATTTGATTTTCTGATTATTCTTTAAGACGCAATGTATTTCCACCCAAATGAACCCTAAAATGGGATATTTCAATTGCTCTTCCCAGACCCATTACCATACCTGGAACTGTGCATTTTATCCATTTTGTGTGTTTGTGTGTATTCCATTTTGTTTTGTTTAGGGTTCAAGTCCTATAAAGGTTCAATAAACTTTTATTAAGCAGCAAAATAAAAATGCTCTTTAAGGCAGTAAGAATGGCTCCCAGGTTCACCCATTCAGATTGTTGGATAAACCCCAACACAAAAACCTGCTTGAGTCCAGGATGTACTATCTTCTCCACAAGGGGAATAAGCACTTCCTTTGAAATAGTAGGACTCAGAAAAAGGAGAATAATACCATATTCAAGTACCTTGTTCTCTAAGTATCCTTTGGCCCTGCAGGCCTCACAAAGTAAATCCCTGCAAGCTAAGAACGGTTTTCTCTCAGGAGAAATTTGGTACAGTAGTTCTTTGATATCTACTAAGAGTCTAGGATAAAGTAGGTGACAGCTGTCAATAGCCCCACATAAGACAAGGGGAGGCTGAAGTAAAAATAAGTTAAACCACTACTAGACCAAGAATTAACTCCTAAGACAATTTAAATATGGCTGCTTATCTTCATAAGATTAAAAATGCCTACTCATGATAGAACAAAAGAATCCTTAGGAGCCCTGTCTTAACTTGGGTTGCCTTAAAAGTAGCCTCTGAGACAAGGATTTGAGGGAAGAAATTGATTTGGGAGGCAAAAGAAAAACCAGTCAAGGAGAAGGAAAATGAGACTGGATAGGGAAGCCAGCCAATATGAGATGTATTGACAAGCCAACTACCACTGTGGGCAACGGGGGTAAACTCTGAGAGCCAGTGTAGAATATACACCTCAGCGTTATCCCACCACAGAGAGGGGAGCGGGGTATTTATATGCCAGCTGCTATCAGTCTTCAGATGAGGTTTTTCCTGAGAGGCACTCACTCAGGGGCACAGACAGCTAGCCACACAGGCCAACAAAACAGGTTTTGGTGACCAAAGGAAGCTCTCTCTTGAGCAAAGACATGCAGCAGATGGCAATTATTACACAAGCAAGAATGGTCTCAAGTCATCAGGGTGAGAGAATAAGGGCAGGGCCCTAAAAGGCCCCTTTGGTGGAATCTAAGTATCAGCAGTAACTTCCAAGAGGTTCAACTGTAATTCTTTGTTGTGTTAAATAGCTAACTCATCATAGGGCCTTAATCAATATTTGTCAAATAAAGGAAAGACAGGATAAAACATCAGTTAATGATTTTTTTTAGTGCTTCATATAAACGCCTTATGCTCTGTTCAATATTGAATAGTTTTTTTCTCAGGAAACTATATAATATGAGCTCAGGCTTAGTATCAAACAGACCAGATTTTAAACCTCACTTCTGCCCCTTCCAAGCTGTGAGACTGTAAGAAAACTACCTCAGTTCTCCTAGTCCTGGTTACTCCATTTGTAAGATGCCTATTTCATAGATCAAATGATAAAAGGCTAGAAAAGTAAGGAATACCAGGGTTGGTACAGTAACTAACACATAGTTAAGTACTCAGTTCTATTCTAACGACTCAAGAGTCAGTTCTCTGACTTCAAATTCCACGTGGGCCACCAACTACCCATCTACCTTTAAGCAAGTCATCTAGCCTTCTGGTGCAAACTTCCCCATCTTGAAAGTGGATTCAAAAGTTGTCCATTGCTCATTCCCCGGAGAGTGAGGCCCTAAGCAAATATCATGACAGGGATAAAGATGAAGCACTTCATAGGTTACACAATCCTTATATATAGGTGTCATCTCATTGTTGAACAGGAAAGGATTCTGTACTTACATATCACTCTTCTAATTTAAGGGAGTGCTTCTCCATTTCTCCAAATGCCCCCCCCCAATTCTGATTTGTGCTTGGATTATGTTGTAGACCATGAAATGATCCAGAGACCCAGACAAAATTCACACAGGAACCCTGAGAAAATGGGGTTTGACTCCTCAGTGAGACTGTCAGTGCAGGCATGAGAGTCAGTGTTCGGCAGGGGCATTTGATAAGTGTATGTCGGGATGGGGTGTTAATAAAGATCCCAAATGAGCCAAGAGTAGAATTTATACCAGCAGTCACTGAACCAATGAAGTCATGGAGCAGGGGATCTAAATGAGCTTGTCTGAGACAGGCAGGTAAGGTAGACCTCATGCACACAAAACCCAAAGACAGAAGCTAAAATCTTTAGGCTAAAATTTAGCCTAAAGATGATCCCAACAGAATGTCTGAGCTGTCATTATGTGTCAGATATGGTAAAGGATACACAAATGAATCTCCTTTTATTACCTCTATTTCTCCATTGATAAAATGGAGGCTTAGAAGAGAGAAGTTATTTGCCTTGGTTATGCAAAACCATGGCCCGGCTCAGCCTGATGCCAAAAAGAGGTTGATTTGAGAGAGAGAGAGAGAGAGAGAGAGAGAGGGCATGTAGGCAGGTGTGGGAGGAGGAGCAGAGGGAGAGGAAGAGAGAGAATCCTAAGCAGACTCCACACCCAATGCAGAGGCCAACACAGGGCTCGATCTCATGACCTGAGCCAAAATCAAGAGTCAGACACTTAACCAACTGACCATCCAGGCATCCCTCAAAAAGAGGATTTTAAACCACTGGGAAACACTGGCTTTCCACAACATTGTAGCATTGATGACATCTAAAATAAAACTATAATAGATAAATACCAAATAAAGAAAATCATTTTTTTAAGAAAATCAGATTGATAATATATATTTTTTAACTTCCAACATCCTGAGGGAAAAGCATTTTACAACAAAGCATTGCCCTGGAATGAGCATTTAAATCAAAAATACACTCCACAAGAGAAAACAAAGTCATGGCCGCAACTCTCCAAATGCCCTTGTTCTAAGGCATTGCTAAAGTTTGTGCAAGAATTCAGTCAGGCTAACACAAATAAATTTAAGTAATTTGTCCTGTTTGTGATCAGTTTCCTTCATGGCATCTCAATGAGCTCACTTTAAGGGGAATCTAAGAATCAACTAGTAATTGCTCACTTACTATTCATTTGCTGAGCACCTACACACCGCGGTAGGGCACTGGCTCAATGCCCTACCTAGCTTGTCACCTGTATTCCTCATCATGTCCTTCTGGAGTAGGGGCTCTGAGTTTCTCCCTTAATAGATGTGAAACTGAAGCTCAGAAAGGTTGAAGAACTTCTCCAAGGTCCCATTAAACCTAACAAATGGAAGACCTGAAATCCAAATCCTGACTCCCTGGTTGCAGGACCAATGCACTCCTCATTCACAGTGCTTGGCTATCTCTGGAGCCTTGAATCCTAGTGATGGAAAAATACCCATTTTTATTTAGGCATTCCCTATTACATGGGACAAATATGGGCTTTAAGTATTATAAACAACATTTTTTTTAATGTGCTTAAGCAAACTCAGTTCCTAGGAATTCTTGAGAACAGAGTTTATGTTCCAAAACAAAACAAAGCTTCCTAAAATGAGCCTGTTCATGACATAATTGTATAAAAAAGTCCAATATACAATTGCATATAACATATGATCCCAATTTCATACACATTTTTAAAACTTTTAATAAATATATATTTGTAAAAATATGCTTTCAGAAAACACCATATTTCATATGCAAGTTTATAATCCTGATACTTAACCTTATTTTATGAGTATAAAATCCCCATAAAATTCAGCATGGAATAAAACTCTAGAAAGAAATACAGTAAAACTCAAAACATGATCTCTATTTCTTTTATCTAAAAGAACAATTGTTGGGGTGCCTGGGTGGCTCAGTGGGTTAAAGCCTCTGCCTTCGGCTCAGGTCATGATCTCAGGGTCCTGGGATCGAGCCCCACATCAGGCTCTCTGCTCAGCGGGGAGCCTGCTTCCCCCTCTTTCTCTGCCTGCCTCTCTGCCTACTTGTGATCTCTCTCCTCTCTGTCGAATAAATAAATAAAATCTTTAAAGAAAATAAAAGAACAATTGTTATATTATTATCAGTGAAAATATGAGCATTAGTATTTTCTCATTCACTATTATCAGGGATAGAGAGTGGGGCTTTTCTCATCTATTATCTCAACTAATATCCACAACAAGCTTGTGATGTAGCTATTGTTTTGTCCATTTTATTAATAAGGAAACAAGATTCAGAAAAATTAGGTGACTGTCCCAGGGTCATATGACTAAAACCAGGCAGAAGCAAGATTCCAACTCTTTCTTATTCCAGGCCGAGAACTCTATGCACTACAATGCAATCCATCATACGAACTATTTATGTTGTCATCTATACATGTCTCCGTGACAAGATGATTTCCTAAGATACTAATTTATGCTATGTTCCTGATTTTACAGGAGACTAGAAGGAAAAAGGCATTTTCCCCACCCTAAATCAAAACTGTGGAGAGATGGGACACCTGGGTAACTCAGTTGATTAAGCTGCTGCCTTCGGCTTCAGGTCATGATCCCAGGGTCCTGGGATCAAGTCCCATATCAGGCTCCTTGCTCAGCAGGGAGCCTGCTTCTCACTCTGCCTGCTCTACCTGCTGCTCCCCCTGCTTATGCTCTCTCTCTGACAAATAAAATCTTTAAATAAATAAATAAATAAACAACCAAACAAACTGTGGAGAGGCATCTTCCCAAGACAGGAGAGATTCCTAGGGCAGAGGTGACCTACCAGTGGAAAGGGATGGACCAGGTATTGGATTTGCTGAAGGTATGGATGGGGTGCTGGCTTCCCAGGGAGGCTGCTCACAAGGCCCCCAATCCAGGCATTTTGCCCAAAGATCCTACTGCTTCAGTCTAGCTCATGGCAAACAAGGCTGCCCATTTTTGAAACAAGGAATCCTAGGATTGCTTAGAGCATAACTTGAAAACCTCCAACCTGAAGAAGTCAATGAATGGAACTTTCTCCTTCTCTGTCAGGTCAGGGTTCTGACTTTGTAGAAAGGCATTTACTCAAACATAGGCACAAATACCATTTCGCCACGGCCTCTGAGGTGTTGAACTCATCGGCACCATACCGGGGAATTCATCCTCATTGGCAGGACAGAACGAAAAGCAAACTGTGGTGAATTCTCCAACAGTCCACTGCTCGTGTTTCTTTCAAAAGCTTCTCCTGGGACAATATGGCTGCCCCTTGGAATGGCAAGAGCTGACCATGCAGCTGAAAGAAGCCTAATTCCCAGTAGCCTGTGGGCCATGTGCACCATGCCCTCCCAAGAGATGCCATGTTTCAGTCCCATCAGTTCCTCCTGGAGCTGCGGCCCCCAGCATGGGCTCCACGTTGATCATTATCAATAAATAGAAAATGCACGAAAACTCCCCCTGGAAGTCTCCTTTTCATTTAAAACATGGAGATGTCATTGCTTGTGCCGTGGCTAATAGCAGGCCACAAAGTGGCACGGCAGTTCCCCACATCCATTCTGTTGGCAGGCTCATTACACTCGGGAGCGGGGCTTGTCCGTGGTCGGGGCATGTGTTTTGAGGCTGTTTTATGGCACATGGTCAGGAACTTAGGTGCTGGGCCTCTTTAACTCCAGCTTTCAGCAGCTGTCTTGGCACTTCCCTTTCACATAATTAAACACCCTATGGTACTTAACAGAGTCATAAGTAGCACATCAATAAAGCAATAAATAATTGTATTGAGGAAAACTCCAGAGCCATCATCCATTAACTAGCAGCTGTGAGCAATAGTTTTGATTAATCAATAAAGTTATATAATAGGAAAGCAAAAGTCAGTCTGGGCCCTGGGAGGAAGCAGCCAGACTCCGCAGCCATGAAGGAGTGTTATCTCTGAGGTAACTTGCAGGCAGAATATCAATTGAAAGCACTAGCCCAGGGACTAAGTGCAGCAGCAGGAATCCCCACCTCCAGAAACTAGTTAAAAATGCTAGTTAAAAACAAAGAAGCGGGACAATTCAGCTCTAAGGCAGGAGGGCTGCCTACTGAGAATATGGAGGGAGGGCCCCATAAAAGCAAAGTGCTTCAACTTCAGAAAACAAATCCTGGCGGTTGAGCTGAGGAGCAAGGAGGAGGACCGAGACAGGCCTGCATCCCCATCAGCGAGCCCACCATGAACTTACCCAGGTGTGTATGAGGAGGTGATCAGCCTCCCACCAACGGAGTGGCATTACAGGCACATGGTCAGACCACCGCTCTGAGGGCCGAGGCCAGGACAAGGCTGAGGAAATCATTTGGGGGAGCTGCTTAGAGCCCTTGGAATCAGCTGTAGACTTTGGGGTTACAGTAGCTTCCCTGGGCCTGGTGCCTGCAAACGGGAGTCCCAAAATCTGCAAGTGGGTCCCAGGAAACTATTTTTTTTTTTTTTTTTTTTTTTTGGAAACTGTTTTCAACACATTTCCAGGTGGTCCTGCTGCACGGCCCAGGAGACCCTCAGGTTTAGAGACCTCCATGAACTTTGTGAGCTGGGTCAGCCTTGCCAAGGGAGGCACAAGGTAGTCCATGTCCTTGGCTTGCCAAGCAAAACCCATTTCTGACATTCTAGTTTTGTGAATGAGGCACAAGCTTACTTGTTTGCACCCATAGTATGGTGCCCGTGCTGCACAAAATCTCCGGGGCTCCCGTCCAGGCCTTTGTGATGTAAGACATTCCCCCAGTGATTCTGATGGAACTAGCCTAATACCACTCGTGTTGAGAAACATGCATAGATGCCACAAAATACTGAGGACCATCTATGTGCCAGGCACTGTTCTAAACTCAGGATTCTTCAGGGATGAAAAGTGGCAATGATCCCTGCTCTCAGGGAGCTTTGTTCTAGTGGTGCCCCAGGGGATGTCCACATCTCCGTGCATGTGAGGGTGGGGACTGAGCCAGTGGACCTCGCCCACCCAAACTCCAATGTAGCAAGACAGCCATGTTTTAATTGTAGAACCGTGAAAGCACACAGAAAAGTAGGTGGGTGGCATAGTGAACTCCTACAGACCTACTACCTGTTTCCACAACTATCAACTCATGGACAATCTTCCTCCACACTCACTATCATCCCCATTACCCAGGTTTTTCTGAAGTAGTCCCAGACAGCCTATCATCATTTCCTCTGTAAGCATTGTCAGCATGCATCTTCAGGACACAGATAACAATTAAAAAAAAATAATAGTGACTTATTTTCTTACCTAAAAAGTTAACATGAATTTTGTAATATCATTAAATTTACAGTCAGTGTTACCATTCCCCCAATTGTCTCATATTTTTTAAGTTTATGTATGCAAATCAGGATCAAAATAAGGTCCAAACATGGAAATTAGTTGATAACGTCTCTGAAGTCTCTTTGGCTCTAAAACATTTCCTTCCTCTCTCTCTCTCTCTCCCCTTCCCTGTTGAAATTTGCTGGAGTAACCATGTCCTCTGTCCTGTGCATTTCCTGTAATGTGCTAGTTATAGCCAGACATTTGCTGAGAGTTGCTTCTGACTTTTTGGCAAGAGTATTTCAGAGTTTTCTCAGGAGGCTTTTCATATCTGGTTGATGTTTAGCTCTTTATGAAGTTAGCAACCTTGTACAGTCATTGCCTAGATCCCTTTATTCATGAGGAGTTCATGAAATAATTTGTGAATCACTAAGAGAATTCATCAGAATCATTGCATTAGATCCCTTATTCGGTTGGTGATATTCTAATTCTGATAACTTTATCAGTTGAATATTTTTATGATGAACACTTCTCGTCAGCTTTCTGGTTACTCTGAGGGACAGGAAAGACAGGATAAATGTTCAATTTCTTTATTATCAGTTTTCAAAAATTTGTTGTTTCTTATTATCAATCAAAGGTTTTTATAAGTATCAGTCTAAATCCATGGATTCAAACAATATGATGTGTTTTACTTCCTTGCAGTTAATGTCCTTCTGAGCCTCACATTTTCACACCTTTGTCAAGTGGAGCTAACTTAGATTGGCTTCTGGGTCCTTGTCGTGTGACTCAGTGTAGTCTTTGGTGACTTTTTCTCTGGTATGCCAAGATGTTCTAGGTGCTTCTTGTACCTTTCCTGCCTCAGGTCTGAAATTAGCCATTTTCCCAAAGATCCCCGCTTTATTTTAATGATCAATTGTATTTAAAGATCATATTCTGCAGTCCCACTTTTATCAGTTTTATTGACGGAGCTTTGACATGAGATCCCATAGAATAAAAGGTTTTTGTTACTTAAGCATTTCATTGTCGGTCACGTGGGAAGAAAAAGTTAATAAAGGGTTAATGTGGAATGTACCATGAATTCCTGACAGTTAACTTAAAATACAAATAACTGAATGGAAATATAAGCGAAAAAAATTCAATAGGCAATTAAGAAAAAAGAAAAAAAAACAAATGTACAGGAAACACAGAAAAATGTTCAAGCTTCAAGCTGTCAAGGAATTACAAACTAAATCACTAATGAGGTACTGGTTTTCAGCCTTCGATTTGGAAAAATTTGAGAGTTACATTTTAAGTGGTGCCAGAGGTAACAGACATAAACTTTCATACACCTATGGTGGGAATATTAATTGACCCAAGTTTTTCTGGAAAGTAAAATTTTAATATGTATAGCCTCTGACCCTGTAATCTCATTTCTAGGAATTGAGGCTATGGAAATTAAAGTGCACATAGCATATATTTGGATTTTGTCACAGCATTGTGTACAACAAAATTGAAGGGAAAAAATACATAAAGTCGACTGGGAGGGCACTTGTTGAAATCATGACATATGCTGTAGAAAGATATGCAGCTATTTTTTTAATGTTATACATTTATATTTACCAATATGTAAACATATCCACAATATGTCCACATAGTTTCACATATCCACAATAGTTCCAGACTAATAGATGTAGAATAATCCTGTAGAATATCGAAGGATATGGATATATGTTTATATACATATGTACATGTAACAGATAGGTGATAGAAAGACAACAAATGACTCAGAGAAGATGCACAACAAAATGCCAACCAACCCTTGGTTAGCAGAATGGGATAAGAGTGCCATTTTTAATTTTCAATGCTTAATTTTGTATTATTGTTAAAAAGTGATGGCAATGTGAGTAGCTTTAACTCTTTTTTTCATATAACACCCCTAACCAAACCAAACCAAACCAAACCAAACCAAAACACAACCCACCGCATTAGCTCCAGTTAGGACAATATTATTTATCAAAAAGTTTGACATGGGTCATCAAATTCTATCTTCAAAAATCCATGACAGATACTTATGGAAGTAAGTTGAGCATGGTGCTCAAGGGTAATTGCTACTCCAACCTTGGTGTTCGCACCATGTCTTAATATCTGTGCCCCCGAAGCTTCTGTGATCATGGTAGGATGAGATGTTTCTTCAAGGCACCCCTTTTCTTGCACTGAGGTAGCTTTCTGTGCTATTGCTTCTTTCTGTTCAGGTGTGTAGGTAACTATTCCCAATAAAACTGTTGCCTCTGACAACTGTGAGAAGCTTCAGAGGGTGGGATGCTGAGTGCTGCTGCTGAATTGTAAATCTATAAATTGTTACTGGTTTCCTGGGACTCTCCCCATCACACATTGCCACTGATCCCCATGGACTAGTCAAATGAGGTTTTTACCAAGGTGTTGCAGAAATTAAGAATATAAAATGTAATTGAAAGCATTTGAAGGACTCATGGGTGGCATTAAGCTTAAGCTCTCCAATGGGTGTACAATTGCCTGTCCTGGCTTCCTCTCTAAGTCCCATAAATTTTCTACAACAGAGGGTGGGTGTATGGCTCATCTTGCTTGAATGTTTATGGAGCCCTTGGTCATCATAGATGAGGTTAATCAACCCAACGTCCCAAGGACATAGATCATGGTCACAATCTCAGTGTAGAAACCTAAACACTACATTGCAGGTTAAGCCACTTCCCTGAGTCCTACAACATTCCCTAATGTGGACACTCCTACCAATATTGGAGCTCTTCTTGACATCCCCAGGTCAGTAAGTCCTCAGACACGCCTCTTTGGCCTTATCTTTAGGATCATCATCTCATTACCAGTCACATCTCTTTGAGTTCCAACTCAAAGAAATTGTCATTTACAAAATGCCATTTATAAAATACCAACCACTTGCAAATTCAAACACCTGCCCCATGCCATTACAGTACCCTTCACAGAACCCCGCAGCTGGCCTCCAGCTCTTATAGGAAAGGCCATGAATTCACTCCTTTGAATTTCCACTATGTTCCAGGTGCTGTCTCTGTCCAAGCTCCCTCACCTTATAGGACATTGGGCATTTGGGATCTAGAAGGAAACTTGATTACAAGCTCATTCAGCCCCTTTTTGAATACCTGAACAAGTAGTTAAGTGTCCATGACTTACAAGGTATCGTAAAGATCATTTCATAGCAGCCAGGACAAGTGACCTACTTAACATGTGGCTCTTCTGGTTTGGTCTAAGCACCTATTTTCCTTCAGCATGTAAATCCAATGGCTTCTCTAGCCTTTACTTTCATTTAAACGTTTTCGGGTTTTCTCCATCCTCTTGATTCAGACTTAGTCGCAATATTTCCTTCCTTCCTACAAGCATTCTCAAAATCCAATTTTTTCCCAGCAAAACTCTTTTTGGGCTCATCATTTCTTCTATGATGATATGACTGAGAGCAATTCTAAATAACAGGAAAAGTGACTCTCCGGATGCCTTTCCTTTTGCATATCTGGAAAACAGCAAATTCCTAGTTACCCTTCAATACCTTACCGAAGTGTAATGCCTCCACCCTTTATCCTCTACTGGGCAGAAGTATTTTCCTCCATTTGTGCTGAAGTGATTCACAACATGCTGGTCCCTGAGCAAGTGACTACATTCCTATATTACCCCTGGGGCTCAGTACTGTGTCTGGCACATGAAAAGTGTTTGGTAAAAGCTTGTTGAAACAAAATAAAATGGATATCTACCATCTCTCTTAATGAAACCCTCATTCCCTCCCAGTATTTATTTTTTTAATCTATTTAATTTATAATCTCTCTATAGCATGGAATAGTTTCTGCTCTTAAATATTACATGCCACCTACATGTAGTTGGGGATGAAAATACTTCTAATTATGCAATACCATCAAAGAATGGGGTGTTTCACATGATAAAATTTTCAGTCCTCTTTTCAGGATTAATATTTCCTTCTTTTAATTAATTGTTGATGACCTTTGTAAAAAGTATTATAAAATTCCCAGAGTTCTTAAACAGAGTACAATGATTATAACGTATCATTTTCCTGATGAATTAAGCAACTGTAGGCACACCAATTATTGTACTCTGATACCATGTAATGAAGCCATCAGGGGCTATTAAGGAAAGTAGATTTGTTGCCCACCCCCCACAACTAAAGACCCTAACTTTCACTGTTATTACTGCCTCAGTCTCATTTGAGAGCTTTCTGTTTCTTTATTCAAAGTATCATTGTCACTGTGTTAGCATCAAAAAGTGAGACTTGCCTCCTCTAATTCGTATTGTGTTTTCAATAAGTCATTGTTGAATGTGATGAATTGGTTAAAAAGCAAGGACTTTTTGACAGCTACTCAGCACTTGTTCCTGCTCTTCAAGTAAGAGGGGCATTACTGATGTGAGGACAGCCAAGCAGCCACAGAACAGGAAAAATATTATGTAAGGATTGGGTGCGGGGCTCATGAGATGAAAAGAATCAGAGACATGAGAGAACAGCAGCAACATTCTGCAGGATTCCAAGGGAAAAATAGGCATAACTAGCACATGAACTGCACCCATGTTTTCATTCATAGAATTCCCAGGCCCCCTGTCACCCCTCATTTCCCAATTCTTACACCATGGCAGATCTCGCCAAGTCCTCTGGTCTTTCTTTCCCATTGGAGAAGGCTTTAGAATCTTTCTGAGCATTGGTCTCCAGAAAGCCACCATTGGTCCATCTTCAACTATAGAAGAGAATACTTTCCAATAGTCAATCCGGTAAGTAGTTCTCTCTATGCAAACAATGAATCATGGAACACTACATCAAAAAATAATGATGTACTATATGGTGACTAACATAACATAATAAATAAATAAATAAAAACAATCAAATAAAAAACAAAGAACTACCATGTATTGGGTGTGGGTCATGTGCCAAGCAAAGTCACAACCACTTTATATCTCATTTAAAGTTTGCAATCATGATATAAGCAACATTTCTCCATTTCACAGATGAGGAAACTAGGACCCATGGAAGTGATATAACTTCCAAAGAGCTTTCAAGTCATGGCACTTGTCTTTGAACCCTGGGACTTCCTTCCTCTAAAGTCCATGGTCTCAAACCCCATCCTGTATCTCTTTTCCAAGGAGCTGCATTTCTTATCACTAAAGATATTCAAATACATACTGAGTGCCTACTTGGCAGGGTTATTGTTGAAGGCAGTTAAGTATCATATGAGGTTAAACCAAATGACCATTTAAATCCCCCAAAATTCTAACAGTCTTATATTTCCATTTGCTCCTTGATAATTAGATTACTTACATGAGACAAGTCTCCTAAATCCCAAATATCAGTAGATAATTTCAAACGTTTCTGTGTTTGCAGTTTTAAGATAATACATAGGAGGACATTGTTAATGACATTTATCCAAGAGAAGCCCACATTTATCGAATTCTTTTACCAGTGGAATATGATGAGATAAAGCAGGTAATTAACCAGGAGATAGAGTTGAATATTGTGTAAAACTGGCTGGGTTGGAGGTAGCAAAGAAATGCCAAGTTGGGCTCCAGAAGACCTTTGAGTGACTGAACAGCATTTGTTTCTCTCCTTTATGAGACAAATACATATTCAGTGCCTATTATGACTGGGCTCAGGGGGTGCAGTAGAGGTTCAGAAGACAAAACCCTGCCTCAGAAAGCGGCAGTCCATTGGACACAGCATCCTCTGTGTCAGGACAACTCAGGTAAGCTATGAGTCCTGGCCTCCCTTCTGAGAAGCCTCTGGAATACATCTGCTGTCTCATCAGTATGGTCACATGTCATCTACTAGAAGTCAACTGTAATGTCTCCTTCAGGTCTTATTTTGGGGGGCTAGGCACTTCCAATGTGTTAACCATCTTGCATACAATGTGGAATCCAGCCTGCCTGTCATCCAGAAGGTCCTGCCCTGGATCCATGGTAACAAATGGATTTAGGATATCATATTCCAATTGTACATTGACCAATAAAAAGGATCTTAAGCTGGAATGAGAGGAGGCAAGATGGCAGAGGTGTAGGAGGCTAAGATCATGGCATCTCAGAAGTTCACCTAGATAGGTATCAAACCATTCTACAAGCCAGCAAACTAAACAGGAGAGAGAAGAGAGGAAGAACAGCAATTCTAGGATCAGAAAATTGACCACTTTCCGAAAGGTAGGACATGTGGAAAAGTGAATCCAAAGAGATAGGAAGAGAGACCCTGGGGGAAAGGGCCGGCTCCCATCAGCCGCAGAGCTGCGGAGCACAAAATTGGAAATTTTAGTCTGCTCCGCTGAGGGACATCACCCCAGAGGCTAAGCAGGAGGTTCAACCCTCGTGGGAACAGTGTAGTTTCAGGACCTGTTGGGTCACAGAGGGACCAGGGGTGCCCAAGTGCAGCAGAGCTCCCAGGTATTGGGGTGCAGAAGCCAGCAGCAGAGAAGGAGCCATTCAGCACCCTATCAGCTTCGGCTTACCTTAGACGGTGATCTGAGACACAATTGGACTACTGCTCTTCAAGCAGAGACCACACAAGAGACAGCTCCAGAGACACTCCCTCCTATCTCCTCCGGGAGGAGCGGTGCAGGAGCGTGCATCAGGAATCTGCTGGAATTGGAGACTCCAGACAGGGCCATGAACACCACAGACAGAGGCGCTCTACCACGGGCTAACTGAGCACAAAGAATGGGCCGCAGACAAGGGAGACAGGAGTGATTGTCTGCTTTCCTCTGAGGGCATGCGGAGGAGCAGGGCCCTAGCTCTTGGATCCTCTGGGCCAGAGACTAGGAGGCTGCCATTTTCATTCCCAGCCTCCAGGGCAGTACGGAAAGCACTCAGGGAACAAAGACTTCCGAGAGCGAACCTGAGCAAAGTGCTTGACCCATCCCCTGGCAAGGGCGGTGCAATTCTGCCTCTGGCAAAGACATTTGAGAATCACGGCAACAGACCCCCCCCCCCCCCGAGAAGATCAGTGTGAATATCCAGCCAAGACCTAGTTAATCAATCACCGGAAACTGTGGGACTCCGGAGTATTTTTCTCTCTCACTCATCTACTCTTATCTTGATAAAATGACAAGGCAGAAAAACTCACCACAAAAAAAAAGAAAAGACAGTACCAATAGCTAGAGACCTAGTCAATTTGGACATTAGTAATATGTCAGAAATAGAGTTCAAATGACAGTTATCAAGATGCTAACTGGGCTTGAAAAAAGCATGGAAGATATTAGAGAATCCCTTCTGGAGAAATAAAAGAACTAAAATCTAACCAACCTGAAATAAAAAAAGGCTATTAATGAGGTACAATAAAAAATGGAGGCTCTCACTGCTGGAATAAATGAGGCTGAAGAAAGAATTAGCAATATAGAAGACCACATAACAGAGAATAAAGAAGCTAAGAAAAAGAGAGACAAAAAACTACTGGACCACAAGGGGAGAATTCAAGAGTTCAAGAGATAATTTGAATTCGAGAATTCGAGAGATAAGAGATATAAGACATAAGATAAGATAACACACAACAATATTAGAATAATTACGATCCCAGAAGAAGAAGAAAGAGAGACAGGGGTGGAAGGTATATTGGAGAAAATTATAGTAGAGAATTTCCCTAATCTGGCGAAGGGAACAAGCATCAAAATCCAGAAGGCACAGAGAATCTCCCTCAAAATCAATAAAAATTGGTCTACACCCCATCATCTAAGAGTAAAACTTACTCTCAGTGACAAAGAGAAAATCCTAAAAGCAGCTTGGGACAAGAAGTCTGTCACATACAAAGGCAGAAATGTTAGATTGGCAGCAAACCTATCCAGAGACCTGGCAGGCCAGAAAAGACTGGCATGATATACTCAGAGCACTAAATGAGAAAAATATGCAGCCAAGAATACTATATCCAGCTAGGCTGTCACTGAAAATACATGGAGAAATAAAAAGCTTCCAGGACAAACAAAAACTGAAAGAATTTGCAAACACCAAACCAGCCCTACAGGGAATATTGAAAGGGGCCCTCTAAGCAAAGAGAGAGCCCAAAAGGAACATACAACAGAAAGGAACAGAGACAATATATAGTTAACAGTCACCTTACGGGCATTAAATTCATACCCGTCGATAGTTACCCTGAAAGTAAATGGGCTAAATGCTCCAATCAAAAGACACAGAGGATCAGAATGGATAAAAAAAAAAAAAAAA
>CM053617.1:17082447-17184426 GCA_028646535.1 Procyon lotor
AGATGCCCATCAACAGATGAATGGATAAAGAAGAAGTGGTATATATATACAATGGAATACTATGCAGCCATCAAGAGAAACGAAATCTTGCCATTTGCAACGACATGGATGGAACTGGAGGGTATTATGCTAAGCGAAATAAGTCAGTCACAGAAAGACAATTACCACATGATCTCTCTGATATGAAGAATTTGAGAGGAAGAGCGGGAGTTTGTGGGGTGGTGGGGGAGAGAAATGAAACAGGATGGGATAGGGAAGGAGACAAACCATAAGAGACTCCTAAACTCACGAAATGAACTAATGGTGGCTGGGGAGGGGGGAGGTAGGGATAGGGTGGCTGGGTTATGGACATTGGGGAGGGTATGTGCTATGGTAAGTGCTATGAAATGTGTAAGCCTGATGATTCACAGACATGTACCCAAATAGTGCATTATATGTTAATAAAAATAAATTTAAAAAAAAAAGAGGATCTTAAGCTTACCTTCTCCCTCATTAGTTTTCCTACTTTTCTTATGGATCCAAGAAAAAAAAAAAAAAAACAGTCAAGATAGCAATAACATCCTAGTAATAAAAATTACTGTCTTTTGAGTACCTACCATGTACCAGGCTCTATGTTAAGAATTTTCCTTGCAAAAAAAAAAAAAAAGAATTTTCCTTGCATTAACTCATTCACCCTTGAATATTTTTCCACTTTAAACATGAAGAAATGAGATTGTAAGGGGCTGTAACTTCTTCAAAGTGACATTTCTAGTAAGTACTGAAACTGGGATCAGAACAGGAAACCAGAGTTTGCTATCTCCCAAGGTCACGACCTTATGGTCTCCATCAGGTACATCAATCAGAGATCACATCTTCTCTGTCCTGACATCTAGAAGGTGGAAAACTTCCATGAATAACTGCAAAGCTGAAAGTGCCTTAAATCCCTGCAATATACAGTTGCCCTTTCCAAACTTCCATTTACCCAAGCAGAAGATGGGCTTATTCTCTCACTAATTTATCTCCCAAATATTTACTGAGCAAACACTATATAACAGGTACCATTCTAGATTCTGGGCCATCAAAGGAATAACGGGACAGACTGGATTCCTACTCTCAAGAACATAAATACATATGTAAATGATAAACGAAGTAGTAGTAGTAATAGTAGTAATAGTAGTAGTAATAAGTACTCTAGAGAAAAGTAAAGCAAAGTAAGGAAATAGAGGACAAGCGTTGGTGTTTCAAAATATACTTGGTATTTTGGTTGTATTTAGGTATAGTGAGAAACGGACCAGGAGACAGTTGCCATTGAAAAGATAGTTACAGTTCCCACAAGGAGGGGAACACTAGGTCAGGCAAGGCCACACAGGGAAGCACCAGGACCAGTCAGAAGGCACAGGGAGTAAAGCGGAAGAAGGGGCAAAAGCCCCCGTTGTGGTTTTAAAGGAAAGAAATAGGTGAGTCATGGCAAGCAGTTGGGCTGTGGGCTCTGGGCTACAGGGTGGGCTCCACTACCTGGCCCTGGGTGACTTATTACAAAGAGACAGAGATATGGACTATAGGAGCTTGATGAAAGGAAATGAGGGTGGAGGGAGTAAGCCTCAGGATTGGTTGGTTCACATATCAAAGTCAGGCTCCTACCCGAAGGCAAGTTGTTTGTTCTCCCTAGGAATTGGCCAACCCTGAGGGGGAGGAGTCTCCTCCAAGGTCCTGAAGGTCCTGAGATGCCAAAGCCTCTGAAAGTCAAGAAACAAAAACAAAAACAAACAAACAAAACATGATTAGTAAAATAAGGTTTAGGGAAAGACAGTACTCTGTCTGTTGATCAGGGACAAAGGAGGATTTGAGCAGTAGCCTACAGAAGGTAAGGTCTGGAGAGGAGACTCAAAGAGCAGAGGAAACCCCAAAGCCTCAGGGAGAACAGGATCTATACCTGAAGAGCAGCAAGAGGGCCAGTGTGGGGCAGGTTGGAATGCATGAGGAACAGGACTATAGGAGCCAGACCTCTCAGAGCTCTGGAGGCCATTCTAAAGTTTGAGCTGTCTTCTCAGAGTAAACGGAAGACACTAGAGGGAATTTGGGGTTTGCTTGTTTGCAAATTGACTTATTATAGAAAATTTCAAACATTTACCAAACTACAGAAAAATAGTATCACACATCCCCATATTCTAATTACCCTGCTACAATTGCCAATTCAAATGGCCTAATTCCATCTAAGCCCACAGTATGATTTCAAAAGAGATCCTAGGCATCATGTCATTTTATATGTCAGCATATATCTCTAAAAAAAATGACTCTGTTTAAAAACATGACCAATACATCATAATCAAATCTAGAAAATAACTAAATAAAAAAATAATACCTTAATATCATCAAACATTTAGTCATGTTCCCACACCCGCGCGCACACACACACACACACACATACACACATAATTTTTATTTAAGTAAGACCTAAATAAAATCCAACTGTCTGTGTTTTAGGCCTCTTTTAATCTGTGGAATCCTCTTCCTACCCCCACCCCCTCCACCACTAATAAGGATGACCAACCCTTCAGGTTTGTGTGGGACTGAGTGGGTTTCCAGAATGCTGGACTTTCCAAGTAAGTCGGGGAAAACAGGTACAAGTTAGTCCCCTCTTTGCTTTACCCCTCTTGGTATTTATTTGTTGAAGTAGCCTAGTTATTTTTCCTGTAGCATGTCCCACATTCTGAATTTTGCTAAGCGCATTCCCATTGTGTCATTTATTAAGTATACTTCTGTCCCTTGTATTTCCTATACATTGACAATTAGACATAGAAGCTAAGCCAGATTTGGATTTAATATTGTAGGTGGTAGTAAATATATCCACACATGATGTCAGGTTATCTCTATTTTTTGGTTACTGTTAGCTGGGTATTTTTTTTTCACTAGATAGTTTTCAAATGGTGGTTTTCTTAGTCTATCATTATTTTCTTTTTTTTTTTTTTTTAATTTTTATTAACATATAATGTATTATTTGCCCCAGGGTACATGTCTGTGAATCTTCGGGCTTACACATTTCACAGCACTTAATAGCACATACCCTCCCCATTGTCCACAACCCAGCCACCCTATCCCTACCCCACCACCCCCCCCGACCACCCTTAGTTCATTTCTTTCTTATTTATTAGCAGAAATATTTTTATAAAAAGAAACTTCTTCTCATCCATTCTTAGTTACCGTGAGATACAGTCACTGAAGGATTCTGAGAAGGGAAATGATAAACATCTCTGGATGTTTTTCTAAACATCACTCTGCTGCTGTGTGAACAACAGATTGTGGAAGTTTAAGAATAGAATCAAGAATGGGGCGCCTGAGTCGCATAGTCAGTGAAGCATCCAATTCTTGATTTTGGCTCAGGTCATGATCTCAGAGTCATGGGATCAAGCCCATGGGATCAAGTGTTGGACTCTGTGCTCAGTGGTAAGTCTGCTTGAGATTCTCTCTCTTCCTTTGCCTCTTCTCCTCCCCCTACTCGCTCTCCAAACAAACAAACAAACAAACAAATCTTTTAAAAAGAGAGAATAGAATCGAGAAAACTCTTTAAGGATTAGCCCGATATTCTAAGAAAAAGATGATAGAACCAGTGGAGGTGAGAAAACGTGGTCAGACTTGGGATGAAGAATCAGTGCTGAATGGTTGGAAGCAGAGTATGAAGGAAGATAGAGGAGACAAGAACGACTCTAAGGTTCTGAATAACTGAGTGGGCAATGGGACAGTTACTAAGATGAAAAGAACTTGGGGAGAAACAGATTTGAGTTTAGGAGAGATAGAAAATAGCACAGTGAAACAAAATCTCGATGCTTGAATTGCATCAAGAGATTTGAAACCATTCCAAAGGATCTTAATAATATCACATTCAAGTGGTAGTCCACTAAAGATACAAGTCTTCTTTTTTAATTTGTGGCTCTTGCATTAAATAAGCTGACTCTTCTAAATATGTAGAAGTTGCTCTATTTCCAGTCTACCACTAAGGCTACATCACTAAGGACATTTATTAGAGTTACGATGCCCATGTAAGGCCCTGAATGTGAGCCATGAGGTACAAGCATTACATTCACACATCTGTAAAGCTGTAACAGAAAATTAACTTAGTCCAGAGGCTAAACTAATATTTCATGAAGGCCAAAAGCAGCCACCTCTCTCCTTGCTGACATAGCCTTCCTTTCCAGGGCCACTGTGGATGATTGTGCAGGTACAATTCTAGGAAACGCCCTTCATATTGCAACCCATGTTCTTCCTTCCCGGTGAAATCTCACTTCCGAGGGAAAATACTGAAGAGAAAGTGAAAGGTAACTCACCTCAGTGGAGATAGTGGCTGTTCTGTAGGTAGCCGGAGAAGCCCTGGGCAGCTACTCTTCCCAAATTGCTCTCCCTGCATCACCTGCCTTCAGTCATGCTTTGTGGGCATGCTTTTTCAGAGGAAACACCACCACTCATACATTAATACACTTAAAAAGTGCCATTCACCCAGAGCTCATCTACAGGTGTCACTTCCCTCCTGCCTTTTGTGACATCATGTGACATTTTGAATTTTACAATCTCTGGCCCATTAAACCAAATGTAAAGTGTAAGCCAGCTGATATCATTGAGGGAAAGAAGAAAAAGCAAACACACTTCTCCATGTGAGTAGGAATATGTGACACACTATTGTTGTTGGTGTAGGGAGTGAGGGAGGAATGTGGGTGAGTACATGCATAGGTTTATTTGTAAACTTATTTAAGACCCTGAATGAGCCTACAAGTTTCCAACCATGGAGTGGGAAGCCATCTTGGGGAGAGGCAGTGGCACTGAGCTATAAACTCTTAAGACAAAAGTACATAATAGCTCAGAGGTGGGTAACACTTGACTGTAAGGAGGATGATTCACATCACCTCTTGAATCCTGCGTCAAACTCACCTTGTGAGTTAGGCAAGGCATATAGTATTCACCCCATTCTTGAAATGAGAAAAAATTAGGTTAGGGGAAGGTAAAGGATTTGCATGATCCCACTGCTTATAAAAAAAACAGAGCAAAGCTTCACTTCACATTCTGAATTTAGGGCCTTTGGGTCTGGGGAACCCCTTGCTTAGCCAATTGCAAATAGTGGACTTCAGGCTTCAGTGGAAGTAGATGCTTCAAATGTTAGTCTTTCCCAGAGCCCCTCTTCAAAACCTGTGATGTGAATGACTATTCTCACCCACGAATGCATGAGGCCCACAGGGAAACTCCTTCCCCACGCTCTGGACTGAAGCCCGAAACCCAGTTACCATCTTCACTGGGATGCTTTATCCTGGAAGGTCGATGTCTATCAAAAATGGCTATTTTGATTTTCTTGTATAATGTACCATTTACTTTCTTCTAATTTTAAGAAGTATTACAGGTTCACTGTTTTTAAAAGTGGAAAATATAGAAATGCTCTCTCATTTCAGGGGTAAAAGTAATTTATGCTGTGAGTCAACTAGAATTATATAATACAGATGTTTCTATAACTATATACACAGAAGCCATAATGCTCTTCTATTTCATAGCCTGCTTTTTTCCCTTTCTATATCATGAGCATATATACCAACCATTAAATATTTTACCAAAATATTATTTTTGACTTCTGCAGAGTAATTTTATGGAAGAACTGTTATGTACTCAACCATTTCTTTTTTGGATGGACTTGTTTGTCCAGTTTCAGTTTTCTTTTCCTTTTACCTTTTATCATAAAGGAACAGGTGCATATGTACCCCAATATTTGTCGTACACTTGAGTCCTCTCTATCCCTAACTTCATACACCCGACCAATCACTGACTCTCGCTTCCTTAACTCCTCCCTTCTTGCCCTCTTTCTTTCCTCTGCCACGTCTACTACCAGTGCTCCAGTCCAAGCCCCCCCACATCTCTCTCCTAGAGTGTATTCCCTAAAATCCATCTGGTCCCACCCCTATCCGTTTGCCAACTCCAGCTTGAATGGTCTAAAACTCTAGTTGGACTATATTACTCCCCTGCTTATAAGCCATTTGGTGACCTCCCATAAACTAAGCCTAATGCCCACTGTCCATTACATAGAATATGAGGTCCTTGATGGTCAGGCCCCTAGAAGCATGTTTTCAGTATAATGTCCCACCTCCAGCTCCCCATACCAGATGTAACAAATGGCCCCACAGCAACCACATGTATTTTCTAGATCTACCATCTCTACCCATGCCCTTTTACTGCTCCTAAAAATGTTTGTCCTCACCTGGATAGCTCTTTTTAGTTGTTCAAAACTCTATTCAAGAACTTTCCCTCAGGGCAACCGTCCCCCCCTTAATGCCTACCCTCATCATTCACCTACCTGCAAGTCTGTGCTAGGACCCCCCACACACACACTGCCATAGGGTTCCCACTGGCCTCTGGGCACATGTCCATCGAATGCTACCACACATTGTTTGCAAGGAGACGCACACATATATGTATCCCTTGCTAGACCATAAAATAATCCAGGGCCAAGACCAGCTCTTCTTTACAATTCAACACCCACAGGCCTATATACAACACTTGGCACAGCACAGACACTAAAGAAATGGTTAGTGAATTCAACCAATTTATTCCAAGGTAGTGAGGTTCATTGTGTGCTTTATCTCAAATTTGCCCCACCTACATCGCTTCTGGTCTCATTTCTTGAGATTGACTTAATCTGATTGTCTACTTTTGATCATTTACTGATTGTCTACATGCTGTGCATTTTCACACACATGACCTAAATTTAATCTCACCACAAACTGGCAGTGGTAGACAGCCGCTATTTCTGCCTCCTTCTAGAATTCACTCTTCTTTCTTTTTCTTTTCCCCAAATACTTTTATTTTGTTTTTTCAGTATTACAAGATTAATTGTTCATGCACTACACCCAGTGCTCCATGCAATACGTGCCCTCCTCAATACCCATCACCAGGCTCACCCAATCCCCCACCCCTCCCCTCTAAAACCTTCAATCTGTTGCTTAGAGTCCACAGTCTCTCATGGTTCATCTCCCCCTCCAATTTTCCCCCATTCACCCTTTCTTTCCTTCTCACAATGCCTTCCATGTTTTTCATTATGCTCCACAGTAGGTGAGACCATAAAATAATTGACTCTCTCCACCTGACTTGCTTCACTCTGCATAATCTCTTCCAGTCCCTTCCATGTTGCTGCAAAAGTTGGGTATTCATCCTTTCTGATGGAGGCATAATATAGAATTCACTCTTCTTTCATCTTATAAACTTACTCTAACTTTCCTCTGCAAAACAATCCATCTCCTACTCCAGAACCAAGTGATTTTGGTGGAGTGAGAAGCGCTAACATCACACACAATGAATGCACAGGTGACCAAGACCAAAGCCAAATAGCATAGCACATTGTCCTAACCACAGCGATTGTTTCAGAGATGAGTGCATGACCAAACAAGCCAATGAGAGGCAAGAAATGCAGTTGGGCTGTTAAGATAAATGTACATTCTCTTTCCCAGAAATGATGCCAGAACTGATATAGCCATCTTGCCCCACCTTAGCCTCCTAATGACACCAATGAAAGAGACATCATTGTGATGATGTTGAATAAGCTCTAGATGAAAGTGGGCTGAAAGCCACGCCTACGATCTGAATTTGTCACTTGCACAAGCATATCAACTCCTTTTATCAACTCCTTTTATCTACATTGACTGGAATTATGTTTCCTATAATTCACAAACCAAGAGCCTTAATCCACATGCCTATGAAGGAAGTATCATTAGAAATAATTATTGTAAATTAAGACTCCAGAACATCACTATAGACTAATTATAGCTAATAAACAACACAGCTAAAATTCCAATTTGGGGTTTTGTAACTCTATACTTTGCTGTTCTCAGTCATGTGATTAAAAACCAACACAATGTAGAAAAGGGAAAGCACACACACACACAAACACACAATCTCTATACCCTATCATAAGGGTATGACCTCTCTGAGTTTTTTTTTGCTTTTCTCTCCAATTAAGACATATTAGTATGTTAAATAACTCTGACGGTCCACCTCACACATTACAGAAGAGTATTCCTAAAAATGTGAGTACTCATTACTTTTTATTAGTCAAACTTTATTGTATAGAAATATTTTTTATTTAAAGAAATTTAATAGCAATCTTTCTGTGAAGTGAAGAATCTTTATGTTGCAAAGAAAATGAATGCCATAATTTAAATCTGGGCATTGATCAATCAGGATCACTTAAAAAAAGTCTGATTTACAATTTAAAGAGAAAGGGAATCCTGACAGTATGCAGGTCATGTGTAAAAGACAGAGCATACCTTACCCTATGTTTCAAAGCTTTGGACAAATAGATCATTCAAAATGTCCAAATTACTTCCAAAGACCTCCTAGGGTAGAGATCCTCAACTATGTAAGGAAATTTTGATTTTAAAACAAATTAAACAATTAAAATTTGATTTTAAAACAAATTAAAATTTGTTTAATTTGTTTAAACAAAATTTAAACAATTTAAAGTTTGTTTGAATTTATTTAATTTCTTTAAACAAGATCCTCAACTATGTAAGAAAAATTTGACTTTAAAACAAATTAAAACAAAACAAAACAAAAAAACAAGAAAACAAACAAACAAAATACCTTCTGTTGGAACAATTGGTTTATCTAGTAGTCATTAATTTAAAAAGAAATTTTTTTTGAGAACATCCTAAATTGCGAAGCCTGTGCTAGGTACCTGGGATATGACATTAAGAAAAAACAAGAGAGGCTGTTCTCTTGGAGGTTATAATATAAAAGTACATTCTGTATGCTGTCCTAGAAACTGGGTATACAGAAATAAATAAAAATGACACCATCCCTGCCCTCACAGAACTTCATCAAATACAATACCTCTAAACTACCTTGATTGTTTCACCCCATTATTACAAAGACTCTTGAGCAAGCATCCCTCGTGAATGTATATACTTGTTTATAAATTTTAGACTTGCTCTACTTTCAAATATGTGTGGTATAATGTACACACATCAAAACCAACCAACAAACAGAAAGCAAGAAAGATGAGACCAAAATTTAATATAGAGTCCTAATATTTCTTTCCCATACCCCTCATTGGAGAACACTGGTCTAGAAGACTGGGCCTCCCATGGTTGAGCTTTGCCCTTATGGAATTATAGCTCCCTGTAGGCACAGTCGACGACTGACCTGCATTCTGGGTCTGGGGTTGGGCTGGTTCTTACTTTCGGCCAGAAAACCACCCATCAGTGCCTGGCCACTGTCTGTGATCCTATCTGGAATTCACAGACACCTAAAGCCACTCTTCAGAATAGGGCAACCATGGTCAATCAGTTGGATTTTTATTTTTCAACCCTTGGCTTTGGCGTTGGGTAGATACTCTGCTTGAACGAATATTCCTCACAAAATATCTCACTGACACATAAAGAAAAGCTGGTTTATTTGGCCAGTGCTGGAGAACTCATGGACTAAGTCTCCAGTACATTCTCTCCAGAACTGTGTTACTGGACACAGTTGGCTGCATAGTCCAACCAGGCCATCAGTTATGAAGCACCAGTATTCTTGGCATCCTCTACTTCCAAGGCCAACATGTGGAGCCCATAAGCTGCATGAAAACAGTGTTTCCTTCCACCAATTTCTACTCCTTATTGCTGCAAATTAATTCAATCAACACTTATTGAGTGCCTACCTTGAACCAGACACAACAAATAAAAACTTATTTTTGCCAAATGGTTTGAGCCGACATAGATATGTGGGTGAAGAGACTCAGTTTATATGTAGAGCTCCCACTTTAAGAAAGTTATTTCACAAAAAAATGAATGCTAAGTAGAATTTTCATGCCCATCCCCTGCATCATCATGAGCATACATTAGCAACGAACAGCATGCTTCATTCCCGCATACGCTAATGAAAAATGATTGCTTGTCTTTCTAAAACCAAACCAATTATTCTTGTTTTTGTTGAATGGAAATTTAGCTTGTGTTTAGTGACAGAATAACTAAATCAGTCTTATTTGGAACCCGAGCACCAACGTAGATCTTGTCACTTTACTGACAGGAAGTGTAACCCAGATAGCTTATTTGATAAAACAGGGCTATTTTGGCTTTGAAACAAACAAACTCCACTCTTCTGACTTCACAATGAATGAACCATGTGCCCTCACCTCCATCTCTCTCTTTCCCTGGCGCCTGTCCTCGCGCAGCCCGTAACGAGGCAACATTTTACATAACCTACAATATCTGCTCCGAGCTGGTACACAAACGCCTACCTGATTGAATATCACCATTTCAGAAGTGCTGCCTAATCACATTTTTTCAGGCTGTGTGAGCAAAATAATGTTTCTTTAATTACGTGAACTCTTTATTTTTGATATTTTAATGACATTTTAGAAGATAGAACGGCCACTTCTCTTAGATCGGGTGGTTTTAATCAGGTGTGACAGCTAGTTATTTGATACATTTTTAAATCCCACTTGTATTTTCACACGAGTAATCTGGGACTTGATTTCTCCGTCCTGGGCCTGTAAAGGCAACTTGTGTTTCTGCCCATAATGAGCAAAATAATTGAACCAAATTAGCACTATCTATAATTCAGTGATAGCTTAGAGGCTTTATTTTTACTTTTTTTTAATGAAATTAAAAAGCACTTTCCCCCGAACCCTGCCCCAGAATAAATGTTAATAAATAAAGGTCAGTGAGATCAACATTCTTCATCGTGTCGGTCCAACATAGGTCCTCCTCTGGGGCTGCACTCAGCAGCCAGGCTATACACGTGGTCCATTTCTTCACTGAGCATGTCTTGTGCGGGAGAGCTGCTCAGACACACATGGGGGCTCTTTGACCTGGGTCAGGATGCGGGGGACCATTTAGTGCCTCTTAGATGTTGTTTGGGGATCACAGAGTATTAGCATGGGATACAACCTGGGCACGCGTTTGCCGTAAGTGCAGTAACTGTTAATTTTTTGTCTCTCTGGTATCTTGAACTGAGAGGCCCCCGAGGACAGGCCTGGGTTGCCTCTGCCTCATCGGACTTCAGAGCCTCACACTCAACGTTGTGTTGGAAGTGCTTGCCTGGAGGCCACACCAATAGTAAATGTTTTTGTAGAAGGCAAAGTATAAATATTGCTCAGCCTCCTGTTTGACAGAAAGAGATGAGGAGGCCCAGAGTGGACTTGAGCCCATATACAAAGCCCATATACTTGAATTCCATTCGCAAGTCCCAGGCTATTTAAATGGTAGTAAACTACCATTTACTATATTGGCCTTCTCCATAAAGCTGGTGGTCCAAACATCCAGTTAATAAGAGCAGGGACACCTGGGTGGCTCAGTTAATTAAGCGTCAGATTCTTGATTTCTGCTCAGGTCACGATCTTAGGGTCATGAGATCAAGCCCTGAGTCAGGCTTCGTACTAGGCACGAAGTCTGCTTAAAATTGTCTCTCTTTCTCTCTCTCTCTCTCTCTCTCCCCTTTTGCCCCTCCCCCTGCTCTCACTATCTTCATAAACAAATAAATAAAATCTTTACAAAATAATAATAGTAGTAAAGGCAACAGAACTGTCTTTCGCAAATGCTAATAGGCATATAAATCACCTACGGAGCCTGTTAAAAGGCAGCTTCTGATTCAATAGGTCCAGGGGAAGACCTGAGATGCTGCTAACCTGTCTAACGAGCTCTAAGTGACCCTGGAACTACCTGTCTGTGGACCACACTTTGAGTAACCAGGCCAGAGAATAAAGTGATTAATCCCACAGTCTCTGAGGTCAGACTGGCAAGGCTCAGAACTTGACTCTGCTACTTTCTGCATGCTACTCTAGGCCAAGCACAGCGCTGCTGCTGTTTGACAGGCCCTACACTGTAAAGTCCATGGAATACAAATAAACAAAGCAGGCAGTAAGGAGTAGGGGCAGACTGAGGCAACTGGAACGTTCATGTGCTTTCTGGGTAGTAGCTGCGGTTTATTTTGATTTGATTGTTACATCATGGGAACAAAAGTCCTTGCAGAGAAAATCTGCATCATTGATTTTATATTTGGGGAAGAAAAAGATGTAGATAGATAGACAGACAGAAAGGAAGACAGTTCAGTGATATCTCTTAATTTTTAAAAGATGGCAACTACTCAGAACATTTCAAAACACCTTGCAAGCCACCCATGGGCTGGTTCTTGCCTCTATATTGCTACTTCTTTACAAACATGTCCTTATTTCATCTTCAAAACAACCCCAGGAGGTGAGTATTTTTATGATTGTCATTTATCATCATGGAAACTGGCCTAGAGCCATTCGGGAGTACCTTCCCCTGCGTGCTTAGATAGAGGCAGTGCCAGGATGCGAGCTGGGAATGACTGATTCCAAAGCCCGAAGACTACACAGCAGTGTCGATCATCACCAACTCCTGCCCAAATCTCTGTTTCTCAAATGCCCCCGGGCCATGGCTGTTGTGCCATGTTCCAGCAAAAGGGAGCAAACACCCATGACCACTAAAAGTAGTTTGCAAATCCAGCTGGCCCAAAGATCAAACTTGTGACCTAGGCCTCCTGAGCACACTATCCCGTTTCTACCTCAAGCTCTGTCCTTATGTAATGTGAAGGTTAACAGAATGAAATAACTAAAAACCACCCTGAATCTTGGAACTACGAGCCACATTATGTCCATAGCCCTCAATCTGCCACGATGCCCACCTCACTGGGTTAGTGTGAGGGTGAAATGAGAGCTGAGCTTGTGAAGCAACTAAACCAGACGCGTAATCATGCTCAGTAAACAACCACCATATGTACACACAATCCTTGTAATCTCCAGGGTATCTCCCATAGGACCCAAACACGGAACCGGAATGTTCCTTGTATGTCAGGAGATCTGATTCACAGTGCACCTTTCTCAGTAGCTAATCAAGAGGAAATCTCAGGCCACTTGAGCAGTGCCTGACGACCCAGGGTAATGACTTCTTGTCTCCCTCTTTTGTCTTCCTTGCCCCCACCAACCTACCACTACAAAAAAAGCCTATGCTCAGGAGAGCAGAAACCTGGTCTAGATTCCGTTATGCCCTTGGCTTCCCCTCGGTCACATCACATAGGCTACTAGAGCCTCAGTGTTCCCAATTGAGAATGTACAATAATCTCTATCTCCTAAATTTTCTTCTGGTTTTTGTGGGAATCAGAAGAGATGATGTATGTAAAATGCCTGATACATAGCAGGCACTTTGCAAATTTAAGTTCCTACTTCTGCCCCGGCCAACCTTCTCCCAGAATGTCACCAGGTGAAGAGTGAGTAGATTATACCAAACCTACACACATTCTCTCTCCATGCTGTGAAAAAAAGCTTGCAGAGGAGGCAAAATTATACCACATTCAGCCCTGGACTGGGAATGGAGAACTTAGATGTCTGTTTATAAACAAACATGGAAATGCAAACTGTCATTAACCCCATTTTAAGGGCAGGGAAACAGAGGTTTAGAGAGGCTAGGTCACTCACACTGTGCTATCAAGGAGGACTCAGAGTCTCATTCCTCCGTGGGTACACACCAAGACAAGTCATTTTACTTCATCCATCAAATAAAGATCTCAGCAATATCCAATCATATAAGAAATTCATAGTTTTGTCCTGGCTTTTGGGGAGTCTTCCCCATCAGATTCTTCACTGAGACCAGACCAGGATGCAGCCCCTGTTGAAAAGGAGCCTAAGGCCAGTGGTTCGCCCTCCCACACACTTTTTCGTGGTGTTAAAGACAGGTCATGCTTGGTGATCTGCCCCAGTCTCCTTTCATGCTGGCCTGTGTGGACAGTTGGGTAGTCTCTCTCTTGGATCTCAACTATTTTCAAGTGGCTCAGATGTCCAGGATGGAAAGGGTCCTTTTGATACAGATCAAGTTCAGCTTTGATCATTAAACCATTCCTACTTCCCTGTGAATTTTCACCAAAGCGGGAAACTGAGCCAATGCATGCACGTCGGCTCAGAGGGTGGGTGCTAGGGATCAAGGCAGGAGAGAGGTTGGGGCACAGCTGTCTCCTCTAAGCTTCATGAAGACACCCTGTTAGGACTGCAATCCAGGGCGAAAAGAGGCACTTTAAATAGAAATCAAATACTGCTACCCTGTCTTTCTCCCTCTCCACTCCCTTGCAAACAAACGCATAAGGTTTATGATTGGATAACCGTTTGGTTTCATTCCAAGTGTAGAAATGGGTTTAGAAGACTTCAGTTTCCTGTCTCCTAACTTTCCTGACCACAAATATTTTTTATTGTAAGCCATGAAAGCAAAGGGTTATTTAATAAATTAACACTTCAAATGCCTTTGGTTCAACTCTCAGATAGTCCTAAACTCAATTATTGGCCTTCTATTAATTTAGCTCAGGCACTTAGACCTGCCTCGCCTGTCTCTTAATTCCTTCACCTAGAAAGCTTTAGTTCCTATCCTTGCTACATTTTATGGGTTTACAATACTTTATTCAATTGCTGTATTGTAATATTTCTGCCCTCCACCCCCATCCCAAATAATCCTTTATGAGGAAGTATAGACACAGCCCAGAATGCAGTGAGGTAAGCCCAGCAGTCTTTATAGCGTTTCACAAATTACTCTTGGCCTCAGAAATCACAAAATAATCGCATTAAACACACACACACATACACACACACACACACACACACACACACACACACACACACACATCCCCCAACCTAGCCCTTTGCCTGCAGGACAATGCATGGTTTTTTATTAAAAGAGGAATTTAAATTCCTTCTGTGCACAGACTGTTTTAACTAGAAAGACTTAGAAAATTAATTTTTGCCTATAATCTCTTATAGATAATGCTATAAAAATAGTTCCTCTTTAAGAAGCATATTTCATGCAAATATCAAAAAGTCTTTTATCTGTGTTCAAGATTTCTTGTTTTATTTCCGTCCCTTGTTTCCTTCTCACAGGAGAAGATCAGATTTTGGGGACCCTGGATCCCAAAACTCAGTGCTGGGAGGCAGAGCGTAAGGAGCAAGCCACAGGTCAGCCGGCTTGCCCTCTCACAAGCACAGAACCCAGTTCCCTGCTGAACTTCCTACTCTGTGCTGGGCCCCAGGCCATGCGATGGAGCTGCAGTGGGGGGGTGGATTCAAAAGGTAAGAGAGGCAGTGTTGCAGCTGGGAAGATCTCAAAGGCCAGGCACTGAGGTGCCTGTGTAGAAAGAGAGGGAAGAGCAAGAAATAGCATCTTCAAAGCAGTGTCACCCAAACCACCATCACTCACAAACTACCTTCAGGGTTTCTGCACATCTTAATACCGCCTGTATTATTATTTATTTAATATTTTCTTCAGACAATTCCCTTTTTTCCTTTAGGTCAGCCTCATCCTAAGCAATCGCTTTGGGTGAATGTCACTGTTTAATGAACTGCTCTATGTGTGTTTCCATTATACATTAAAAGAAGGACGTAGCCATTAAAATAATGTTTATCTAGGCGCCCCTAAAAATGGTTTCAGGTATACCACCAGGCATCCCCACAACACACTTTGGGAAGCCCTAATGTTCAGGACTGAATGTTTCTGTTCCCCCACCCCCACCCCAAATCCATATGCTGAAATCCTGTGCCCTAATGAGATGGTACTAGGAGGTGAGAGCTTTGGGAGATAACTAGGTATTGAGGGTGGAGCCCTTATGAATGAGATTAGTGCCCTTATAGACACAAGGGCTGGCTCTGAGTCTCTGCTCTCCACTATGTGAGAGCGCAGCGAGAAGGCAGCTGTCTGTGAACCGAGAATCAGGCCCTCACTAGGCATTGAATCTTCTGGCACCTTCCTTGATCTTGGACTTCCCAGCCTCTACAACTGTAAGAAAAATAGGTTTGTTGCTTAAACCACCCAGTCTATGATATTTTTGTTGTAACCGCCTGCATGGATGAAGACACCTGCCTTAAGACACAGAGGAAGACACCAGGAAAGGGCAGGAAGGAAAAAAAACTAGCTAGGACTCAGCATTTGTAGAAAAAGAGTTTCCAAACTGTGTCGGGTCGTGGATAGACTCCTCACCTGTACACATACTCCCCTAATGAAGCCCTGAAGTTGAATGTTCAAGGTGCCTTCCGTCCTTCTATTCCCAGAGCCCCGGGAGACCCTGCAAACTCATACTGTTTGACAGGGGATTGGGCCTGGAGAAATCTGCCCAAATCTATCCCAACCATGAAAACACCCCATCAGAGCACACCTCTTATCACTGTAGTCCACGGGATAAGCTCTCACTGGGGAGAGACCGTGCTCATTGTTACGCTCGCCATCACCATGGTACGTTTATGGCCCACAAAGGGTATGTTACCTACCCATGCCCCAAGTATTGGACCTTTTGATTTGCTAATTTTCGGAAGGCAGTTTCCAGATAGACAGCTGCATAGACACAATAGGATTGAGGCTTGTGTGTAATTCCTAGCATCCTGGGTGTAACTCCACCACCTCTCGTTCCACCTGTTGTGTTTGAGTAGTTGGGAATCTCTGTTTCAGAGCAATAATTCAAGAAATAGTGAGGTTATGGAGTCAAGTGCATTTCTTCCCAGACATTGACCAGATGTGCTATCTTGGGTCAGTACCGTAAATCCTGTAAATCCTGTAAATCCTGTGACTCCCAACTTCCATGTCTGTAAAATGGAAATAATGATCCATACTCATAACAGTTTTTTGGGGGGGGCTGGACAAAATGCCTAGTGTATATAAAAACATAATGCTTAGCACATAATTTGAAATCACACAGTAAATATATTTTTAAGATGACTATGCAGCCACTAGAAACGATCAAATCATCGTAAAGAAGACTGTAAAAGCAATTATCAGAAACTCTTACGGTGATTAAAAGATATTCCAAATATTCCGATATTCCAATTTTAATATATTCCAGTGTGTGCGTTCATGTGTATTCACTCTAATTTCACATAAGAAAAACTGTGCATATTTATGGACAAAGACAAATAAAACCAAACTAAAATAAAACCTTTTGTGCCTTAGAGCTTAGAGACAGTCTGGCATAGAAGTGAAGTCCTGAGTCCACTACACCGGGCTTTAATCCCAGGTAAGCCCCCTCCAGAATGTCATCATCGTTAAGTTACACAGTCTCTCTAAACCTCAGGTTCTGCTTCAGAAAAACAGGGATATTCATAATAGTATCTACCTAACAAGTCGGCTTAGCCAGTCTTAGTAAATTCTGGTATTGAGTAAATTTTCAAGAAATAGTAGTGATATTAAGGTCTTAAGATGACAGGTGATACCTCTTTACCTTTTATGAAAGGGTCTTTGTTCACCATCGAAAGTGTAAATAGCCAAATTACAACTACTTTCACTGTGTTTCTGTTGTTCAACCTCAAAGCTGTACTGTGGGAAAGAGCTAGAAGAGCAAAGGCAGGGCACCACCAGGCTGCCCGATCAATGCTGAGCCACGCCTGGGCAGCTTGTGACGAAACCAGAGGGACAAAGGTTCCCTTCCCACCTGGCACAGTCGAATAGGACGTAATGATCTAAGCGCTTTTTGTCACACGGAACAAATGCATCTGAAATATCCCTGAGCTGTATGTCTATCCCTGCCATTTCCAATTTTACTTCACAGCTACACTGGAAAAATTTAAACCCTCTTCAATTTAAGCTGCTTTTATTTGTATTCAGACTAAGATAGAGTGTGGGTGCCAGGGGATAACTTGACCATTAAAAAAAATTCCATTTGACTACATATATTTTTTTATCAATTTGGGAAAGCTATCAAAGCAGGCATTTTCACTTAAAAGCTTGGAAATAAAGCTGATATTATCTGGTTGGGGGAGGGCTGGGGAAATCACTACAGAAAAAAAACAACCCTTTTGTGTATCCAATTTCACATTGCTGTTGTCATGTACAGGATGTATATTCAAATGTGTTTGCATATTTCTAAACTGATCATACATCAAAATTAGAGCCATATTGTTCCTTTTACAGTGAAACTGTTTATATAGGAAATATTGTACCAAACATTCCCTGCCTCCACCCTGGGTTGTGACTGATTGCAGAGTGAGATAAAAGCACTTATGTCCACAAACAGGAGAAAAGCCTAAATGCATGCAAGAAATCAAAAGAAGGTGTGATTTTAACACAAACACTATTATCAACCAAGAAAAAAAAAGATGTTGGAGTTTATGTAAATTCAGAGGAAGCAAAAAGCTTATACTTACACACTGACAGACTGAAAATTAGGGGTTGGGTTAGATAACAGAATTCAGTTTGGTGCAGTTCACAACAGCTCCTGGATGGTGTTTTATTTCCACGTGACCCACAGAATTAGAGTCATTTACAAGAGACAGCTATGGCCCACCAAGGGGAATCCACTTTCTACTACACCATGGGAAACAGTGATAGAAAGCTAGCCCCTTGGTTCTTAAGCATATTCTCTGGAAGAGCTGGGCTGGTTTCAGTAAGTTCTCTTGAATTTTCTCTCCTCCACATTCAGCCATTTTCCCCTTCTTGCTCAAAAGCTTGCTCCAACTACAAAGTGGAGTGGGAAGCTGGCAATTATCCTATAAATCCAGGTTATATTGTTTGGTCAACAGAATTGTAGATTTGATGGAGCTTAAAGGAATTTTAGAGATTATCCCATCTTGCAGCTTTCAGACTTTACATATTTTGTCAATGAAATCATATGTAGAACCCCAACAGATAAATTAGATGTTAATGGTATTCCACCATAAATCTATTTTAAAAGCAGGCAAGAAAAAGTCTTGATTTTAACATTTAACCTTTTATATAATCGGCAAATCATAATGATAAGACTGATTTGATAAATATAAAATATTGATATTTAGATTTACAAATGACAATCAACAGTCTTACGTCTGCCTCAGCATTCAATGTGTTGCTTTGGAAAGCATCATTTCTCACACAAATAAACAGTGTAAAAAAGTGGACATTTCACATTTTAAAAGTACAAACAGAAAGCCTGATTTTAAAAATGTCAAATGTTGAGGTGCCTGGGTGGCTCAGTGGATTAAAGCCTCTGCCTTCAGCTCAGGTCATGATCAGTGTCCTGGGAACAAGCCCTGCATGGGGCTCTCTGCTCAGCAGGGAGCCTGCTTCCCCCTCTCTCTGCCTGCCTCTCTGCCTACTTGTGATCTCTCTCCTCTCTGCCAGATAAATAAATAAAATCTTTTTTAAAAATGTCAAATGTTGGGGTGCCTGAGTGGCTCAAACTCAAGATCATGAGTTCAAACCCCATGTTGGGCTCCATGCTGGTCATGGAGCTCACATTAATAAATAAATAAATAAATAAATAAATAAATAAATAAATAAATGTCAAATATCAGAGGACACTGTATTCTAAGGCCTTCACAAAAACAAGGTAACCTGGCCACATAAATAAAAGGTCTGATAGGCTGTAGCATGTAGAATTTAGGAGAATATGGTTTTTGTTATTATAATTCTTAAAATTGAAAAGAAATCTACTTTAAAATAAAATTCAAATTAAATGGCTATAAAACTCTTGCATATGGTTTGAAAACTGCTGATCTGGTTCAACATTCATATTTTAGAAGCAGGGAGAACATGTCCCGGAATTGAAACAACTGGCCCAGGGATGCAGAGTAAAGCAAGTGGCAAACTCCTTCAGTTCCCCCTCCTCTTGCTTCTCCCATTTCTCCTTCTCTGTTGATTGTTTCTGGAGCTCGAATAGGTTTAGTATCTCCCAAGTCAATAAAATAAACAAAACCTCAATGGCCCAACACCTCAACATATTCATCATATTATTACCTGCCTTCCTACTCCCACTTTTTAAGTCTCTTGAATATCCTCAAGTGCCATCTCCTCTTCAGTCATCTCTCGTGTGACCACCTCCCCTCCCACAATTCCCAGAGTCTACTTTCCTTTTGCTCAACTTTATTGTCTGTCACCTACACTGGATTGCTAACTATATTGTGACAGAAATTTTTGTGTGTTTTGTTCATCGACACATCCTGATTACCCACTCACAGTAGGTGCTTAATAAATATTTGTTCAATAAATTAATAAGTCATGTCAGGGTCCCTATCATTTGTGACTAAAACTGATTATCAAAAATCTCTAAGGGCGGAGTACTATTTTCAAATAACCTTCGATAAAGGACTGAAAGGGAAGGGATCTGGTTGGTCAAAAGCAATTGTCCAGTAAGAATCATTATAAGCATAATCATTTAATGGCTCTAGAAACACTTGTATTGTAAGAGACCAAGTTTTAAGCCAGCTGTGGCACTCAAAGTCTTCCTCAGTCTGGGTTTTATTGGTGTAGATGACACATGCTTCCATTTCCCATAAGTCCTGAAATTTGGAGCTTATATATGCCCTTTTAATGTTACCTGTCAACCTGCCAGTTCATTTTCAAGTTCATCTCTTTCATGCCAAATGCAGCCAACAGAACCAAAGTATACTAGTAATATTCTGTTTCCAAACTCCCATACTTCCAGGTAATTGCAGATGACATCAGATTAGCAGCTTATGATGATAAAGATTTATTTCCCACTTGTGCTGCATGTCCACTGCAGGAAAACTGCAGCTCCATCCCATGAGTCTTCTTTATTCTCAGACATAGGCTCAGGGATCCTCACCTTTTGAGGACATTGCATTCTCATGGCAGAAGGCAAGAAAGCAATGGTCCCTAAAGCTTCTGCTCAGACAGAAAATGCAACACTTCTGCTCATGTTTCATTGGCCAAAGCAGCTCACATGGCAAAGCCTGATGCCAATAGTTGGAATGCATTCTTGCCATGGAGAGTGAGGTCCTGTAGAGGAAGAAATCCTATAATGATAAGAGCAGTTAAGGGCGTAATAACTATTTGAGGAAAGAAAAAGTAATAATACTGTCCTCCACAGTGACAGTTTGAATATTGAGAATGAGAGGTAGAGCAGAAGATGACACCATTCCTCCAGTTGAGAAGTATAGATGGAAGAGCAAGTGGTGAAGATAAGGGTGATGGGTTACATTTTGAATATGTTGAGATATTGCTGGCTGTGCCATTCCTGAACAGAAATGCTGGTTTGACCCCTAGTTATACTATACTAACTTGGATTTGAAAGATGGTAACTGTGCCAAGCTACAGTTCTAGAGTTATCTGCATGCAGATTGTGGATGAAGGCACATGAGTAAATGAGGTCTCCCAGGGAGTGTGAAGGAAGAAAGAGGTGAAGACTGAGGGAAGCACGTTCTTGGAACTCCCAATTCAGCTGTCAGCAGTGGAATGAGAGGGTACAAAAGAGACTGAGAAGAAGAAGAAGGAAAATATCCAAGAGAGGCCCATGGAAATCAAGGGAAGAGAGATTTGGGGCACTTCGAAACAGCATCGAAATACTAGTAATTGATAACTACTGAATGCTTAGTAGGTACCAGTCACCATTTTAAGCTCTTCAAACATATTATCTCAATTAATATCCACAACACCATAGGATGTAGGTTCTATTTTGTACATAAAGAAACTAAAATAAAGAGAAGCTGGATGACCTCCCCATCCATGGTCACACAGTAAGTGAGGGAGGAGTGATGTGGAACTGAAGTGTATAACTCTAGAAACCACTCTATTTCAAAGGTTATGGAGTGGAGAAAAAGAGTGAGCTTGATTGTCAAAAGCTGTTGAGTGGATGAAGGGTGAGGAAATGGAGGTGTGGGAATCCAAAAAAGGAAACAATCCCTTTTGACTGAGCTGACCAGGAGAAACTTCATGATATGGGTACTAAAGGATGAACATTATCAGACATTCTTCCCTTCCTTCCTTGTCTCCCCTCACCCTTCTTTGTCAAAGCTTTAGTTCAGAATTGTGATCTTGGTTTTTGGGTTTGTTTGTTTGTTTGTTTGTTTTTTAGATTTTATTTATTTAGTTATTTGACAGAGAGAGTGAGAAAACACAAGCAGAGGGAGCAGAGCGAGAGGGAGAAGGAGGCTCCCTGCTGAGCAAGAAACCGGATGTGGAGCTCCATCCCAGGACCCCAGGATCATGACCTTAAGCTGAAAGCAAACACTCATGATTGAGCCACCCAGGCGCCCCAAGAATTGTAATCTTCTAAGAACTCCATCTAAAGAGAATTTTTTCAACCCAAGTAGGTTGTCACTTCCCTGTAATGACCATCCTCCCTTTGGACCTTGTGGCAGATATGGTTGGCTGGTTACCAGTGTTTCCTCTTCTCCTTGCAAACACAACTACATTTCCCAGCAAGCTTTGCAGCAGATGCAGTCATGCAACTGAGTTCAAACAATTGTATGTGGAAAGTAATGCTGTATTCCAGGCTTGGCCCATAAAAGTTCCCTCATGCCATTCCCCTGTTCTCCTCTCTCTTTTGTCTGCTTCTTTTGATGCCCAACATGAACTGTACTAAGAAGCCACATGTTCAGGATGGCAGAGCCATCCTGGATATCCAAATGACTGCATGGAGCAACCACCTATCATTAATAATGGGCAACATCTGGATGAGTGCATTGCATGACCAAGAAACGTTTATGGTATTAAACCTCTAATATTTTAGAATTTGTTCCAGCAGGTGTTACACCCCTAACCATTACCGCAATCTTTCTCTATGACAACCACCTTGGCTTTCCATTTCTTGAATACCTTTGTGTTTTCCTGGGCACTTTGTGTACATCTCTAAACCTTTATACGTCATAAATTGTACAATCTCGAGAGAGCAGATAACAAGAAGGTGAAATTTAAGTGTCTTTGGAGGAAGAGATCATATGTCTACATGGGTGTTTGACTGTAAACTGCTCCCCTTTTTCTTTATAAAGAAGATGTCTTAGTCTATAGACGAAGAAGACCGTGGAATAGACGTGGCCTAAATCTCTTTGTAGCCTAAAGGTCTATTTTAAAGGTCTGCAGTGACAAGGGTGTCACCAAGAGCATGCAGTGGTGCACTGATAAGACGTCAGTGAGAACGCACACTGATGAAATGGAAGGGTCACCAGATTCAGAGTCAGATCACCTTATTCTAGTTGCATGACCTCAGGCATGTCCCCTAATTGCTCCATTCCCTCATTTGTAAAATAGAGATAAAAATATCTACTTTGCGGACAATTTTGTTTATTCAACCAAGATTGATGAAGCACCAGAAAGGTTGCCTTGCCACATGAAGGGAGCACATATGTATATGGGGAGGTGTTCTGTGAGCAGAAAGAACTTAACATTTTTTTAAAAGATTTTATTTATTTATTTGACAGAGAAGCACAGTAAGAGAGGAAACACAAGCAGCGGGAGAGGGAGAAGCAGGTTTCCCGCTGAGCAGAGAGCCCAATGCAGGACTCAATTCCAGGACCCTGGGATCATGACCTGAGCTGAAGGCAGACACTTAATAACTGAGCCACCCAGGCACCCCAGCACTCAAGAATTGTCAATGACTGTGTTACCGTATCTCTCTACTAGGTTCTCTAACTGTGTTCCCATATCTCTCTAATTAGGTTTTGAGTCTGTGCTCAAAACCAGTAAGACAGAGAAGAATATTCAATATCATTATACCCAAAGGATTATAATCTGTCTTGGAGACTGCAGAAAAGGGTTGTATAAAAGAGTTTTATAAAAAGGGTTTTATAATCTGTCTTGGAGACTGCAGAAAAGGGGACAAAGCCCCCATGTCCCACTTTGTTCTTTCCTCACATTAGAAACACAGGTTTCATTCCCTGCTTCCTCTGTGTGAACCAGCATCACCGACATTCGCCCTCTTGCTCTTTTATAGATTCTACCCAACCCCAGTACATCTGATAGTCAAGAGACAGAATTGCAGCTAATGGTGAGCAGGAAGCAGAGCCCATCAGTCCAAGGTACCATGCCAACTCACCCATGGGGTCAGGATTTCACTTGCCATGGCAGCTCCATCCGCATCAGGCAGGCACAACTCATTTGCAATTCTTGCTAGATTTCAAGGCCATGTAAAAGTATGGAACCAAGGAGCTTTACTCTGTCATGACCATCTGCCCGTGCCACCATGGGCATTGTCCAAGAAGGTTGTCTTAGATTTGGGATCACTGAATGTCAGGACAGGACAGGAGAAAGAGGTTGGTAGGTAATTTTCTGACTCATTTTTTTTTCCTGTCCAGAAAACATTTCAGATTCTGAAACAGTTCTGCAGCTAAATAGCTACAGAAAGTTTGTAAGGCACCAAAGCAAGTGTCACAACGCAAGTGACTTACTGTCCAATCTTCAGCATCCTCAACTGTAAACTGTGGGATATAGTATTTTGTTTTTTCTGCTGCACAAGACTGTTGTAAAGCACAAATGAAATCATTTCCACAGATGGTGGAGATACTATTGTGAATATCTTTATCACTATCTTACTGAAGACCATCACCAAAGACCCTGAAATCATGTCATTGACAGGACATCTTCTCAGTCAACCATCCTGGATATAAGACTACATTACTTCATGTTTGAAAGATGCAGAATCTCTGTGGAATTCAGGCCTTGAATAATAGTAAAGTCTCAGGAATTAATCAAATCTGCAAATTCAGAATATATCACTCCATGTAGGGAACTAAACTAAACGTGCCTTTGCCCCAGTTACAAAATAAGGACTGAGTGTATAAACAAGGATTCAAGGAGAGTATTGACCCCACTCTTGAGTTAATCTTCAAAGCATTTTGCTCAGAACTTTAAGAAATATTTTCAAAGCAACATCTTCCTATAAATAAGTAATACAGCAATTCAGAAATATTTTTACTGCTTTGTTATGGCAAGTCCCACAAGGGCCTACTCATGAAGATTCTGTTCACTGAGATTTCTTAATTAAAAATGCATTTGCTGAAAATATTCTATAATTTATACTTTATAGCAAGAATAAAAATTACCTTTTATTGAGGGCCCACTGGGGTATACATCATCTCATTTAACCCTTAGGACAACATGACAACTCCCA
This sequence comes from Procyon lotor, assembly GCA_028646535.1. Classification (NCBI taxonomy): domain Eukaryota; kingdom Metazoa; phylum Chordata; class Mammalia; order Carnivora; family Procyonidae; genus Procyon; species Procyon lotor. Next base: position 17,107,237 of record CM053617.1, read on the forward strand.
GATATATTGTAGAAACTATTCTTTTCTTTTTTTTTTGTACCAGCAGGAAAGTCTGGTTTGGGGAGTTTAAGTAACTCATCCAGTGTCCTAAAGCTAGAAAATGATAAAGCAGGGATACAAACCAAGGATTATATGATTCTAAAGCCCTTTTTCCTAGCCATTTTTCTATTTTGTCTCTTAATTCAGATGACCTCTCATCCAGTTAAGCCAACTTAGTAGGGACTTTGCTTCAGTGAAATATGCTAAAAGGGTCACCCTTCACATCATCAGCTGGCATGTTTCTAGAAAGAAGCAGCCGAACTGGATCAAATCTTTATTAAGTCCATTGGTCCCAGCTGGGTGTCATCATCCATGGATGACACAGGAAGTCTGATACTCATGATCATGACTTCTAAGTTCCCCTCACTGTCAATATACTGATAAGTTTAAGAAATGACCTGTGTAAGGTCGCACAATCACCTAGCCACTGGGACATGGACATAGCAGGTTAACTCAGGGCCTATCAGGCTCATCTACCATCTTTTCCTTGACCCTCTGCTGACATTGCACCCTGCATCAGCCCTGGCACTTAGAAGGAAGGACAAGAAACATTAGTCTTTCTCGATCCTTCCCAAGAAAGAAAAGAGACCCAGCTGGAAAGGGCAGTGCAGTTGTTTCACAGTAATGCAGGCTTGAGAGGGAGCTGGCCCCAACATAAGGAATGTGCAACTCTATCCGCTGCTGATTTTCTCCCCAAAGAGAGACCCTGTGGAACGTAAACTTCAACCAAGAATTGGATTTTCCTTACAATGTCAACAATTACTTTGTTATTAAAGAAAAAATCTGGGAGGGAAACAGCAGATGGGCACATCTGACAAGAGACAGGGAGGAGGGAGCAGTGTTCCAGGTAGTGGAGAAGTTGTTCAAGGACAATTTGTGTGTGAAAATACAACCCCTATAAATCTGCCAGAGCCAACAGGACTGAAGACGAATCACTTACAGAAATGTGTCGTCTCTCCCCAGCAAAGCTGACCACGGACTTAATTTAGGTGCACGCCCTGTTTGTACTGGGTTTCAGATATTTTTTTAAGTGAGGCATGGGCAACAAAGAAGTAAATTGATATCGGTCCCCCTGCCTTGCCCCGTTAATAGCGTCTTTTGCCTCCTGGTATTTTTAGAGCTTTGATTCAAAATATAAAAGTCTATGCCATAATCCAGATCAGCGAGCATATCATTGCCTTGGCAGTAGAATACTGGCCTAAGAGCAAGAGAGCCAAATTTTTGTTCCCAATGCCATCATCAACTTTCTTGTTCTTGTCGGCATGACTAAAAAGGATGGAAGAGCTGATCCATTATTTAGCCAGTCGAGAACTGCCTAAGCAGCTCATTCAACCCATTAGGATATAACTCACATTAAGGCAGAGATTCTTTTTTTTCCTCATTCGTGCCATATTCCCAGTGCCTGAACCATGACTAGTTCATAGCAAGAGGTCAATCATTATTTGTCACATTAATAAATGAATCATCCATCCATTTATTCATCCTTGATGACTAATGCAAAATAGATATGGGTTTCCTTTCCATGGAATTGCAAATGATACTCATTATCTCACTCAACTTTCTCCCTGAGACATGGGTAAACATATTTCCATATTACTTTAACTACTGTTCCACAATTTTGGAATAGGAGTTCCCCTCTGGGACTGTCTTGTACCAACGAATACTTCCACTTAATTTTCATACCTACCCCTACCAACTCTTTAGTAGTGGCCTACTTCCTTAACTTCATGTGCTCAGCAGCTTGGATAACATAAGTTACAGACAATTAAACAGAGTGTGCTCAGAATCATTGCTCTCTGGATTATCAGATTACAGTTTTATTCCAAACATATTTTCTTAAGATGAATGATCTATCAGCTTATTATGGGAGGTTTTAAAAGAGAGACTTCTGATCCGCCCTTGGCTAAGTCACTTCCATCTCCTCATTTGGAGAGAAACACTTGGACCAAATCAGAGACCAAATCAGAGGTTCCAAGATGGCAATACTCACAGTGGATGGAAACCATGGACACTTTCTATTTGTTCTACATGGAAGTTTTTGTGTTTTTCTGTGTGTGTTGGGTGGGAGGTGGAGAGGTGAGGGTGGAGGCTGGGAGAAGAGGTAGGGAAGTTTAGTTGCTTAGTTGCCAAGAAATAAAGACATCATCACATAACAATCCAAAAATCCAAATTCCCCATCTTCTCTTTGGAATTCAGATGTGGCAACACTGGGTCTAAAGTCTCACATTATTCCCTTTTGAGTTTGATCTCCCTGGTTCTCCCAGTTTGATCTCTCTGGTTTAGCAAGACTTCAAATTCTGACCCACATCACTCCTTAATGCTAACCCCTGAATTGGGTGATCTCTGAAATCCCTTCGATACTGAACATTCTATTATTATGGAATTCTATGCAACACTGTCAGTTGGTATTGGTTCTCTAACAAGCATTTGATGAGAGTCTGCAATGGGTAAAACTCTGTGTTGTCACTTATATGACTTACTTACTTTTTAAACCCTGGGGACACCTGATGCTCTGAGTCTGTTTCCTCATCATTAATGAGGGGAATGGCTGCTAAACAAGAAACTCTGAGGCCCAGATATCCAACCTGCTGGCCTCACTTGGAATGTAAAGCTAAAGGATTAGAATGCTATCTCATAGCTGCTTCTCAAATATGCCCAGATATTAACTTTGAATGACTATAAACCATAACAATTTGCTCATTGACTTTCTTCTAGTCAATGAAGTAGATAGTGTATGTTGTAAGCCAGTACATTTTCCCCATGGAACTCAATAAAGCTATTTTTATTTTGAGTAGAAAATAAAAACAGCCCATAAATTTTGTTTCTTTTCTTTTCTTTTTTTCTGAATAATCTCTTCCATTTCTCAAATTCTGTGATCCTGTTTTGGGTTTTTTTTTTTAATGTCTTTCTTCACCCAGAACAAAATACTCCAAAACTGGAGATATTCTACAAATATCATCTTGGTAGAAAGGAATAACATGGAAATTGCCTAAATATGCTCTACATGTTTTCCAATACAATTACCTTCTGGCCTATAGGAGTCCTATAACGTAGATAACACCATCCTACTACTTACTGAGAGGACAGTAAGAGTTAGAACTCAGTGTGGTCTGATTAAAAATTCCAAGCTTTTCCCACCATCTGTCATGGTCCCCTAGTAAGGTCTATCTCCCAAACTGTATTTATTTTGGCTATGTTCTACTCATTGCAAATGACACTGATTTTTCTTTTAGTCATAAAAAGTTTTAAAAGTGAGTCACTATATATAAATAGCAATGGGGAGGGGGGAGGGAAATACAGGTGGCAAATTGAAAAACCAAAGATCAGAAAGAAATGCCAACATCTGAAGTTGGAGAAAGACTAATCTGAAGGAGGAGGTGTGTTACCAAAGCTCTTGGGAAGACTTACTCTAGCTACAAGTTAATGAAAATCTCTCCCCAGGGAGCCACCATCTTATTAGCTGGATGTGGAAAAAGACCAGAAATAATGAAGGGTCAACAAAGAGAGATATTACTCAAAGAAGAGATCTCTTTTTGTCTTTGTATTGTTTCTCACTTCCTCCTCCATATACCTCTGTCCTATCTTTTAACTCCACCCCACCCAGAGCCCATTATTTTTCTATTAAGAAGTGTATGCATCTTTAAATCCCACTTAATTGGTCACTGATAAATCTGACTCCCCTCTTGAACACTGAAGTCACTCAACTAGAGTAAAAATTTTCTTGTCTCCTTAGTAGAGCAAATGGAAACTATCTGCATAAAAATAATAAAATAGATAAATAAAAATTCTTTCTGTAAGAAAGAACATTAACAGGAACACAAAGTAGAAAATGCCAAGTGTTTAGCAAGGCTTCAGCTTCATTTTATTTAAATGCTCCATTGTTTGTAAAAAATTCTTAATAGCTTGCAAATCCAAATTTTCCACTACCAATTTTATCCTTGGCCACTTGGCAAGCACTGGCTTTTTTTTTTCCCTTTTCTGCCTCTGTTACCCCATGCAGAATTTAGAGATTTGGATATGTGAATCCGGAATTATGAACCACTGCAATAAAAATATCATCTCTGTGCTGGGAATAGCCCTAAGAAGCATCAGGACCTAGACTGCTACAAATTACTGGGAGCAGACTATCTCTCCACCCTACTATATAACAGAGATTCAGAACACACAAAGAATAGAGACACCAAATCTCTAAGGGTAGTTGATCTGTAGTGAAATCCTTTTATAATTTAGTACACACAATTGCATCTAACTTTTATACTAACCATATATTACTCATTGCATAATGATTGCAGGATTGAAAATGTATGACAAATGTGCTATAACTGTCCTGGCCCCCCACCCACCCCATGGCAGACATTACTAATCAATCGTGGAATCAACCTGTTTCCTGTTAGATTAGCTTTGGGGAAGGAGGGCCAGAAAGAGTGTCCTGATTAACCCTTTCCCTCATAATAAAATCCAGCTTTCTAAGGACTGATATTTCCATGACTGCCAAAATGAAAGCCTCCCCTTTTATAATGCCAGATAAATATCATTCAAATCTTCCTCTTTGGGTTATTTCAGAAATCCCAAGCAGTTCATGAACACATTCTTTCTTTTGTCAGATCTTAATGCAATGGGTTGAGTTTCAGCTTTGGCCAGGTTACTGCCCTTGAGAAAATTGAAGCTGCCTGTCTATGTCCCTCTTAATGAGTTACACTTGCATTCTAAAGGATGTGAGTAAAAATCCTGACTCAAACTTAAGTGACCCATTTTTCTTCCTGAAAAAATTGTTTCAAAGATCAAACCTCAGGCAATTGCTTTGGGAAAACTTGCCAGAGTAAATACTTTTCAGCATATTAATATTCCCCCTTGGTACATGCTATCCTCATCTCCCTATGCCCACTTCCACCACTCAGGCTTTTCCTTAGTGGGTGTCATTTCCAGGTCTTTGGCTTCATTGATCATACATGAATTCTAGTTCTTGGCCACCTATCCTTATAATAGCAATATTCTCTGTGACATTGGATTTGGCTTATGGTTTAAAATAATGCCCAATAATGCCTTGGATAAGAGCTTTTTCACTTCTCTTATCTTACTTTGCTCTCATAATAGTTCTATTAGGTGTGAGCCATTTTGTGTCATTTGTCCCATTGGCAGATGACAGAATTGAGGCCCTGAGAATATGTCTTAGTGATGACCAAAGTCTACAGCCCATATCTCCTGCATCTCAGGCTTAACCTAGAAACCAGTTAAATCCTTGCACAGAATACGTTCTAGACTTTTCCCACTGGACTTTCCAAACATTTGAAGCTTCATGTATTGAAAGCTTAGTTGGGTAGATTGTGTCTAACTTTAAATCACTAAGCTTCTCTCCACTGAAATAAATAGGTTTGCACCACCCTAGCCATTGCTGTTGTTTTCCCCACTGTTGTTATTTAGTAGAGTTCCCATCCCCAGAGAGAAGAACAATGGAACTATTCCCAAGAAAAGCAATATATACTGCCTATGGAGTTCCAGGAACATTGAAATAATTCTCAGTTGATAGCATTAGAGAATTCTTCATAGAAGAGGGGCCCTTGAGTTGGGTTTTAATAAATGATGAGGAAAGGAGAGATGAGTAGAGGCATTCCAAGGAACATAACGGTCATGAACAAAACTTCATACCAGTCATGAAGGTTTTCCTGTCTTTTCAAGATTCTGGTTCCCACTGTTTGGGATGGAATATTAAGGATCATCAATAGCAATAGTAAAACAATTCCTCTGTGTCTGAAGGTGCCCTGCATTTAGACAGAGACCCAAAGGCACTAGGCACATTTTCTTTGTAACCGGTCACTGATTCATTACTTGTCCTTTCGACCAAGTCACGTATCAGTGGCCCATTCTCTGATGGACACAATTAATGTTTTCTCATTCTCATACCTAGTGCTATAGGAGACAACTTGGGAGAGTTCTCCTTTCCACCATGCTCCCACCCTCAGGGTTCCACTGTTTAGAAGTTCTAAAGTTCCTACGGCATTCAGTACTTCTGTATTTCCCATCTAAGTAGTTGAGAGAAACAGCAAGATCTCAAAGGAGGAGACTCTTCAGGCTGTAGAAGAGAACATCAAATGTTCATAGAGAGGAACTGGGAAGGTGAGGGATGGGTGCAAAGCCAAGCAAAATTCCCAAATTACCAAAATAAATTGAATTGACCTGCTCTAGGCTCCTCCTCATATCAGATACCCCTTGTATCATGTCCAACTTAAAGAAAAAAATCCACCAGGAAAGCACTTTCTATTTGGTAGAAAATTTAACTGGCCCATCAAAAATCACACGATATAGTTTTTTACCCATGCTAGATCCCTTCAGGTCTCGATTTGTAATAATGGATGGCTTAATTTTTAACCAGTAAACTTATCCTCTTTGGGGGGTTAACTAGCTAATGCGCCATTCCCCAGGAGATGGTGCCTTAACACCAAAGGGTCAACTTTATTTTTTTTCTTTCTGAATCTTAAAAATTATTCACATCCCTTTCGAAGCTTCCTCCTTTGTGACTTTGAGCAAGTTATTTAATCTCTCCTTGCTTCAACTGCTAAGAAGGACTGCTGATAGTGCTTCTATCATAAGAGTTGTAAAGATTAAAAGAGATAATTCATTCAAGGTATTTAGTGGAGCTCCTAGCACATAATGAGTGCTCAATAAATATTAGCTATTAATTTCACTTTGAAACTTCTCCAGTTATAGTCACTGCCTGTTCTGAACATTTGCAAAAGTTTGCCAGTGACTAAGGCAAGGAAGGCTGAGCACTTTCACACACGAATATGAGATATATGTAAAAATATATATATTACATTGTAGAAATTCTCAAACTGCCAAAAAGTACAAAGAAACATAATTGCCTCAATTCTACTATTGACATAAACTTGTCAAGTTTTAAGTTAAAAGCGTTTCCTTTTTAAAACAACAGTATTTTTAATATCTTCCCATGTCAATAAACATGTTTCTATTACATTCTTTTTTTTTTTTTTTTTTTTTTTTTTTTTTTTTTATTTTTTTTTAAAGATTTTATTTATTTGACAGAGAGAAACACAGCGAGAGGGAACACAAGCAGAGGGAATGGTAGCGGGAGAAGCAGGCTTCCTGCTGAGCAGGGAGCCCGATGTGGGGCTCGATCCCAGGACTCTGGGATCATGACCTGAGCTGAAGGCAGACGCTTAACGACTGAGCCACCCAGGTGCCCCTCTATTACATTCTTAATGTGTCCGTATCTTTCTTTAACCGGGGTAGTGCCATGATTTTTATAGCCAATCCTCTATTTCCACCACTCATGTTTCTTCCAAATTTGTGTTATTTTAAACAATGTTCTGGTGTAAATTACATATTCCGTTTTGTGACCTTACCCAAAATTTTCTTTAGCATAAATTCAGAGATGGGGAGTTTCTGAGTTTGAGGGTATGCTATATCGAAAGGATGTATTTTATTTCCTGCCAAATTGTCTTTCAGAAGGACTATACAAATTGGCACTCCACTCCTTGGGGCAAATTCCATTCTTGTATTTCCAACCCATCACTGGCTACTCTAAAATCTTTGCCAGGTTGATATGTTGTAAATATAATTTCATTTTTTTATTTCTGTTTTTTTATCAAAAATAATGAAGAAAACAGCTAAACACACTCATTCATCAAATATATGAATTTTTTCTTCTGTGACTTCCCTGACAATGTCATCAAAGAGATGGTAAAATATGCATGAAGAGCACAAACCCTGGACCAATGACCTGAGTTTGAATCCAGGCTTTATCTCATTCTAGCTGTGTGATCTGAGGCAAGTACCTTCTCCTCTCTGTGGTGGTGCACAACAGACCCAGAGCCTTCATCTAAAATGTGGGGTTACATTAGCACTTACCAAGTACAAGCAGGCATTTAGGACATTTTTTTCTAAGATTTTTTATTTTTATTTTTTATTTATTTGACAGAGAGAGATCACAAGTAGGCAGAGAGGCAGGCAGAGAGAGGGAGAAGCAGGCTCCCCGCTGAGCAGAGAGCCCGATGCGGGGCTCGATCCCAGGACCCTGAGACCATGACCTGAGCCGAAGGCAGAGGCTTTAACCCACTGAGCCACCCAGGCGCCCCTAGGACATTTTCTGCCCGTTTTTCAATGGGTATGTTGGGCTTCTTTAGGTGGATCTGATGAAGAAGACAAGTCAAAGGATATCTAAGACAAGTAATGGCATAAACAAAGGCATAAAGGAACATGCAGTGTCATGCCAGCTCTTACATTTGAACCTTTCCAATATTTTCATAAGACTTAAAGAATGAAAAACAAACATAGTTTCATGCATTGTTTTTCACTTTGTGAAACCCAATTTAAACCAAATGGAAAAAAAAAAAAAAAGCCTTGACAAGTCTACAACATGAAATTTTCTTGGTCCCTACACAACTGTCCCCGTGGGTCTGGCAGCTACAAGGTTGTGTTGTCTTTAACCTGCAATGACGGTTGTTGAACAGGTATGATGAAGTGTGCCTACACTTGCTTCAGGATTCTTTGGGTCCTGGCCTCTGAATCTCAAAATGTAAATTATACCAAAATACCTCTCTTCTCCTTGTTATGCAGCACAAACGGGAATGTTTAGAACTCAATTTTTTGTTCTAATATTGTCCTCATGTGTGAGGACACTATGTAGAAAGCAGTCCCGGAAAATTCATGGAGAATCGAAAGAAACCTCAGACTTCATCTAGTTGAACCTTTTCATTCACAGTGAAGGTTCTAAACCACCCTAGTCACAACAGACTCAAGAATGTGGATGCAGAGAGCTCAGGGAACCTTCTAATCTTTGGAGTTGAGGAATAGTTTGTGTAATTTGTTTAAAAATGTGTACACCCAACCCCAATGTTGACAGATCAGCTAAACACAAGGAGCCACAATTACTTTACCCCATTTGCCCATACACCCTACCCTAGAATGGCTTGAGGCACTTTATGAAGGTGGAATGCCATACCATATATTTGAGAACACATCTGTCTAATGTGCCAAATCTGTCTTCCCAGAGTTTTGCCTTACAGAAATCATCCAACACCACTTCAAATCTCTGGGTCTCAGTTTCCTTCATAGGTAAAACAAGGGTACAGTCCTAAAATGCCTTCTAGAACAAACATTTCAGGAATTCACTTATGGAATCATGATTCCATTTATTCTATTTAGGCCTATATATCGACTCAAAGAATAGACTTTCCTGAGACAAGGTACTTAATGACAACAGAAAATCATCACCCCAAAATTACTATTACTGAAAAATAGCCCAAGGGGTCAGCAGAAATTATCATCCAAGCACAAGATACAATTCAGGGCTCCTCAATTCCAGATGATGAGAAGCCAGGTACATTCCAAATGGGCACTACTTCCAAAAATAAAAACACAGGTGCTAACTTAGGCAAGAGACATTTTCAAGATCATTTTACCTGACTTCACAAACAGGACTTTTCAATACTTCCAAGTAAAACTTTTAAGCTGCTTTTTTTTTTTTTTAATTAATTTTTATTAACATATAATGTATTATTTGCCCCAGGGTACATGTCTGTGAATCTTCGGGCTTACACATTTCACAGCACTTAATAGCACATACCCTCCCCATTGTCCACAACCCATTAAGCTGCTTTTAATACCATCCTCTCCATGATGTTTTCCCCAAGATACAGTCCCTGATTTTTCTCCCTGGTATCACAGTCTGGGATTCTCACTTCTTTTTGCACATTAGAATTCCATGCTTGTGGGGGAGATGTAAAAAATTCTTATGACTTGTGTACCTACCCTCAGAGATGCTGATTTAATTGATCTGGGGGTGTGACACCAGCATCATATCTTTTTTTTTTAAGATTTTATTTCTTTATTTGACAGAGAGATCACAAATAGGCAGAAAGGCAGGCAGAAGGGAGAAGTAGGTTTGCTGCTGAGCAGAGAGCCTGATGCAGGGCTCGATCCCAGGACCCTGAGATCATGACCTGAGCCGAAGGGAGAAGCTTTAACCCACTGAGCCACCCAGGCACCCCATCCAGCATCATAACTTAAAAACTCTTCAGATGAGCCTGGCATGCAGGCAAAGTTGACTGCTGCTTGTCTAGATGACTGCTGCTTGTCTAGATGAACTGGTCCCAAAGTGAGGTGCCTTCTCCATTGGCATGCTGAACAAAAGTTTAGGATGTCTTTTACACATATTTCAACTTCTTTATAATTTATATCTTTGACTATATTAGTATCTATTATTACATTTATAACAGATTAATGGCAAATGTATAATTTATAAACAAATACACATTTATCTGGTATACATTTTAAAACAAGGGTTTTCTGATAGAAGTATGTCCCTGGAAAGTTTGAATCTCAATAATTCATTGGGTAAGTAGACATTTCTAGTAAGTGGGCCTTTCTTTAATTATAGTCTCTGAGGTCTGTTTTTAGCTAACTTGTGTAGTGTTATCTGCCTTTCATTTGTGCATTATGTCTTGTCTCCCAAAGTAGATTGTAAATGCGTTTAAGGCAGAGAGACTCTGTCTCTTGCTTTTTACTGTTCCCTGTATTTCTTGGCATGGTGACCCATGGCTGTTCAACTTTGGGTAAGTCTTAGTTCCCTCACTCAAAAAATGTTGGTAATAATAGTACCAACTTCAGAGCATTTTTATGAAGGTTAAACTTGAGACACAGTTCCTAATATATATCGTGAGCTCAGTGAATGGGAATGATTTTATTACTTGTTTGTTGAGTTGAACTCTTATCTCATATACATGGGATACCAGGTACCATTCTAGAAAATGAGGAGAAAATGCATAAGATGCTTTAACAACAAAGCATCCTAGACATATAAACAAACATAAGGACGTATTATAGATACTCAGATTGGCACATGTATAAAATGCTATGAGAATATAGCTAAGGTCCCATCTTGTTTCATTTTTTCCCTCCCTACCCCCCACGACCCCCTGCCCAAGATGGAACTGGGGAGGGAGACAAACCTTAAGAGACTTTTAATCTCAGGAAACAAACTGAGGGTTTATGGGGGGTGGGGGGGGGACATTGGGGAGGGTATGTGCTATGGTTAGTGCTGTGAATTGTGTAAGACTAATCATTCACAGACCTGTACCCCAAAAGCAAAATACATTGTATGTTAATTTTTTTAAAAAAGGGGGGAGGAAGAACATAGCTAAGGGAACAATTTTTCCTAGGGCCTTGAAGCAAGAATAGGAGTTTTCCTATAGAAAAGAAAGAGGCATAGGCTTGGTAGAATAGCATAAGCAAATGCAGAGAGCACTGGTTCTCATAAGTGTTGTCAGGGGAACTGTGGGAATTCTTGACACCATTTTACAGGATCCACAGGGTTAAAGTAATGATCATAAATAATTATTTGCTTTTTTCCACTTGCATTCTCTCTCAAAAGTATAGTGGCATTTTCCAGAAGCTACAGACTTGGGTTATTCAAAAGATTGAATGTAAAAGCAGCTATGAGAATCCAGCTGTCTTCCATTAAAGAGATTTGTAAAATGTAAAACAATGCTTCTCTTTTCAGTAAATTTCTTTGTTTTGGAAAATACAGTTATTATTTATATAACAAACATGTTATGCCGACATGTAATGAGTTTATTATTATTTTAAAATGAGTTAATGAATATTTTTAAATTTTTTCTAATATTTCAATTATAATTTGTAGCATGTTAAATATCAATGTGTGTGTATATCTATACACACACAAAATCACCATAAACAAAAGCTTTTTGAGGTCCTCAACAATTTTTAAAAGTGAAAAGGGTCCTGAGACCACTAGCATAAAAGCATAAAATTGCATGGTCTGTCCAAGGAATAAATGAATAAATGAATACATGCAGTTAGCTAGCTGCTTCCAGTTCTTTTTGGAAGTAGACAGAGTATAAATTATAAATATATATATCATGCATTCATACACAATGAATCTGATTATCATATCCTCTCAGCCCATGAATAACAGATAAAATATACCAGAATGCTGAAAGAGTTAACCTGAATTTATTGGTGATTTTTGGAAAGGATGGGGGAGCAGATTTAGTTAATCCAATGAAAGTCATCGCATATAAATTTGCAAACTAAAATACTCCCTGGGCTGAGGTCATGTGTTTAATTTTAGCTAGCAGGGTGAATATGTTTGGGTAGGTATTTATACTAAGTGGTGGACTGAGCTGGAGATAGGTTTGGCAGTGGAAACAGTGATACAACCTTTATTATTTTCAATGCAAAAAAAAAATGAACTATTAATGTGATGTTCTGGTTGAGAATTTAAACTCTCAAAAAATCTGGAAATTCAAAGTCATGGTACCCATAGCAACCATAACTCTGCCCCCTTGCATGCCCAGTGTGGAGTATTTTGTATTGCAGTACATGCTGTGAAATCTATGCCTAAATGTGCTATATAGCAGAGTTACAGTTGCTGTGGGAACTGTAACTTTGAATTGCCTGCCTTTTGTGTCATTAAACTTTCAGCTGAAGTATTGCATTAAAGGAATTTTTTTTTCCTCCACTGCGTTCCCTCATTTAAAAAAAAATTGATTGGGCATTTTTTTTAAAGGATGTAAATGATGTTAGACTCAGATGGAAAGATAATGCATTCTTGTTTCCCAGATATATGCACTGATATAGCATTAGTGAATTACCACATTTACATATTTCAACCTGCAATAACAAGTCATAAAATAATCCTCTATTTATATAGCACCTTTAATCCTGAAGGGTCCCATCACACACATAGACACACTGTAACCGAACCACATTGGACGAGAAAACCAATAAATATTTAACAGCACCCAACAAAATTATACAGTGCTTTAGGACCGGCGGTAGGGAAGAAAGGTACTGTCATCCAGTGATCGGAACACAAGCCAAGGAGTGTGAAATCTCATGCTTTAGTTTTACTTTTGCGATGGCCTTGGCTCTGCCCTTAGTCAATTTGAAGCCCTCACTATTCTGGGTGTTCCATTTTCTCTGTTTACTAGAGGAAGTATTTCTAGGTCCAATGGCAAGAAAAGACTTCAAAAGGTTACTTGGTGGTGCCTACTACTTCCAGCCAATGAACATACCTACATACTCTTGAACAGACCACTTGTATGAAATTCTGCTATGAAGGGTCCAATAATAAATATTTTAGATTTTGAGGGCCATACGGTCCTTATCATAACTCCCCACCTCTGCTATTGGAGCGTGATAGAAGACATAGACAATACAGAAATGAATGAGCATGGTTGAGTTCCAGTAAAATGTATTTATGGATACTGAAATTTGAATTTCATATAATTTTTATATGTCACAAAATATTATTCTCCTAGTGATTTTTTCCCAACCATTTAAATATGTAAAATACATTCTTTGCTCGTGTCCAAAACAGGTGGTAGGCTATAATTTGCCAGTCCTTGCTCTAGAAGTTTGGGTTGCACGTCGGGCTCAAGGCTACCTTTAGACAGAAATGTGCTTCTAAATATTTAACTAGCTTTCTATCTTTAAAAAAGAAAAAAAATTATGTGTATGTGTCTGTTTATATCTAGATCTAGATATGTACATATGTATATATCTAGATTTGGATATATACAAATATGTAGGTGTCCAAGTTCATTATACAGGAAGTATAGCATAAATGTACAAACAATAATAAAATATACAACACTTTTCACTTTAAATTCCATGGCCAATCTATCCTCAGAGAATGCTTTTGTTAACTATTTGCTGAACTTCTGTATCCCTAGCTAACCTATGATTCCATTAACAAATGAGTATTGTTCCAAAATACAAAACAAACAAATAAAAACCAAGTGAGTATAGTTTCAATGTGAATGTTGGTTGATCTTTTAATTTATGCTAAGGAGAAAGACGAAAGTGAAAAAACAACGATGTATCTCAGAACCTTTATCTTTCATAAATGACCTGAGCAACTTCTTTGCTGAATCAGGTTATAACTTTCAAGTATTTCTTCTACTTTTTTGTACTATTTGCAATATAATTGATACAGACTTGATATACTTTTTTTTTAAAAAAAGATTTTATTTATTTGATAGAGAGAGACACAGCGAGAGAGGGAACACAAGCAGGGAGAGTGGGAGAGGGAGAAGCAGTCTTCCCACTGAACAGGGAGCCTGATGCGGGGATTGATCCCAGGACGCCTAACGACCGAGCCACCCAGGTGCCCAGAGGTGACACACTTTCAAGTTAATTTATATATTAGTCAAGGTTCTCTAAAGAAACAGAACCAAAAGGATGTGTGCATATATATTGGCTCACATGGTTTATGGAGGCTTAGATGTTTCTAAATCTGCAACTGGTAAGCTAGAGCCCTAGGAGAGCTGATGGGCAGTACAGTCTGAGTCCAAAGATGAAGAATCAGGAGAGCCAATGGTGTAAATTCCAGTCCAAAAGTCAGCAGGCTCAGATTCATGAAAAGCCAGTGTTTTAGCCTGAGTGCAAAGGCTGGAAAAGACCTATGTCCCATCTCAAGTACTCAGGCAAGAGTTCCCTCTTAATCAGACTTTTTGTTTTATTCAATCCTTCAACTGATTGAATGAGGCCCACCCACATGGGGGTGGGGGAAGGGGGCAACTGCTCTACCAAGTCCACTGATTCAAATATTAATATAATCCAAAAATCCTCACAGACATGTCTAGAATAAAATTTGACCAAATATCTGGGCACCCCATGACCCAGATTGATATATAAATATAACCATCACAATTGGCAATATTAACATTTTTCTCCATCATTTTCCTAAGTCAAAAACAATGAAAGAAACAATAAATTAAGCCCTGATTTGTACTATTCACTGAGTTCCACAGTCTACACACTCCCACCACAGACAACTGCAAGCCATCAACATGCCCTCAACATTCTCTGTTGGGAAGAGAATGGGAAGATTGGGAAGAGAATGCTCAGTAGCACACCATCTTACAGTATTGCAACCATAAAAATACAAAAGCTAAAAATAACTTCAAAAGTATATAGATAATAGTAAAATGTAGTAAAATAATTAGAAAGTGATGAGTTTTGAGTACGTATTACCTTTGTTTTTAATACAATACTTAATTGTGAGCTCATGTAATTTAATGTTTAATAATAGAGATGTTTAAGAGCCAGCTTGCAAAATTCCTGAAAATGTAACAATCAGCTCTGGTGAGTAAGTAATAGTTGGTTCCAGCACACCTTGAGGATGGAATTGGGCAAGCCCTGAGTAAGGTTTATCTGGTCCCCTACCTTCTTCATGAAAAGGCTGACCAGTTTCATTTTGGCCAAAGCTTACTGAAGACAAGAACAGAAACAATCTCACTATTCTTCTTGGTATTATTTTTCCTCTGAAGTACTCAGATCTCTTTACACCCTGAGTGAATTACTACATCTACATATTTCAACCTGTAATAACAAGTCATAAAATTATCAGTCTGTGGCATGGCAAAATGTAGGTGGAGGCAGCCAAGGGACTTGCAGGCGCTTCCAAGGGTTTGGTGGAGGCCTAGCACAGGGGCCTGCCACTCCACAGATGACCAGTCTGGATAATTCTGCCACAATTATCTGAGAAATCCTGACAAAGCCAGAATTAGGGTTTGAGTCCGGCAGATAATTATAGCCATGGACAGGGAGACATAGAAAATCAGTGAAGAATGGCCCCCTTGACTTTCAGTCTAGTGATTTACCTACCATACCCACTCTGCTTCTAAATAATGAGTTGCTTAATGCCTGTCAAGTAATTCTAAGTTATAAATCACCAAATACAAGGCATCATTAACGTCCATTTGAAACTGCACAGAGAAATTTTTAGTAGGCAGTATATGAGTCCCCCAGTAGAGCCAAGACTCCATTGTCTGTACATTTTCCTGTCCTCTTTTTTTAAAATCAGGTATGGCAAAATGTTTTCACAAACCTCAGATGGCTGGGATCTCTGGTTTTAGAATGATTTAAGATAGCTGTCCCCAGCAATACCAGGCTGAGGGGCAATTTGATCAAATTCTTTATTAATATGTGGATCACAAATGAAGCTGAAGGATAAGGACCCTGGAAGTTACCACCACCCATTCACCACCTGAGATGAAATGGTGTGTCATCTCAATAGAGGAACAAGGTCACGATTCAGTCAAATATCATATGTACACCACTGCAGTGCATGCAATTAAAAAAAGAAGAAATGAAGCTTATTTATTTCTAAACTAAATAATCCATAAATATCAAGGCATTTGAAGGCAATGAATCGTTAAAAATCAAGGGGAGTTGGGTGTATCTATGATCCGGGTGAGGGAGAGAGACTTGACTTTCATTTACAAACAAATTTAGAAAAATAGATTCAGCATTGCTGCTATAACTGGAAATGGCTTGGACAAATTTAATCCAGCTTCCCTGAGAATACCTAATTAATCTCAGGCCCGGGAGGAAAATCAAGATTAAGATAGGAAGTCTCCATCTGTACTAAGGGCAGAGGAACTTGGGGCCTCCGTGTCCACAAAGGGCATCACATGACCCCCTCCCTGGAGGATCTTCTCAGAGTGCCTTGCTTCCCTCCTGGCTTTGACCTCAAGTCCATGAGAAATGTGTACCCGTCTACCGACCTTACTGCCTGACCTGAGTTGGAGACCCGTGCCCACTACAGCCCAGGAGACAGGCGACAAATACGAGCCCCATATTTAAGATGTAGCTCAACCTTTGGCCACTAGAGGTCTCCTGGAAAGCAATGACCCGTATAACCCGGTTTATCTTCCTTCAAACCAATAGACTTGTTGCACTAAGACCTGGCGAGCCGGCTCCGCTGGAGGCCGTATTATTAATAACGCCACCCACCCCCACCGCTGACGACTGCGCCAGGCTAGGAAGGGGGAGGGGACTAGGCAGTGGCTGACCCTCAGCCAGTGCTTGTTTTTAGATCCACGAATCAGTCTACAGACTCCGGGCTACCCCCTCGAGCCCCACTTCCTAACCAAGGAAGACGGGAGAGCCTCTAACTCAAGGTCCCCAGGTGGGCAGCGCGGAGTTCCACGGACTTCCAACCAGCGATGGACTAGCCAACAGACCAATGTGCAGAATCACCTAGCATCAGGTCCACCGACAGGCCAGGATCCACCCTCCCCCGGCTTCGCCCCCACTCGTTCCTCCCCACCCCCCCATCTCTTCCCTTTGCCTCCCGGTTGCCAAAGTGGCCCGAGTTTAGCCGGTGGAAGGAGATTAGGGAAGCATTCACCGTCCCTGTTCTGATCCATGCGGTATTTTCTGCAAAAATTAGCGGCTTCTAGCTGGAAGAGGAAAGGAAAAGGGAGGGGGGAGACGAGGGGGAGCAAGAAAGGAAACAGCCAGGTTGAATTCCCCAGTCTTTATCAAGCAATTCGCTCACCAGTGAAAGAAAGCTGCAGTGGCAGATTCGAGCCACATGCGGTAGTGTGTAGCAATTAGTAGATAAAATGCTGACTAAAGTGCTAAAACATGAAGTATTATTGTAGCCAAGGTCAAAAATGCTTCAGTTGTCTTTTGCAATTTGGGGGAGGGGGGAGGCCCAGAGGTGCGGAGAGGTTTGAGTTTTCGAAATGGTTGCCTTCTTTCTTCAAACTGTACTTTTTTTTTATGATCCTGTTTATTATAGCCCAAGCTGCCTAATTATGTCACTGCTGGTTTTTGCAACTAACTTAATCCTCCTGATCCTTTATGAAACGATTCACAGGCACTGAAAAAATGTGTCTACTGCTCCCCCCACCCCTCGAGGGGGTGAGAATGATTTTTTATTTTTTACCTTTTCAATAAACCAAATAAAACAGAGGGTCGGATTTTGGGCTAGCAAAGCAGCACAAATATAGATGTGTGGGTATAGGTCCTGTGTTTCAGTGTAAGAAAGAACCCAGAAAATAGTGGGTCATATAAACATATACTGCTTTCTTTCCCATTTCTCTTTTATACACAGTGAGTCCCAGCTACAAGCCTTTTTATAGATAAATAAAGCAGTTGCTTTCATGATTATAACTGTCCTGAATGGATTGTCTTCTTACAACATTCAATCTGTTTATGAGTATTTACTTTACATTAGCCCAAGGACCCTGCACTGCGGGAGTTTGCCTCTATTCCCCTGGGTGTCGGTGTCTCAAGTCTTACATCTGCTCTGTGATTGATGGAGCCTTGAATCCACGTTATTACTCTCTCACAAGCAGAAATCAAACAGGCTATTAACTACATTACTTCAAAGAACTGTTTCAATACAATCTCCTTATCTTAATTGAAACTTTCTTTGTATGGATATTTGCTACACAGATAATTTACAGGTGCCTATCAAACATCATATTAAAGAGGTAAAATAGAGGATATTTTTTGTTTTTTTGTTTTTGTTTTTTGTTTTGTAAACACACACCATTATGATCTGTAGTTTTAAAAGCCATTTACAGGATTTGACCAGAGGTTTGATTTATTAGATTTTATTATGTTCATGGGGGGTGGTTGTGGTGGTGCTAGAAAAAGAGAGGGAAGATACCCCTGTGATCCAGTTTTGAAATTTAGCATTCATCTGATTACAAGACTGCAGATATTCAAAAATATTCAGACCCAGATCCCTGCAATTGTTAACATCTGAAAAACCTTATCGGGAGTTTACGAGAAGAGAGATTACACAGCAAGCAGCCTAGTTCAGCGCCTACCTTGAAGAGACATAGAAACAGGGTTTCTAATTAGATGAAGTCCCTCACAGTCACTTAAAGACTTACAGCACCAAAACCAACAGAAGTTGCTTAGATGCTCTAAAGAGCTGTGTATTTTTTAAGATAGAGATTTAATATACAATCCAGGGATACCCTCAGGCATTCTGTTGAGGTTTCCTGCATAAATGCTGCTGCATTGGTCATACAGGAAACTGACTCAGAGTCGATCTCAAATATGATCTTGTCAAAATACTGCAACTCAAGTTTTTAAATATAGGATGTCTTGAACTGGATATATATATTTACGCTAACAGGACAGAGACTAACTGAAGCCTTAGGCATCTCTCTTGTATTTAAAAAAAAAAAAACAAAGGTAAAATGCCCTTCAGTCAAGTCCATTCATATGTAAAAAAATGAACAAAATGGGTTATTCTAATCAAACGTCTGCAGTATGCATCATAAAGTTAAAAAGAGAGAGAAAGCCTGAGAGAGCTGTAATTTCTCTTTGTAACCCATGTTTATAAAATAGAAAGATCAGATGAAATTTCAAGGAAGATAATTAAAGAGTGATGTGCAGGTCATAATTTGGCTAATGCAAAGATGGGAGACTGTGAATTGTTACATTGTCCTCCTTCATTGTGCAGAGTTGTGATATTACTTTAAATTATTAAAATAGTTTTCATCTTTAAGAATACCGGCTCTTTGGCATGGGCTTTTATTACTTATTGTAATTGGAGGATCTGCCATTTTCTTTCGTTTATCTCTGTGTGTATAGAAAGGAGATAGATCTTGCCTTTTATTACTTCCCCATGTTCTGAATCAAAAATGTGGTTTAGATAATGTTAAGTGCCCTAATTCTTACTGCAGCCGACGTAGACGTTATGAGAAGGCATAAAAATACACACAGAGGGTCTTTCCACCTCAAGTCACTGAATATGAGGCATTTGTGCTCTGCCGGGTGTATTAACTTCAGCCATGTGAATATAATTTTCATTAAAGTAATCCTGTTTCAACTAGATGCTGTGACTAGAGGTGAAACGTTGCGAAAGCGTTAAAAATAGCTTACTAGTAATTTCAACATCCTGTAATTTTATCACAGATCAAGTTTCAACTGTCATACTATACAGACCTTATTCCCCATATAGTACATGTTTACTTTTTTAGCATGCCAGACCCACTTTAGAAAGATTGGTGCCAATATAATAAAATGGGGGGGGGGGAGCGGGAGGTGCTGGAAGGAGTGGGAGGAGAAGGGGGAAGGGGGTGGGGAGCATGGGGGAAGCGAGTACACCATTTTACATCAACACTGCGAAAATGCAATCTAGCCTGGCGGAGGACCGGCAGCTGGGTCGGAGCGAGCGAGGGCTTTGCAGTCTGCCTGTTCCTTGTTCTGTCGCTCTTAAGTTTCTCTGTGTTTGCATAATAGCCGTGCATGCAAACCTCGCAATGCTCCAGGGCTCCAGAACAATAAATATACACATTTAAAACCTTTATTGTCTTACGGTTCATGCCCCCGGTTTTCAACAGCTTAATTTCTGGTTGTATTTAACTAGTTTGCAAATGGATTTTTTCAGTTTCAAACTATTATTGAGGAAGCTCCCCTCCCTTTTTTGGCGGGGGAGGGGGTGGGGGTGGGGTAGGAGTCGGTATATTATTCCTGTAGCGCTGGGTTATATAAACACATTATCATTTGAGAGCGCCCTTGGCGTCCATCAGCATTGTAAACACGTACTAGTGTATATACTTCAAAATTAAAGAATGCACACGCAGAACCGGGAGCCTGAATTCATATTCCGAGCAGACTCGCTGCTCGCATTTATTGATTTATCATGCATCGTTTATTGTTCCAGTCCCTAAATGCAGTCGCTGTCCGTTCAATATTGTTTGCAAAATCCTGAGATGTGTGTGCACTGCTCACTTGTCTTTCGTTTTTTGTTTTTTTTTTTTTGCTGAGTATTTTTTTTGCGAAGCGAACAAATGCATTAATATTTATATGTTTATATAATCGATAACCCACTTTTCCCTTCCATGTAAATAGGCATCAAAAGATAATTTAACAGATTAGTTCTCGAAAACATGGCAGTGAGGAAGCGTAATTTAACTATCAAACAAATCTACATGTCTAATAACAGCAAATCTGCTAAGGAGCATTAGAAAGAGGAGCAGCGCCCCGGAATCTCTGCAGGAAATGTTCTTTATATTAGACATATACAAGCAGGTCCTGTCAGATGCACAACGGAGCTTGCAAGCTCTCGTCTCCTCCAAAAATCTCATTAGACGACACCCCTCGACAAGGGAGATTGGGAAGAGGGAGATCTCATCTTCACACAGTTTTAGGGTGGATTTTATTTTTACAAACCTTCCTATACGTTTTTTGCCTTGATCCATCCGCTTCCCGCCGAGATCGGACGGAACCTTTCTTCCGATTATGAATTTGATCATCTCACATTTGGAAGGAAACCTACACAGTTTTGACAGGAGCTGAAAATTGAGTCGTCAGAGAAATATTAGGACATATTTTCAATCATTTTGGTGCCGAAGGGGAGGCAAGAGCCCAGTTTTATATTGAGACATTACGCCAGCTGAAGGCAGAGAATGTTTTTCCCTGCCAGGACCTGATGCAATCCATTCAAGCCAACAAGTTTGGAGAGAATGTTGAGTTCAATCAATTCAGAACGTCGAGATGGAGCCCAACTCACTCCAGGTATTTCGCTCTCCTCCGCTCCTCCGATCCCGGCACCCCCCGGCACCCCCCAGCCCCCCAACTCACCCACACCTCTGCACCCACCCACACCCCCCACAAACTTTTCACCAAACTTTTACCCTCTGCATCCCCCCAAATCATTTTTATTGTTTAAAAAAATCCCTGCACTGATCATACATACATAATGTAATTTTACCGCCTCGGATGGAGAAGTAGGGAGAGGTGGAGGTGGGGGTGCCGGAGTTTTTTGTTTTTGTTTTTGTTTTTTGTTTTTTAAGGGAGGCAGAAAATTTGTGGGCTCTATGATTTTTCCACCCAGCTTTATATCTGTTGGCTCTTCTGTATTACGAGTGTGGATGTCTGTGTGTAAATGTGTCTGGGAATAGATGTTTGTGCTCTGATGGCTACGTTATTTATTTGGTGCTTTTTTTCCCCCTGCAGTGGGTCGGCTCACCGTGTGGCTTGCACGGACCTTACATTTTCTACAAGGCTTTTCAATTCCACCTTGAAGGCAAACCAAGAATTTTGTCCCTTGGCGACTTTTTCTTTGTAAGATGTACGCCAAAGGATCCGATTTGCATAGCGGAGCTCCAGCTGTTGTGGGAAGAGAGGACCAGCCGGCAACTTTTATCCAGCTCTAAACTTTATTTCCTCCCAGAAGACACTCCCCAGGGCAGAAATAGCGACCATGGCGAGGTGGTAAACTTATATCTCCCTCTCTTCTTTCTTTATTACCCCCCCACCCCCCAGTAATGCTTATTACAGGGCAAGCTTGAAAATACTGTATTCACTTCTGCAGGCGAGCAAGATCGACTCCTTTTTTAAAGGGGTAGCGCCACTAGCTGGGGCTCGAGTATTTTGCCATTGTCAGAGTTTGGCTGTCAGCTTTACAAAGAGGATCCAACTGCTGATTTTAGTCAAGATCAAATAACTTGTTCGAGAAGGGTTTTGTTCAAGGATGTGTGTGTGTGTGTGTGTGAGAGAGAGAGAGAGAGAGAGAGAGAGAGAGAGAGAGAGATCGTTCTCTCGCTCTTTTGCTACTGCCGCTTGAACATCACATGCTTTTTATATTTTTTTGCCTTTTGAAAATTTTACCTTTGCGTCTGGCTCGGTCGGGGCTGGGTGGATTTCTTTCGGTGGGTTTCGATATTGTTCACTTTTTTTTTTTTTAAGTAAGTATTTGATATGTTTAAGAGGGCGGAAATTACGAAATGGAGGCAGAGTGAGATCAAAAGCTATTGAGTTGGCAAAGACGTGTTGAATAAAGTGATAAATGACAGGTACTGGAATAATACATTCAAATAACTTGCAGATCTGCCCGGGCGGATTTCAAAGCGGTCGTGTAACCAGCACAAACACGTTAAGCATTAACAACTATCTCTCGCCCCCACCCCCTCCCCCTCGGACAAGCCATTTGATGTTCTAGTTTTCAATTACTCCACGCAAAGTGGACGTCTTCCAGCGCAATCTTTGGGGATGTGTGGGACCGGGACCAGGGAGGGAAGGGAGAGGGGTGTGTGCTCGCCCACTGGCCCCGCGGGTCCGGCGGCCTCCTAGCCTAGACGGCGCTCCGGGGGAGGGTAGGGAGGGACCCAGCTTCGCCGGCACGTTTCTGGGCGGCCGCGGGGGCGCTAGCCGCGCTCCCGGGAGGACGCCCGAGGTGAGCTGCTGTCACCGGGCGCCGGGGCGGCCGCCTCCCTTCGGCTCTGTCATTTCATGTGTGACCGCAGTTCTGCGGGCTCCCCTCGTCAGCTGACCGACCTCAGCGCCGTGATACCCACCGGGGGAAGTATTTTTGGGGAGGCTGTGCCCTCGGTGCAGTGGGGAGGGAGGGCGCGCGGCCGCCTGGCAAGGCTTTGTGTTGCCCGAGCGAGAGCTGGGTGATCAAACTGAGACTTTTGAAGGCAGCTAGCTCTGTGCGAGGCCCTCGAGCTTTCGAGGTAGATGTAAAGATCTTTTTGTTAAATGAATGGTTCCCCGTTTAACTCATCCCGGAGCGTGGAGCTGCCTGCCAGTCCTTCCAGAATTCCTTGGTCTGATGGAGTTGATTGTACTTTTGGCATCGCCAGTTCACTCCCTCTCCCAGGATCGAATTACCCATCAGTGGTCTCTGCCGGTTAATTACCGGAGTTCGTCAAAACCTTCGCCCTCAGATCTGCCTCTTCGCAAATAAGCCCCGCCCTCCTCCCCGAACGTCCCCCCCACCCCCTCCCCCGCCCGCTTTGAGTTTTAAACGTTCCTACGTCTGCCTGCAATTTTACAAAGGTGTTGTTTGGAAATACTGTGAAAAATCCTGCAACCTACCAACAGGTTGAGCTCTTTCCCCCTCCCAAGATCTAGCTCGGCCCCCTCCCCCGACCCAACTTTCCTGCGCAGCTGTCTTCCTTCCCTCCCCCTCCTGATTTCTTATTATTTGCTTTTCAAATTTATTACTTCAACATGGCCTGTGATCTGGAAAAGGGAAGGATTAAATATCCAGAAAAGAGCTGGTGCCTAATAGACTTCTGACTAAACCCAGAAGGAAATTATTCAGTGTTTTATGAGATATTTTGTGGTCACTCTCCTCTCTCTTTTTTTTTTTAATTGAAATTGAAATATTTTTAAAGACCCCAAGTTGACCCCACTTGGTCCAGTTTTAATTTCTATCGGTGTAATTAAATAGTGAGTTCTGATTTAAGAATAAAAACCATATTAGCCCAAGGTTGCATCTGTTAGAACTGCTGATAATGCATATACACAGTATTTTTAAGTAAACGATTTTTAAAAATTGTTTATTAAGGAGAAATGAAAGCAAACCGTTTTAATGATCTGTACATTTCGTCACTGCTATATGAGCCATACCTAAGAAAATTAATCTTGCCATTTAAATGTAAACTCTAGGGGGTTTGGGGAGGGAGATGGGTCTATTTATAATCCTCAGCTGCGTATACATCGTCTAATATTATGCATGATTTGTTTTTTAATGCTAACACGGCTGGTAATTAGCTGTATGATTATACTTGTATATTTCATTAGGACTTTGGCTGATGTCATTGTGAATTATTCAGCCATATTAAAACAATTTTCAATTGAGATAATGACACGCCTCAAAATTATGCAAATGCAGGCTGCATTGTGCAAAATAATTATGACAAATGTAAAGCAGGTAGAAAGTTTCCCAATGCAGATCGGTTTTCCACCCTGGTGATGTCATTTCCCCCCTCGTCTAAGTTAGTCATTCATTAGCTGAATAGCAGCAGCAGTCTCCTCTGGAGGAGAGCCTACAGAAACCAGCATTTACTGCAGGCACCTAGAGGGGGCAACAGGGTCCTCTCATTAAGAAATTTGCTTTGTTTTCACTTACTCCATTAACTTGTTTATATACAGTGAAATGATTTTTGTTATTGATTTTAAATAGTTTTGAATGA
This sequence comes from Procyon lotor, assembly GCA_028646535.1. Lineage (NCBI taxonomy): Eukaryota > Metazoa > Chordata > Mammalia > Carnivora > Procyonidae > Procyon > Procyon lotor. The sequence goes on from CM053617.1 coordinate 17,132,001, forward strand.
TGCATTTGCCATTTGCAAAGTGTAACTGAAAGAGAAAGGTTTCTTGGTGATGTGCACTGTTACTTGGAGAAAATGTTCAGCACATTTAATCAGCCAGTACAGTTTATTTTAAGTAACCAAATGGAGGTTAATAATTTCTTGATTGAGCTGACATCAGCATCCATTTCGAAAGGACAGCCAGGACTCAGTATGCTTTTTTGGTTTAAGAGAACCGTTCTATTTATGATTTCTTGAAATGTAAAGACGTCAGTTCTAAAAGCAGGAAAATTATCATTGTGCGAGGTTAGAAATAGCGTCCCTGTGTGGTTTGCTATCATCTGCAGAGGGCCTTTTTGGGGAATATTTTATTGATCCTTGCAATAATTGTATGAGGTTGGATAAGACAGGACTTTGTATGCCATTTTACAGATGGAGACAGAGGCTTAAAGAAATTATGTGGTTTGACAAAGGTCACCAGGCTAGAACCTAGGCCTTCCTAAGCTTTAGGGTTTTTTTTTTTTTTCTTTTCCCCACTGAATCCTACCCTTGACACCAGAGTTTTAATGTGTTGTATCATATTCTAGAAGTATGCATTCACGTGGGCAGTTACTTGTTCATTTTAGAATCATGACTAGTCAATCCGTTTTGCCAAAGGTCACCAGATTTTAGGTAGCAAAACCATTCTTATTCTATAAAGTTCAGCTGATTTGAGCTCGTGGTATCTCACAAGAACAGTTGTGTTTTAATACCATTATTAGTAATCATTAATTTAATATTAATTATAATAATTCTGATAATGACTTACTGCTGCCTTCACATACTTTCAGGGCTGGCAACTGGTGTGGAGGAAAAGCAGTTCAGAGTCACATCTTGATTCTGCAACTTAGTATTTGTTCGACCTTGAACCAGCATAAACACTCTGAGTGTTAGTTTCTTCAGCAGCAAAATGGGGACAATTATGAGGCAGACTGTGGATTGTTGTGAATATCAAGAGGCATTATATGGGCAAAAGTACTTCAAAAATGGTACAGTCCTTAAATAAATAGAAAAGAGTGATGATTGCAGTGTCCTTTATTCTAGACATTATTAATTTATAAACAATAAGCAGGGTAACTTCTATGCCTGTGTGGAGGTTCCCAGGCCTAATCATGATACTGTCTTAAATTACCATGAAAGTGAATAGTAGAGCCATATACAGGGAGTTAAGTGTCTTTAGTAATTATCCACAATTGCCACATTCAGCCACTACCTCTTCGGAGGAGGAAAATGGCAAAGTAGGCGGGTAATTGGTTCTGTTACTGGGTAACTTCTGATTACATTCATTTTCAAATTGCCAAGCGCTTAATCTATTGGCAATATACCCTCTTAAAAGAGGTGGATGTGTGAGCTTGGATTTCAGCCTGGCTGTGGGCTGGATTCTACAAGAAGCTTTACTGGTCACCTGCAACTGTGAGTGTGGATGAGTAAGCTAATGATGTCAGGAAGTCAAGATCAAGCACATCTGTGCATTACAGATTCTAGCATGTAGTCAGGATTTCTACAAGTGCTTGCTGTCTGGTTAAAAATTGTCAAAAATTCATATTCCAGAACCCCTGTTGAAAGTAACTCGATTGGAATCTCTGGAATTAGGGTCCAGGATCCTGCATTTTAAGCATTGCCTCACTTTTCTCATCTATGAAATGGAAATATAGTACCTACTCCCTAGAATTGCCTTAAGGATTAAATGAGTCAATACATGTAAACTGCTTACAACTGAGATTGGCATGTAGTAGATTCTTCAGTAGTGGTTGACTCATTGTTATTATCATTAATATTTGTACTGCTGTTCTCATTGAAGTTTGAGACCACTACCACTACTTTTTTTTTTTTTTTTAAGATTTTACTTATTTATTTGAGAGAGCACAGCTGGGAGGAGAGGCAGAGGAAGAGGGAGCAGCAGACTCTCCGCTGAGCAGGGAGCCACACGTGGGTCTTGATCCCAGGACCCTGTGATCAAAGGCAGAGGCTTAACCCACTGAGCCACCACTACTTTTCCTAAAGAAAGATTTTCTCTGTGAGAAGATGGCATCTAGGTTAGTTTGCTAAGACAAATACCCAATACAGGTCTCCCCAAATCAGGTTGGCTTTCATCTATAGGATGAGTTTTGCTTTGTCATCAAAATAAGAAGTTCCTTAAAGATTTACATTTCAGTATGGAACTATGCTGTCATCTGAATCGGCAGGATTTGTTTAAAAGATTACCTCCTTGTATTACATCTCGCATTAGTCAGACATGTTCTGAAATCTAGGAGGTGCTGGACTGAACCCATTCTAGCTGAGGATAGCTGCTCCATCTCCGGTCTGTATCCACGAGCTGACTTCTTAAAACTTTCTGAGACCTCTTCAAGTGACCTCACTGGCCCTGGACCATTTCTTTAGCTTTTCTGAGCCTCAGTTTCTCCATCTGTAAAATGGATCTAATGATCTCTACTTTGTCAAGAGAATTAGAAAAATAATGGAAAGGGCCTGCCAACTGGCATGAATACTTAGGACAGGAAAGCTCAGCAAACAAGGGATGCAGTTCTAGTAGTTTTTAGTAGTTTTAGTAATGACCTTCAACCAGGAGAAGGAGTAACTTTGCTCCAACTGGCTGGCCCTTCAGAACTAGGGTTAGAACTAATGAATTGTCTGGAGAGAATTTAGAGGACTGTGATAAGCATCAGTGAACTATGGCCTGAGGGCCGAATCTGGACCAATGTCTGTTTTAGTAAAGTTTTATTGGAACATAATCAGACATTTGTTTATATATTGTTTATAACTGTTTTCAAGTTACAGTAGTTGAGTAGTTGTGACAGTGACCATATGACCTGCACAGTGGAAATTGGGAAATAATTTACTGTTTGGTCCTTTACAAAAATGTTTGCTGACTGCCTGGCCTGTGGAGTTGATTTGAAATAGGGATCAGGATTGTATACTTTTTTCTCTTTCTTACTTGGGTTGGAGCAAGACCCAGTAATAGTAAGAAATAATTTAACAGCCATATGTCAAAAATATTTGCATAAACAAATCCCTGTTTCAGCATTGATTCTAATGATGTTAAAATTTAAGAATCAGGGGCACTTGGGTGGCTCAGATGGTTAAGCGTCTGCCTTCAGCTCAGGTCATGATCTCAGGGTCCTGGGATCTAGCCCCACATCAGGCTCTCTGCTCAGCAGGGATCCTGCTTCCCCCTCTCCCTCTGCCTGCCTCTCTACCTACTTGTGATCTCTCTCTCTTTCTCTGTGTCAAATAAATAAATAAACTCTTTAAAAAAAATTAAGAATCAGTAGAACATGTCCTGAGTTAGATTTCATAGGTTCAGATCTTAACTAGCAAATGTTGGTGTCATCTATCTTGAGTTAATCAAAAACTACTTGGTGAGTGCTAACCATGTACTTGGAGCTCCGCTAGGTACAGAGATAGATGAAAAACAGTTCATGGCGTGACCCTGTTTCTCAAGAAGCTTATCAATCTTCATTGAGAGATGAGATCAACACATTTTTAAAAATGTAAAAACAATATGAGATGTTATATAACACGTTGGTGGATTGTGCTGACAATAAATGCAATGTGTGTTCAAAGGAAGGCTCGCAATCCACATGATTTTGGAAAAAGACTTTATTCAGCTCACAGATGTTGATTGAAGGCCTACTGTGTGCTGGACAACAGGATACAGAGATGAAGGAGAATGGCCTCAGCCCTCAAAAGAGCTCACCGTTTACTCCTGTGGACAGACATTGGTCACAGAAAAGCTGTCAGACTCTCTCTGTGCTCCTTAAAGTGGAGATTAATTAAAGTCACTATTTATAGCCTTTCCGGATCTTTCTGGAAACTAGAAAGTATTGTCTTTATCTTTGAAGTCTCGATCACTCAGAGCATATTTATAGAGCACCTAGTTTGTGCCAGAGCCTGTTCTAGGCCCTAGGGATACAGCCGTGAACAAAGTAGACAGGAATCCTTGTCTTCAAGGCTCTTACTGGGCCGTGGTTTGCCCTCCCCTGTACTTTGCACATGCACCATCTGTGATGACTATCTGTGTCCTTTTCCTTTGCCTGTCGCCCCCCTGTCCATGTCCCCCCTTGCCCACCCTAGCACTGTTCTCAGGAACTGTGGGTTGTGCCTTCTTCACCTCTGGGTACCCCCCTACATTATTCAGTGCCAGTCTCTAATTATTTATTGAATGACTATATGACCACAGTCATCTAAAAGGTTCTTTTCCACAGCCCGCTTTCTTTAAGGTCAGCCTGGTTTCCTCCTGGCTGAGGACCTACGATGGGTCATTCCCATGTGGGCCAGCTGCAGGACACCCCTGTCACACATGTTCTTTCTTGTCTAAAACCCATTGTCATTTTGTACCAGAGATGTGAAAAAGTATAAAAGATTTTCTTTTGAAAAAACAAAACAAAACAGATTTTCTTTTGGAGTGCTCACCAAAGAGATCGGTGCCTATTTGGGACTGATGATGCGGCTAGAGGCAGCATCTCCGTGTTTGAGTTCTTTTCCCATCTTCAGCCTTAAGCCCATAAAAAGTCGGGGCTGTGTGGTGGCAGTCTGACCAAAGGCTGGACACCAGGGGACTGGTCGCTCCTCACCTGAGTGTGGTTGGCAGCTCCTATGAGCCAGCGTGCTTTCCAGCTGATGGTCTTAACTAGGCCAATGTTTGATAGTGAGTCAAAATTGTAAACAATTAAATCCTCCTGTGACATTTAGAGTATCAGGCACATACTAAGGAAATGTTATTTTTATGAAGTACACGAGTCTATACATGTAAATACTTGGTTATTAATTATTAAAGCATACCATTGTTTGTGGTGGCATCTAGTGATACATGACTTGAGCTCATTTATCAAAGTCTCGTTTTAACCAATATCCAGAATATAATTCCTTGAATCAAATGCATTTGCTTGTCATTTTTTATAGCCAGGGTAGCTGGATATTTGCCATCTTCCACTCAGAATAATATTGTAGCTAGTGATTACGCGTTGGTGTGGCTTTTAAAGAAATTTAAAACAAATTTATCGGTTTTTGGCTTAAAGATTCATTTGCCTCTCAGAAATGCGGTCGCGGATTTCCTGCATTTCTTGAAAACTCTGCTCCCGTGGCCTCGCACAAGCACGGATGGCATTTTCCAGCCACACCGTGGTCTGTGCGGGCTTGCCAGAGATTAGAACCCGGGCCTTAGCTTTCAGAAAACACGACTCACGTCCTGGACGGTGAAGTCCAGATCGACAACACATTTCAAACATGCAGATGATGATTATTACAGAAAGGGTGCTTTAGAATCATGCTAATGGCATCAATCTCCAGCACACACTTGGCGTAAATTAATTCCGCTTTTAAAATCAGATGCACTGTTAGCAGCGTCAAAGATGGATATTTGACATTTATCACACAGACGAGGATGTGTGCTTTAATTACGTGAATTTTCTGTAGCATCTCTGTGACTGTATAAATAGATACACAATGGCGTGTGTCCTTGCACGCATGACCATCAAGTTCATGGCCCTGTCTCCACCCCTGTGCCACAATGAGGAAAAGAGTGGGGAGAGGCCATGTGTTACTAGTCAGTCCAGTGGCCCCAGAACCCTCTTCCCCCCTTACCATACCTTTCCTTTCTCGTGACTCCAAGCACACCCCCTCCTCCCCAGAGCTGAGTTCCAAGCCTGATCAGTGGCACTAAACATTAAACTCTTGTCTTTGAGAATAATAGGCTTTGCTTTCCACACCCTCAAGCATGGTGAGCTACTGTGCAGGCTGGAAAATAAAAATGTTCTAATTGTGTCTTTTAAATAAGCATAGGAGTGAATTAATTAGACCATATTTTGTCTTTAGTTGCTTAGTTACACAATAGTATTCCTGAGCACGAGTAAGATAAATTGGCTCTTTTTCTGCTGCCTGTCCCTTAATCATAATTACTGTATTGCTTAGGAGAATAAAGCATACATAGATTTTGAATTTTTTATTAATAGTCAAAAATATGCATATGATATATAAAGTATATGCTGTTCAACCTGTTTTATATGCTTTTATGTGGGAAGAAGTTTTATTGTGGTGGTAACATTTGCATTAGTTGCTCAGAGATGTAGTTCTGGGAAATACATAATTGAAATGTTTTTGAATTGCTTTTTCTGGCCTTTTCAATCTTATTCAAAATAATAGTGCCTCCAGTCCTGGAGCAGTCATTCTCATTTGATTTAACATCTTTCTTTGCACTGTGTGTAAAGGGCCCAGCCTTAACCCTGGAAAGCCTAGGCGAGGTTTGGTGATTCATAGGCCTCAGACATCGCACCTTATGTTTTGGGGCTTACACTGTCAGGGGTCGGGGCAGTGGGGCAGCAGAGCATTAAGTGCCCTTTGCCCTTGGCACCCTTCCATGTTCCTCGCAGAAGGTTCCAGATTCAGAAGTCGTTAAGACTTTTTTTAACCGGTGCTGGACAATGCTGTGTGCTTTCTTTCTGGGGTCTTGCAAAATGGGATGTTGCTACCGGAACCTGGGTTTCTGGCCCCTTACCCCCACCCTCCACCAAGGAGGCAGCAAGAGTTGGACAGCTTGATATAGTTATTGAACAATGGGAGAGTCTGGTTTAAGACTCAGGATGCATGCCGGGTAAATGTATGTGAAAATTGACCCCATTGTTCTGTTGTATTTGAAAAGCAAGTAAATTATTTACAGATATTTGCTATTAAAGCCCATGTTGTTTTACCAGCACAAAAGAACACAGTATAACTGGAGACAAAGAACTAAGTGCAAATAATTTAAACTTGCTAATTCTGTGTATTTTCCTGAAGAGAAGAATATGTTTTAAAAATATGTATAAATACATACATATTAGAGAGTGTGTGTCTATACGGATATGCATGTGTGGCTTTTTGTTTTGTTCTGACCCCTCCATGGGAAGCCTTGTGTGCTACAGAGATAATAGGCCAAGTTATCACCAGTTACCTGTCGCTGGGTCTGCCCCAAGCCCCCTGTGGACCACGGGGGTGGAAAGCACTGTGAGAGAGTACTTGTTTTCCCTTTAGTCTAAGCTTTGCTTGCCATCATCTGGGTTGAGCTCAGCTCAGGGTATCAATGGAAAAAAATAAACTATCCAGATATTATACCAGAGAATAAAAATGTTCTTACTCACTGCCTTGTTCTCTGACTTTCCCTCACAACAGGCTCAGGTTTAGTTGTTTTTCTTCTGTGACTACCCAACTTTAGCAACATTCTGGTTGGAAATTTGCATTGTGGAATGAGGGCCTCTTGACATGGGGTGAAGAGTTCAGAGGCAGAGAAGGTCACCGAGAACATTCTTAGACTCTCAGAGACCTTCTCCTGGCTGGATGTTGGCAGAGCCAACTGCACGGACATGTTGGGTTTCAGCCATGACCAGCTGGACATCCCTTGGCTTTGTTGATCAAGAGCATCAGGAAGATTCCCATGGTTAGCTAAGAAAAAGGCTCATGTCTAAATTGCCCCGGACATTTGAATAGACTTATAGGACATTGAAGAGAGCAAGTCCAGCCGCCTTTATTTAATGGACATAGAAAGGCCAGAAAAATATTGAGCCTAGCAACCAGCGCCCTCAGGCACAATGGTCTGCTGCTTTGAGGAAGAAGGGCTGCTCTCTTAAGGTTCTATTCTGAGGAAGGTAGGCAAGCATTTCCCATGGGTGTGTTCAGGTGGATCATCCCAGCACCTTGTCTTAGACCAGTAGATGGTGCCTCTGTGAGACATGACTCGTATGAAATCACTAATGAGAGTGTGGACTTTAGTGCCAAGATACTTACCCAAGGGTCAAGGATTACAAACAAACCAGGCCTGGTGTTCACAGTCCCCTCTGGACCTTCCCTTCATTTCCATATTCTTTCCTGAAGCTAGGAGGGCCCTTTGATGGTATTATTTATATTGGCTTAAGAAAAGCTTTGCTGAGAAGGCACTCCTGGTGGCAAGCGAAATTGGCATTTCTGCTACTCTCTGATACTTACGGTTTCTTTCATTCTGAAATGTTTATTGCATGCCTACTATGTGTCATTTCTCTCCAATGGGGACATTAAGAGCGAACACAATGACTAATGCACATATAAAAGTTTCTGTTCCCATAGAGCTTACTCATTCGCTCACAGTAAGAAGGAAAAAACAACTTGGTTGACTGGTCCAAAATGGCGGAAAACCATCCCCATACATTTTGGTCTTAGAACCACTTTCTCTTTTTAGTTTTCTCTTCTCTATGTATTCATAACCCAGAGAAAATGCCCCAACTTTCTCTTTTCCCAAACCATCTGCCAGAGTTTTACCCACAGTGTTTTTAGTGCAGTTATATTTTCTGTTTATTGAGTAGCTATTATGTGTTGGGCATTGCATGTATATTAATATATAAATTAAATGCTCATTTAATTCTCAAAGAAATTCTCTTAGGTTGGTTGTATTGTGACATTTTCAAACTTCATAGATGGGGCAGCTGAGGCCAAAGGAGGTTAACTAATTTGCCCAAGGTCACATAAAGTTGAGACTCAGCCAGGATTGAAATTCAAGTTTTCCTCGATTCTGCCAGGATTGGTGACCTTCATGTCTCCCTATCACTTTAAAATATATTGAGGAGCTTACAATTGGATTTTCATCATATACTGACCTATCCTCTAATTGAAACTTCACAAATATTGTTTCTTTCATCCTTCACTTATTTGTTCATCATATTGCACTTGAACTCCCTCTAAGAATGTTCAGTCCAATTGGCGGTTGACTGATGCACAAATGACTCAGTCATAATACTGTGCACTTGAGGAATAAAATGTTTCAAAGGGCTCCTTAAATCCCACACCCCCCAAGGCAAGCGTGTGGTGCCTCTCATTTCACGGGAGAGGAGACTCGGTCTCAGCCCCCCTCAAGCACCTTCTGTGTGCAGGCCAGCTTGGGGCCCTGGAGACACAGAGGTGGGGAACCAGACAGATCCTACCTTCATAGAGCTGCCTGTCAGGTGGGGAGTGCATACTTAATCCAATTGTCACAAGTAATGGATCCTTGTGTGGCACGATCTGTGTGATGGAGTAAAAATTCAAGACCTCTGACAGGAGTGCATGATCTTGTTTGAAAGACACAACATTTGAACTCAGGCCCAGTGAGATTCTGATGAAGGTTGGGAAGAGGTTTCTTGCCGAGATGTGGAGGTGGGAGCAGTGTCCCTGCAAGATGATTTCTGGGCTGAACCTCATCTCAGTGAATCCAATAAACAGGTTAAAGATGCCCACTGCTGCCCACTGGAGGTACCCATTGTTCTAGGTGTCTTTGAGACACCTCGACAGCATCTTCAGAGCTGATTTACATTGGTGGGCTGTGCGGATGTTGAAAACATGAGGTTGGCAAACTAAGGCCCACTGGTTTCGCCAGCTGCCTGTTTTATAAATAAAGTTTTATTGGCACACAGCCGCATCCAGTTGTTGACAAATGGTCTCTAGCAGCTTTCACACTGTAGTGGCAGAGTTGAGTAGTGTGACAGAGACTATGTGACACACAGAGCCAAACATATTTACTATCTGGCCCTGGAGTAAAATGATATTAATAAAGGCAGTAGTAAAACTAGATGCTTATGGCTTCAGTTGTATGAACTTTTATTTACTCCTTACAACAGTAATACTATGAGGTAGGTTCTTGTGTCGTCCCCATTTTGCAGGAGGGCAACCCCTGAGAAGTTAGGCATCTTGTCAAGGTTTCTAAGTTCCTTCACCAGGTAAATGACAGAGACTGAGTGGGAACTCGAGCTGTCTTGATTCCAAAAACTGATGACAAGAACATGCGCCGTCCTGCTGACAAGTGAAGGAATCACAGGCAGTGTGAGCAAAGGGGTCTAGAACTCACCGAGGCATTTCTCTGTGAAGTAAAACCTTGCAACAGCTGGATCCCTCTTTCAAGGCCCTGCTCAAATCCACCTTCTCTATGATGTCTTCTGCTGTGTAGAAGAGAAAGAGACCCAGGAGTAGACGCACATGTATAAGTGCCCACAGGGCCTGGCAGGTGAGACCAAGTAGAATGAGCCAGGTCTGGAAGAAAATATGATGCTTGAGGGAACTGGGGACGTGTGACTCACTCAAATGTTGCTACTCACATCCCGCTGATCATTGCTGGGTAGGAATGTCATTTCATATTGCCAGGTCTTTCTGTTTTTCAAGAGACGTGTCAGAAATCTAGGTTTTTGTGTGAGTGTAGTTGGCACTTTGGTCCAAGTTTCAAAAGAGACTGTGGGCCAAACAAAACATGTCTTCAGTCTGGATATTTCCCCCCCAGCCTCTTCCCCAACCCTGGCTGCCACCCTGCACTCTCTAGAGCAAAGCTTTGGATGATTCAGTTTTGAAGCCATTCTTGTATTTGGCCCATTTTCTGTGAATAAAGCAAAAGGAACCTATTGGTCTAGAAGGGGCAGCAAAGAAATGAGAAGTGGAAAGCCAGGTAGACAAAGCCCTCACCCTTCTCTCTGGCCAGAGTTGCAGAGGTCTGCAGGGACGGAAGGGGTGTCTGTGCTAGGAGAGTGGGGCACCGTCCTGCACAGACAGGCATGTGGATGCAGGACTCGAGCTATGGAAAGAAGAATTTGCGAGTGGCCTATAGTCATGCTGAAGGTATCCTGGAGATAGGAAGCTTGGGAGCAGGTCCTTGGAAATAACCAGGGCTCTCTGGATGGAGCTTTTTGAGAAATGAGTTGGATAGAGGGGGAAACCCAGAAGAAGCCATAGGAAGGACATAGATAGGAAGAAAGGACAAAGCAATATTGGATATAGTTTGCACTAGGCAAGAGGGCCGGGATTTAGTGGAAAATAAGGTAGACTGAGGCCAGACTTCAGGGAGTCTAGCAGGTCAGGTTTGACTTGAATCTGAAGGCCAGTGCTGATTAATAATTTCACATGTGCATTTTGTCCTTCTGGTTGAAATAGAAACTCTTAGTCTGTAAGCTTGAGAAAACTCAATATGCATCCTTACTCTGCCAGTTCGTAGCTGGATGTCATCTTGGTCTACTTACTTAATCTCTTTGGGATCTCAGTTGCTTTGTCTGTAAAATGGGTTCCTCTTGCAGGACTGTGAATATCAAATGAAATCTATATGGGCACAGAGCACCAAACCATGGCCTGGCTTCTCCTAGGCCTTTACCAGATGCTCATTATCGATCCTGCCCTTCCTGGTCAGGGGCCAAATCGTAACGTTATTTTCTCGGTGAAGTATGTCAGTGCTAGACTGTTGATAGCTCATTAATAAGTAATGTATTGCTTGAGCCGTTGGACTACTAACTATTGTTTGCAAAATGGTAACTGAACACACTATCCATTTGAATAGAATGAAACTTCCTGGCTTCCCATCTGTCCTGAGACTCTTGGGTTTAGGCACAGAGTTTTGGTCCATATTTGGGGTTTCCAGTCAGGTCTCCGTCCTGTTCTGTACCACTTAGGTCTTCAAGGACCTTGAGGGTGCAGGGCATCTCTCCCATCAGCCACAACAAAATGGGATGAGATGGGGAATGAAGGTGTCAAGAGGCAAAATCTGCATTCCAGATGTTCCGTCTTGGTATGCCAAAAAAAGTTCAAGCGTGCTCTTCTCAGGTTCTCCCCCCTTCGTGAGGCAACCTCTAGGAAACTGGTCTGCCGAATGTGCACAACATTGACTTTATTTCAAATACTCTCACTTTCCCTCCATTTAAAAAAAGCCTCTGCTATTTCTTATTCTTACCCCACCCAATTTAAAAACATGTTCCCCCCACAGATACCTCCTCTCCCTCCTCCTCTCATAGCGGTGGTGGTGGTGGTAGGGAATGTGTGTCACACACATCTTTAAGAAGTGCAAGGGCAGGTTTTTTAAAAAGCAAAAAAATCGCCAGCAAAGGGATGCAAAGGGAAGGGAAGGGGTCCCAGCCAACGTGGCTGGGGGATCTCAGACGAAGGATCTTCAAAATAGAGACGGCCTGCTGGGCCATTAAATCCTTTTGCTTTGGGTTAATCCCACAGTGTATATCAGATTACTGAATTCAGATGAAAACACTGCTGTAGTACTCTGTCTCCTCACCAAATTATTCCAAAATCGGGTGTACATGGGTTATAAATACAGAAAATAATTGAATTCTGTGTGTCTTAAGTGAAATAATCTGTTCCATTCTGTTTCTTGTGAATATTCTCCATAATAGTCTAATTGTGTTTTGTGCTCCTGGGAGCTGAATGTGTGTTCAGCAACAATGCATTGGGTTGTAAAATATGCATCCCCGACTATCCGGGCAGGCAAAAAGAAGTATCTAGTAAAAAGGCTAAAGATGTTTTTCCTAATGCAAATTATATGAATCATATAAATGGTAGTGTCTTTTAAAATTATCAACAGGCTCTGTTTTTTTTTTTTTCTTGCCCCTTATAGGTCCTGTTTCTCACTCCACATTTTTGATGTTATAGATCAATAATTCAATAGACAGCCAAGCAGGTGTTCAAGTCACTCCTGACCCCCCAAATTCCTTAAATGAACCCTCGAAGCAGTGGAATGAAATCATTCTCAGAATATTAAGATACCTCAGTTGCCTTATTTTTTTTTTTTTTGGCCTGAATTTTTAAGGCTATTTTCTGCCCTTTTTGTTTGTTTGTCTGTTTGCTTGTTTCTCTTTTTAAGCAAAGAGAAACCACATCTTGATCTTGCCCATAAGGATTGGAGGATTGTGGGCCTACAGACTGTGCTTATAGGCAACACAATTCTGACTGGGCGGCTGTGCCAAGGGCCTTCCAAAGATGAATCTGGAAAAGGCAGGAGGAGGAAAAGAGAGAGAAGGCTTGGGCTTCTTCTCTGGTAGCTAAGGATGTAATACAATATTGCTCTTGAAAAACATTTCTATTTTTAAACATAGGCCTTTTGGCTGCAGATTTTTATTCAATTCAATTCCACCAATATTCATTATTATATCCAGGGTACTGTGGGGGTGGCAAAGAGATGAGTAATATCGGCCCCTTTCCCTTTAGTTGCTTGGAGGAAAGAAAACATAAAGTTAGCCTTACTTGGCAAGATTATCTTTTACTCTGCCCCTTCTGTCCAGGAAGATATGCCCATATTGTTAAATAGTGTTCTTGGAAATTTCTGCGGGTCCCCCCAAAAAGAAGAAGCCTCCTGAATAGGTAGTTGCTTCAGGATTTAGGCAGTTGCAGGAAGTATTTTTCCACTTCTCAGAAGAAATTAGTCTAATTTTCAAGCAGATTCAAAACTGGTATTTAGCACCTTCTTTCATAGACCTTACTTCATTATCACACAAAAATGCATACATGTATCCCATAGACAAAATGAGTAGTATTAGTTATCTATTGTATAACAAGTTACCCCAAATTTTTGTGTCTTTGGACAACATTCCTTATTCACTGTTTCTGTGAGTCAAGTCTAGGTAAGACTTAGTGGGGGGCCTCTGGCTCAGGGTTTCTCAAAGTTGCAATCACAGTGCCTGCCTGAGCTACGGTCATCGCAGAGTTCACTGGGGTAGAATCCTACTTCTAAGCATCTCACTTGCCTGTTGGCAGGACACAGGTCCTTGAGGGCTATTGGGCTGAGGGTCTCATACCTTGCTGGCAGGTGACCGGGGCCTCCCTCAGTTCCTTGCCATGCCCAGTGGGCTTCTCCACGAGCCAGTTCCCAACATGGTGGCTGACTTCTCTCACAGTGTGCAAGTGAGACAGAAGCCACAGTCCTTTTGTAACCTAATCTCAGAAATGACATCCATTTGTCTAACTCTGTTTGTTGGCTACTGTGTAACGCACCCTCAAGAGGAGAGGATTAACCAAGGGCATGAATATGAGGAGGTGGACATTGTTGGGAGCCAAATTAGCTGTCAGCAATGGAACCAGTCACCATAGCCTAAGGCTAGTCTGATGAAGGTTGAATAATATTCTTCTTACCCTTTCTAGCTCTCTTTCTCTCTCTCTTTTTCTATTTCTCTCCTTTTGTTGTTATGTACTCTCCCTGGGTGGTTCCTTCCGAACACCTCCTAGCTCTTCTGGGCATTTAATTATAGAAGACATACATGGTAGACAGCAGATTGCCTTAATCTTTTAAAGATTTGTTAGTTTTAGAGCATGTCAATGAGCCATATTGGGTCTTTCTTAAACCTAACATCTTGATCAGTGAATCTGGAGAGTTTTGCTGGAAAGGACATTGTATCTGGTGTGATAAGTCTGCAGAGAAAAGGGGAAGGAGGCCCCTGTAGCTGGTGTAATTAAACAGGCTTCTTAATGTATAAGAAAATGGCTACGTTTCACACACGGTGGTTGAGGAGGGACATTAAGTCAGGTTGGAATGAAATGAAAGGTATTGTTGTCCCCGTTTGTGTTTCTGAGGAATGCGCCTATAGGTGATGATCATGTCCTAGCTACCCACCAATGTTGTGCATGTGTCACAGAGAAGCTGACCTTCCACCTTTTAAATTCTGAAGAAATCAGCTATTTCATGGGAAAACTTACCTATTTTCATTTCTGGGAAGATGCAACTCGGTTTTCAACCAAGTGTTCAAAACGTATATATGTAGTCATTGAAGGTTTGGGAAAAGGATGACAGCAAATTTTAGTCAATTTTTAACAATGGAAGTTGATATATAGGTTGGCTTCCATGCTAAAGCTACCTGAAACTTAGAGAAAAGGAGTCTGGATTCAAATTTAGAAGCATGCATCAACTATAAGACATGCACCATATGTGTTTGTGTGTGTCTCTGTGTGTGTTTAACCTTGAGTTTGACATTGCACCATGTTCCTCCCAGTCCTTGTATATCCTGTTTTCTCTGCATGCGGTGTCTCCCGCATCATATGTTCTCCCCCCTCATCCTCTCCCCTCCTGGCCTTGCTAGCTCCTTCTGTTCCTTAGGGTCTTAGCAGAGAAAACTCCCTAATCACCCAATTTGAAATCATCCTCAGTTCCATTCTTAGTCTTCCATTATTGCCTCTTTTAGTTCTTTCGCTTCTGATTTTGCTTATTATCTGGCTCTCCTGCCCCACTCCTCTGTCTCCTATTACACACACCACACACCATATACTACACACCACACTTAATGATTGTAGACTCCAGGAAGGTAAGGATTTTTGTCTGTTTTATTTCTGACTGACATATAGTTAGTGCTCATTAACCATTGTTGATTAATTAAATCACTTATGACAATTTCTCATTATGTAAATCATATTTAGCTGAGGTCTACCTTTTACCATATACCCACCCCCCCAGACTGGCATCCGTGGGTCAGGAGCTTCTTCCCCAGCCATTCTAATACTTAGCACAGCTCAGAGTAGATGCTCAGAACATCGAGAAGGGAAGAATGAATGGATTCTCTGACAAAGGACTGAAAAGAGAGTAGCCCTCGTTTTCCTAGGTGAGAACAGGAAGCCATGGGCACCGTGCATTTCAGAAGAGGGTAGCACCAGTGTCTTATTCATCCTTATCTCTCCGTGGTGGGTACTCAGCCCAGTGCTTGGCCCAGAGCACAGTTAATTGGATCAGATTGAGTTGAGCTAGGGAAAAGCTCAAACTCTCTCCTGGCAATAAGACTGCTGGTTCCTTCTGTATTTCCTTCTGCAGCTGTTTTGTCAGAATGCCCAGAAGTATGCATGCATCTATCCATCAGTCCATCCATCCATCCATCCATCCATTCACTCATTCTTTAAGCTCCACTTGGGAGTGTACCTGATATTGGAAGGCATAGAAGGCTATGCAAGTTTTATTCCTCCTTTCAGAAAGCTTACCTTGAAGAAAACTTGGGCTTTATTCTCTGGGGTTTGTACAACCTCCCTGGGGCAGCAGCAGAGTTGGAATCAGGCTGTTGGAGTCGCTTGGGTCTGTCCTCTGTGCCGGCCTGCACACCGCAGTCTTTGAACAGGAGTAGAAAGGTCACCAACTGTGGTTGCAAATTGGCTCTTGCATTAATCCTGGCTTATTCAAAAACACTCAATATTTTTCCAAACTGAGTTTAGAGCTTTTGATGGAAGCCTGAATCATTTACCACGGCAGAGCATATCACCAGTATAGGGAAAACCAGAACTGAAAAATACAAAGCCCCTTTAAGTAATCCAATATAGGATAATTACATTATTAAATAAAGCTGTGGGTTTCAAATTATTCTGCCACCATTGTACATGTAAGGATAATAATGTGAACTATATGAAGTGAACAGAGCAAAAAAAAAAATTGTTTAAAAGAGGGAGCATGTCTAAATCATGTTTATGTTTAAATAGAGGCTACACAGAACAGGAAGATTTACTTGGTTTCTACATGAAAGCATTCTAAATAGGCATGAGGCTTTGGTGATACTCTGTGAAGACTGCTCTTCTCATTAATGATAGCAGTATATCAAGACTCCACGCCAGATCACCAGTAGCCCTGAATCATTCAGACAGTGTCCACCATTGTTCTCCTCTACCAACAGGGGAAAAGAGTTTTCTTCTTCCTTTAGGGTCTTCATGGAATATAGGCCCTGCTGAACTGTGTACAGGAGGTAACGTACCTGTAAAAGTTGGTGAAAAAAGATCAGGAGATATCAAAGGAATGGTTTGGAGTCATTCAGCATATTAGATGGTCTGTGTTGGGTGGCAGTTGAGTTTGGGTTTTATTGTTATTGTTTGTGCTTTTATAGAATGTTCTCAACTGAACTTTAACACCAGAATTGGGCTCATTTATCTTCTTTTGCTTATGTTTTAATGGCCAGAGCTAAGAATATGGGTGCCACGCTAGTTTTTATTATAGAAACCTGAAAGTAGTTAAAAAAAAAAATAGACTGTGGAGTTAAGACCATATTAATTTGGCCAAAGGGAAGGTGGGCAGGCTCAACCATTAACACATCTTTCAGTATATATCAGATACTTGACTGTTTAGAGAGGAAATATCTGGGACACTGGGATTCATTTTCTTGTTCTCTGTGTAAATTGTTTTCAATCTTAGGGAGGGGGAAAAAAAACTCACACATGGTCAATCCAAAAGGAAAAATATGAAACTGGGGAATTAATGAGAGGAGGTTTCTGGGGCTTTCTTTAGAGATGGGCTTCTGGTCAGGGGAGCAGGCTGCAGCCTAACAGGTTTTAAATTAGCTTGTATTAAAAATGTATTTAGGAACATAAAATATTTAGGATTTTTGAATTACTTGTTTGATACGCAAATGCCTTCAGCTATACCATGAAGGATGGTTGCATTACATCTGACAAATCACACCTCAGAGGCGTCTTCTGTTTGCTTACTCCCTCTAACTGTGCCAGGATGGATTTCCAAAGTTCATTGAGCCACAAGCTTCACCCAAATGTCTGCAGGGAGGGAGAGAGGAGGTTGGAAGAAAAGGGGCTGGCTTGGGAAATTAGAACCCAATACACCAATGAGCCTCCATGGCAAATCCATTTCATCATGTTCAGGGAGTCAAATTAAACCTTAGCACATACTTGAGAGGATATCTTCATCACTCAGACAACAGAAAATTCTTCACATTTTTAAAGAGCATGTGAATAGCAATTCCTGTAATCTTACTTTGGGGACAAAAACAATACCAATCAAAAATTAAAATCCCTTTTGTTGCAAAATGACCTTAAATCCCAACCCCCTCTCCCACCCAACCCCCAGGACACTTTAGGGGAAAGTTCCCTTGTCCCAGAGTGGGAGTAGCATGGAGCGTTACTGGAGAAAGGACTGTAGAGACCAATTTGCCAGCAAGACAAGGGTGCTGCCAGATCAGGTTTCTGGTTCCACCTCAGTTTTCTCATCCCTAAAATGGGCCTGAGATCACCTACCTCCGAGAGTCCTTGTAGAGATCAGATAAGAGAAAGTCTGTTAAGTTCATGGATTAGTGTCTGGGTAAAGCAAAGCATCTCAGAGTTTTCCACTGTCCTAACCTCAAGGACTGAGGAGAATGACTTAGAAGCCCAGGCTTTAGTAATTGCTTTCTGGCCCAGCATCTTCTCGCAGGTACCCAGTAGTAGCTACAGGGGTATCATTGTTCCCTGACAAAGGATTAAGAAGAGTTAAGAATACACACAGCTACTCACAAGTGGCATATGGATACCCCTCCTCACCCTCACTCCTTCATTTTCAGTTAAAGCCATTATTTCTTGGGTACCCACTCTGTGTTGACCATTGTACACTGATAGCTTCAATATCCTTACTGCCCTAGGGGGCAAGTTTTTTTTAATCTTATTTTCCCCCATTTTTTTAGTTTAGTTTTTTTTTTTAAGTAATCACTATACCCAACATGGGACTTGAACTCACATCCCTGAGATCAAAAGTCACATGTACCACTGACTGAGCCAACCAGGCACCCCACCCCCAACCCATTTTTTAGAAGAGACCTTGGCAAGATGATGTCATATCCCAAGATGAATGTGGGCATTTGATCTAGTAAAGCTACAGTTTAACCTGGAGCAGGCTGACTCCAAAACCGGTGCTCTCTAAGTATCCCTTCATTTCTCCCAACATGAAACATTCAAAGATGGTGTACCATGAAAATAAGTAGTTTTTATATGTGTTAGGCACAGCATAGTCCTTGGCTTCTCAGGAAGTACAAGAGAAGTAGAGATTAAGCAAGGCTACCTGCCACTAAAAAGTTTCTGCAATGCAGGTGTTTACTGTAGAACACGGAATTATGCAATTCAGCATGAAATCATGGTGTCTAATAAAGATTTACCATTATGTCACAGGTAATAAGAACAGTAATTCCCAGTCCAGCGACCAACTTCGTGTTGGCTATCATTTTATTTTGTCTACTCAGGACATTAAAAAACAACTACTATCTTCTATTGCCATCCTTATTTCTGAGGAAAAAATGGATATTATTACACCAGACGAAAGGAGGAGGGATAAATTCTTAAATGGGAAGAGTGTGCAGGAGCCCTACTAGGTCAGCCCTGCTCCCTTCTCTCTCCTCTCTGCCCTCTGTTGCACAGGTTTGACTCCATTAACAGAGCTGCTGGCCCTGTGGTTTCTAGTGGGGTTCAGCCATAGAGGTGCCCTGCCAAGATAGGGATGGGAAGAGGGATGAAGGCAGATAATTATTCCCCGTTCTTTCCTGTGAGCTTCCTCCAGGCTGTTGGTGTCCTCTAAGGATTAGTCACCACCACCTGTAGAAGGGTCTCCTCTATCCTATAGGGCAACCACTGGCTCCATGCTTGGACACTTTGGACTACAAGTCATGATAACTGACCTGCCCTTAGCTCATGTTCCTGTACTCTCGATCTCTTGTGGCTCTTTTACATGCTACCAACACCTTTGTCATCAGTGCCTCAAAATCTTCCTTGGATCATCATTACACAAGTATTCTATCTATTTCCTGCTTGGACCCTACACTGGTACAGTGATCGTCCTTGAAATCTAGCAAATAGAGCTTCACGAAACGCTCGCTGCATTGTCTTCATTTCTCTCATTTTGCGGCTGGCCCATGAAAACTTCATCTTGTTGACCCATGTTACCATTCTGCCCTGACTTTGTTGGACCTCTGGTTGGCAACCACGTGCCTGTAGAGTGAAACCTTTTTACTTGCTTTGTAGGTGTCCCGTTAGTGAAACACACCAACATCTAACCGGGAGAGTGATTGGCCACATGAATAGGTGCAGAATTGCAGTTATCTGAGCAGGCCCTGAAAGCATGAGAGGGGCCAACCCAGCCAGGCCCAGTGGTGGCACCGTCTTCCCCTTGCGCACCATGGGCATGCCTGCCTTCCACAGTGGTGAGGGCACGAGTTGGTGTACTTGCACTGGTCTTTCTAATGTTAGCATTTAACAGGGTTTTTTTCTTTTCATTTTTAGTTTCTATCGAGATGAAAATATCCCACTCATGTGGAACCAATTGGACTGTTATTTTGGTTTCACTATTTATTTAGCTAACATCACCTGTTGGTGTGCTTGTGTTCCCAACATTAATCACATTTCAGTTGCTACAGAGAATATTTTAAAAATCTAGAATGGTTGGGGAAGATTGAGGCAAATATGCCATGTTTTCCTGTTCTCATTCCATCCTCTCCCTGCCAACCCCTTTGATATTACATTTACGTGTTCATAATTCTTTGGGATTTATTAACATAGCTGAATATAGTTATCATTTTTTAAGATTTTATTTATTTAGGGGCACCTGGGTGGCTCAGTCGTTAAGTGTCTGCCTTCGGCTCAGGTCATGATCCCGGGGTCCTGGGATCGAGCCCCGCATCGGGCTCTCTGCTGGGCAGGAAGCCTGCTTCTCCCGCTAACATTCCCTCTGCCTGTGTTCCCTCTCTCGCTGTATTTCTCTCTGTCAAATAAATAAAATCTTTAAAAAAAAAGATTTTATTTATTTATTTGAGAGGGAGAGAGAGCAAGCAGGGAGAGAAGCAGAGGAAGAGAGACAAGCAGAGGCAGGGCTCGATCCCTTGACCCTGAGATCATGACTTGAGCCGAAATCAAGAGTGGAATGCTTAACTGACTGAGAGCCACACAGATGTCCTTGAATATAGTTATCTTAAGCAATGATCAGTTATTGCTTACCACATGGTATGTTATAAGTAAGGTTGTGTTCATGTTTTCTCTCCTGAGGAATGATATATTTGTAAAGATAGAAGTTTATCTGTGTGTCAGAGAGACCCAGAATTAAAATTGGTTAGATAAGTCAGGAGTTCAAAATCTCTCTTGTATCGCAGCCTACAGGTAGATGAGGCAGGGCTAGGATGATGGCTCTGCTCCATGAGGTTGCCTAGAGACCCAGCTCTTCTTTTTCTCCTGAGAGATTTATCCTCATGTGTACAGTCCAAAGGTATATCCATTCTCTTTAAGGCCATGATGTGGTAATAGAACACATCACTAATACTCATTATTTATTTATTTATTCATTCATTCATTCATTCATTTATTTTGGTAAGAACTTGGTCACATGGCTACACCTGGTTATAAGAGACGAAAGGGAAATGATGTCTTTATTCTGTGTGCAGCAAATTAACATTTATTACTAAAGAAGAAAGGAAGAATACATATTGGGGGAAAGCTAGCCATAGTTGAGTGGATGTTAAACTTCCCTTATGTTGGCTAAGATCTTTCCTTATGATAAGCTAAGTGGGCTGTGCAGTTCCTCTGAGCTTGAGTTGATTCTGAGACTTCAAACTGACAGCACGGGACTGGAGTCTAGATGAATTTTTAGAACCAAAGTGTAGAATGTAGTCATAGGCTTAGAGCGAGAATATTGGAATTCCCATGGAGAATGATTTCTTCAAAGAGTAACATGCAGAGAGAGAAAGATCTGGACCCAGACTACATCTAAGGATCTGTGTTTCCTACATTTTCCCAGTAGGGAGATGGAATAATGAAGAAGAGAAATTGGACAAAGCAAAGAAATATAGAGGTGGTAGATGTTGGGTGGGTGTTCTTCATGGATCCATTGAGTATTTATACATTTCATGAGCAGAGCCACGGACTGTCTGCTCTGGATGGTCTTTTCAAGGATGGTTATATAGTGAACAGCTTTGGGAGACAGAGCGAGAGTCTTTCTCCAGAACAAAGACAGGTGTGATTACTGATCAGTATTAAAAATTTGGGTTCCCTGCACTCAGGGTCCTACTCCTATAATGCATTTCACATGCACATGTCATCTTGCCCTCTTTGGATCTCATTTTGGGAATTGGGTATTGAAGAAACAACACAAATGTGATGCTTCCACTGTAGCTGTTGCTGTAAGCAAGAAACCATTCTTTGTCTCTGACTAGGAGTCTTGTGTCCTCTGCCAGCATCTGTGGCAGGACAACTTGTAACTTTGGAAGTAGCATAATATTTCAGATGCTTCACAGTTCTTAACAAGGGGGAGACTTTTGTCAAGGTAGTGTTGTTCATTATCAAATGCCACTAAGGAGGCAAAGAAAAAGAAGAATAAGAGAAGATCTAGGTTTTGTGATATAATATAATAGTTCTCAAAGTTTTTGTACTCAAGACCCCTTATACTCAAATCATTGAGGATGCAGAAGAACTTTTGTTTATGTGGGGTATAGCTACTGATATTTACTGCATTATAAATTAAAACTGAAAAATAACCTAAAGTATTTGGTTTCACTTAAAAATAAAAACAATACGACATCCATATGTAGAAAAAATGAATGTCACACTGAATCTCAAAACTTATACAAGATTAAGTCAAAATAGATCATCCTTTTAAATGTAAAGCTATTCAGCTTTGGGAAGGAAATGTAGGAGATACTCCTTGCAACCTGGAATTAGGCAGAGAACTTATAGGTGCAAGAGCAAAACCACAATTCAAAGAAAAAAAAAACCGATCAAATTAGACTTGATCAAAATTTAAAACTTTTGTTTTATTGAAGATACTGTTAGGAGAATGAAAAGACAGCCACAGGATGGGAGAAAATATTTCCAAATCCCATATCTGACAAAAGACCTGTATTCAGTAGACACAAGAACTCTCAAAACTCAATGGTAAGAAAACAAACAGCCCAATTTGAGAAATGAGCCATAGACTTCAACATGCGCTTCACCAGAAAGGATATACGGATGAAAAAGTAACACCTGAAAAGATGTTCATCATTAGTCGTTAGGGAAATGAAAATGTAAAACACGATGAGAAGCCACTCCATACATATTAGAGTGGCAATGACAAGTTAATTAACAAAGACTGTATCAAGTACAGGTGAGGATGAGAAATGACTGGAACTCTCTCCTCCAATCCTGGTAGGAGTGCAAAATGGTACAGCCACTCTGGAAAATGGTGTCTACAAAATTAGATAGACACTTACCCAGCAATTCCTCTCCTGTGCATTTGTCCTAGGGAATTCAAAATGTCTGTTCACAGAAAAACCTTGATGTGAAAGTTTACAGCAGCTCTATTTGTAGTCCCCAAAATTGAAAAGAAGCCAGTGGCCCTCAGTGGGTGAATGGAGAAACCATCTTGTGACACATCCATGTCATGGGATATACTACTCAGCAGTGAACAGGAACAAGCCGTTGTACATGCAGCAACATGGATGGATCTCAGAGGCATTATGCTGAGTGAAAGAAACAGTCTCAAAAGATTTCAGAGGGTATGATTCAATTTATATGACATTTGGAAAAGAGAACTCAATAGCAAGAACAGATCAGTGGTTGCCATGTGTTAAAACTCATAGAACTGTACATCAAAACAGGAAATGTTACTGTAAGTTAATTTAAAAAATAAAAATAGCAATATAAACCCATTATATAAGTGCCACATTTTTATGAAAATTAACCATATTTAGAAAAACAAAAAATCAGTAAAAACAGTAGCATTGTTTTCTATTTTTATAAGCTCTTTACTATCTAGCTTAATAGAGACAGCTGGATTCTCATATCTGCTTCTGCATTTACTCTCCTGCCCTACCATATGTCATATAGTATCTGGAAAACCCCACTCTACACTTGAAAGAAAATAAGACTGAAAAAAGCAAATAATGTCTTAGTATTATTATGATCTTTGTTTTGCTTCTGTGGACCACCTGAACTAGTCTTGGGGATTCCCCAGGGTTCCTGGACTACACTTTGAGAACCACTAACATAATATACTGTACCAAATTGCAGTCATTTTCATAGCATTTTTTATTGGTTTTTTTTTTTTTTTCATTTTTTTGCCATACCCACATGTCCTGTGTTTACTTAATGGTTTTGTTCAAATTGACCTTTTTTTTGACTTAAATTTATTTAAAGAGGAAACTTTCTAAATCTCCTATAAATGGAAAACCAGTACCACTTTCCCATAAATGGAAAGTAACCACAAAAATAAATAAGCAATGAGTAACTTATTAAAAAAAAAAGTTTACCCGTGAGCCATCTAAACTTATCTCTGTATGGCACCAACTGGAAAACAGCAGAGGACTCATGACAGTGAATGTGTGGCTAACTCTGTCATCCCACTTCATTTATGTTAGCCCATTTAATCTTCGAAATTACCAGAAGAGGTAGATAGTCTTATTGTCCTTTTTTTTTTTTTTAATACGTTAAAAAAATGGAAGCACCCGGAGGTTAAAGAAGTTTCCCGGTGTTCCACAGTGAGTACATTGCAGGCCTGGGATTCGAACCTAGGGAAAAGCTCCAGAGTCCAGGAAGAATGCCATGTTGGCAGATAGGAAACCTGGAGGCTTGTCCAAGTTCTATCAGAAGTTGGTACGAGGCTGTCATTGAACCTCACCGTCCTCGTCAGTAACATGAAGGAGGTGGGCTAAATCAGGGTGTGCAAGTTTAACTGCTGGCAGGCTGCCCCCGCGGGGCCAGGCAGGTAAGGGAAATGTCCACTGACTGCAAGGCAGTACCTGGAAACTAGATACCTTGCCTCTTATCTAAAGAAAGCAACCACTTTCAACTTTTTTTTTTTTTTTGGCAGATATCTCTCATTTTATTTTATTTATTTTATTTTATTTTGTTTTTATTTTATTTTATGAAAAGATTTAAGTCTGGAGACCTTGTGTGAAGTTTCCCAATTTTTAGAACGCGTGTGGAGACCCGCAATACATAGGCTAATTTGTGACTTCATGACTAGATACTTTCCTCTGACAGAGAGGATTGTCTGACAGGATGACATGAGCTATTTTTATACAGTGGTGGACACAAAATCCAAATTACAGAAACAAGCCACTTAAAAGGGTGGTAAAAGTGAATCTGGACTTCAATAGTGTCTGAACAGAACCTCCATAAATATTGATTGGGAGCTGGGTTAATTAAAAAGCCAAGGTACATTATGAGAATAATAAAGTGTATTTCTTTGTGTTCCTTTTGTGTTGTATTAGAGTAAATCAGCAATATTTATCCAGTGCTAATTCTTGGTTTGCAGAGAGCTAATGTAATCATGAGATGAGCTTATTGAAATTCTTTTCTTAGACATAGAGGCTTGCTCAAGAACGGCAAGTATTAGGAACTGTAGTCAATACTTGCTCAGAATAGTAAATATGAACATGTGATTTATGCCATTGTGTGTACAAAGCAATGTTTCCTGAGACATTTTCTATATATATGTTAGCTGTTTTGTTTTTTTTTGGGTTGGTTTGTTGCTTCCCCCCTCCTCCGCTTATCAGATTTCCTTCTAAATCCTGGCATTTGACAATGTTGCAAGGCCAGTTTCTCTGTGAATCCACGGTAAAACATACTGGTGGTTGCACAATTCATCCAAACTTGGGCTTATGGCTTATGCGTGTTTATGTGAATTCCTGCATTTGTTTTTATGTATGTGTGTATATTCATAAAGTCTGCTTCTGCGAGAGAGAAAAGGAGGGAGGGCAAAATCTATAGACTGAATCTTGAAAGATGGGTTTATTCATCAATGACATCATAAGGATTGTATTTTCTCTTGGTTAATAAACTATTTGTTTGGCGGGCGCTGTAAGCCAGCCAGAGCTAGTCATGCCATTTCTTGGAAAAGATCTGAAGCAACTGGTAATTGAAATGATAATCATTTGATCATAGTTAGAGCTATTTGAAAATAACACTCATCTCCAAACTGGTCTCATCTAAGGAACCATATTTGGTAACATTGTTGCCAAATTCCATCTTTGCTAATGTTGAGGCTTATATACCATGAGACTTAATTATTTTCCAGAATATTCTAAACTTGATTTCTTGTGTGCCCTGTCCAGAAGCTGTTCCCATATGCTTTGAAACAATACCCAGCCTGAATTTTCATTCTGACATTTAATAATCACCATGTAATAGCTATAAAATGCGTGACAACGACAGATCTTTTATTTCAAGAGGATGGTGTAGTGAATCTGAGTGAAATCATCCGTTGAAATGGTACTTTGTAATATGCTCCATTGTTTATAAAGTACTGAATTGTTTTTTTCTTGAGCAGAGGATAAAAACAGTTTCCACTTTGGGTCGCATTCAGTGGAAGTTCATATTCAATCGTGATAAGAGAAAGGACTCCATTACAAAAGTTTTACTTTTCATTTTTGATAGAGTATTTATTTTGCTGCTGTCTAACAAACTTGGTTCTCAGAAGCAGCTTGGAACTGGATGAGGAAAAGTGTAATTTTAGATCCTACCTTAAAACATTTTTTAAAACTAAATCCAAGGTTTCTTATTGTGTGAAGCTTATCTTAATAAACCTTTTTTTGTTTGCTTTGGAGTAGCATGTGCAGTACTGTGTGTGTGTGTGTGTGTGTGTGTGTGTGTGTGTGTGTGTGTGTGTTTGTGTAGGTGGGGGAGGAGGAGGAAAGAGTCATGTTTAACAGCAAAATTAGCCAAAATCACTTGTGAATTCCTTTTGTTTAACAGCTTAGGGACATCTTCCTGTTGTTGTTTGTCAAAAATATTTCTAAGATTTTGTAAGCTTAGGGGTTTTCACAGCTAAGCTTTCTTCAGAAATGTGAAGTAAAAGAAATGAAAGAAGTCGGTTCAAGTTGAAATGTCAAATGCTTCAAATAATTTAACTTAAAACCCAGTGAGATGATCTTCTTAAGCCTTTCCCAAAGAATCTTTGGGTAAGAGAGGCCCTCCTTCGCTCCATGGATGGATATCTATTAAATATCTTGCTGGATTAATTCTGAGTCAGAAAAGTTGGTTGTTTCCTGGAAGCAATTAGAAATGCTTAAAATTCAAATTTATGATCCATACGAGGAACTTAAGTTTCAACTACTTTTCTTAGATTCAAAGGCTTTCTCCTCACTCACCCTCTGTCCTCTTACCCCATATGTATTAAAAGAAAAAATCAGTTCATTTCTCAACTTACAAAGTTTTTAAGAAACATGAGAATGTGTAAGTTTCTTTCAGTGGGAAGCACATAACATTTATGAAGTATTTCTTTTGGGATTACATCACAGTTTTATTTAATTTTTAGGACAAAAGTTAAATTCAATATTTGTGTATAAGCCAAGGGAAAATGTACCATAAACATAGGAATTTGGGGGTGAGTCAGAGTTCCAAGAATCCCAGATTTACTTAGACCATTTATACAGAGACAGGCTAACCATTAGTCACCTAGTTCTCACTTTTTACTTTTGCAATTAACTGCACCTAAAAATTAGCCTTCACCCAAGCAAGTGGTCAGATGGGCAGACTTGGCTTTGTCAACTAGCATTAAAAATAGCTATCAGAATTACTGCCCAATTTTTGGACACTTTCTTATCATATAACAAATAGATCTACATTATTATTCAACTGGACGGCTAGCAGTGAAAAACCTTTGAAGTGAGTTATTGAAGATTCTCTGTCACCAAAAAGCACATTGTCTGCTTGCCTTAAGTTAAACCACTCAAAGGGTATTTCAGAGGGGCTTTGTTGAAAATTTATCATTAGCCTTCCAGCCACCAATAACGTTTTGTTCTTCCCTGACCACCTCTTATAGGATGAAGTCATTGCTGTTTCCGAAAAGGTAATTGTGAAACTTGAAGACCTGGTCAAATGGGTACACTCTGATTTCTCCAAGTGGAGATGTGGCTTCCATGCTGGCTCCGTGAAAACCGCGGCCTTGGGGAGGAATGGACAGAAGGAAGCTTTGCTGAAGTACAGACAGTCAACTCTCAACAGTGGACTCAACTTCAAAGACGTTCTCAAGGAAAAGGCTGACCTTGGTAAATATAATTTGTATTTCCAGATCGCATGTGTGGGTGTATACAATAACCTACTTTTTTTTTTTTTTTTTTTTGTCATAGACCTTTCTGGAAACCCGGTCATATAGATAATTTTATATATACATAAAATTTCTTTGACCTCAAAGGGCCCTGGGAATATGTATGGACAGATTGTCTGGGTGTCTGAGGGGTGGATGTTGGCTGCCGGATCGCACGGCCTTCTCCGTGTAGAGCCTGGTGCTAGGAACTTCGGAATATAACACATGGCCTTAGGCAGCTTCCTGTTGGTGTGAAGGCAAAAGACTTCATTAGAGTGCCTGAGATTGAATTAATGAAGAGTTTAAATATTTGTTCAAAGGAGATAGTATGACATCTATTAACACCATGTCAGAATTTCATGTGTTTGTTTACGGTGGGTGGAAAACAGAGTGAGGAAGAGAGAGGACTTACCTAATGCAGAGCAGGAGAGTAATCTCAAATTGTTTAACCTCCTAGCCTCAGTTTCCCCACCTGAAAAAGATGGGCACTTTACCGCGTCACTGAGATTGAAGATATAAAGGATTTGGCACAGGGATGATTGGGGCATACGAGGGGCTTCCTAATTAATTCTGTTGCTTTAACTTAACACTTTCATCCCAAAGACTTTTTGTGACCTTTTCTTTTTTCCCTCCCCCTTCTGTTCCTATCTCCCTGTGGCGTTCACTGACTTATTCTCCTAGCATTGCTCAAGACCAAAGTTGTTGACCTCTGAGTTAGACTATTTCCTCTTTAGGCAAAGAGGAACTTCACTTTTAACATATTAAGGCATCTTTTTCTTTCATTCTAGCACAATGCTGATGTTCATAGCCCTATTTTATGCCTTAATGTGACAACTTCCTGTTTCTTTTAGCCTAGTATTTAACTATTACAACAAACCTAGACTATTTACTTAATTGGCATAAAGAAACTGCAAAGCAGCAGTAACTGTCTTCCGTGTGATTCTGATTCGTGATGAGCTATACTGTATTTTGGGAATCATATTAATATTTTCTTGCAATTTGAGTCAACAACTAACAGTTTCCTGTCATCTTTTCGTAGATGTCAGGCAGTAATATTCTAGACATGGCAGCCTGACTGTCGTGTGTATACTTAGGAGAAATTATTAATTGAGTGGTTTTATTTTAAAGCTCCCAAATCGTTTGTTTGGTTTTTTTTACTAAATTTCCTATATATATTGTTACACTCTCTAATTTCATAAACACACAGTGACTAGTCTTCTGACGTGTGATAACCGTGAATAATACATCTGTTGTATTACTTTCCTAATGTATACTCTAAGTTGTATTGCTATTGTCTTGTGTTTTCCCTAACAATTAAAACGTTTTTTTTTGGTTTTTTTTTTTTTTTTTTAGCTATGGAATATACTGTTACTAATAAAAAGCTAAACAGGAAACCCCCGAGGGAACAAAAGGATGTGTAGATGGTTAAGCTTGATGTCACACATACAAACAAGAGTATTTATAGCAGAGTTGTTTTCTGTTTAAAATTGATAGTTTATTAATGAATCTGAAGGGAAACTCAATCTCTTAATTCTACCAAAAGATTTAGAGAGTTTGATCTACTGAATTCTAAAAATTGTCCATGATCTACTTTTTAATAATTGATTTCAGAAGAAATGGATTTATAGTGAATATTCAAAGTTCTTAGTGATCTTTAAATCTAGTTGTTTGTTAGACTCACTAGGGGAATTTTAAAAATAATACTGACTGCTAAGTCCAGCTTCCCCAGATTCTTCATTCAATGTGATTGAGGCAAGGCCAAGGAATGTGGACTAATAAAATAATTTCTAGGTAATTCTGATTTTTTTTTTTTTTTTTTTTTGGTCTCATATGGGAAACAGCACTACAATTAGTGCTGAGGAAAGGAAAATAATCAACAGGAGATTTGATGGGGAGGCTCTCCTCTGCTGAACCAGAAATACCATGTGCTTTTTCTTTCTTTCTTTTTTTAATGTAAAATACCCCTTTAAGGATAGTATTTGGGGCCTTGAAATTCTACTCAGTTGGTATGAACTGTGGGGAATTTGAGACAAATAGCTTTTGTAATTGGAATGCACACTGTGTTGTAATAATGTGGAAAGAGAAACAAAAACTTTCCTTAATGTAATGAGTTTCCATTATCTGCCTGATCTAAGGTTTACAAGTCGACATTGTTAGGATTTATATTGGGGAGATAGGGGGTGTCATTTGCTGTGCGCATTCCTGTTCCAGCGACTTTCTCTTCAACCTCTTCCTTTCTCTGTCTACAACATCAAAATATTTGTTGTCTGTACTTTTCTTTCTACACAGTGGTTTTCTTATCTCTCTTTCTCTTGGCCACACTGAAACCACTTCCAATACCACATTGTTAATGGAAGTTCACACACTTATTAGGTTTTTCCTTCTGTAGAATACTTCCAACTCCTCATTGTTCTTACCAAAGAAAGAAGATGAACTCTGAGATTATTTAAGACCCTCCTCTTTTTTTTCTGGTGGAAGTAAGCAAAGAATGGAAAGATCTCACCTTTCTTGTGGCTAAAATAAAACTCCAGCACGTTATGTTTTTAACCGAAGTATTTCATCATGTTAAAATATCAATAACGACAAAATAATTAGGTTGACTCTTAAAGAAGGGATTTTGCCATCTAAAAGCTAATTAAAGAACTCTTCTTGCTCAATGTTTAGGTAGAATAAGTTCCCTTTAATCCCAGTTTGTGTCACTTCCTGTCTCTCTCTGAAGAGTAAAAAAACAAGAATGTTCTCACAAATGTGTGTCTGCCAACAAATTAATACTCCGCAAAGAGAAACTCTGCCCCAAATGGCAGCTTCCAATAACTCCTCGGATTCAAAACACAGCTCCTATTTTTTTTTTATCCCTTTCCCCTTCAAGGACAATATTTGTGGATATCATGTTTACTTTTTACAAATCTCTGCAGTTTTCGTTTAAGATTCAAAATGACTGGTGACTAAAATGACACATCTAGATAGTGGGAAAACCAATAATCTTCAAAAACACTCCTGAGATGTGTTAGAGTGACTTCGTCCCCTTCCCTCTTCTTTGTCCTTTTCAAAGAAAGAAAGTTCAATATGAAACCAATTCAAATTGTGACTTTACTCGATGAGATGTTTTACCTTCTCTCAGACAGTTTCGTATTGAAGTTTATAGGAAAAGAAAAAAAGAGAGAGAGAGAGAAAAGAGCTATGTTAAAATAGGAGGGTTAAAGAATGTATTATTCATAAGCATAACGAACACAGGAACCTGTTTTTCCAGAAGAATCGGGTTGATTAAATCATTCACTACACAAGCTTCTAGTTATTTATTTTTGTCTTTAGAATTACAGTACTTAGCTTTTGTAATAAAGTGGACTTGATACCCATATTTGGTATGGCAGTTGGAAGTCGTCAAATGAAGAATTATTTCATTTTACAAAATTTTTAGCAGCTAAGGAATATAAACACTATCAGTTAAACATAGCAAACTTGCATTTTTTTATTCCTTGGGCTATAGTTTGGAAAAAAAATCAAATTATTTTATATAACACTGCTTCTTACAGAGTTCCTTTAAGTGAAGTATGAAAGCTGCAGTGTAAGCTTTATTAGCCTATAAATATGTCATTATAGTTGGACTACATTTATATGCTTTGGATTGTTGTTTAAGCCAAGAAAATATGTCTCTACAGGTTGACTTTTTATTGAAACCCTTTGAGGCATACAATAGAATGTATTTTAGGCCAAGGTTATTAAAACAGCATTTTCATTTTTTTGCAGCAGACTCATTGTCAATTATGCTGCCACAAACTGTCTGTGGATGGGCAGTTATGAATGGTTTCATCTCCAAATGTGTCTCTAGAAAAAGAAAGAAAAGATAGAAGCGTCTGAGCCGAAATTGAGAAGAGACCAGAGGATGTGGGTGTGGGTACAGCTGAATTTAATGATGGGGGTTCCCTCGGTTCAATTTCTGTTTCTAAAGGCACATCAGATTGAGAAAGTGTGGCTTCCCTCTGTCCCTTCTGCTGCTCGGATTTTATTGTACTTTGGGGAATAAGGCAGCATGATGGTGTTGAAAGCACAGTGGGTGGGAGGTCAGGAGAATCTTGGCTCTACCTGTCCTGGAGATCTGTCACTTCCTGGAACAGTCACTGTATGTTTACATCTTTAGGTTTCTTGGGTGTAAAGTAGGTGTAATAGCGTGTCCCCTGCTTTATCTCACTCGGTGTTTGAGAAGGTGAACCGAGGAATAATCAGTGTCAATGGAAGCATTTGTGATACTGAAGTCCTAGTTATGATCAGCATGTTATTATCAGAGGGAGGTTTTATAGGATAAGGAGTCATGCAGTATTTTAGTTTATTTGTCCCTTTTGAACTTCCCTAATCACACAGTCTAGTGTTGAGGACAGGGTTTACTCTCATTATTATCTGCCTCAATAGAAGACTATTATTAAAATCCTTCTGAACTTTGTGTATATATGTGTGTATGTGTGTGTGTGTGTGTGTGTGTATACAACTTTGTGTATATATACAACTTTATGTATATATATGTGTGTGTGTGTATACACACACACATTATAAAATGATATTTTATATGTATATTACGTATTAAATATAAAATATATCATACATATGTTTTACATGTTTCCTTACATATAAATGTGTATATTTTTATGTTATATAACTTTTTTGTCCTCTTGAAAATTTTGTCAAAACAAGCTGGGCCATGAGTGGCCACTCGTGTCAGTGACTTCTCAAGTACTTTTAATTAGAAATTGACTCTGGTCTTTGGTTGGAAATTCTGGAAGTCTTGTATTTCAAATGGTTTTTTCAGATCACTTTTGAGTTTGATATGTCAAACTGTTTCCTGGGGTGTGGATGTGGGTAGGATTCTCACTCTGCATTGAAGAAAACAGTTTAAATGTTTCCAGTAAGAAGCATGCTAAGGTGCTGACAGTTTATCATAATGAGGATTTTCACCTGATATATCTAATGAACTTACTAGGATTGAAGACATGCTTATTAGGACAGTCTTTTCCTTCCCCCTTCCCTTCCCTTCCCTTCCCTTCCCTTCCCTTCCCTTCCCTTCCCTTCCCTTCCCTTCCCTTCCCTCCCCTCCCCTCCCCTCCCCTCCCCTTCCCTTCCCTTCCCTTCCTCCGTCCCTCCCTTCTTTTCTCTTCCTTCCTTCCTAGATGTAAACTTTGTATGTATATTAAACAGTCTTCTGAGCTTATTTGGTGTTTATATTTTAACTTCCATTGCCGGGTTAGCTGTACTATTTCCCTTAAGGTAGAAATTTGTAAAGTTCCTTACATGATATGTTGTTGAATTATTCTATTCATGAATATCATGAGGAATCCCTACAAAAGGGCCTCTTCACCAAAATGGATCCGGCCTTTATAGAATCCTTGAGTTCAAAATAGAAATCAATTACCTATGGAGCTTATCAAAAATTTGTAAAGATATTTTCCAAAGGATTTTCTCACAAGGCCCTCTATCAGTATTGTTGTGTGAACCACACATTCTTTAAAGAAGCCCATTGTGACACAGTTAACACTGGAGAAATATGCTGTCCAAGGGCCAACATGGCTGTTCCTTCACAAGGTTGCTTCATGGCATTGTACTTAGTCCAAAGGACTTTGTATGTTCACATTTCCAAGAGTCTGTATCTAAGACATTCAAAGCTTTAGGACAACTTTTCTAAGGATCTGGGAACAGATCAGGGAGGTTATTTATTTTCATTTTAAAGTTAAAATTCAGCTCGCCCATGTAATCAAACAGTTGAACATTGTCCCAAAATAATGGTAGAATGCATGTGTAAGAAGTGTCTTGGAAAAAATGACAATCCTGTATTTTGTCTGCATTCAGCCATCTCGGCTGTTCCTGCTGGAAAGTAAGTCTGTAAAATCCACGCATGTGTGAGCCAGTCGGCAGCTGGTCATGGATATTGCTGTCTGGATACTTGTCTTGCCATCACTCAGGATGGCTCATTCCAAGTTAAGACCCTCTCATTTGGAATTTCTGTTGACTTGTGGATCTTCTAGTGTTTTCTAGAGTAATGAATGTTTTTTAGAATTTCATCTCCTATTTTCTTTTGGTAGTGGACTGAAGATGGATAGTCAACAGAAGAGAATTTTGTAGAATTTAAGAGTTTATTCTTTTAGAATTAGAGATGTCACGACAGAAGTAGGGGGAAGAATAAGAAATTGGAATTTGGGTGTTATTTTTAGTATTCAGGTTACCAGTATTTTACCTATTGGCTATAATGCATGAACAAAGTAAGAAATTCATGCTTTTTTTAAGCTCTTCAGAGAGTTGTCAGGCTAGACGTTGGTACAGTTGATGCTTGAAATAGTCCTCAATCCTCTGTTTATTTGCCTAAACAATCCCAGGTTTTTCGATTCTTGCCCAGGATGTGATTTTAAAAATCCCTCACCATCCTGGTTACTCATCTTAGGATACATTTTGGGTGTTCTTTTTACACCTGCTTACCCACTTATATTTTATGAGCTCATCTGTGCTGAGAAACCTAGACCCAAATGAGGAGCGGCTTCCAGGGGAAGAAGGACTATGATACCCATCCATCCAGCTTATCAGCCTCCAGGTAGATCAGGACACTGACTAAAGTATGACTCTCTTCTACTCCCCAGCTGTATGACCTGGACTTCTAATTCTCAGAGCAAAAAGGGGGGAAATACGTTATTTAGCCACTACTCCTGAATTTCAGTTACCTGGGTGTTTTGTTTGTTTGTTTGTTTGTTTGTTTTTAAACAGTAACATTAAATGTAGACTATTATCTAACTGAAAATCATTGTCAACGGATATGGGGGGAGTCTCTGTGGCTCAATACCAGTGCTGTGCTTTTCTAGCCTCTGTGGTTCTTGTAGTTGTATTATAGCGTTTAAGGGAGTACTTGCCCTAGCTGGTTTTTGCCTCATTAAAGGTCCACCATTGAATACCAGTGTGGTGTCCAGCTTGTTTAACCTGTTCCGATCAAATAAGATAAAGACCAACAAGTATTCCCTAAGTTATCACATGTGTTGGTTGAATACATAGTCCTCCACCTGGACTCTAGCCGTTCTGGCTTTTTTGTTTGTTTTTATTTTCTGTTTTTCTGGCACTTTGTCTTTAGTCAGGAACTCTATGGTCATTTCTATGATAAAAAAGACCATGATGGAGAAAGCAATCAACCTGTACTTTTGTTTTAGCTTCCTTAATGAGAAATGTTAATTTCACAATGAACTAACTATGTGTGGTGGTCACCAGCTGATGGAAAGGCAACAACCAAAGATGCAAGAAATTCAGCTATGGTCCCAGTCCTTTGCCATATATATATATAATAATTTTATATATTATAAATTATATGTATTTTTATATATTATATATAATATTATATATAACATTATTTTATATTTATATATTATATAATTTGTTATAAAAATATAATAATATTATATAAAATATATTTTAAAATATTTATATATATAAATATATATTATATATAAAATATATATAATATTATATATTATATAATATTTTCCTGGTTACATACCTGGGCTCCATTGGAAAAAGTGTTTGGGCAGCCTTAGCTTCTTGCAAGCTCATAACTTTCTGGTATCATAGATTGATCGACAAACTTGGAGCAATAATTCTATTTACATGTGGTGGTAGGAGTGCAGCACTGTCTCCATGCCACAGATGTGCTTGAAAAATGTGGTTTGATTCAACAGCTCCCCTCCCAGTTGAAGATGCATAATGCTTTTCTCCTATGATTGCAACTCTAAAATGTTTTTGTTTGCTCTCCACCTCTCCTCTCTTGAGCCACTGCATGGTTACTGACTGTAGGCCATTATTATAGCTGTTATCACAATGGCATCACCTTGGAACACAAAGCGCATACATCCTACATGTGAATTGATGTGACTTTTCCAGAGGGTTTTTGAGCAGATATTTGATTTGGGCATTTAGGCTTAATTCTCTTTAGTGTTGACGCTGATTCTCCCAAACAGCTCGTTTATCTTTTAGAGTACTTCAGATGTGAGGTTTTATTGCAAAACATTAATTTTCCTAAATGTCAAAGATTCACTCCCCTTCTCTCTTCCAGCATTATGTGTTTAAGTCTGTAGTTTGCTCAGGTCACCGCAGAGAAAAGCCGAGGTTTGGACTTTTACCCCATTTTAATAAATATATTTATTTAGGACAGACAGGAATAATGGCGGGTTTTCAAAGCCTCGCCGAAGTGCTTCATGCACAGTAGGGGCTGAGCAAATACTCCTGCCATTTCAGGGTTTCCTGATTGCCCCGCCCTAGTGTGTGTTTTTCGTGTGTTTGCTGTTAGTGGTTAGCGAGCATGCTGGGGTGAAGTGGCGTCACTTCTTTCTCCCCCGAAATCCCAGAGCCAAGCCTTGCCTCCACCTTTCTCCCTTTGGACCTCTCCACTTGCTTTCTAAATTTTTAATAATTTCTAACATTTTTATACTTCTGATCCTTTTAAAACATTGGCTTTCAATGTTTTGAAAACACTGAAAGCCCTGTCCCCTTCCCACACCTTCCATAACGCCATGCCTATGGGATAAAGTGCAAACGTTGTAGGCCAGCATCCAATGATGACCACAGCCTCCATTGCTTTTCCTTTTTTATGAAATAAACTTCACTGTTGTTATTACCAAGGCTATATCCACAGTCATATTACAAAATGAGGGCCTTGGAAACAAAAAGCAGAAAAATGTACGTGGCTTCTTTTCCTCCCATCCAGAAGTAACTGCTGTTAGCGCTTTGATAGATCTATGTACCAATGTATATAATACGTGCAGAGACCAGAATTCATATGCATGTACTGTCTTCCCAGCAAAATCTCATATTTGCCTCCCCGGTGTACATCTGGACAGATGTTTTGTGACAGTGTCCTCAAATGATCTCTACGCTGTTTCTGCCTGCGTCATGTTTCATTATAGCGGTGTTTCTATTGTTGGACATTTCGGTGGCTTCTGTGTTCCTAAAACTCGCTGAAATTCTTGGTGCTCTGCACATATCTGTGACTACTTCCTTACATATCTGTAGAGGTGGAATTGCAGGCTCAAAGTGCACACGGAATGTTAAGACTGCCTATCTCTCTACCTTATCTCCTATCCTTTATGTAAACCTTCCACTTTAGTCTAACTAGTCTGACTGCTTACTCTCCTTTCTCTTGAACACGTGGACCTACCCACCTGCCCCTGGATTCTGCAGTGGATTTTGAGTGGCTCATGCCTTCTCTCATTCTTGAGATGCCCTTTCCAGGACTCTCTACCTGCAGAAATGCTCTCTTTTCTTTAAGATGCAGGTTAAGCCCCTGGGAGCCCTTGGCAGCCTTGCCGCTGGTAGGATTTTCCCTCCTTACAGAGTTCTTATCATACTTAGCATCTCTACCACCTACAGAGTGCCTTACTCTGTAAGGAGCAATATAATGCAGTATCTTTTTCTTATGTGTTTGTCTTATCTTCCCCTTAACGGTCTTCAGTCTATCATGTAGGCGCTCTAACTTCAAAGCCATGCCTGCTACCTTGAGGAAACATGCCACTTTTATGATCAACCTCTGAAAACTCTGGAGTTCTCTGCTCTGAGTTGAACTGGGACCCCTTCCTGCCTTCAGTGGTTGACTTGACTTCTTTTCCAGCACTTCCTAGGATGACACCCTCTAGTGGAAGGGCTGGTAGGAGAAGCAACATCCTTGGGGAGATGGTTTAATTTTGGTTTAATCTGTAGCCAGCCATCTGTAGACTTATTGTGGAAAACAATAAGTTGTTTTTTGTTAATGTGGACAACTCATTAGGAGAGATTTTGAACGTGCTTGAAGCTAGCCTGCTAGCCTGAGGATTTTTGGTGTTGTCGTAGGGTGCGTTGTGTGTAGACATTTTGCGTATTAACACTGGCACTTATTAATTCATCTCTTCCTCAAGGGAATCTTTACATGTTTCAGGATTATAGCAGTCACAGAAATGTGCAGGGAAATAAACAAATCCAGACTGGACTTGTTCTGCCTTATCTTTTTTATTATCAGCTTGTTCGTAATATGTCTTTTTTTTAGGTGACAGGTTATTAAGGAGATGGTTTTAGCATGACATCTAATATTTTGTATTCTAGGCAATTGCACTGTTTTAATCCTCGCCTCCCTTAAAATGGTTACTTGCTAATCATGATGGAGGATATTCTCCACCTTCCAACTACCCATTCTGCTTCTTTGGTTCACAAAGAAAGTATTCTATTAGGCCCTACAAAAACAATGCTTCATGCCTGGCCTATTCACTCAATAAGAAATAAAACATTGTTTTCATAGCAGTGCTGATAATAAGGCAGATTTCAAAGCATGATGAAACATATACTTTTCTAGCAGAGAAAAACCTATAGTTACCTGGCTAATTACCCATCATGTGACGCTTGTGTGTAAATATAGGCTTCTCACATTTGTAGCCTCTATACAGGTTTCTTTTTTCTTTTTTCTTTTTTTTAAATTCAGAACACATATTTAAATGACATTGTTTTGTATTAATGTTTTTAATCGAAGATTTAGAATGAGCAAACAAGCTACCATTTTTAGGGTGCCTTCTTTTTGACCATTGTACTAAACCTTTGTAGTGCAGACTTTAAAATAAGACAGTCCTGCATTCAATTTTTGCTCCATCAGCTGTATGACCTTAAAAATCATAATTCTGCTTTGACTGCTTATCTGTGTAACAGAGTTAACAATACCACAATACCTGTCTCACAGGACTGGGGAAGAGCAGATTTGAGCAGGTATGAGGAATCACCAAGCACACAGTGGGAGAATTTAGGCAAGAAACATTTTTTTTTCCACTTCCCTCCTTCCTTTAGAAAAGTGAACCCTGGGGCGCCTGGGTGGCTCAGTCGTTAAGCGTCTACCTTCAGCTCAGGTCATGATTCCAGGGGCCTGGGATCGAGCCCTGCATCAGGCTCCCTGCTCGGCGGGAAGCCTGCTTCTCCCGCTACTATTCCCTCTGCTTGTGTTCCCTCTCTCGCTGTGTTTCTTGCTGTCAAATAAATAAAATCTTAAAAAAAAAAAAGTGAACCCTACGAAGTGCTGTTTGCTCCCCCAGAAAGTAAAGTACACAATTGCAACATAAAAAAATACCAAGATATAGATAGAGTAGTACCTGACTTCACTGAGGTCCATTCATAAACATTTGAGTTATCTATTATAAGTCACAGATGTTGATTCAGGGTTAAATAAGTCATGATCCCAGTTTTCTAGGGGTCCAGAAAACCTCGAGGGTTATTTTGAAGTGCTTTCAATGTGATGTTTTAAAATTTAATTCTTTTTGTCAGAATGTACCTGTGTATTGGCCAGTAAACCATCTTCTTTGACTTCCTTAGATCGTAATTAATAGCCGATCCTTAGTTGTTAGAAAATTTGATGCCAGGAATTTAAATGTACGTTGGGCTATCACAAGTGAAATGTGGGAATTATTGGCCTCACCTGATGCTTCCCGGGCTGTGACCTTGCTGTTTTTGTGGTATATTAAGTGTGTATAGGGAGGTGTATGGTGTTTGTGTGTTTGTGGAATAGTCCAACCTGGAAATCTGTTTGTCCTGGAGGTGCCTAATTATTCTGCAAGAAACCAAAATGCACTGTGAGGGCCATTGGTTTGTGTGTTATCTCTAGCAGTTCGTGGGCTAGAATTTTCAATGTACATCAGGGCAGCCTGCATTACGCTACAGTAACAAAAGTCTCAAAAATCTCAGCGCCTCAACACAACAAAGGCTTATTTTTTTGTTTGTTTGTGCACAGTTCATTTTGTGCACAGGACTCTACAAAACAAATTTTCCCTCTGTGCTGGCTCTGCTTTGGTGCTTCCTACTTACAGGAAGGGGAACAGAGATGGAGAGCTGAGTACTAGAGTTTAAATGTTTACATTCAGTAGTAACATGAAGGAACACACATCGCTTCCACTCACATTTCACTACTCATTCAGATTAATTTCATGGTCATGGCTTACTTCAAGGAGGTTAGGGTACATAATTCTACAGCATTCTCTGAAGGAGAGGAAAATTGGATGTTGGGTACACATTTGTAATAGCTCACACGTGCCCTTGGGATATTGATCAATTTCATAGAATAATAAAATCTCAAGGTTGATAATTTAGTTACAGGATTCTAGTTATGACATCTTTCCTACACTTACTTGCTTCTTAAATGCCTTCCACTGAGATCTTGATTAGCTGACATTTTACTCTTTTCAATGATTGGGAACTCATTACCTTACGAGGCAATTCTAGTCCATCTTTGATCCATCCCTATGTTAGAAATGATTACTTTGGATGACTTTAGTCTAAAATGTATACGTTTTATACTACAAACTACTGTATTCATGGTATACTATTGTTACTAATTCTATTCTTAGAAGAACAGAGAGCAAATCAAATTTTCCTTTTCCTTGCTAGTGTTTCGAATATTTGAAAAGACCTGTCCCCCCCCACCACCACACTTTTTCATTCCTCAGCTCAAACACCAACAGCCTCAATCCCACATTCCATATGTAGCATGGCTTCTCTTTCCTCCCCCTT
Source organism: Procyon lotor (assembly GCA_028646535.1). Lineage (NCBI taxonomy): Eukaryota > Metazoa > Chordata > Mammalia > Carnivora > Procyonidae > Procyon > Procyon lotor. The sequence continues at coordinate 17,172,034 of CM053617.1, forward strand.
GCTGGTAGTCCTCATTTAAAGGAATCTCAGCTGTCCCTGCCACTCTCAGAATGTAACTATATTTGTCTCTACTTAAAGAAAAGATGGGACTGCAATCCCTTAATTTTTTTATACATGTAAAAATTTAAACCATTCAAGTACAAGTCCTTCTTCACCTCTTTCCAATTCCACTCCTTCTCCTAGAATTGACACATTACTAACAATCAGTGGTTATTCCTTCAGTTCTGTGTGTGTGTGTGCGTGTGTGTGCGTGTGTGCGTGTGTGTGGGTGTGTGGGTGTGTGTGTGTAAATTGTTTTGCTTTAAAAATAAGATCTTACCCTCTACCCTATTTTGCAACTTGCTTTGATCGGCTACTTATGTAGCTAGAACTGTGTTGTACAGTATGGTAACCACTAACCACCAACAGCTATGGAGCACTTGAACTACAGCTACTGCAAAAGAGAAACCTAGTTTTTAATTTTAATTAATTCCAGTTTAAAATTAAAAACCAAAGCAGTTAAAATATTTTTTTGTGAAACATAGCTTTATTGCTTTGGTAGGGCTACATATCATCTTGCTGAATGTTTAGCATGCAAATTACATGTACTGTAAGTGTAAAATACACACCAGATTTCCAAAACTCACCATAAAAAGAATATATATCTCATTAATAATTTTTATATTCATTACATGCTGAAATAATGTTTTTGATATGTTGGGTTAAATAAAATATATTAATGCAATTGATTTTACCTTTTCCTTTACATTTTTTATGACTATTAGAAAATTTTAAATTATGTGGCTCACATTCTATTTATATTGGATAGTGCTGATCTAAAGAGATTTGAATAGCTGTGATGGTTAGCCAAACTTTTTATTTTGAAGTAGGATCACTGTTGTATGCACTGAGTGCTTCAGAAGTCTAGGGCATTGTATTTTCTGTGGAAGGAAGATAAAGATGGAAGAGACCCAGGCTCAAGAACTCATAGTATAGTCGGGTGGACAGATACAGCTAGGTTGTGACAGGGGGGTTAGCCAGCTCATGGATGAAGGTGTAAGCTGAGTATACTGCAAGTTACAGAAGTTTCCATGGGTATGTATCTTGCAATGTGAGCAAACTTGCAAATACTTAGAGGGCAGGGATTATGATTGTTGAATAAGTGAGGCGATTCCCATCCTGTGTGATTTCTCTGTTCTACCAGGATATTACTAGAAATAAAGAATCTCGTGGTCATCTCTGGCTTAGATCTTCTTCCTGAATGGCCTACTCATCTCACTAGGAACTTACATTTTTTTCAGATTTGGCTTTCCAGATAGAATTCCTGTGTTTGATGTTAAACGTTGACCTTTCATTGTCTCTGACAAAAACATCGGGGTTCATATCAAGTTTGTCTTGTTGACAGAAGAAATATGTGTATTATATATGCCTCATTGAAATTACTAATATTTTGTCATAGCTTTAACACTTCTACTAAGAAAGTGTTCTGAGATGTTGAAGGGAAGATAATTAGGCTGAAGGCTCTTTCTTGATTTCTTTGGGTTTATAGAGTTCCATTCGTTTCATAACTAGGAAGACTTTTTATTCTTACCAATGTATTCTCTGATGATAAAAGGATAGCAGTTGAAACTCAGAACGTTAAGTCTTTATCTTCTCATTGGTTGTCCTTGATTCATCAAAGCAATATTTTTGTGTGATATTCCTTGCTTGTATTACCCACAAGCGAAGAAAAAAAGTTGGCAATTTTAGATTGCAAATGATAGACCTTTTCTGTGAAAATGTTAACTTTCTGCCTGGTTACATCATTCATAGTTGCAAATGGGGCTAGTGTGGTTAATCAAATCAATTCATATAAAACAATTTCTCCAGAAGGCAATGGGAGTGATGGATCTCACAGAATCAAAGAATTTACCCCAGGCAGAGCTTTCTGGCTGAATAAAACTTCTGTCGAATTTGTTCTGGGAATGAAGATACAGATGGTATAAATCCAGACTATAGATAGCAGGTTCAAGGTTTGGCAGGCAGTGGACTGATGCTCATCCGCTTTCTCCCATCCCTAAGATCCTATAATTTAGGCTATAAGTCAAGTACCTGAATGTTCGGCTGAGGAATTATGAGTCACGAGTTCTTCATTCAGGACCAATGGATAAATTTTGGTAAGGATGCCTACCCAACCCACAACCAACGCCAAATCTTCATGCAGAATTCTGTATGTAAATACATATTTTCTTGGGAGATCATTCAGAGCATTAATCTGATTCCGAAAGGAGCCTGTGATGATTAAAAAGCTATGAAATACTTTCTTAATGCCTGATTATCAGTTACCTATCTCCCCAAAAAACACCCCTCAGGCCCGTCTGCCAAATTTGATGTATTTCCCTCTCCTGCTAGTCCATACACATGTGACCGGGAGGAAAGGTGGTTGGATTCTCCTGTCCTGATGGTGCTTAACCTTTGTGGGAGTGCCATAGATGACTTTGAGAATCTAAAGAACACTGTGGGTTCCCTGACCAGAAAACATTTACATCCACCAAATTGGAAAGACACTGGAGGACGTTCGTGGATGCTGTCCCAAAATTGCTTTTTGAACTTTGGGTCAATGCTGCTGGTTGAGTCCCTTGAAAAAGCACAAAATTGCCATGCTAGGAAGAACAATGAGGGTGATGTGTGTCCAGCCACAATGGTGGTGGGAATCCACTTTCTAATTCGGGGATTTCTGGTTCTCAAACATGTATAGCTCTCTCATCTCGTATAGTTTCAAATTATAAATTTTGACAGCAGGGTTAGACCAGAGGACATTCTTATTTTCTACTGTCTGGATAATTTGAATCTGCTGTGTAGACATAATATCTTTATTAGTTACTTCCTGTATAGGGTGCTGTAAAAAGGCTTGCAATGGTGGGAAACCCTCTGCAAACTCCTTTTGATGAAGTAGAGTGCCCTTTTGTAATGTAAATACATTTCCTATGGCTTAATTTTTAGATATCAGATTTTCATAAAATTAGGCCTAAGGATTCCTTTGAAAGCCTTTTTGTCAAATCGACCCAGTGGCCGCTTCTAACAGCAATTTGTTTTATTATGTGAATCAATCTCATGCTCAATATTCTTAATATTTATAAAATAATGACTTTTTGTCTTTTACTTAGGGGGCTCTGCATATTTGCTTATGGTTCTAAAGTTGGTCCATTTCCTGGGAGTAGGAGTTGAAGCCCAAAATGAGAACCTTTTCTTTTTTATTCTGATCAAGACCCTATGTGCCATTTACTAGACTCAACTACTTACAGGGAAGAGAAGGGGTCCCTCCCCCAGCCCAACTTTTAATCTAAAAGACTGTCTGAAATGCAGTAGGTATTCAAAACGTACATTGGATAAATGGATGGACGACTAGGCTTTAATTCTTATATCTGGAGTCAGCATGATATAATGGTAGAAGACTTGTAGACCTGAACTTGAATCCTGGATCCTCAATTAAAAAAATATAATAATCCCTACCTCTCAAGGATATTGTAGGGTTTAATAATATACTGAATTTCAAGGTCTTAAGACAATGTCTGGCACAATAAAGTATTTGATAAATGGTAGCATTATTAAAGTCTCAGCCCATATATTAAGATATCCTAGACTTCAGTTATTTATAAACCAATATCACAATTTTTGTCAGATCAATTAACTCCCTATTTTATGATTTACTTAATATTTTTCTTTAAATTAACTGCCTTTTTTTTTTACCTAACTCGATTTAATAAAAAATTTTATTTCACTACTATAAATGGAAAACCTGTATCACTTGCTATAAATAACAGTGGAGATAAATACATAATTCTTAAAGTTAAAAAAACCTGTTTATCCATGTACCACCTAAGATTGACTTGGGTACCACTAGTGTATACCACACTTAAGTCATTTCCTTTGAGGCTTTTCTCTTGGGCAACAGCCCAGCGTAGCTTATTGATAGCAAAGAGACCTGCTCAGGCTGTGGCAAGCCTCATGTCAACAGCAGGCTAGCAAGGGTTGGAACCAGTTACCCTGAATTAATCTATAGGCTCAGAAGTGTAACTGCCACACAGATGTGAGGTCTAAAAATAACCCACCACGCACCTGCCCTTGCTGTGTGTCCCTTACAGTGTTAATTGAGTACCAATAGATGAGATGCTGTAGGAACAGTTAGAATAAAGATTAGAGGGCACCTGGGTGGCTCAGGGGTTAAAGCCTCTGCCTTGGGCTCAGGTCATGATCTCAGGGTCCTGGGATCGAGCCCCGCATCAGGCTCTCTGCTCAGCGGGGAGCCTGCTTCCCACTGCGTCTCTGCCTACCTCTCTGCCTACTTATGATCTCTCTCTGTCAAATAAATTAATTAAAAAAAAAAAATAAAGATTAGATGTCCAGACTTTTGAGATGCCCGGACTCTTGTGAATGCTTGACTACTCAGCCTGGGATTGGGCTTGCAGACTTAAGAATCTCAACTCTGGGCAGTTTTGGAACAGGAGTCTCAGGGGGTAAGAAAAAGGATAATGGTCATTACCCTCAACTGGCCCCAAATGGTGATTATGTAACCTTGCAAAACTGAGTCCTGGGTAAAATTTATCTCTTTAGAAGTGGGCTTAGTCAGAGGGGATTCACTGAGACGGTATCCCTCACACTGTCTAGATTAGAACAACTTCCTTGCTGTGTTCAAGCTAAGCCAAAGAATATAGACCCTGTTCTGAAAGGGAATGCACTTTAGTGGCACATGAAAAACCAAGTGAAGGCTCACATCTGTGTTGTGTTGCATAATTGATAAAGGCTGAGGAAGTGCCATTGAAGAGTGGCTCCTCATCCACCCTACCCTCCTAATCATTCAGAAATGGGCAGCACGTTTCAGGAGCCTTGTTAATGACTGTGCAGGCACCTCAGTAGTCAGAACATTGCATGTGCTTTGAGAGATGGATCTGGATGTGTTTTCCAGACAATTTGATTCCAACCATGTCCTGAAGACCATCCTCAATTTGACTGCGCTCTACCCTGTTACCCTGTGAAAGAAAAAGGTAATTCAGCTGAGCGTTGCGCCATTGGCTAGAAACAGCACAGTTCTGAATACAAATATTACTAACGGTAAATGAATCATTAAAGGAAGAGTAGCATAAAATGTCTGACAAATGAACTCCTGAAGTTTGGACTAGAATAAATTTTACCATCCGCTAGAGGTACCTTAATTCGTCAACCAAAATATTAGTTGTCCATGTAAGTCGCCAAAAAACATTTATAGTCTTAGAGTAAATGACTGGTAATTAGGACTCACAAGCTATAAATACATAGCAGGGATTTGGTGATATCATAATAAACCACGAGAGAAGCTAGAGTGGTTTCGAATGTTAGTAGAACGTTGAGAAATATTTAGATTCATGTTCTCAGCACCACAGTTAGTGTTTTTTTTTTTTATTGGGAGGTGAGGTTTTATCAAAAAATGTGCAACTCTTCTATCAGAGACAGTGGGAGTATAGATTGTCAAGAGGAGGTTAGGTCCTTGTACACCGTCTGAGTCTTTTAACGAACAATATATACTTAAAGAAAAATAAAATTATTCCCCCCTGTTCCTTCCTCAGTTCCCTCAGTTCAGATCCCTTTCTTTTGAATGAGTTTTGTATAAATGAAGAAAGACAACAATGGAAAGTTCCTGGGCCTCTCAAGTCCACGTCCCCAGTTTGGCTGGTTTATCCCCTGTTTCAGATTGTAAGAAGGAAAGCATTCATCATTCCAGCTCTGGACTTTGTTTCCCTCTCTTTTTCCCTGCCGGTTGGTCTGGAGACATGACAGCCCTGCTGACCCACACCTGCGTCCTGGCTTCACTCACAGTGCAGGAAGGCGGCCGTCAGGTCCGGGGGGGTGGGGGGGGAGGGCGGGAGCTAGGCCATGTCCAGAGACACAGTCTGGTGACATCAGCGCGGCGTCTCAGTGAAAGATGCAGCCCGACAGCTGGTGTACAGGCCCGTGTCACTGCCCTGCAGGGCCCGCCCTGCAGAGCATCGTGTATGTGAGCAAGGAGCAAGACCCTTTGTAAAGTCTGTTAGTCCCACAGAAAGTTCCATGGAAATGCAAGCCAAGTGGCATTGTGGGGTGTGGAGAGTTATTTGCTCCATAATGGCTACACTCTTCATTTCTGTAGCCCATTTCGGGATATTTCGGGCATCCGTGACTAGGCACTGCTATGTGCACTCTACAACCATACCTCCCACCTGCAAGGAAGGCACTGGGGAAGAAATGTCCGGTGCAGTCAGCACACCTACACCGATGTCATTAGTGACAGTTGCTTAACTGAGCTCATGCAGGGACAGATGTGCCTGGTGTGAAACACAGTGCCAGGATCTGCCCCAGAGTAATTTTATTTTTGCACATGTCTGTGGTCCTCCGATCCCTTATAGATTTGCACCTTTCTTGATTTTGAAGCCTGGAATCAAATCCAGAGTCCCGCTTACTGGAGAATCAGAGTCAGGGATGAAACTCAGCACATGAAGAACTATGGAGCACATGTTGGGCCCCAGTCAGCTATGAGCCCCCCACCCCACTGTGGCCGGGGTTAACCCACAGTGCCTGGACGGAGGGGGGATGTCCCAAGGGAGGCTCCAGGGATGTAAGGGAGGAGGCAGGGAGCATAGAAGAGAGGGGCGAGGGCTACTGGCTGTTTACGAACCAGCAAGGAAGTCCTCCGGCCTTGTGAACTGGCGAGGCCATTGTGGTGCCTACCAGCCAGCCTGGGCAGCCCTCCCTAAGGTGCTGGTGTCAGTGTGTTATCATGGGGGCAGGAACCTGCCTAGATTCTGTTTGTAGCTTTACTGAAAGCCCACCCGACAATGCTTAACTGAATAGTGCTCTTCAAAATGCACCGACTAAAAATAGTTTCATCTGCAGTGTGAACATAGTTTCGTATTTATACTAGCATCTGGCCTAAGGAATTGAAGACTCCATTCTTTAAATAGCTCCACTCCAGCTCTTGAATACTCTGAGAAGAAAATCTATCCCAAACACCTTGTTTACATAGCCATGTTTAAATGCAAACAAGCTCCTTTTTAAAATGCAGAAGAATATTAATTTGGGAATGATAGTGCTTTGGGGTAATCTTTTTTGGGGGGAAAGAGAGAGGGGCTGACTAGAGAATGAATTTAAAAAATATATCCGTTTTAGTAAAACATGACTGAGACATCTACTGTGTTAAATTTTTGTATTTTCCTAAATTAGATTCACAAACATGTAAATAGTATTTGTGAATTTGGGGTGCCTGCTTTACTGTCATGTGTGAAGCCAGCTAGAGTGAAGGTCTTGGGAAGAAAAATTTATGCTGCTGCTAATGCCCAACAATAATAGAAATATAAGCCTAGATATACTTTAACTTTTTCTACCAGTAAATGCTCTGGGGCCGGAAATCATTTGCCAGCAGGCAATGAATGTACTTTTGTTAGTCTTAGGGGGATACTAATGGTTAGTCCCCATGAAGAAAAATGTGAAAATAACACACTAAAAGTAAACATTACGAATGGATGGCTAATGATTAGCTGTTATAGTCCAAAGGGGCAGGGTATTTTTTTTATAGTTTTATGACCCTTGCCCAGCCTTTATTGAAAGAACATTGTATATTCACAGTTACTTATTTCAAACTTCTACCTCTTTTGAACATCTTCTTAAAGATCATAGCACATATTCTCTGCCTTCATTTGTATGTTGTTATAAGGGGAGGAGGATTTTAGATGAATACTGGTTTTAACATTATATTAAGGAAAAGGAACAGTTATTTTTAAAAATTCAGTTCATGAAGCTACAGAGTAGGATATAATAGTAAGTCTTCCCCTGTCCTGAAAATTAAGTAAGGTCAGTAAGATTGCTCTGTTAGGTAGATGAGTTAGTACATGATTGCTACAGTGTAGTCAAGATAGAGCCCTGTCCCAAGTGAAGCACTTTTGTGTACGTAGGCCTGCTCCGAGAAATAAAAATGTTAACAGGTTGCATTTTTTTTCCTCATTGAAAACAAAAATGGCTGTTTTTGAGTCCCTGGGGGCTCTAGTTTTACAACTTAGATTAACTACTTTAGTAAATAAAAGAATGTCGGTAGAATATTGCCCACTAAAATGTTAACATGTGGGTATTTGGAGAGTAGGAACATAAAAGCAACTTTTCAGTCATTGCTGTTGAAATTAGATTTGAGGCCATGGGTTGTTCTTCATGGTCTAGGAAAGTAAATGCTCCGGCTGAATGAAAACTAGGTATATTCTTTTCTCTGAGAAACACTGAAATGTCATAATTTAAGTACCACTTTGATTTCTCACCAGCGGAACTTTTCTAGATAAAAATTCAATCTAATTCTAAATTATCCATTTAAAATGTTTTTTTTTTTTCCTTTTACAAATGTAATATGTCTTTTATTGCAAAAAGTAAAGATATGCAAAAAGAAAAAAGAAAAATCATTCATAGTCCCAGGACCCAGAGGGTCCTACCACTGTAAGAGTTGAACTCCAATTTACTCTATTTCTTAATCCCAAGATGCCGATGGTTGTAAAGATCCACCCCTGATTTCACAACAGCTTTTAGGGAAGAAGAAATAATTTCATTCCAGTTTTTAGATACTTTAGTAAGTTGTGAAGGGGACCAAGGAGTGCCCAGCTGTGGCCCAGCTGTGGCCCTCCTTTTCCCAAGAAGCTATATTACCCCCAGGTTCCCAGTTCACAGTGAATCCTGCCCTAGTCTGAAACCCTTAGAATTGTAAGGAACCTCAACAGTTACATCTAATCTCACAGTAATTATGACTTTACTTACCTTATACAATCATTTTTTTTTAATGCACTCTGAATTTTAGAAAGTACTTTGTTTTTATATTGGACAAAATAGTATGTCCCACCACATTTTTCCATTGGAACTGGTTTCCTTAAGAAACCCCACAAGAGAGGATATACATTCTTTTCCCACCTAAAAGTCCTTTAGATATTTTAAGGGCAATTGTTATGTTGCTTTCAAGAGCTACTGAAGTTTAGTGGTTCTTCTGACATATTCTGATTTCTAGGTTAAACATCCTTGGTGCTTTCAACCTAGAATAATTCCTTATACTCCTGTTGATGTGCTTCAGTTAATCAGTGCTTGTTTAAAAATAGCATCTGCAGACTATATATGTTGTCTAACCAATCGGGCATAAAATAAAACCATTACATTATTTATTCTGGACCTATATTTCCATGAATTCTGCCCGATGTTTTATTATTCTTCCTAGCACTATTTTCTTTTGAATCCTACGGAAATGATGTTTAGCTAAGAAAAATGGGTCTTTTTCATCTGAAATGTTAAGAAGGGCCACCACCACCCTGTTCTTATACAATATATTTTTCCTCTTTTGAAACTAAGTGTAAGACTGCATTCTCCCTTATTACACTTAGCATTATTTGATTTCAGCCAATTTTTAGGCCTTTAAGAGCTGAATATATATTTAGATCATATCTTAGGATCTCATATATTTGCATCATACCTTCCCACTGTGTCATCTGCAAGCTTGAGAATTCTTCTATATCATTACTCAAGTCATCAAGTAAAACAAGCAACCAGCAAATAAACACAAGCCATTCTTATTGTTCAGATCTGATCACATTCCTACTTGAATTTCTGTCTAAGGTATATCTTCCTGCCTTGACTCCAAGTATCTTACAGGAAGAAGCTTGTCTTACTAGTCAATATTTGGATCTTCCAGAGCTCCTAATTGAGAGTCAACTTTTGATGGATCTGTTGACCATTAGTGAATTATATGTCTACCTCACCTTACTTTCAGCCAACACCACAATTCTTTGTACATGAACAAAGGGAAAATTAAGTGGTATGAAACCACACAATGGACTTAGTGGACCTTAGTGGAGGTAGTTCGCACAGGGTCTTGTATCCGAACACGAAAGAGTCCTTTTTTTTTTTTTTGAAAGAGTCCTTTTTTTCATCCATATGTTTTCTTATAGAATGACAAACAGAGCTGGTCAATGGAGGAAGGCTCATCTTTCAGCTAGACGATTTATTACATAAACAAACTGCCCAAACATTTAACTCAGTTTTTCCTTTCTAAGCAGATGTTTTGCTAGAATGTAGACACAGCTTCCACGGATATCTTTCTGGCCAGTGAATATTAATATCTTTGTTAATATATGTGCCATTTACAACAGAAGAATGATGCTGGCATTTTATTTTGACGAAGTTTAGAAGTATAGCTTACTATAAGAAAAGGAGCAGCCCAGGCCCATGGAGCAGTTCGTGTAACCTTCTGGTTGGGATATGTTTGTAGTATTCATGCAGATAACCATCTGTTTGTACATTCTTATACTGACTTACTCATTCATTGGTTTAGTCATTAAACACTTAAGGGTCTTTTGTGCTCAGTCTCTGTTAGACTAGCTTTCCGAGAAGATTCTGAAAAATATTAATTTTTTATTGTATAAAAAATATTTAATTTAAGTTATTTAGGTTAGCATTTGCGAGTATACAAATATACATAATCTAATAATGTTCAATAATATTAATCATCATTATAAATTTAACACAGTAAGCCAGTACACACACACAAATATTTATATTATGTAAATGTGTGTGTGTATATATATACATATATATGTATTTGAACCTGTAGTTTCACCATACCTTACTTAACACTATTATGAATGATGTGCTCTAGCATTTCTTTTATATTCTATTTCATTTTTTTTTAAATAATGGCTGCAACTCACCTACTAGGATTTGTAATCCTACTAATAGGCTGCAAGCCTCCGTTTAAATGACACTGACTCAGAAGTAATCGTTTTGCACAATGTCTTCTTTCTGGTTAAGACACTATTTCCAAACTGAACTGCTTAAGGATCTGAATTTGGTCAATTGTTACCTAGGTTCTCCCATCCCTATAACAATCCCTACAGAACTTGTGTTTCTTTTCCAAAGTCTAGCAACAAACTCTTCCAAGGTATCCTACTTCTAAGACACCAGTAATGTATAGTTCTGTTCTTTTTGATAATCTAATATGCAATATTATCCTAAATAATTAAGATGCCCATGTCTAAAGTAAAAAGAAAACCCTACATTGTTGTCTTTTATGACAAAGTGCCCTTGATTTTTCAAAACATGTGGGTAAGTTTGCTGTTCTTCCATATAAAGTATGTTTAGAGAATCCATCTTTTAGGCATTGTCTGAATTGGTGTGTGACTCTTTGGTGGAGAAAAAGCAATAATTTCCTGCTTCTTCGCCTTGGACCTAGGAGAAACTACTTTCAACATCCCAGAGACAAAGAAAGCTTCTATTTATAGGCTTCATGTGGTTTCTAAAGTTTTAACCAAAGTGAATAGAACAATAATAAATTGCTTTCACATTTCTGCCCATAGAATTGTTTATTTAGCATTTTCTGTAAAACAAGAGACCTTCCATCCTCATGAAAAGACTGTATTTTGATTGCCTGGGAGATTTGAAATGATTTCTAATCTTGCCACAACTGTCTTCTGCTGTATAAATGAAATGTTTCATTTTCAAAGAGACTGTCAGGACATTCTAAAGACAGTTTCTTCCCTACTCTGCATAGCACCCCCCGACCACCACCACCAAATAAAGTACTTTGCTTTGGATTTTTTAAGAAAACAGTGGTATTATTTCATATATTGGAAGATACAATTTTTAGCGGGTCCTAAGATGCTTATTTTCTACCAATTTTTTGTTGTTGTCATTTCATAGCATTGCTCCTAAGATTCTTTTTTTTTTTTTTTTTTTTTTTTTTTGATGCACTAATTACCAAGAGTTGCCAGTTTGGTGGAGTCATCAAATGGGACCATAGCCCTTTGGATATGGAGCAAGAATTGAACCTAAAATATCATATGTATGCAAATCACTATCTCTTTTTTTTTAAGTGTGGGGAGGTGGTCAGAGCAATAAGTATCCACAACAAAACTCCCTTCCTCTGTTGAAATAGGCAGGCCTTTTCTTTTTTTTTCTTTTTTTTTTTTTTATCAAACAGAAGGCACTGGATTTTATTCAAGATGTACAAGAAAAAAAAAAGATGTACAAGATACAACAACTCTTTGAACTTTGGTTTTAGTACCAGAAAAACACTATATAAAAGATATTTGGGGTACAATTGTGAACCAGATATTAGATGATATTACAAAATTAACTTTCTTAGGCACAAAGATGTAGTTCACAGTTATACAGAAGAGAATGTTTTTCTTCTTCTTCTTTTTTTTTTTTTAAATTAATTTTTATTAACATATAATGTATTATTTGCCCCGGGGTACATGTCTGTGAATCATCAGGCTTACACATTTCACAGCACTTAACAGCACATACCCTCCCCAATGTCCACAACCCAGCCACCCTATCCCTACCCCCTCCCCCACCTCCCAGCCACCCTCAGTTCGTTTCGTGAGTCTAGGAGTCTCTTATGGTTTG
>CM053617.1:17184926-17222320 GCA_028646535.1 Procyon lotor
GTTCAAATATTTGGACCATCCAACATTGGAAAAATTGTATGGGGTCATTTTCTCTCTGTATGTCCATATTTACTTTTTTCATCTCTTTTAATTGTACTTATTTTTTTACAATGAAAGTATTGCATGCTATGCTTTGGGTGCCTGGGTGGCTCAGTCAGTTAAACATCTAACTCTTGATCTCTGCTCAGGTCTTCATCTCAGGGTCATAAGTTCAAGCCCTGTGTTAGGTTCCACGCAGGAAATGGGACCTACTTAAAAAAAAAAAAAGTAATGGATGCTTATCATATTAAGATGATATAAATAAATAAATAAAATTAATCACCCATAATACCACCTTCTGAAATAACTACTGGTGATATTTATTGTTGTTCATTATAGTCTCTTTTTTTCTCTGCCTGTATGTGAGCTTTAATTTTTTTAAATTTATACTGTATCTTCAGTTTCATATTTGCTTTCTTATTTAATGTGGTCTTTTATACACAAAAGATATCCATCGGCAGTAGCATTTATAGTAATGGATTCCACTGTATTCCATTATATGGAAGTACCGTAATTTGTCTGTCCCTTCTCCTATTGTTGGACTTTGGGTTCTTGTTTTTTTTTCCTAGATTTTGATTATTATAAACAGTGCTCTTGTGAACATCCTTGAAGTTATATCATTCTTTGTATCCTTGATTATTTCCTCAGGATAAATTCCTAGAAGTGGAGCTCATGAGGTCAAAGGTCAAAGCAGAATTCAGAGGTTTTTGCTAGGCGTTGGTTCAATCGTAATGAACGTCTTTAGTAGAATCAGGATATCATGTACACTGAAAATCCCTCAATGCTTGGCATTGCTGAAGCCAGTGGAAAACGGAAAACATGTTATCAAGTTTCAAGAGAAGTTGGGCAAATTTAGATATAGACAATCTTGGGCAGATTTGTACTTTGTGTGTACAACATGTTTCTATACCCAGAATTCCATCTCTAGTTCTTGCATTGTGATGGGGAAAGATATCCCAACTGTAAGGGTGTTCTTAACCATTCCTTTCTCCACCTGCCAGAATGTCCCAAAATGTCTCTTTGGGGGCTTATATTTGCACTGAGCTTTCCCTGCCTTTTAGAACATTCTAGCTCCATGTCTTGGTTGTGTGTGTGTATCTGTGTGTGTGTGTGTGTGTCTGTCTGTCTGTCTGTCATATACGTGGTATGTGTGGGGGGGAGTGTGTCTGTGTGTCTGTGTGTGTGGATGGGGAGGAGGCTTTCATCCCCATTCTCTCTGTGCTCTCCTAGTCACAGGTGAATATAAGGGATTCACGTTTGAGAACTAGCCAGTGATAGGCTGGGACATCTTTGAAAGGGTTAAGCTGAAAGACTGCTGTAGCCAATGAGCATTTATCCTGATGATGTCACAATGGCGATATCAGAGGCTCCAGGGAATTGATTATGAAACTACTCAGAACTGGAAACATTCATTCCACTTTTAGTAGCTTTTTTGAGTGTGATAAAAACCAGGATAAATTGAAGTTTTAATAAAATAGGGCTATGTGTGTTGCTCCAGGTTTCTAAAGATCATTATTTTGAGTACAGTTAAATTAATACATGGTCCCCCCCCCCACACACACACACACCAGATTTCCAGTATGAAAAAGGGGAGGGAGAAGCTTTTAATCTTTGTTATTGATTTTCTGTGTGTACAGTTTTATCTAAAGAGTATGGTTTACCAGCGATTGTGGGGTTGGGCTTTCAGGCCAATAAAAAGCTTTGGTCCTTAGAAAATAAAATGAGATATTCAGGCAGCTAGTTTCTTTTCATTTCTTTTCTTTTCCACCTCATGACAGTATTTCAAATAATTAGGTTGATTTATGATTACAGATAGTTTTAAGATGTAAGACGCTTTAACAATGTGGTGCCAGTTTATTATATCTGGCTTTATCCAATTATAAAATTGAGTTTAGTCATGTAATGATTCTCTAACTAAAATATCAATCACAGTACATGGACTTTTCCAATGTATATACTGCGAGGCTATTTTAAGCTTCTCTCTTCAAGGCGCCCTCACATCTGAATGTGCTTACTTGGCTTTACTCTTTAACATGTAAGAACACATGAAACTTTGGCTACATTTAGCCTCCTGAGTCTAATGTACATGCTTGGTGACAGCAAAGGGGGAGGTTTTGACGACGAGCAGAATATGATAGACTAGAGTAATTATTTCCGCAAGAAAATGAGCATCTTACGTTATTTGTACAAATAACACAAAGTGATTATTTGGCTGTGCCGTTGTAATGAAACAATAAAGATCATATTTAATTTAAAACAGTATCCCCCAGGGTCTTCTTTTTTATTCAGAGCATTTTTGGCTACTAAAACAAACATGATTTGCTGCTATGGTTAACAACAGCAATTTTAGAGGAGAGCGGGAAGGAGGGAGAGAGAGGGAGGAGAGAGAGTGACTGGGCAAGGAAGAGAGAGAGAGAGGGGAGAGAGAAGCACATCTTTTTCTCTCTCTCTCCTTTAACTCTAGCATTCCAGAAATCATGATAAGGGCATATAGAACAGGAATGTTGAAATAAATCGCTTATTTAAAGTCACTTATTGCACTATTCTTTCCATATTGTTCATAGAACCATTTATTTACAATAATTTGAGTAATCTCAGAGTTCCTCCTAAAGGCTTTTTTTGGCCTGGATAAAAAGTGCAGCTTTAAGATATTTCTCCTAAAATAAATTTGAGACGGTCTCATTTATAGTCAGCAGTGCCTTGATTACTTGCAGACACACTGGAAATTTACATGCGCTTTTCTCCTTTATAAAACACTGATCTGTTCATATCATTAGTTCCCTCATGACTAGCGCTTGGCTGCTTGCCAAGCGGTCTAAATCTGTAGTTGTAAATCGTGAGTTGAAATAGCAGAAAGTGGATTTGTAACTTAAAAAGTGTAAACAGTTTGGAAAATGAAGTAATTTTGGAGTATGATTGATTGCCTTGTGATTGTACTTTAAATTAGCCTGGGGTCTTGGGGGCAGATATGTGCTCTAACTGCTTATTATATATTTTCAGTTTTCGAAGGAATAATGGCATTGTTGGTCGGCTTTTAAACAATGTATGCATCTCCTGGAGTGACCTTTTAGGAAATGAATAGTTTTATTGTGTGTCCATTACTTTGCCTGAAACAACATTTTTGAGTTATTAATTTGACTTGTTCTATAAATAAAGAATTCAAAATGCAAAGCAGCTGTGTGACCCAGAGCACAGTATATCATGCCTGTGCTTCAGAACCACTGTTTGAGATTGATAATTCACAGAACAAATGGTTTCTTGGGTGATAAATTAATAATGTTTTCTGGAGCCTATGGTTACCGAAGATTAGTCCTTCGATACTGCAGAAGCCAAAAATTGTTATTAAGGAGGACAATCGATTTTTGGCCTTCTGGGGCACTGGAAGTATAGGTCGGCTTTTGTAAAGGGATCTCAGTTCATTTAACAGCATAGATAAAAAGCAGGAGTAGCCCAGTGGGTAGTTTCTGGGCAAAATAGAGCAGCGGTGATAGGCAGAAAGCGCTGGAGTCAGAACAGCTGAGCCCAAATATCTCTCACCCTGATTTACCAACCGAGTCATGAGACAGGACATGAGGCTCCATTCTTCTTTTTTCCCCACCAATAAAATGGGTCTAAGAATTTCAACTTCACAAAATCATTGTAAGATTCACATGAGACAAGCTGGAGAAGGATTTTATAAATGTAGACTGCCTTGTATTTCTTATCGTCATCACCAACATCATTGTTATTTTTACTGCTATTGTGTTATTATTACACTGGCTTTGTTAACTTTGCTTATCTGTTAATATCATGAGCAACTCACAGATACAAGTTTTGAGCGACAGTCTCATTCACTCTTTGCTTCCACGGGGGAAAGGTCTAGGAATAGTTGTTTTGTGCTGACACTAGAATTTTAGTTCTTGTTTATGGAAACAATTTTCCCAATATAGCCCTTTCCTTGTATTTTTTACTTTTGCATCAAACTCAACATTTCTTGGAGACCACATTTCTTTCCTGTGTTTAGAGATGAGGTACCTCAGTTCCTAAAGCAGTTGTTGGAGCTTTTACTCCATGTCTGGAAGAACCTGTGGTAGGCCTCAGGGACACAGAGGTGAAAGGAGGGTTCTCTTTGCCTTTACAACCTGTTGAGCCACCGGCAGCACTTTCCAATAGAACTTTCTGTGCTGATGGACCTATTCTGTATCTGTGCCCTCCAATAAGGGACCCCCAATCACATGTGGCTGGTGACCGTCTGAAATATGATTAGTGTGACCAAGAAACTGACGTGAAGCATTTTAAATTTTATTTGATTTTAATTCATTCAACTTTAGCCACCTGTGGCTGGCAGCTATTGTATTAGAGAGCCCTGCTCCAGAATAAAGATTTGCTAGTTTAATTGCCAGGTTGGGAAGTAAACCTAAATATTTTGGAAGCACATGGAGTCTAAATTACCCATGTTTCTTTTCTCCTTAATGAGACACAATGCCAAAGCTCAAAACATTGGCATTTGGATAATGCCATTAGACAAAATGGATGAATTGATTTTTAGTGTTGTCGAAACAGAAAATTGGTGCATATCAGTAGGGAAAATACATAAAATACTCCAACAGGGCCTAAACCCTTAGCAGGCAAATGGTGGTGGTGCTGACACAGGATGCTGGCAGAGAGGAAACGCCAGCCAAGCCAGATAGGGATGTTTGGAGGCTCTGGTGAGTGAAGGCGATTTGGGGTCATCGGTGCCCAACAGTTCTCCAAGTGTTGGATTTATGAACATCGAACTACAGAGTAAAGAACTCTCTGCCCCACAGGGAAAATGTGGCAACTTGGCATTTTCATTTTGAGTTATCAAAATTCCTTCATATCCACGGGACAGAAACGTCCCAAGGTATTGGGTGTGAGATGCAGCCGTCCAAGACGGGATCACACAAATCATTGGGGGAGCACCCCCGGGGCAGCCAGAGCGTACAGAGGCTGCTCAGTGGTGTGGGGCGGGAGTGGTGCATCCGAAGTTCTGCAGCATGGGGCAGCGATGCATCTTTGCAAGTGATCTGGGTTCCTCAAGGTCCTTGCTTAGTTCCTACACGAGCGAGTTTCCTCTGGGAGAGGAAGCAGCTTTTGGCATTGTGGAGCCGTATTTAAATACTTGTGGTGAAAAGTCTAATATTAGAATGGGAACAGAGAGACTTTAGACATCATGAAATCCAATCTCCTTACTTTGTTTTTACTTTTGGAATCCAGCGTTCCCGGCTGAGCCGTGGAAACCTCAGCAAGGACCTGGCAGAGTACAGGGCGGAGCGGCACGAGGCTTTACGCCCCGCCCCCGACGCAGCTCTGACGTCATTTCCCACCTGCCGCTTCGGCTCTCCCTGCCCCAGCCTCAGGCCGCCAGGAGCAGGTCTCCTCTCCATCCTTTTCCCGCACACAAGCCTGTTTTGCTGAGCGACTCTGCTCAGGCCCGGCTGCTCCAGACTTCCTTTCCCAGCGCCAGGTCCTCAGTCAACATGGACTTGACCTTTGTCCCCGAGTCCCCGCAGCGCAGCGCTCAGGGCTCTCAGGACCTTTTTCGTGGCCCCCAAAAATGTTTCCAGAGGAGAATACAACTTTTTGGTCGAAGAAAATGTTTTAATATATAATATTTATATATTCGTCTTTATACCAAAGCAGCCCTACCATGTAAGTTTAGTATTTTCTTAGGGAGGAGGGGGCCGAGGAGGAAAATGTTATCTGAGGCCTTTGGAAGTCCCAATGCAGGGCTGGCTGCTTTCACTGTCCCACTTTCCTAAGAAGGCAGCAGCCCCATCGTTTTACAGAGAAGGCACCTGAAGCCCAGAAAGGGGCGGGAGTTTGCCCAAGATTACAAAGCCGGTGCCTGGTAATCTCTCCTTTCTGAAGCTCCTTCTTTATAAGACATCAAGGAGATTTCTTCTTAAAACGATTTCTTCTGGGGCTGGCTTTTCTAAACCGTAATGTAATTGTACTTTAATCAATAAAAAATTTCCGGTGGAATGACTGGGAGGGTGAGGGAAGAGAGAAGCCCAGCAAATGTGAATTGTTGTTTATTTGTCTCTCTTAAACGACATTTCACCTGAAAGCAGCTGCAAATGAAATGGATTGTATTATAACCTTCTTAGAAAAATAGCCACTGATCTCATAAGTTCATCGAGCTTCCTGGTTCCAAAGGCCTCTCTTAAAATAATAATAAGTGTCACACACTCAGTAAATACCTGTGTCCATGTAATGGGCAGAGAGGGAATTATAATTGCAAAACCAAAATGGGCCCCTCCTGCCTTCTCCGAGGTGTGAGATGCGGGTTCTGTACTGGCCGCTCGCAGGAAAGGGGAAGATCACGGCTTCCTCCTAGGACTGTCTCCTGTCCTCCGTGTTATATGATGCCTGGATCTCAAACGCCGTCCCTTGGCTGACAGTCCGCTCCTCTAGGCATCTGTCCTGCCCTGTGCACAGCTCATAGCTCAAGGAGCTGCCCTGGTGGCCACTCCCCTCATGTCGTAGGTTTATCAGGGCATAGGTGTCTCTCAGAAGCCCCAAGCAGTGGTTCTGACCTGGGCTGTGGAATCAGGCAGACCTGGTTGCCACAGTGACCTTGACCAAGCTGCTTAATCTCTCTAAGCCTCAATTTCCTCATCTATAAAATGGAAGCAGTAAACATATCCCTCAGGATTGCTGAAGTGATTAAATACACATTAAGGGCTTAGCGCTTGCCTGTCAATAGTGGGTGTTCAATAAAAGGCAGCTGGACTCGAGCGGGACAGTGTGGGATAACTGAACATTCTGACAGGTAGCCCGAAAATCCTTATTTGTCTTTTTCTTTCATTTGGCATCAAGCTCTGTGATAACTGCGGTATGAAAAAACATCAGAAACTGTGCCTGGCATTTTTCAGACTGGGCTGTATCTTACCTGTCCGGGTGTGTGAGATGTTCTCAGAAAATGGTTCCAAGTCAGTTGTACTTGAGTTTTGCTGGAGATGCAGCCAGTTCATCAGATTTAAGGTCTTTTTGAAGCCTGCGATGTACATTCCTCAATGCAGATCTCTCAACACCTGTCCATTGCCTTATGTTGGCCATGGGAAGATGCTTTCGGCAGGAAAGAAACACCTGACTTGGGTGTAACTGAACTCTATTACCTTCTGTCAGATGCACACAGCAGAAGAGATGACTTCAGGCCCCCAACCTGAGTGTCGGAAGGGTTTCACTGTCTTTATAGAGCCTTCTTTGACACCAATGCATTTTTTATTTTTATTTTTTTAGTTTTTGCAGGTCTAGAAATCTTATTTAAATCAATGTAATGAGACACTTTGAACAAAATGTAATCCTTCTCACTTCTCCAGGGTTGGAAGAAGCAGTATCACAGCTACAGAGTTGGGCCGAGCTGGTTGTGTTCACACAAGCTAGCGTTCTTGCCGTGTGCTCTGACTCATTACAGTGTATCTTATAAGCAGGATTTTTTGTGTGTCTGTACTAAGTGAATTATACTCTGAAAGAATTAAGAGGGATATTATTTCACTATGATTTTTGAAAGAGTGGGTAAATTTAGACCTAAGCAGAATTACTGGGCCAGACCTCTCCCTTTTTCTTCCAGGGCCCCTTTATGTCCTGAGAAGAGCAGTTCTCTGGTTTTCAAGAAGGTTCTATAGAAGTGGAAGTGGAAGTCTTCACTTAAGTTCCAGGGATTGTGAGGTCAAGGGAGTCTGCGCTTTGTATTTTACCACAAGACTATATTTATATATTAGTTCTTAAATTTAAAAAATATATATTTTTAAAAATTCATGAGCAAGGGGCACCTGGGTGGCTCAGTGGGTTAAAGCCTCTGCCTTCAGCTCAGGTCATGATCTCAGGGTCCTGGGGTCAAGCCCCACATCGGGCTCTCTGCTCAGCAGGGAGCCTGCTTCCCCCTCTTTCTGCCTGCCTCTCTGCCTACTTGTGATCTCTTTCTCTCTGTCAAATAAAATAAATAAAATATTTTTTTAAAATGCATGAGAAAAGATAAAAGAATTATCTCATTTCTTCTGGCTGTAGAAATACGGTCATCTCAGGGTTACCTGTGAAGGAACAACTCACTGACACTTACAAAGAGCATTTTAACCCAAGACATCATGTGGCTGGAAATTTTATTGGAAGAATCTCTTCCACTAACCTGTGCACAAGAACATTTGTCCTAGTTCTGAAGCCCAGCTCTGTTAGAGAAAGGTGAGAGGAGATTCAGCCAGCAGAAAACAGCGGCTTTGGAAGCCCCTGTTTTGGTTCTCCTTATTGTGCAGGTGAGAATGAGAGTCTAGATCTAGAATTCAAAGCATGAGCAAACTTATACCCCCCAGGTGGTAAATCATGTGGCTTTTTAATCTAGAAATAGTCACCCTAAACAGAAAGAACAAAGATGACTTTCAATCATCTGCTTGATTTGAAGGCGAGGGAAAGGTAGAGGGATCTGATGGATCTCAGGGTGTCTTTCTTGGCTTCATAAGACCATGGATGGAGTCTCTTTAAGGTGCCATTCATGTATGCTTCTGACTAAATCCTTAGAATAACTGGTGTTGGAAGTCCTCTAAGCTTGAGATTTGTTACTGGAGCAAGGAAAGGGTGTTTGGGATGTCCCACTCGACTTGAAGGACCTGAGAGATTAACAGCCAATAAAAAGAGCGTTGGTGGAAGATGAATGCTAATTTTAAGCAAGAGCAGACTGTTTCCTCATGCAAGCCCTTTCCTCCCTCCCTCCATTAAGAATTGAGGGGGCCACAATAGCTTTGTTTTAAGGTTGGATGACAGAGAGAGGTGATTGTCTCAAGTCAGAGAAGAAGACAAAAATGGAATTTTTTTTTTAAGATTTTATTTATTTAATTGACACTGAGAGAGAGAGATGACAAGTAGGCAGAGAGACAGGCAGGGGTCAGGAGGTAGGGAAGCAGACTCCCTGCAGAGCAGAGAGCCCGATGTGGGGCTCGGTCCCAGGACCCTGAGATCATGACCTAGGCCAAAGGCAGAGGCTTTAAACCACTGAGCCACCCAGGCGCCCCCAAACATGGAATTTTTATAACATGTAATATTTGCTAGTATTTAAGTAGACTATGGTGGCATCTTGGCTGGTGTTCAGAGACTTGAAATCATCTTGATTGTAAAGAGTCACTAAAAGGAACTGTTAAATTGTGCTTCTTGAATTACATTGAGCTGCAAAGTATTGGTACTGGCCTTGTAAATGGTAATACCTATTATCTAGATGTTCTAGGACCACATCCCACCTGAGGAAAAAATCAAATTGGGTTTGAATTTCAGCTAAGACAAACTATATTAATAATATCCTTTGTTATTAAGAGAAATTTCGACCACTTCCATGCACAGAGCCTGCCCCATTGAAGGAGTGGGTTATTTGTAAGCCAGGTGCCAGAGATAAATATGAAAAAGGGAGCATTTGAATTGCAGGAGACATGGGTGATGTATTAGTTTTTCTTCTGCATGAACCTCGTCATAATCCAAATTGCATTTTTTAAACCCCTTTTTGTTTAAATTATTTCACCAACTATAGCTTCAGAAATTTCAGCCTTGAACACGATGAAATAAAAACTATCACTTCTGCGGCTGGGGCATAAACACCAAAGGGTGGGGTTCCATGGGTGCTTTGCATTTTAATTCTTTGTCCCTTGGGCTCCATAGTTCTGTTTGGAACCACCACCCCTCCTTCCCTTGGGGTCTCCCCTCCTGGCTTCTGCACTGGAGCACAAGACTGGGAGCTCCTGGAGTATAAGCCCTGTCATGGTCACCAGTGAAAACCCACTGATGAGCAGCGTCTGGCTCGCTGCAGGAACTAAATAAAGACTTATTGAATTAATGACTAAAGCACAAGGCATTATTCTTGAATATCTGCTTGGTCAAATGTATCCCTTCCTGGGATCTTGGCTTTGAATGCTGGCCTCCATGGCCTCTTTCTCCCTTAAAGAGACTTGACAGGGACGTGGAATATTGTCTCCCCTGAGCCAGGGACGGTGGACCTTGCTCAGGCTGCGGGGACAGACGGAGGGTTTTACTCAGTCACCTGCAATGAAAGGTGGTAAAGGAAAGCCAGGGTTCAGATCTTGCTCTCGTTGAACATACCTTCTGCTTTTGCTCGAATGAATGGAGTATGATGCTGGAATGGTACTCCTGGTCCCTTCAGGATTTAACCTGAACCCTGTATGGTGGCTCCCCAGGTTCTCTGCCACCTGTTAGAGTGCCGAGCCTGCACTCCAGCCATGGCCCTTTAATCGCATCATCTCCATTGGTCAATAGCTGTTAGAGTCTCAGAGACTGAAGATGTGCCTCTTCCCTTTTGAGACGCCAGCAGCAGACAACCCTGGGCTCTAGGCTCAGACCCTTTCCGCAAGCCTCCTTAGCAGTATGACTGTGGCAAGTCAGTTCATCTTTCTGATGTGTCAGATTCCTCATCTAGACAATGGGAATAATAATAATAACTTCCTATAGAGAAGGAGAGAGATGTGTTCATGATCGACACACAGGAGGGGCTGGGGGAGATGCCGTTTTTATCTGCCTTGGGGGTGGCTGTGTACCCTTCAAAACTCAGCTCCAGCTTTGTCTTCCTGAAGACTTTCTTGACACTGTGTGAGTGCCGAGGACCCACCTTTGCTCTAATTCTTGTGTGATCACTTATTTATTTGTTCCCATGCCCACCATCTCTCCCAGGCTTGTCATCCTGAGAGAAGGGGGACCAGCTCTTTGATCTTGGTCCTTCTGCCACCTGCCACTTCCTAATCCACAGGGTGCAGTGTTTGACCAGTCGACGGGTGGGTGGTAATTCTGACATCAAGTATTACCTTTCTCGTGATGCAGAGGGCATAGTTGTGCGAGCTATATCTGTGATAAAGATGGGATAGTTTGTGGGTCTTTGTCCTGGGACCCAAAAGAGGGAGGAACTAGAGAGAAAGAACACTACTGGCTTCACTGAGCCTGAAATTTGCTTCCTGAGGGGTTAACAGTGGAGAAGTATGCTGATGAAGGATGTTTTATACAATGGCAATCTCTTTCTGAGATTATCTTCCAAATAAGGCAAAATCAAGTTTCACTTTAGGGATTGTTTTGAACATGAGACTGGAAGGGATACTTTAATAGCACAACCTGAAACGAGAAGTTTGCTTCTCTTGAGTTCATAAAATCACGAGGATTTTCAAGGCCATTGGCCCACTGGAGAGGCCCAGAGAGTCTTTCAGACTCTCATCAATCTGCCAGAGCCCCTCTCAGAGGTTTGGGGCTACACCAAAGTCATCTGAGGTGTAATGGGGACAGCACGATGTTTCATGCCAGAGACCTGTCCTTGTCATTAGCTGGTAACCTTGAGTAAGTCATTCACCTTGCTGAGCTTTCTACATCCTCTTGTATAAAATAGGGATATTCATAATAGACTTCAAAGAGGGCTCTGGGAAGATCCAGTGAATCTAAGTATGTGAAGGGGCTTTATGAATTCTGAAGTGTTTTACAGATGCATGATTATACTATACATAATAACCTATTTGTAAGTTTACAGTGTTAAGCAGGGAGTGTATGCAAGAGGGGGAGTTGCAGGGAGCTGGGGGGTGCTGTAATCAACATTTGGGGGAGGAGTCCCCAAAATGCAATCAGAAAACACTAACCTCTTCAGGTGAGGCATGAATGACTAAAAAAAAAAAAAAAAAAAAAGTAGGGGGAGGAAAGGGAAGAGAGAGGTGAGAGAGGATTCTGTGGTAAAATAAATTCAGTAAAGGCAGCATATTGCCTCCTGTAGATTGAAATGTCCCTTAGTGTGTCGAAGGCTCCAAGAAGCCTGTCTGTGTAACTTTGTTAAGCTCAGTGTTTTCCATACTAGGTACCATTTCCCACATAACATTTGGTTGTATGCTCCCTTCTCTCCCCAGGAACTAGTGTTGTGTGAAATATTTTGGGAAACCACTTGCAAAGCCATCCTAATAGTGAACCTCTATCGAGTGTTTGCTGTGCCCTACACTAGCCTCAGTACTTTTCATCGTTTAACTCACATATGCTCCCAGGAAGGCACTGTTTTTTTATGTCCATTTTAGAGATTAGGATCCTGAAGCTGTGAAGTTGTCACTCCCTGGATCCCACGGTTAGTAGCTGGCAAACTTCACACCCTGCCGCTCTGTCTTTCATACAGGCTACCTTGTTGAATCCCACAAATGATTGAACTATAGGGCTCCCACTTCCTAATCTCTCAAAGCAATTGATCTTCATGCTCACCACTATACTGGTACTGACGGTAGATAGACTACAGATGCCAATATTATGGAATATGTGATTTTTACATGTGTAGCCTACTTTATAGAGCTAAACTGCGTTACCAAGAGAAAAGAGTAATTCCCGTTTTTTAGCTACAGCGCCCCCTGTGGTCTTCAGGTAGAAAGCTCTGACCCTTTTTCTGCTTAATCCACCCCACCCCACTCACCACCACCCCCGCCCCACCCCAACCCCCCTGTACCTGTACATCTGACTTCAGGATTTTTCAAACACTCTACAGTGCCTCAAACTGGATTTCTGGTACTTATTATCATCCTGCCCCCAAACCTGCAACTCACCATCTGTTTCAATAGGTGCTTTAACACATGGGATACTTGTTACAAAGCACCAATCCAGAGACCCAAGCCCAGATATTTTCATTTCGCATGTTGACAGGGTGGTCCAGGGATCTTTATTTCAATGAGCCCCTCAGCAGTTCCTATATGACTGGCCCACAGAACAAATGGACTCTCGTAGTTTTCATTTAAACTTGAAGTATGGGGACATCCTACTGAGTGACCACTTGCCAAATGAGAAGCCTGGAGGAATATCAGTCAAAGCTGAGGCAGAACCAGATTTCCACTCCGAGGGTTCAACTGGAGAGATATTGACAAAGGGAAGACTTGCAGAGGTGTGGTTAGGATAAAGGGAAACAAGAAAGGTGGTTGAGGCACCCAGGGTCGGGTAACAACAAAAAGCAAGGGAGGAAATACCACTACCCGTTGAAGGCTGGAGCCCTTGAGGAGCTGCTGTGGTGTGGGGGTGAAGCCGCAGGCAGGGAGCAAGGAGGAAGTACCCCAATTTCTTTCTTTCCACCATCTGCTCTCCAGTTGGTGTCTTCCATTTGAAGACATTAAGAAAAATTAAGAAAAAGCCAGAGTATGAGGAAGCCCAGGAATGCAACCCTTATGGGTCATACAGCAAGGTAGAGAGACTAGACAAGGAGTAGAGGACACCAAATAGTGAATAATCAGACAACATTAATTTGGAATATTAACTGAACATTAATTAAAATCTGTTGAAAGTCTACCACGTGCTTCACTTGTTACAGATTCAGACATGCTAGAGACCCTGCTCCTGCCCTTCAAAGAACCCACAGTCTAGAAAGGGGGACCTAACATGAACAAATACGCTAAGGAAAGTATCACAGAATAACTGCACCTTGGAGTTAAAGTGATTTTAATGATCCAAAATAACAGATTTCTGGAAGCAATAATCTATTCTCCGGAACAAGGATCGGCAGAGACAGGGACCAAGTAGATCAGATTTATTGTCCGTAAAGTCTCTGTCACAACACAACTGCATAATTTGCAACTCTGCTGCTGTCAAGGGAAAGCAGCCAAACACAGTGTCAATGAACGGGCATGGCTGTGTTGCGATAAAACTTTATAAAAACAGACTTCAAGCCAGATGTGGCCCATAGTTTGCCAACCCTTACTTAACATAAACCATCTCACAGAAACATCTAGAATAGGGGTGCCTGGGTGGTTCAGTCAGTTAAACGTAAGACTCTTGATTTCAACTTAGGTCCTGAACTCAGGGTTATGAAAGCAAGCCTTCCCTCCGTCGGGCTCAGCAAAGAGTCTGCATGTCCCTCCCCCTCCCCTTGCTTGTACTCTCTCTCTGTCTCTCTCTCAAATAAATAAATAAATAAATAAATAAATAAATAAAATCTCTTTTAAAAAAAGAACTATCTAGAATGGGGATCTGTAGCACCGGTAACTCATGATATTTTCACAGAATTATAACTGGAATTAATACATTAGTCACCATGATTTGTTTATTGTGTCTTTTATGAGAAAAGGGAAGTAGGTGTGGATATTAGAGATTGGGAAAGGAGGAATTTTACACTGGAAATTATTTTCAGCAGATGATAGATATTATGGGAAATGTGAATAAACCAGATTCCTCCTCCTCCTGTCTTATATCAGCTTACTCACTACTAAGACTGTACAAAGGAAGTTAAGACAGAACATATCCATATCGTCAGCTTTCAATGACAGCCTTCAACCGTGTACTGGGAGAGCACATCAGAAGGTGCTGGAGTTTTTATATGACTACAGTGCCGTGAGATTGAATAGTGGTTTCAGTTTCCAGTACGTTTTATAAGTATCTCTTTCCTTCAGATGTTAAACTAATTTTCATATTGCACACACTAGGAAAAAAAAAAAAGATAAAAAATACCCATTCTGAACAACTGATGTTCTCCTGGCATTGTGATAAAAAATAGAGCAGATGGTTTGTGGAAATGGCACCAGGTGAACTTGTAGTTAGTTAGAGCAGGAAAATAGATATAACTCAGAGAGAGGGCTCTTACCAGGTTTTATAGTTGAAGCTTTTTTTTTTCACTTTGATTTTTTTTTTTTTTAATCATTTACCAGAAAACCAAAGGTGGTAAGCAAGGATCTCTGCTGAGATAATGACACAGGGCTGTTTGCTACCTTTTGGCCTTGCTTGGGGGTTTGATTATCAGAACAATGAAGTAACAGCCTCCAGAGGCTTTCTCTCCAGGGTGGTTCTCTTCCAGTTGTGTTTCTGAACCTCACAGGTTCATGGGATCTGAGAGTCCAAGACTGAAAGGCATCATGGGGACTGTGGCAAATACTTAGAACAGCCTCATCTGTCCCGGCTACCTCTTCAGGCCCAGGCTGTCCATTACAAGGCTCTTCCAGTTTCTTTTCTGGTGGACTCTCTACCTCTGTGCCATCCAGTATAATAGCCACCAGCCACATGGGGTTATGAAGCCCTTGAAACGTGGCCTATTCAAATAGAGACCATACATGTTAAACACATACCAGATTTCCAAAACTAAATATGGAAAAAAATAATGTGAACTATCTCTCTAGTAATTCTTTACATTGCCTATGTGTTGAAATAGTATTGTGAGTATACTGGGTTAGATAAAATAGATTTTTTTTTTTAAAAAAAAGAATATACCCTAGAGAAACACTTAGACTTGTCCTACGAAATAGGACAAAATGCGTTCTCGGTTTACATATATATCATTGTGTTTTGTGCCTTAAATTAATACAATGGTATATGTCAGTAATATTTCAATACAACTAGGGGGGGCAAAATATTCACTAAATTTTGCTTTTAGTAGTAAAATATTAGAGCCCAAAAAAGATAAATTATTAAAGTTATTTCACATTTTCTTTTTACTTTTTAGATTTTATCTAAATTTGGCTTTAGATTTCCCAAACACTGTGTATAGACCTTTACCTGGTTCTCAGTGGACATTTAAATTTTCTTATCATCAGTCTGAAAGAGTTTTTTGTTAATAGGAGGTAAAAAATGTTAAACATGTTATAGATGATAATTGGCTATAATTAAAATGAACATATACGATTTGACAAGTTCTCAGTGGACATTTAAATTTTCTTATCATCAGTCTGAAAGAATTTTTTGTTAATAGGAGGTAAAAAATGTTAAACATGTTATAGATGATAATTGGCTATAATTAAAATGAACATATACGATTTGACAAAAACCTCAAGTTTTAAAATCTATGTTTATTAGAGTATAACAGTTCTGAATAAATCATATGAAATGTTTATCCTTAGGTTTTATCTAATTTACTTCAAGAAATCTGGTAGACTTGCAGAGCATTCCACCTAGATTTAAAGGGATCAGCATCATTAACCTTTATTGCTCTGGCTTTTCTGAATTCAGAGCACCCTATCACAGGCCAAAGTACTCCATTTCTACTGCCAAGCTTCATTAACAGAAACCTGTGGAAGAAAGGAAGGAATAGAAGGCTCTGGTTTAAAGTGTCTAGATACAGCAGTAAAGGGGGCTTCTTCAGAACCAGTATTTTGATTGTCTCTTTAGTGGTCCTAGGACCAGGAATGGATGACGGTTAAAGAAGGAGATTGGCCCTATTGAATATGGTCTCATCCCTGGGCACATGGACAGAAGAGGGAGTGATAGGATCTGTCCCATTTCTATGTAGGCTCCCCTAGAAAAGTCCTTTTATACCCCCTGGGTGGGGGTTTACCACCTTGAAGACCACTGATTTAAGATGAGCCACTGTTAACCAAAGAGGCCTTCGCCCTCTTTTCCTTGTTAAGCCGCTCCCAAAGCCCTTCGATAATAAGGAAAGAAACAATGCAATCTCTACAACTCTTGTCACCTTGGGAGGTGAGCTCCAAGAGGTCAGTGCAGTCATGTGGAGGTGGTCTCGCACTCTGAGGGTGGTCCACACACTCCTCCAGTGGTGAGATTACTCAAAAAAAAAAAAAAAGTCCCCCAAATGAGATGTCTGCCTACACTCATGACCCTTCATCTGGAAAGGACTAGCAGCCCCTGACAGCAATGCCGTTTGCTGGACAACTTTCTCCAGATTCCTTCAGCCTTTAGGAAGTGCTGCTGGTCCAGAGCCTTGGGCAAACCCAGGACACAGCTGCTGTCACTTATGGATGGAAGGTCAGGTGCTTGACTGTGGTGTTGTCTGCAGGCAGCTACACTTGCAAGTGCACCTGTAGGGGTCTGGGCAGGCCACAAGAAATGAGGACATGCTTCTGTGCCCTCCAGGAGTTGATATTCTAGTGGCTGGTTGGACAGACGCCTTTCCTCTTCCCAAGAATAACTAAAGGGGCCTTCAAACAGAAAACATAGCGCTTGCGAGACATTTCCCTTTTACATTGTGTAAGATACACATCACATTGACAATTTAACTATTTTTAATGTATAGTGGCATTAAACATTCCTGTGATATTGCATAACCATCACCACTGTGTCCTAAACTTTCTCATCACCCCAAACAGAAGCTCTGTACCCATGAGGTAACAACTCCCCATTCCCTGCCCCCTCCTCCCACAAGCAGCCCCTCACAATCTCTAGTCTACTCTGTCTGTAAGAATTGGTCTATTCTAGAAGCTTGCATATGAGTAGAATCATACAATATTGGTCCTTTGGTGTCTGGCTTATTTCATCTCGCATAATGTTTTCATTATGTGGCACATGTCAGAACTTAGTGCCTTTTTATGGCTGAATGAGAGTCCTTCGTTTGTATATTCCACCTTTTGTTAAGGTGTTCATCTATTGGTGGACAGTTGGGTTGTTTCCCCCCTTTTGACTCTTATGAATAATACTGCTATCAACATAGATGTGCAAGTATCAGTTTGAGTCCTTGTTTTCAATTCTTTTGGGTATATACCTAAAAGTGGAATTATTGGGTCATATAGTAATTCTCTATGTAACTTTTAAGGAACTTCCAGACTGCTTTGCACCGCAGCTGCACCGTTTTACATTCTCATTAGCAAAGAATGAGGGTTTTAATTTCTCCGTGTCCTCACCAACACTTGGAGTATTTTGCTTTTGTATTTGTTTTTTAAATAATAGCCACCCTGGTGTGTGTGAAGTGGTTATTGCATTGTAGTTTTGATTTGCATTTCCCTGATGGTTAATAATGTCGAGCATTTTTTCATGTGTCATTTGTATAACTTCCTTGGAGAAATATTTGTTCAAGACCTTTGCCCATTTTTAAGTTGGACTCTTTGTCTTTTTATTGTTGTAGGGGCTCTTTATATATTCTGGATATTAATCCTTTATCAGATATGTGATTTGGAAATACTTTCTCCTATTCTGTGGATTGTTTATTTTTTTGACAGTGTCCTTGAGTGCACAAAATTTTTTAATTTTGATGATATCCAGTTTATCTGTTTTTTAATTCTTATTGCCTGTGTTCTTGTGAAATCCAAAGTCATGACAGTTTCCTATTATATTTATAGCTTTGGCTTTTAAATTTGAATCATTGATCCAATTTGAGTTAGTATTTGTATATCGTGTACCACAAAGTCCAGCTCATTCTTTTCTTGTGAATATCTAGTTTTCCCCCTCCCCATTGAATGGTCTTGACTGCCTTGTCAAAAATAAGTTGACCATACATTTGAAAGTTTACTTCTGGATTCTTTTTCTGTTCAATCACATTTTGTCCTTATGCTGGTACCACACTGTTTTGGTTACTATAGCTTTGTAATATTTTTTAAACAGGGAAGTGTGAGTCCTCCAGCTTTGTTCTTCTTCAATATTGTTTTGATTATTTGAGATCCCTTGAAATTTCATATACCTTTGCCCGATGTTCCCTCATCTTTTAAAAATTACATGGTTAAAATGCAGGCAAACAAAGGAGAAAATAATCACGGATAATCTCAAATCTAGAGGCATTCATCTACTGTGAATGATTTTGAAACATTAAAACAAAACAACATGGGATACCACTTCACATCCTCTAGGATGGTTATCAAAAGACAAATAACAGCAAATAATGGAGAGGATGTGGAAACACCAGAACCCTCATACACTGTTGGAGAGAATGTAAAATGGCACAGCCTCTTGGAAAACCAGTCTGGCAGTTCCTCAACAGGGTAAATATAGAATTACCACATGACCCAGCAATTCCATTTCTGGGTATATACACAAGAGAAATAAAAATATATGTCCACAGGTAAACCTTTATTTTTTTTTAAGGGTTTATTTATTTATTTGTTAGAGAGATCACAAGTAGGCAGAGAGGCAGGCAGAGAGAGAGGGGGAAGCAGGATCCCTGCCGAGCAGAGAGCCCGATGCGGGGCTCGATCCCAGGACCCTGAGATCATGACCTGAGCCGAAGGCAGAGGCTTTTAACACACTGAGCCACCCAGGCGCCCCAGGAAAACCTTTAAAGAAATGTTGATGGCAGTATTATTTATAGTAGCCAAAAAGTATGAACAACAATGTCTCATCACCTGATGGAATGGGTAAATAAAATGTAGCATATCAATACAATGAAATATTATTCAACAATAAAAATAAATGAAATACTGATATACTTTACAATATATATGAACCTTGAAAACATGCCAAGTAAAAGAAGCCAGTGACAAAGAACCACATACTATATGATACCATTTATATTTAATGTTCAGAATAAGCAAATTGGTAGAGACATAAAGTAGGTTAAACAGTTGCCTAGGACTGGTGAGGGGCAGGGAGATGTGGGAACAAGAGGGTTCAGAATTTTCTTTTTGGGAGAAAGAAAGCGTTCTAAATTTGATTGTAGTGATGGATGTACAACTCTGTGAATATACTAAAAGCTCGTACACTTCAAACAAATGAATTGTTTGGTATGTGACTTATATCTCAGTAACACTATCAAACAAAAGATGTAGGTTTGAATATATTGTTTCATACCTTACTTTTTTTTCACTCGATGTAACAGAACCTTTGCATGCCCTGAAAGTTATTTAATTTTGCTATTTTTAAGGACCACACAGTTTTAATGAAAGTAGATGTACCATCTATTACATACTCACAGACATACAAACACACACACATATGTATATGTATGTGTATAATACAATAAAATGTCTTCAAAATGCTAGGCATTAAGTAATCAATATTAGTCAGTCCTACACTATTAGGTGTTTAGGTCTCCATACACATGTGTGAGGGTTTTTTCCCCCCTAATATAAGCCATGTTAGAATTTACGAGGTTTAGCCCGATCAATGTTGACTACATGTCCATGAAAGTCATGGCAAATAGTGATTGGTCATTTTGCTAAGGCACATATTTGGATCTTACATGCTGAGAGACTGATGTGTGGAAGTTAATTATTTTGCTATTGATCTGTCCTGTATCACACTTTAATGAGGTTTATTCACAAGTTGTGGGAGCTCAGGAGGGTCTCTCAAATGTAAAGGGTTTATACAGCTACTGCATAGTGGTATTATGGTTCTTGCAGTGATGGCAAGCGTAAGATACAACTTGAAAATAAAAATCCATATAGATTTATAAGGGGAAAGATGGCAGAAGTTATTATGGTTTTTATAGCCAGTGGGACTAATGAGGTCAGATTTCCTTCACTTCCAACAACTTTGCCGTGGTCACCACAGGGCTGGTTGGATTTCAGTTGTAGTTCCTTATCAGCCCAAAAAAGGTTGAGTTTAACAAAGTTCAAATCCAATATAACAGCCTTACCTGGACCACTAGTAAATAAATAAATGTGTAAGTTAATCTCTGAGAAAACGTTTGGTACAATTTTTAGAGTAGGGGAAATTTTGTCTAAGCCCTAGTTCCCTGGGGTTCTTGTGGGTCTTTATATTTTCTTCTTCAGATACCAAAATTCATTTATACTGAAAGAGAATGGCTGACTGTAGCCTAACAGCATGTGAAGGGGAAGCGAATTAGGTAGGTCAGGCCCCTTAGAATCCCGCTCCAAATGTGGTCACCACTTTCCCTACTTGTGAATCTGGCTGGCCACATGGTCTCAAGAGTAGAGACATTTATTGCGTAACCACCGTCATATGTGACATTTGCCTTCAGCTGACGTGAGCCGTATGGAAATCAGATGCAGAATTCTCAGAAGGAAATCTAGAGTGGCTCCTGAATGTGGCTTAGAATTCAGGGACCACTTGGGAGAACCTTGGAGGTAGAGCTGGCTGGCTTCCCAGTGGGTTCGTTTGTTACTCAGAGCGATGGCAGTGTTTGGTTTTAGTTCAGCCTGGTATTGTTTTCTTTTTGGAGTGAGGAAGCAACAGTCAGGGGAAAGTCAATATGAACGTTCTAATACATATTTTTGTGTGTGTGTGTCCATGTATTTAAAGTGGCCGGCTTTGGGAAACAGCGAGTTAAAAGCCCGGGTTTTGCATTTGAAATATTCTTTGTTTACAACCATGCACGGAGATATTTTCCCACATTTTCTCTTTTATAAGTTCTCCAGTGATGTTTTCGTGGCCTATCCTGGGAAGATCTGTCTTTCCATTTATCAAAACAAATGGCAAGCTGGGGACCATTTGAAGTCTTTTTTTTTTTTTTTTAGTTAATAAAGCCAATCCTGTTCTGTTATGTTAAAAGTACATTATCTTTTTATTGCCAGCTCTCTATGGCTAGGTCTGTTTTCTGTCTTAGCAATCTCAGGGCTGCCCCACTTGCTTACTGGGTAGAGAATTACAAAATCATCAAGGGTGGGGCAGCACCAGCTGACTGACAGTACAAACCATTTCTCAAAATAACCACAACAGTGCAATCCTGATGTGTAATTTACGTCACAGTCTGTTTTTATGAAATAGTTTGTGGCATTTTCATTTCTATTCCGAATGGAATCTTGTGCTCTCTCCCTTTTAATCAGGCATTTAATTTATTTTTATTATTAATACTTTCCACTCCTTGTCTTGGCATGCCTCCAATTGAACAGCTTTGATGAAGGGGGGGAAAAAAACCACCAACGACCCGTCTTCCCCCACCCCAACACTTCAACATCAGTTTAACTGCAAATGTATTTTCCCCTTTGATGTGTACTTACTTCGGGTACTAAGCTTACTGCCTTAGGAGAGATGTAGAAATACGGCGGGACACATTACACACTGATGTGGACTTGCATTCAGGAATTGATAAAGTTGATGAACAGCTTTGGAATTTTAAACACTTTGAACCAATCCAAGCAATGTAGTCATACGCACTGCTGCATTTTGCTTTTACAAATGTCTTTCTGTATAATGTCCTGTAATTAGAACAGGAAATCATTGAGTAACTGTAAGATGAATAAGAGCACTTAGACTGAAAGGAAAATTACCTTCCGAGAAATTATATTCTCTCTCTCTCTCTCTTTCTCTCTCTCTTTTTTTTTCTGCATGTTACAATGTTGGTAATGATAGTAACAGCTGTAGCTGCTCTTATCTGTAGAATTTTCATGCTTAGGTTTTCTGAAATAAAAAAAAATGTTCCTTTTTGGTGATAATCAAAAATGAATGGACAGAAAATAGGAAATGCCTAATTATGACAAATATTCAGTGTCACAACAGAGCAGCAATTAAATGGAAACTTCAGTATAATTGTCAATAGCAGTAAGAATTGGACTAGTGCCAGGTACATAAAGTTGATGCTTTGCCGTTGGTTGGTTGCTAGGAGCAAGTTGAAAAGTATAAAGCTTTGAGAAAGGAATGCCTAATGTAATAAAGTAACAGAAAGAAGCATAAATCATTGTAAGAGCCTCTCCTATTGACATTATTTCACTTAAATTGTCTGAAAACTAGACATCAAGTTTTATAACATGAGCAAATTCATATTTGCTTGGGGAAAAAAAGAACACTCTATATTGTCTTTGAAAGACTGGGGACTTTGTGTCTCAAGCGTAGCCTTCATACATATTTGGAATCTTTTAAGTGAAAATCTTTAAATGTTTGTTTCTACTGGCATCCAAATGCATTTGCCCTAATACGATTAAGAGAACTAAAGGGCAAAATACTTGGCAGATTTTTCAGTTGAGGTAATTAGGTGCAGGAAGGAACATGCATACTTTTTCCACCAGGCTCTATAAAATCCTGGTGCAAAGACTTTTTTTTTTAAGATTTTTTTTTTTAAGCTTACTGATTTTAGAAGTAGATTATAGTGGTTTTCAGTAAGCATAATAGTGTGATGTTTCTGAAACAAGCTTTCCCTTCTCCCATCCCCCCCAAAGAATGAAAAAGAAAGTTACATTTCTAAATGTTGTGTAAAAGATAAAAGCAGATTCCTCCTCTGGAATTTATGTTTTCCATCTCCTGTGCATTTGGCCACCATTATCTATTTAAAAAAATAGCATTATGGATATTTGAAAGTCAATGCTCCATTAATTCATTGTGTTTGCTATTTCATGCATCTCTCTTTGTATAAAGACAACTTGAGCAACGTGCTATTCAGAATGAATGCCTGCTCTTACCCTCTCCCCTCCACCCCTTCCCCATTCCCAGCCTAACTCTGAGGATTAAAGCAATGGTATACAGTTACTGTTTGAAAAGCTTGGGTGGAGTCTCACATTATAATTACAGTTTCTCTGTGGAATTCTGTTTTGGACTTTGAAAATATATAAATAAGTGAAAAATTGACATTGAGAGAGGTTAACAAAACGTGTAATTATGATATAAGCACAGGATTAGAGTAATTTTGGTTGAGCATTACAAGCAGTGTACTTTAGGTATTAACTTTTAATAGGCAAAATTCTTCTCATTGAAGTTGAAATGAGGTTTGGTAATTTTGGGTCTCTTATTCCTTTTGAATATTTCATTTTAAAATAGGCATATTCGCTTTTTTTTTTATTGGTGGAGGGGGAATTGAAGAATGGGATGACGTTTTAATAGAATATCATGATATGGCTTAAAATTTCAGTCTTTGGTACCAACAATTAATTGCTGATCATTTTCTGTGGACAGAAATCAGGTAGTGCCTACATAACCCAACCAACTACCACTGACTAGAGTGTGTTAGGAGTAAGATTCCTTGGGGTAATTCTTTGATTGCTTTTCCTATGTGGGTGTGGTTGAAAGAAAATCTTTGTTCCAGGAACACTTTGTTTGTCTTTTGCTAAACAAATGTGCAATTTGTCCATTCTTTATTCATTCTTAGATTTATCTGCTAGACTTGTTACGAACTGCAAAGGGGAAAATGTCCTATGCAGCATTTATTGGCAGCCTCTGTTTCATGGGTAACTGCATACGAGTGTTTGTTTACATGTACATGAAATGCGTAAGGAGGAAAGAAGTAGCTGAGGAATTTAAATAAGAAATTCTTGAAAGAATTCTTGAAAGTTGTTTGGCTTTATTTGTTTCTTAGTATACTAGGCAAAATAAAATATGACAGCTGTTGAACAATTTAATAGTTTTGTAGCTGTATGAGGAAGAAGTTAATTTAATGCAAAGGCTTAGGGGAAAGTTATAGGATCATAGAATTTTAGATCTGGAAAGCTCTTTCAAACTCATAATTTTATTCTCTGTTATACATACTTTTCATGTGAAGGTGACCACGTTTTGTCTTGAGAAAAAAAATATTTCTCCAGTTAACCAAGCACGTCTACCCAAATTCATCTAGGGTAAAGTTTCTCTGAAGTCACTTCTTCTTCCAGGTCTCACCTTTACTCTGGATCTTCTCTTTACTCTCACCTAGAATGCTTTGTTAATTTTCTTAGCAGTCCTGAGAGTCTCGTGGGCTTTGTCTGTTTTTTGGGGGGAGTTTCTTTTTTTTTTCTCCTGTAAATATTAGAGGCTATTCCTCTGGGTATGTCTAACTGTAAGGTTGGAAATTTGCCTCTGTCTAAACAATGCCAAAATTCTGGTCCAAATGGAAGGTTCTTTTCTTAAGGAATAAAATTATCATAATTTTTGTTTTGGTATTATTAAGCATCACCACATTAAACCAGGTCCCAACTGGGCCCCTAGCCTCTTAGTATGGGAGAGGTTCAGGAGGCGCAGGGGTTCTGGACTTGCACAACCTAAAGTTAGCTTCATTTCCTATTATGTGGGTAGAAAGTAGAAAGGAGATATACCAAGTAACCCCCCATCGATGGGGGTACATGCCAAGACTCCCAGCAGTTGCCTAACATTGCAGATCATATCAAACCCTACCTGTACTGTTTTTCCCTAATCATACAACCTATAAAAAAGTTTAATTTATCAGTTAGATGCGGTAAGAGAGTAATAACAATAACTAATAGTAAAATTGGACAGTAAAGTAGTCTCTCTCTCTCTCAAAATACCTTATTGTACTGTACTCACCCTTCTTCCTGTGACGTGAGATGATAAAATGCCTGAGTGCCGAGAGGAAGTGTGATGAATGATGTAGGCGCTGTGACATAACACTAGGCTACTACTGGCCTGATGATGTGTCAGGGGAGGGTCATCTGCTTCCAGACCACTGTTGACCACAGACTGCAGAAAGAGAAACCTCTGGTAAGGGGGTGGGGGGGGCCACTGTGCATAAAAGATGTGTCCCTACTGTTAAATCATGGTGGCATGAATTGCGGTGTTCCAAAATCACAACAAGCTAACTCAGCTGGAGTGGAATTCTGACCTATAACCGACTGAACTGTGCAGTTCTTGATGACACAGAAGTTTCATATTTTCCGTGACCAAAGGCCGTTATCCTCGTCCCCAGTACTGTACCTTAATTAACTCTCTAGTAATTAAAATATGTCAAATAACAAAGATTTTCCTTCAACCACACCCATGCAGGAAAAGAAAAAGTATTACCTTAATGATCATAATAAGGTTGCTGTTATTCATTTTGTCATAAGGACAAGCCCATCAAATTTGGAGGTAAAAGACTAGATGACAGTCTCACATCCATCGCTTTCTACTTCCTTGAGGGCCCAGACTAGTCACTTGGGTGTATGAACCTGTTATCTCACCTCTGAATTGGGGGATATTCACGAGCAATAATCCTACAAATAGGGTTGTTGTGAGGAGCAAAAGAGATGTGTTTTGTGAAAGACCTGTGTAAATTTTTGTGTTTTCCTATCACTACCAGAAATCGTGGTAGTATTTCTAAACCAACAGTCCTCTGTCCCTCTTATTTTTGGTTACAAAGTCTTTTTTCATTTTCTGTCTTCTGTGCTACCTGCAACGATCCTGGGAGGGTGGCAAGGAGAAGGGAATTGGGTCCTAAATTCTGTTCTGGGCACAGTGGGATTTGGCCAGAAGCATATACCTGAAAATGGGTTATAAGTATGTATATACTTAGGAACCCCAACTTGTGTGTGACATTTCGACTTAATTTTTTGACTTTACAATGGTGTAAAAGCGATATGCAATCAGTAGAAAGTGTATGTTGAGTTTTGAATTTGGGTCTTTTTTCCCAGGCTGACAGTATGTGTGGCTCGATCCTGTTGTGGTGCTGGGCATCCTCAACCAGCCGCAGCTCCCAGGTGGCTGTTTGCTTGCGAGGGTGAACGTCCAACACACAACCATCCTGAGTCCATGCAACCATCCTGCTTTTCACTTTCAAGACAGGGTTCAATAAATCACACAAGATATTCAATACTTTATTATAAAATGGGCTTTGTGTTAGATGATTTTTCCCAGTGGAAGTGTTCTGAGTACATTTAAGGTGGGCTAAGCTAAGCTACAGTATTTGGTAGGCTAGATGTATTCAGTGCATTTGCAACTGAGGATATTTTCAACTGATAAGGGCTTGTCAGGACATAAGCCCATCAAAAGTGGAGGAAGATCTGTGTGTGTGTGTGTGTGTGTACACATATATACAGAGAGAGAGAGAAAAATCAACACTCAAACTAAATAAATTACTATAAGTGTGCAAGAAGCTAAATTCAGACTCAGAGGTAGTGGCTTCAAAGTTTAATGTGTATGAATTACCTGGAATCTTGTTAAAAATGTAAACTCTTGGGCCCCAACTTTAGAGATTCTGAGTTAGTAGTTCTGGATGGGCCCCTGGAGTCTGCCTTTTCCCAGTTACCCAATGTGATCCCAGTGCGGGCAGGCCCGGGAGCACTCTGAGAAATACTGTCTCCAGAATGAATGGGCATCATAGGACACATTTCCAGGATGTGGACCAGAGGGAACTTGCTGGTTTTTCTTCCAACAGAAAGTGGATTCAGGCTTGGTCTGTGTTTTGGGACCCGCATGAAGAAAGAAGGATAACTGTGTTGAGCTAGGAGGAGGTGAAGAGAAAACAAAAACAAAAACAAACAAGCAAACAAAAAACCCAGGTTATTTCTAAGCTCCAGACACAGGCAGGGAGCTGATCGCATCCTGAACAGAGAATTAAGAAGAG
Organism: Procyon lotor; assembly: GCA_028646535.1. NCBI lineage: Eukaryota > Metazoa > Chordata > Mammalia > Carnivora > Procyonidae > Procyon > Procyon lotor. Next base: position 17,211,733 of record CM053617.1, read on the forward strand.
GTTAGAATTGGCATTATCATGAAAAATGGTTGGAGAAAAACAAGAGGAGAATGAGGGGACAAGAAGGAAGTGAAATGCTCCCAAGAATCCAGGTGACATCTTCTGCTAGAAAATGAACTCCGAAGCATCCATTCCTTTGCTGTCATTCAACCTGAAAAGTAGAACTTCCTCCATCTCATTTCAAGAACTTGGAGAAACTAGCACAGCCCTTCCCCCACCCTGGTACAGAAATCCAATGGCACAACCAAGATAGAATTGTGGGAGCTGTGTGCGATTTGCACAGTATTTACTATTTGCAGGAGATGGTCTTAGGACTTGCCGATACAAGTCCTGGGGGTTCGTGGCTATGCCCCTCCTCCTCATCCACAGTGTCTTGGACAAGTAGAGGATAATAATACCATTGACACATTCGGGGGCTGCTTCTTCAAGGGGACTGAGGTACTCTAATGATGACATTTGGTGAATATTTCCAGTCAAACGTTTTGTGCTTTAATTCCCTAGAAAGCACAGATTTGAACCCAAAGTGTCAACTTGTGTCTTGGTCTGCGGTACAAATCTCGACCTGAAACATCTTGGGATGTATATCAGCATTTAAAAACTGAACTTCATCTGGGGACTTGCGTTCGATGTAAATATATTTCCTTGTAATTAAATATGCCAGCTGACAAAGTGGCTACCCACAGACCAGGCAGGAGTCTAAGAAACGTAAACTGTTAAAAGATGTCATCTTGAAAGCAGTGAAACATCTCCATTCTCGAAGAAGCCTCCAGCCAGAGGAACTAAGTGAACATAATTAGAAATACATCTGGGTTTTGGCCTCCTATCTGAGAAGGTCACATGCACACCTTCCACTGGTACTGGTTATATTCCGTCATTTGTTCTGTCCTTACTCATTTGTCTCCCACTGGTTACCAGATGGCCACGATAATGTTGGTATCCTTAACAACTGTCTTGTGCAATTCCCTGCAGCATGGTAAGGGCTCAAAATACTGAGTGTTTTCCCTTTGGATAAGCCAGTGACATATCTGGGAATTGCTTACAAACGCCCTGATGGTGTGGTTATAGGGAGTGATGGCAGACTAGGTCAGGGAGCTAAGATTCATCTTGACCTGATGGAGGTGGCAGGCTACCAAAGGGGAGCTTTTGCCATTCCCCAAGCTCAGGATGAAGGAAGGGGTCCTCCAGGCTGTATCTGGTTTTTATAAATAAGCGCTTAATATTGTGAGGTGTAGATAAGCGGTAAGATCATTGTAAAAGGGAACTTCATGAAAGTTGCTGAAATGCTCTGAGCTAAGTTGGTTCTGATGGAGCTGTCACAGGAGGCTTGGGGAGTCCTCTCAGCATGGTTCTCGGAGTTGTGCCAAGTTACCAGATGGGTTTGAGGCACATTAGAATGTAGGGAGCATGGGAAGGGGGGAGGGCAAGGGAAGTGAATGGATCAATCAAGTTGGGATAGTTCATGCTGCAAAAACAAATAACCCCCAGATCACAGCCTCACTTAAAACAACAGAGGTTTCTTTCGTGCTTGTGTTCTGTGTCCATTTTGGACCAATGAGGGGCTCTTGCTCCAAAACCCTGAGTGGCAGCACAGCTGCTGTCCTAATCAAATCATTGCACAGGACAAAAGGAAAGACAGAGTGTTCTCAAACACTGTTCCCTAAAGTCACCACTCACTTCTGTCCTATTTTATTGGCCACAACAAGTCATAGGGCCACTTGACCCCAATGGGACAGGAGGCATGGTCTTTCCACAAGACCGTAAAGAACCAGAAATATTTGATGGACAGCCCTAACCACCACCAGATTAGATGATGCTGCTGTTTAAACTTATGGACATCTCTCTGGGGCCAGATGACTCTTCCAGGGCCTTCTCGCACTGAAAGATTATAAAATCTAAAGAAAGAGCAGACTGGAAATATGTAGAAAGCTCAACAAAATTCCGATTTTTCCTGTGATGATGACTTTAATGCTTGAAACACACATCAGACTCTTGGAAAAAGAGCTTTTTGGTTCTGCTACTTGCTGATGACCCAAATCTTGCTTAATCTGTCTATGGGGTCACCCCGACTCTTTCTTCTCTCTACCTTTTCTCTTTCTTGCCGATAACTTGAGGTCCTTTTAGTGGAACCAGGGTGGCAAGGTGGGGCTGAGAGAATGCTGGCGTTCTCCAAATTAGGAGAAAGACGAACTGGTGTCAGGGTCTCACTGAAGACACGTTTTCATGCTAAAGCAGAGTGACCATCGCAATTAGGTCACGGCCATGAGGCTTCTCTGTGGGAGAGAAGAGGGTAACCAAAGTGTTTTCTCATTTGTCTAGGGGAGGACGAGGAGGAAATGAATGTGATCGTTCTCAGCTACCCTCAGTACTGCCGGTACCGATCGATGCTAAAGCGCATCCAGGATAAGCCATCTTCCATTCTAACGGACCAGTTTGCGCTAGCCCTCGGGGGCATCGCCGTGGTCAGCAAGAACCCTCAGATCCTGTACTGTCGGGACACCTTCGACCACCCGACTCTCATTGAAAATGAGAGTATATGCGATGAATTTGGTGAGTCTTTTGTTTGTTTGTTTTCCTACATGAAATTTGTGCGTGTGTGTTTCCTTGGTTTGGGTTCTTGTGAAGAGCAGTATGGGGACCAAGGCTTATTTTCACCAGCTCTATGTGCCGCCCTTCCCATCCCCTCCCCCAAATTGTCGCCGCATAAACAGCCATTGCCTCCTAGGCAGCCTCTGTTTGCCAGGGTCAAGGGTAACTATTCAGAATTTGTTGTCCAGTATAGGGTCTGAAGTTGCTTGGTGGACCTTGAAATTGGACTTTAGGACAGGAAGATTTCATGTTCGTTCTTTCTTAAAAGGCTTTGGCTATTGAGATACTGACTTTTTTTTTTTTTAACTGAGCCTTCTCTTTTCAGTGTGATAAGGAACTATAAAAATGCATCCATTGTAACCACTTCAGTACTACAAGGTGAACAAACAGATTGATGATAGATCCCTCCACCCCTTAATTTTTCATATACATGCATGGATACACATATATATCCATCTTTAGTGGGCACAGTGTATAAAACTATGTATAGATATTTATATATCTATATTCAGATATCTGTCTATCTATATCTTTATACACGATGCCTCCCAAAGATGGATATATGCAATATATGCACACCTAATCTTGTCTGCGTCTCTCCTAGCTGATCAGTCATGTGCCCCTATAGATAGATGCACAAGAGATGATATATCCTGGGTTTGGGAGACTTTGCATGACTCAGTGAATGGCTGGAGGCAAGCCAGGCTCACATCTCTCACATCTTCAGTTTCTCATCTGTTTGTTGAAGAGAGTGGATCATATCAGTGGTTCTCAACAGGCTAGGCATGATGTCAGAATACCCTGGGGGTGCTTCATCCAGCTAGACATGTTCCTTGGAAATTCCTGTGCTTACAGAGGCATGAAAGCACCCCCCTAACCTTGCCCTACCCCTTCCTTGAGATTGGCTAACATGGTGTGACCAGTGTGATGGCTGACCCATGCTGAATCTCTCATGGGGACCTAGGAGGACAAGAGGCTAAGACCCAGGGCCCAGAGAGAGCATTGATAGAGGGTCCCTTTGAGTCGGAACATCGGAACAGTCCTTGATTCTCTTGGCTAAGGTTTACCCAAGGCTCCCCAGTTTGTGGATTATTCAGGTTCAGCTTATTCTGCTTAATTGTCACAAGCCTCAACATGGTTTGGGAATGTGGTCCCTCTACTCTGATTATTCCTGACCCCAGCAGCCCTCTACCTACTACTGCAGGGGGCTCGTAAGAAAGGGTCAGTGTAAGGGATGATCCAAGAAGGAAGGGAGGAAAGAGTAAGGGGACCTTGGTTCATTGGACATGGCAATTTTTTCCTTATAAACTTTTTTTCGGATGCCTTTCCCAACTCTGCCTTACCAAATGACCATCGGTCTAGAAGATAACAGTAGCATTTGTACAAGTTATTTAACCCTACTTCCAAGAAGAATTTAGTGTAATATTTTTAATACTCAAATAACCATTGTATTCAAGTAGATGAATGCATCCAGTACATATTTTCAAAAAATGCCCTCTCTGTTCAGATCAGCATTTACAAATCATTCCTTTTTAATACTTATGTTTTCAGGGTTGTTGGGTTGTTGTCCCCCCCCCCCCCCGTATCCCCTACTCCCGACCTGTGTCCTGCTTGCCATTCAAGAGGTCTGTAAATTCCTGACACAAAATAAAACTGAAAGAATGCTTCCCCCCATTTAAGAGTAGTCAGAGTTAGGGTATCACAATGTAACATAATGAAAAATGTTTTAACCTTTTTGACTAATTTAAGAGCTATTAGTCATTGAGCTTCAAAGCTGTTGCGTCTGGAATTGGTAATAGAAAGAAGTTCCAATTTAACAATGATCACAATGGTTGTTGAGAGTTACTAAATTAGTTTTAAATGTTCTCCACAAACACAAGCATCTGACTTTTGAATGTTTTCCTGAACTTTTCTTCTGGTAAAGCTAATTTTAATGCTGTTTTTCTTCTCCAGCCTCTTAAAGTGGAAACTTTCTTTTGGAATAAAGGTACCTTTAAAGAGCTTCTAGATGGCTAGTTTAATAATCAGAATATTAGATTTTTCTTTTCGTTGAGTTTGTACTTCAAATAGTTTGCACTTCGTGTAGTATTTCGTTTTAGTAAGTGAACCCCCCCAAAAAAGCTTATTTTTGACCTGATTTGAACACTTTCGCCAACATCCCTCCCCCACCTTCCACTCTTGGTCCTCCAACTAAATTTCCAGAGAACACCCTTTTAAACCTCCAACTGGTTGTATTTGAAATGAACATGGGTGAAAGGGTTTGTTAAAACGTGGGGTTGGGTTTCTCCAACCAACTAACAGTTGGTAGAAGAACATAAATTTAATTAGTGACTAGCATTAAACAAATGTTCCTAATATGAAACACCGCCAGATGACCGAAACACTTCTGTCAGATTACCGCGGGCGCCAGGGGACCCACAGATGAATTTTCTACACAGTATATATTCTGTACCACACATTTGGTGACTTCAGTAATTGGTCAAATGTAATTTAGGTAACAGTATGCCTGGGCTGTAAAAATCAAATTTTATTAGCCATATCACCAGGTGGATGAATGGTAGAACTGATGGCAAAGAGTTTATAGCATTTAGCAGCTACACCTTTGACACATGAAATTCATAAATTGCCATAAAGTACCAGCAAGGCCCTTCTCAAAAGGACAGTGTCTGCTTTCCTATGATTAAATAATGTTTATTTTATTAACTAATATATTTTTTGCTTTCTTCTATTAAATGGGATTATGGAGGGAGGCGGGAGAAGGTGTTCAAAAGATAAATAAAACACAGTTCTTGCTTGTTTGGAGGATTTAAAAATCTAATTGGGGAAGACAGGATTAATGCACCTGAAAGGTTAACTAATGTAACAAGAAAGTCAAGGATTAAGTATTTGGTGAGTGAAAAAGGCAGGACTGGGTCTGGTTTTAAAAGATCGGGGAGAAAGGCTAATAGAAAAGTTTTGGAAATACCTAAATCACTTATAATTCATGCCCTGACTCTCCATGTTGGGAATGGCTGCCTTCACATTGGGTCAGCTATTGGCCTCCCCTAGATTTGTTTACCCTTAGTAGATAGTTGGATGCCCTTTCTACCAGGGAAACATCAATTTGATTGCATGGACCAAGGCTGGGACAAACCCAGGCTTTGGAACTGGAACTGGAACTGGCCTTTCCTGGGCAGGGATGAGCCCCATTTTCTCTGTGTGACCACCTTTCCCAACTGCTCAGACACCCCCCCCATTGTTTCAATGTTGTCCACTGAATAACAAGTTTAATTGAATAATAAAAGTAAGGCTTTTAAATCTACAGTGAATTCCTATAAATAAATTCTCTGTGGAATTTTATGAAGCTGTTTAATGAAAACTTTGATTAGAAACTATTAAAGAAAAATAGAATAGATGAAATTTCATCATTTAGTCCCACATTACAGTGGTGTCATTTTGATTTTTATTTACATTGAGATATTCAGAATAGAGTAAATATATCTTGGTTTTAATTAACTATCCTCCTTACTTGGGAAAGGTTATTTTAGGCTTGAAGGGTTTTGATAGCGTACCATCTGCTTTCTTCCCTGTATTTTATTCAAGTCCCTGCCCTGCTTTACAGCACTGTGCAATGTCTAAACCTATGACATAAGCATAAATTGAATCATATTAATGGCAGGTGATTGAAAAGCCTCAGCCTCGACATCCTGCCTGAATCCTTCCGTCTTGTCAGTTACAATGCTCTTAAAAGCGGTGTGCTCTTTTCTCAGCGCAAGAGAATCGACTATTCTTAAAACTAAAGCAACAGACTCCCCCATGAAAGCATTGTGAAGACTGGCTGTGTTCCACATGCAATTAGGAAATGAGATTATAATAATAATGAGGGGAAAGTGACATCAGGAATGACAATTTTTCTCGTAAAAATCTTTACCCTACTCGTAATTCCTGCCCCCCCCCGTCCTGTTAGAATCTCCAAACATTAGGCATTCTTCCCCTGCCCCCTACCTTGCTTTTACCTCTTTTTATAATTTGATTCCTCTTTTATAAAACAGATACCGTCATGTATATTGTATTATTGTCTGTGCTGTAGAGAAAACAGATACACGTGCAAGCATTTTGTCTATTTTCCCTGTTAGAACAATAAAATGTCCACCAGTTTATAAGGCGCAATGTTTACCTTAACATCACATGGGTTGATTTCACACGTGCGAAGCATTGACAGCTGAATCCAAACAGACGCGTGCATAGTTCCACAGATGAATGGACAACTTTAAGGTACTAGCTTTTACCAGAGGAATGTAAGGTCGACCCAATACATATAAATGAGATGAAGTCAGTCCTTAAATGTGGGTCGAACTAAGTGGATGAAGACATTGTTGATTAAAAAAAATAATAAAAGATAAGGCTTATTTCGGTTTGAGTTTTGAGTTGCGAAGAGACAAAAGTCACGCTTCTGAGTTCTTTGGAGTCAGGGTGCGTGTGTGTTGGGGGGTTGCTCCTTGACAAAGAAATGGGATGGGGTTCAAGGAAGGATGTGGTAATTCACCTGAAAAGAGCAGAGATGAGATGGGCTGCCGTCTTGGCATTTGGTCCACGTGCAGGAAACCATGAGCTCTGAACCTTAGGGAGATGGGGGCTACATCAATGTTGAAACGTGTCTTTTGCTGAAGCCCAGGGAGGATAGCACAGTCTGGGGGGAAAGTGCTGGGCTTACAAATCGCCTGATATGAATCAAGGCTCACGTGTCTGATTTGTTCTTCCTCCAGGCAAGTGACATAAGGCCCCTCACTTATCCCGTCTTTCAAACTGGGTAGAAATAGCTCATCACCAGGCTTAGACTAAGTGTGTATTCGCTTGATGAAAAAAACAGTCTTCATGATCAATGAAGATTCTCTATTTGTTTCTATTAGAATCGAATCTTGGGCCTGGGACAGCTTACAGTCATCCAAACCAATCTCGCTCTGTAAATAATAAAGGAACCATTTCTCTAAGGTTCTGGGGCTCTTCCTACAACCTTAATGGAAAAGAAGTTTTCTACTTTATACATTATGTTTTTAAGAAGCTTTTCTGACTCTCCACTGAACTTTCCCTTTCTGTTTTCCTGTTGAGTGAAATAATGACATTATAGACAAAAGAAGAAAAGCCAAGGGAGGGAAGGAAACAGGAGAGGGGATGAAACCTTGACTATTTATGAAGGAAGATTCAGGATGTGTAAAATTATTTGGAAGCGTAGAGGACGAGCTGGACTTTGCCTCTTCCCCTCTAAACATCACATGTTTTGCTGGAAATGAAAGGAAAGGCAGTTGTTTTGTTAAGGATCATGGGAATTTGTAAGTGAGTAAACATTTTTTTTTCCTTGCCGAAGTAAGTTTCATGGTCACGGTGGATTTCGATGATCAAATGGCCTTGTTCTTGGCCCCTGTCCACATTCAGACTTTCGTTGCCTGCCTGCCTGCAGTGCCCACCGATCTCCCAGATGATAACAAGGCAGATGTTTCTCTTTAATTGAAGCTGAGTCGGAAAGGAGTCAGGCTTCTTGTATATTGCTATTTATGCAGAAGTCCTTAACCTCCAGAGGTCTCTCTTAGAGGACTGCTTTGTCTTGGACATTTTCTAGAGCTTCTGTTTATTACTAGAGAATGGCCTAACCAAAACCATGCTTGGTACCTTCTCTTTGTTGCATGTGCTTTCCAGGGAGGGTCAAAGGAATGTTTAAGTTCATCACACAGTGCGGTCAACTGAACCCAAATAAATCTGCTGGTAGTGGTATATTGGATGTGCTCGATAGGACCTATAATGATTAACATATGGCCTTGGCTTCCAGGACACGGAGATAGAGAGGGCTGGGAAGTAGACTTCCTTGGGCAGAGGTGTTGGAAGCTAGGGTACCATCTCTCTTGAGGGTTAATGAATAGAATTTTTATGTTGTTACTCTAAATTAATTTTCATTTTTTAAAAGATTTTATTTATTTATTTGACACAGACTGAGAGGGAACACAGGCAGGAGGAGTGGGAGAGGGAGCAGCAGGCTTCCTGCTGAGTAAGAAGCCCGATGCAGGGCTCGATCCCAGGACCTTGGGATCATGACCTGAGCCGAAGGCAGATGTTTAACGACTGAGCCACCCAGGCGCCCCTATGTTGTTATTCTAAACTAATTTCCAGAATCATGATATATGGAATGGGTAGGATTCGTGAATTTCTTTTCTATTTTTGGAACCTGGAGGGATATTTTAAAATAACTCTGGACTCTTTCTGTAGCTGAGGGGACTCAATGGGTTATTAAAAACTATTTGGACTCATGGGTACAATAAACTCTTGTTCACTCCAGAAGAAAGGATTTGTGTCTATATTGGCTAATATCTCACCTAGCATTTCATTTAGAAAAGCAAGAAAGTTATATCCCATTACATTAGCAAGATCAACATATTCCTCCCTAGGGTGAAACAGATATTTTTATCAATTCACACACACACACACACACACACACACACACACACACACACACACACACTACAGGAAAGAACCAGGTCATTGAAAAATCACAGGCAAGATTTTGGGTAGAGATTGTAGAATGAAGTTCAAAATAAGTCTGTATTCACTTGATTTTTAAAATCCACTTGTTGCTAAAGATACCCTCTAAACTCCTTCGTTCTATCCCGTCAAGGGAATTGAACTGATTAATGTTCCCTGGACTGTAGGAGAGGTTGTCTGGGGATGCTAAGAGCACGTTCTTGTCCATTTACACATTCCACCAATATCTATTACATACCTACTGTGTGCCAAATATTGTTCTGGTCCCTGTGCACACAGTTATGGACAAGAAAGAAAAATTTACACTCCTAATGATCTTACAATATAGTGTGTGGGGAGGAGAGGGTTGGGAAAATATGGGATGGCCATGGACCATATGTTTTGGGTATAGACTGTACCTCATAGAGCTGTGGGAATCAACCACTTAGATGGTAGATGGAAAGGACTCCTCGTTAACTAACTCTCCTTGTACTTCTTGCACCACCCAACACAACCTTAACCACACATCGAGTCCATAGTGGTTCCTCCAAAAACATTTACAGAATTATTTCATACCTACACAGACTCCTGCGGCCATGAGGTATCATTTGCTACTAGAAAATCAGTCAACATCCGCTCATTCCAGAAATACTTGTTTGTTTGTCCTTCTGCATGGAATGCGTTTCCCCAGATATCTTGGGTCTGGCTCCCTCTCATCATTCCAGCCTCAGCTCAAATGTCTGCTCCCCAGAGAAGTCTTCTCTGACTTTCCCCTTTGCACAAGTCTGGTTCCACCCCATCACCCAAACTATAATTATCTTCCCATAACTTATCACTATCTGAAATTAACTCTCTTATTTGTTTCTTTACATGTTTATAGTCCGTCTCCCCCTCCCTTACCTGGGCTACCATGTAAGCTCTTTCAGAGCATGTTCACAACACCATGTGCCCAGGGACCAGAATAAGACTGGTCACATAGAAGATGTGTAATAAATACTAGTTACATGAGGGAATGGATACGTGATACTGTGTGTCAATATCCTTGCTTTCCCCCATTTTGCAGATAAGGACACTTTAGCCCAGCAAAGTTACCTCGCTATCAAGTGGCAAAACTGGGGTTTGACCGTAGACAGTCTGGCTCAGCATCCATGCTCTTAACAGTCACACTAGATTGCCTTTCAGCTTGGACCTGACTCAGGAAGATCTTTCCAGCTTCCCTAGAGCCAGCATCCTAGAAACAGATAACTGATCACCTGCTCTCGAGATAATGAATGCACAAGGGGTTCTGTAGGATTTAGAGGGATCGGTGTGTGTAGGAGTGGTTAGGAAAGGAATGATGGAGAAGGTTCAAAATCTGAAAACCATTGGATGGGATCAGGAGACTTTCATGTGAGCCACAGTTCTCGCTTGTCTGAATTATACCAGCCTCCCTGATGGAGCCTTTGCTGCCCTGCGGTCTCTTCCACACATGCCCAGAGTGATGCTTCCCATCTCATCACAGAAGCAGATATCA
>CM053617.1:17222820-17401604 GCA_028646535.1 Procyon lotor
TTTATGAGCCACAGGTTGAAAGGGGCAGGCAGTAAACTGCCCCGCGTTTGCATGGGCTCTTCCCAAGGCGTGGGGTTGCTCACAGGACTCTGATTGTACACCTCTCTCTAATTTTCTGCCTAGAACGCATTGGCTTTCCCAACTTGGCATCCTCCCTTAATGAAAAAATTATAGGTCTAATTTCAAAAAATGAAATGTATGCAAGCTTTCCTGCTTCTGTCACTTCTTTATGCCTATACCACATAAATCATTTCCCTTTTTAAAATTAAATTTCACTTGCCATGGTTTGGTGATGGGTTTTCGAAGGAGGCAGAGCAGCCAGGCTCTTGGCACAGGAATGGACTGTGCGCCTGCTCAGGAAATCTTCTCATCGCTGGCTGGCATGGGCCTTGATTCCATCATCTGGGCTTTATGCTCCCTTTGGAAGTTGCCTAGAAATTCTCCCCCTTAGAATCTTTTTTTTGAACGGCCTTTTTGGCTCTCCAGTTGCCATCATGGAGGACTGGAGAACAGATGGGATTTGGGCAGAAAAAGACTGGTACATTCTAATGCCGGTGGGTGCTTCCATTCATTCATTGAGAACCAACTCGGTTGAAGGCAGAACTCCAGGCATTGTGGCGATATCAGTCTCTGCTGTCGAGACACTTAAAATCAAGTTGGCCAAGAGAAAATGTAGAGTAATGGGCCACTACAAATATTATTGTGATCTTTTTAACAATTCTGGATCTTGCCATGAGTGACCTGATAACATAGTTTGTGCAGGGTCACAGGTCCAGCATGTTGCCAAAGTGGGAGTTAGCAGCCCCCACCCCAGACCCCTGACCCCAGGGGACATGATTTTCCACCCCAAATTGAGAAGAGCACGGGGCTAAGATTCCAGACTTATTTCAATATCTTGATGTTCAGAGGAGACGATATCTGCCAAGCTTCATAAATGGGAAAGCTTTGCCAGTATATGGCATATACCCTGCAAGGCAGTCCGCTAACGGCTAACTAGAGGAGGTCCAACTGTAGGTGCCCCTGGAATTAAAAGATGTAAAAGAGAGCCAGGATGTCAGGGGAGGCCTCTGAGAGGAAGTGGATCTTCAACCAGATCTTGAGGGATTCAAAAAGAAGGAAGTTATTTCAGGTGAGGAGGTGGAAAATACTCTAGACTTTGAAGCTCAAAGAAAGAGGTTGTTTCCTCTGCCTTTTTTAGCTAACAGCATAGACATTTTAAACACACACGCACACACAAAAAAAACAAAACAGCCTCCACAAGCAAAATTTTTTTCTTCCTTGAAGATGTCACCTTCCCCTGAGGGAGCAGGTCCTCCTGAGTCCTTCTCCCAGAGGCCCCATTGTGGTTAAGACCCAGGAGAAGCCTCTTAGAGGAAAAATCAACTTGTCTTTTATTAAATTGGAAATTTCCCCTTGGGCCTATAAGAAGGAAAAGGAGGGATGCATCAACTTTGCAGCAGGGGGTAAAAGAGTGAGGTGCCTGGTTGGTTTTCTGGTGTTTAATGGGCTGCTTCTAGGTTGAAATTGTAGCTTCTGAAGAATCACCCAGAGCACTTCACTCTGTGTCCTCCTGAGTTTCTCAGTACTTTTCCAAAGTTGCTTTTTTCTTCTGCTTGGTATTAAAGTTAATGGATTCTATTGCATTTCTCTTCCCTGGACTCTAAGCTCCGAGAGGGGATAAGAATCATGCCTTACTCACCTCTGTATCAACATATGTTTGTGGAAATGATATAAAAATCCTGCTACAATCCAGAAGGCTTCAAATCATCATTTTCTCTCCTTTCTTAGAGTCAAATATTTCTTGACCTCAATCTCTAAGGTTTAGCTCATTGCCAGTTGATTTAATTCTCAAGGGAAAGTATCTAGCTCAAAGGAAATGTTTTTTTCTCAACATTTACTCACCTCTTCAAATCAGAGGAACATTCTTCATAAACTGCCCAAGGTCTTTGGTTGAAGACTGTTCATTTGTCATGATGTTTAATAGATCTTGGGGTCTACACAACCTAGAAAGATGTTCTCTGAGGAAGTCAAGCAGCATCCATAAGTTAAGGCAAGTGGTACTCACAAGTCATCACACTGATCCTTCCAGTCTTAACCTACAGATCTCAGAATTCAGTGTGAAAACCAAGAAACAGTGGCAGAGTCATTAGCATATAGGACATGGACAAGTTCCAGTGCAATGCGGGCAATATGGACCTGGAACATAATACAGATCATGGTTCAGGTTGGAATCATATTGAAAAATCTTGGGAAAGAAAAGGCTTAACCAGTTTAATGTTCATTATTAGGAAGATTACGTGGTGGGTGGTACTAACACCCAGAGGATAATTTGTGGATCACTGGCCTTCTCCATGGTATCAGGAGAGCTCCATGGAGGAGAGCTCCATTTTGGATAAAGCATGTTCAACAATATGCAGGGTTGAACATGCCACACTTTTTCCCTCACAGTTCCAGACATGAACATAAGGCCTTTGAAATAGGAGATATTTTAACAAAGATATCACACAGAGTGCCAGAAACTCTACTCTCCCATCCCCCAGCACAGACACCTTCCAAAAGAGAAAGGATATTGGTGAAAGTGGGTTCTTTTGAGGTCTCTCTTTATCATAGTCCAGATCACAGGCCCCATGCTGTTGAGAATGCATTCTATCCCATAGTTGTTGAATGAAAGGACGTTGAAGTGTGTCAGGACTAGAACGAAAGGCTATTGAGAGCCCCCATTAAATTTCTTACTGACCATTGGTACCAGTGTCATCTGCTGGAGTTGAGATGAGGAGATAGCTTCAGAGAGCAGAGAGATTGTGGCCTTGCCACTCCCAACCCAGCAACCGCTCTGCCCGACCTCAGCCCAGCCATTTACAACTCATGAGAGGAATGTCCTTCACATGGGCAGGTGTTCCTTCCTACTTTTCAAATGGCCGTCAGCCCATCTTCAGTGTTGTTCTTCTGAACAACCTTGTACAACCTTGAAGACTGGTGTCCATGACTCTCTTGGGCAGCTGAAGAACTGATTGGGAAAGTCAGCAGTTGAGTGAGTGCAATAGTGGTAAGACCACGCTGAGACATGGACATCAGCTTCTGCATCTATGCTCTTGAGAGGCCATCCCCCCAAATGGGGCCCAGTCCTGAAGGGCATGGCCTCACAGCCACAAGATACAACAAACCCTAGTCAACAAACCCTAGTGATCTTCAGCCAACCAGATGCTCCCAGTCCCTCATCCCCTCTGTACCATGTTTCAAGGAGGGGAAAAAAATAGTAAAAAACAGCCCATATGTTTTTCAAAATATTTTTCTCATTATGCAATTATTTCCATTATGGAAAGGACAAGTGTAATAATAATAATAATTGCCACTCTTCTGTGAGCATGTACCATATGTCAGACCTTATGCCAAGTCCTGTTCATACATGATCTCACTCTTTAGAGCGCCCCCGTATGGAATCTCATATTAACCATCACTTTGCAGGGGAGGAAGCAGAAGCTAAGAAAGGTCGCATCAGCCCAAAGTCACACAGCCAGTAAGTGGTCAGGCTGGATTCCAGATCAGGTCTGTCTAGCTTCAAAGCTGGTATGCTTATCCACTCTTTGATATTGCCTGCCTAAATACCACCAGTAATCTCATCAGGGTTTATCAATTCCTTCCAGATTTTTCCAAAGCATTTTTATTTACTTGAGAATATTTTGAATATACAATTGTTACATCATAAAATTTTAGTCATTATAAATTGAACATTTCCCTATATTATTATGAACAGTTTAACAAGCATCATTTTAACAGTCACATAATACTGCATCAGATGACTTTATCAGAGTTTACATAATCCCTTTCTGTTAGAAGTTTGTTTTCGTTTCTTCCAGAGCTTTTAGTTTTGTTGCTTTAATGTATAATGTATAATTAACACTGTAATGAACATCTTTTTTTTGGTAATGAACACCTTTATATATAGAAACATCAGCATTTTGATGGTTTCTTTCAGATAAACTCCAAGAATCTCTTATTGCCAAAATTATTTTCCTTCTAAGCAATAGCAGAGCTGTGGGCTAATCAGAGCCAGCTCTGCACTTACCCACAATCAGCCCTGCTGGCTGGATCTTCTAGAGGTAAGGCTGAGGATGCTGAGAACCCAGGGTTCAGAAGGTTCAGAATGAAGAGTTTCTGCATGGCTCAAAAGCAAACAGGAAAATTTCTTCAATGAATACACGGGGGCTTGGGCAAGAAAGTGAGCTCAGGCAAAGATTTTCAGTCTCCTGAAGAACTCACTAAAATTTTGATTTTTAGTTTCTGACCTCCTGAATTTGGATAGGCAACATCCTGTAACCAATATCTTAATTGTACTTGATGCACACTGAAGTTTGGGACTTGGTGCTGTAGGAACGCTAGCAGTTGTAGTCGGTGGCAGGGGTGAGGAGGAATGGGTTCCTCCTTCCTTGTTTCTATCCAGGTGTGATGGTGGGGCGGCTGAGCCAGGATTGTGCTGATGTGCTAGAGAGTGGTGACAAGTCGAAGCAGAAGGTGGGATATGTTCCATGGGCAGTCACAGGCTCAGGTAAAAAGCCTTCCCTTAAGAAAAAGTGCAGAGCCATAGGGTACTTGGGTGGCTCGGTTAGTTAAGCGTCTGACTCTTGATCTCAGCTCGGGGTTGTGAGTTCAAGCCCCACACTGGGGTCCACGCTGGGTGCAGAGCCTACTTAAGAAAAAAAAAAAAGGTGCAGAGCTGTGATTTTGGAGGCATATGCTCTAGTGCTATTAATTACCCAGAAATTAAGAAAAAGCACAATGAACTAGAAAGGGCACTTGACTGGCAGTCTAGAGGACTGGGTTCAGGATCTGACCCACTCACCAAAAAGGGAGCTTTAGCAGCTCAGTTAACTCCAGGCTTCCAGTCTTACATGCAAAAATGGAAGGTTGGACTAGATTATTTTAAGCTTTTTGGGATCTCGGCCCCATTTGAGAATGTGAAGAAAGTCATGAATCTTCTTCTCACAAAATGTGCTTGCCGGGGCACCTAGGTGGCTCAGTCGTTAAGCCTCTGCCTTCAGCTCAGGTCATGATCCCGGGGTCCTGGGATCGAGGCCCGCGTCGGGCTCCCTGATCGGCAGGAAGCCTGCTTCTCCCACTACCATTCCCTCTGCTTGTGTTCCTTCTCTCTCTGTGTTTCTCTCTGTCAAATAAATAAAATCTTAAAAAAAAAAAATGTGCATGCCTACATCATCGCTATCATCATTATCATCATGGCTTTGAACAATGTTAGCAAAAATTAACATATCAAACAAATATAGGAAATCTGTATATTCTTTGGAATTTGTCCACTTTTTGCAACCTTAGGTTATGAACCCCTTGACAAGGTGATCTTTCAGATCCCTTTCTGTCCTCACATACTTGGCGTTCTATCTGTGAAACAAATAACAATTCGTAATGATTCCCAGATTTCCTAAGCAGGGTAGCTCATTTCCTGAGAATTCTGGTTAATTAAGAAGTAAAATAAAATAACTGAAACTCACACCTTTTATTGAGAGCATACTGTGTGTCAGGCACTGTGTTAGGTGCCTAAATATCATCTGTGTCCCTCAATGCTATCTGTGTAATGAATTGCATGTATTTTAGATGATTAATCACTTTAGTGGAAGGTTTAGTGGAGCCAACTTTCAAATGTATCAAGCACTTTATACATACATCAACTCCTTAAATTCTCACAGTACTTTAAGGTAGGTGGTGTCCCTGTTTTGCAGATGAAAAAATTGAAGTTCAGAGCTCTTGAAGAGGAATTCTTCCAACAATAGTCAAGGGTGGAGCTAGGATTCAAACCCAGCTCTGTACTTTACAGCTAGTGCTCTAATAAGGTGTGCTGCGCTGCTCTTTTTTGGTAAACTGTTAACTCCTTTGATCCATTTACATAGTGATTACAAGAATCCAACCTGTGCTCAAAAATTTTTTTAAGATTTTATTTATTTATTTGACAGAGAGAGAGAGAGAGTGCGAGAGACGGAACACAAGCAGTGGGAGTGGGAGAGGGAGAAGCAGGCTTCCCGCTGAGCAGGGAGCCGGATGTAGGGCTCGATCCCAGAACCCTGGGATAATGACCTGAGCCGAAAGCAGACGCCTAACTACTAAACCACCCAGGCACCCCAGTGCTCAAAATTTTTGACACAAGGGAGTAGCTGAGTACGTTCTTCATGCTCACCTGCATAGTCTGTGTTCTCCCACCCCTAGACAGTCACCATGTGATGATTCCTGTAAGGTTTTTGGGGTTTTTTTTTTAAGATTTTATTTTATTTATTTGAGAGAGAGAGAAAGCAAGAAAGAGAGAGCACAACTGGAATGAGGGGCAGAGGGAGAACCAGGCTCTTTGCTGAGCAGGGAGCCCAGTGTGGGGCTCCATCTTGGGACTCCAGAATCATGACCTGAGCCAAAGGCAGATGCTTAACCTACTGAGCCATCCAGATGCCCCAATACCTGTGAGTTTAAACATGGTCAGTCCCCTCATCCTTCCCTGAGGTAGACTGAGCCCCTACTGTAGGTGAGGTACGACACTGGGAAGACCAAGAGTGAGACAGGTTGGTGCCTGTCAGGTGCACCTGGTCAAGCCCAGTGTCCCCTCACCGTGTGCTGACTGGGGCATAGTATGGCCCATGGGCCACATCTAGCCCATCACTGTCTTCCAGAGTTTTTTATTGGAACACAGCCAGGCCATGCTCACGTGCTTCTGTCTCCTCTATGACCACTGTTGTGCAAAGTTGAGTATGCCCCACGCAGCTGAAAATATTTCCACTGTGACCTTTCACAGAAACATTTACTGACCCTCATGCAGACAAAATGACTGGGTACTAGATTTCATCAAATCTAACACAACATCATGCGTAACGCACATTGTTTTCACATGTACCACTAAGAAATAAAAAACATTATCACTGTCAAATGCCATCAATGGGGAGACCACTGATCCTGGAGACATCGAAACGTGATAAGGATTGTGTACCTTACGTTGGAAATTTGATCCTTTACAGAGAGATAGTTTAGAGGCATTTTTAAAAAATGTAAATAGGCATTGTCATGAAGACTATTTTCCCTTGCCCATAAATCAACCAAGCTGTTGACTCCCCATGAAACCTGTAATAACAGACCATGTGATGGGACCCAGTAAATCAGAAAAGTGCTGGCTTTTTGGCATCTGTCTTGCCAAAGACTGTTGCTATTAATGAGTGGAAGAAATATTTTGGCTTTGTTCTCTGATACTATTTTCAACTCCCGTTAGTATAAATATTTAGGGTGTCTCAGCACAGCGGCTTGTGTGGCAATAAAATTGTTAGTTCTTTTATCTTAGGGCTGGAATATTTGAACAGTACGCTTGCTCCTCAAATGGGTTACGAGGCTGCGTATGAAAGGCTTTGTAGTAGTTTGGAATGGGAAGCTTCTCCGATGCTGCTTATGGTCAGATTCTTACCAGTCTGAAAAATATGCTAATTACACACAAGATTCTGAGCAAAGAGTGAACTCAATATTACGATTTTAAACTTCCTCCATACAAAAACAGGACCCCACTTCGGGTTGAGAGTGATTAAATTGTATCAAGGACGTGTGCCTTGTGTGGGTATGTAAATTGATCGCTGTGCGGCCCCACGGTTGTAGACCCAGGGAGCATCCATATTTGCAAATATAAGTCATGGTATGATGTTTTGTTTTTCCTTCAGAAATAGAAATTTAGGAATTCTGAGTCAGGCCACTTATTTGGCTAATTCAGCTGCAGAATAAGTTATTAATGACCCCCAGATGTTGTTTATAGTGATTGGGTATTTTCAGTTGTGAAGTAATATTTTCTTTTGTGTGTGTGTGCAAGTGATATTTCTTAATATGCTCTACGGCATCTGAATAAAAGTTTGATGGTGGAACAGTTTGCATGTCCAATGTAATTGCTTCTAAGTGAGTTCTTCATTCTTCACATTTTTAGCTCTAATTGCTTTTTTTCCCATATGTCTAAAAATAAATATTTGCAAGTTTTGCGTTCTGCTACTCATTGTAATACATAAAATATTTGTACACTGAGCAAAATTCACTGATAATGTTCGCAATGGGCTATTTAGAGAAAGTAAGGTTTGTGTGGTAAGAGGAGATAAAATACGTTTTGATTAGTATAAATGCCAAAGAAAGCCATTTATCATATTTTGAAAGAATATTTTTAAAGGAGTGGCCAGATATTTGACCTCTGGGACTATTTAAATAGATTTAGTTGGAAAAAGCAATCCAGAGTCAAAAATAGTCTGTTTTGCTATATAATGGATATTATAAATGATCTTCGGAAGGTGGCAATTAATTTTTGATTATCAGGGACAGGGGGCCCCACTATGCAGATTATCCCAGTCCCTGACTTCCTGGGCAGACCTCCTCTGCCTTCATTTGAGCTTATTCCAGCTCGTTAGCACCTCCACCCGAAGGTTGGCAGAGAAAAGGAGAGGAAGAAAAAATGAAATCACTTCTGCTGCTCTTAATGGCCTTTGGAAAGAATGGATCATGAATGAAATAGAAAGTAGTGGGAAAAATAAGCTATTGGATTTTCAGTGTTTTCTTTTATCCTTACCTTCCTCCGTTGACACGAATAATCAATAGTTGGCTTAAAGACTTTTAAATGAACTGTACATTGGAAGGCTTTGCAGTTGTAATAGCAATATTATTCCCTTTATGCTCCCAAAGACTGGGTGAATTCCAGAGAGGTAAATATTGCCCAGTCTCCATGTTGGCATGTTTCTGAGCTTGTTTTTTGTTGTTGTTGCTGTTGTTAAAAAAATAAATAAATGACCTCCTCCCACTCAGTTTTTTTATTGCACAGCATTCCCCTCCCCCTGCCCCCATATTAAATGTAACAATTATTTGTGTGTGTTCAGATCTAAACATCTGCTTAGTCACCATACCCCGTGATCATGTCTGCGATACTGACCTGGCGATACTTTGCATTAATGAAAGTTGGCAGGTTTGGTCTTTCTCATCATATTTGCTTCTTAATGTGGTGCTGTATTTACAGTTCAGCCAGAACAATTTGTGACAAAAGTTTGCTTTTATCATAACAGCTGCCGGCTTTATACCACCTCTCAAGGTTCTATTGGACGTGACAATAGAGAGATTCTTCAGTGTTTGTATTACTTAGCCATCTTTTTGATATATATTCTTTAGGTTATCCTGGCTACATGCATCTCCAATTTCAGTCCTCCTTTTGGACCACCATGCAGCCCAGAGCTTTTGAGCTTTGTCTTGGAAGCTCCTTCCATCAATCAGAATACCAAATTTACATTGCTAGGTTCCCTGGAGGTGTTAGAGCCCTGGATTCAGCAATTATTGTGAATAAGAACCTTGCAGCCAGGGTGAGTGCCAACATTCCAAGTGCTAGCACAATGGAAAAGAGAAGTGGTTTATGTTAGAATATGGTCACATTCTTCTGATTAAACCCACTCAAAAAAAGACAACATTGTAATATTTTCCAATGACTGTTTATCATGAATTACGTCAGCCTTCGTTTAAATTGCTATTATTTCTCCTTAATGCTTCTTGGTGCCTGCATAATTTACAGCACTGGCAGCCTCAGGACTGTGAAATAACCTTTCACAACCAACACACAATAGTAAAGAACATGGCGTTTTTGTTGTTAATTATTATAGGACTCCTTTAACTTTTACAAAGTGACATAAAATATTGTTGAGGTATTTATGGTTCAAGCTACTTTTACACGGATCTATTTTGCTTCTGGCTAGTTCTTAACTAAAGCAATCATTTGTGGTTATTAGGCCGCCGGAGATATTATGTCAGAACTGGTTTAAGAGTATTATTATGTATCACATGTCATACACTACATGTCAGCACTTGAGGCTGTCTTTCAATAAAAACAAATGTAATTTTAGTGTGTGCTCTTTTAGAGATCGGTGATTTGTAAGCTAACCTGAGTTCATCTGAAGGTGTCCCAACCCTGTTCGGGAGGGAGCCCATCTCAGCCTTCCATCATACCCGCTTAGTCCCTTTCCCGTGGATTTAAGGCCTTTCCAAAACAAACTTTGGCAAAGGTTTAATTCAGAGTGAAGATTTGCTTCTGGGGAGCCACAGAATTAGCAAGGACTAGTTAATTGCCCATGGCTGAGCCGGTTTTGATTCCCCCATTTTGTGGTTATTCTTATAGATTTCATAACCCCTGGGTCTTCCAGTTATGGCCTTCTGAAGAAGGGAGGAGAGTCCCAGCCCATAAGAGACCTGGTCTCACACATTCACAGGGGCTACCCCAACATTCTGGAGATAAATCTTGAGTGAAGGGTGGTAGAAACAAGAAGGAAGGGAACTGGTCTGAGTTTCCACAAAGCTCCACTTCCAAGCAAACTTTGAATTAATATGTCACTCCCCTGGGTTCCAAATACTGTGCATATTTTCCAGTCCTTGCTTATTTAAAGCAAGAAAGGAAGGGCGTGCCAGAAAGTTTGACAAAGAATGAAAACACATTAGTGACTCATGTGAACAATTACTGATTTTCTTAACATATAATTTCTTAATTACTGTCAACCAAAATAATTTGCATGATAATATTTTCCCCTCCCCACCCCCATCTGTGTTTAAAGAGCCATAAAATAGTGATCAAAGAGCCTGTTTGATCAATAGGAGGGAAACTTAACTCCTTAATTCTTGGTGGATTGATGGGATTTTGACATTAGATATTCTTTAGAATAATCACCTCCAACACAATGGGCAAAATGAGCTTTCCAGTAAAACAAACAGCTTTGCAAAGAGCTTGGGGGCATTTTCTTTAGCTTGAATTCAAGGAGGAAATTGTGACTTTTATGAAACTTGCATAAATTTACATGTATCCTGTCAGAGTTTTAAAATTAGACAACATGCCTGAATGCCCTGGAAATGAGTCTGCCATCCAGATTTAGAGTGCTTTTAGCTTTTTTAATTAAAGACATTTCACAAGCCAACCCCAGAGAAGAAGAGAATTAAGCATTACATAAGAATGTAGCAAAGTTTGAGATTTAATGAGTGAATATTACAAATTTATAAAGGAGATAAAAGGTGTGAAAGGAGCAGTTATTGGGAGTTTTCTGCATTTTTTATATCTGTGTGTACATATATATATATACATATATATATATGTATATATATATAAAAACGGGAAGAAGTGAAAAGGCCAGGCTGCCATTTGCTGTAGCCCTCATTCTGGAACTGGTTCAAAGCTCGCAGCACTGACTGTGGGCTGTGAGGCTTGTTAATGAGCACTTGTGGCAGTGAACTGGGATCATGGGCTTGTCACATGAATATAGATACACACATATATATAACTCAGAAGATAGAAGACAAGAACTGTTGCTGCCGTGTGGCTGCGAGAAGCTCAAAACAATGAAAATCAGCCTAAAAACTGCATTTGTAAGAACTCTGTGCTGAGCCCGGCAAATGCTCATTTTGAATTCTTTAATAATTGCTCAGAGTGAAATATAGTTATTGAAAATTGTTTTTAGCTACATATGTTACACCGTTTAAAAAACTTAGACTAAATACTGTCAGCCCGTGTTTGCTTTCCTAGCATGTTATTCATTTATTGAGAAATTCAGAATGTAAAACATCTGGGAGTAAGCTGCTGTGTGCAAAGTCATCTCTAAAATGTGTATATTTCAGAATTTCTTTTGTGTATTTATTTAGAAATATGGGAAAATTCTGTAAACATGTTCTGGAATATATGTAGCATTTGAATATGAAAGAGAAAGTTGGCATAACTGAAAACCCAAATTTCATTTTCTATAAATATTACTCTGTTGGAGGAAGGGGTTTCTGAAATTAGAAAAATTCAGATTATGGTTAACGATATTTACAGGGAAGTGTCTCTCTTTGCCCTGGACTGAATGTGCGAACCAGAAATGTCCATTTCTGGCTCCTTCTGGGGTGTGATGTGATGTTTATGTCTAAATAAAGGAGTTAATTTATTTCAGCATTTCAGGGCCCGCAATGGAGCTGTACGTACCCAGTGGTATAGGTATAATAGAGTCCGACCAGAAGGGCTGCACCGCTGGGGTGTTAATAGCTCCCTGGTTTTG
This sequence comes from Procyon lotor, assembly GCA_028646535.1. NCBI lineage: Eukaryota > Metazoa > Chordata > Mammalia > Carnivora > Procyonidae > Procyon > Procyon lotor. The sequence goes on from CM053617.1 coordinate 17,234,874, forward strand.
TTCGACAATTAGTCCATATATTTTATAGCTGGGCCTTCAAGGAACTGGCTCCATCAGCACAATCACAGTAATTGGGAAGATGACACAACATAGAGAGTGGAGTCAGGAAGGGAAGTTATTAATGATTTGTAATTTTCTCCTTTTGGGAAAAGTAGAAATAAGAACCAATATCACATAGATCTTTTCAATTCTTGTAAATTTCACATTCTCTAACCATTCTGGTCACTCTGAAGCCCCAGGGCAAATTCCCTCTGCCCCGGGCTCTTTAATCCTCTCCCCCTCCCCGCCACGAAATGGAATTCGTTCTTTGTGATATGAGCAGAGCTTATATAATGAAGTTTGTTGGTGTAGTCCAGCGAGCTGGACTAGATGAGCTCCAGCTTCCTCCGAACACCACTTTCTGGGGTTTCTCAAACCCATTCTGTGGATGAGCTGCTCCAGACAGCATATGGCTCTCCAGCTAAGGGGCGCTCCAGCTTTATTTTAACCCACTAGTGCCTGGGGTCCTTTGAAAACCTTCCTGCTTTCCCTGTGCTCTCTCAGTCACCGCAATCCCTCATCTGTGGCTTTGGCTCTGGACTTGCTATGATTTGAGGGCCACCATCAAAGGAATATTAAAATCAATGTGTTTTCCCAGGACAATTCCCTGGGTCTTGTAAAGAACTAAAATGATGGAAAGGAACAGGGAGCATACTTTCTGGCAAGGAAGTTGACTTAAAATTTAAACTAAAAATAAAAACGGGCAAAACCCCTCAATGTGAACAATCCACAGAGATCTCCTGTCACTGGAGTACAGGTTAAATTTGTTCATTGACCAGAGCAGCAAAACGCATTCAGCCAGCGTCAAGAACCATCTATTCTCTTAAGAGTTTAGATGAGGTCTCTAGATCAAGGAATTACTGGGAATAAGCCCAAGAGACATGCCTCCATGTTTATCTCTTTCTTCTGCCTGGACTTTGGATACACTGGGGCAAGACTCCCACCCCTTCCCCAGTACCTGGTAGCTATGGCAGAAACGTGGTGGTGGATGAGTCAGAGAAGCCTTGTTTTGAGGATTTCGGCCCGTTGCTATGGGTAATGCTTATCTGTTCATTAAAGTAACACTGCCCTTTGGACACGCTTTGCTAGCAGATAGATGAATGTTAGCAAGTAACAAGATACATATTAGAATATTCAGACTGTCCACAGGTTTGCTCCTTAAATTTCAGTGAGGGACCTTCTCTCACAGTGCCTCCTTCAGCCATCACAGTATCACAGTAGACAATTCACAGTATACGATTGATAGCCCCGACATCAGGATTGCTGCCTTCAGGGTTCATGTATACATAACATAGAGTCCTCTTCAGTCTACTGACACCCAACTTGACCAAATAGCATATTTATACACATGTGGGCAGGTCATTGCCACATTTCAAGGCATATTCTTATACCAGAAGAATGAAATACTGAAGTGCCAATGGGATTGGTCAGTTTATTTTTTTAATTTTTAATTTTTTATTTATTTGACAGAGAGATCACAAGTAGGCAGAGAGGCAGGCAGAGAGAGAGGGGTAGCAAGCTCCCTGCTGAGCAGAGAGCCCAATGTGGGGCTCAATCCCAGGACCCTGAAATCATGACCTGAGCCGAAGGCAGAGGCTTTAACCCACTGAGCCACCCAGGTGCCCAGGGATTGGTCAGTTTAAGGTTGCTTTGGAGGGGGGGAGAGGCTAGGGCATCACATCAGAAACAGTGGACTCTTGTTCAGGAAAAGCGGGGAGAAAGAAGGATAAGATAGTTGTGACTTTAAAAACAAGAGACAGATAGTGAGATGTCACAGTAATCAAGTGAAGGGAAGCCTTACAAAATTAATAAGAATGGTACTTTTGGACAAAGTCAAGGGAGATACTTCTGATCTGCCAGTCAAGCCACAAATATTTAAGTGATAGCTGTTCTGCCTTGAGCTATGCCCTAGGTACACTGAGGAACCCAGCCTCTTTGGGAAAGTTAGTAAGTATACATGAACCAATTCATAAAACAAATTGTAAATAGAAAGCTAGCTGTCTTATGAAGACGATATGCAGCTGAAAAAAGTTAATAATTATGTCCAAGGTGCTCAGGAAAGCTTCCTGAATGGTCTTTAACTTGGAGGAGGATAGAGAAGGATTAAGTATGTCCACACTGTTTGCCACACTGGTGTTGTTTGAACTTGATGAGACGTTATGTCCCACCACTAAAGGCTAACATTCAGAGCAGCTCATTTTACAGCCTACTGGATTTGATGGATTTGCTGGTGAAATAGCCTACAGAACACAAAGCTACTTATCCATGGAGATGCAGCCTTTGGTTGGAGATTATGAAGGTTTTATGGGTAATCTTTCACACCAGTGCCCCACATCCCTCCCAAATTGTCACAGAAACATTTTGCTGGTAAGTGTGATTCTTCTCGTTCCTCCAAGAGTCCTATGAGCGGCTGGAGGGAAATAACACAAGCCCATTATTACAGATATGGAAACAGTATTATTGGGACTCATGGCATAAACGTGTTAGTGGAAGAGTCTGGAATAAACTTGGTTCAGCTACTGTCACTACTCTCTGTTCTAGTGATGGGATGTTGAGCTAGAAGCTTCCTGTGGCCTGAGAAATGAAGTCACCATTCCACCATCACTGCTGTCTGCTCACCTATGGGTAATAGAAAATAGGTGATTTTCTATTCACCTAGATAGGGGGTGAAGGAATTTACCCCCAATCTGCATAATGCTTGGTCTGCTTTCTTGTTTGTTCTGTTGTTGCTGTTTATTTAGTTAACTTGACTGAACTTTCTCATCTTGAATACAAGAACGACAATACTTGTTTCCCATGGTTCTCATGAGGATTGGCCAAGACAATATATGGGAAATGTTTTCCACTGTGCTCCTGCTGTAGTAGTCTTAAAATAATAGCAATAGTAGTTATGATCAAGGTCACATAGACACTGAGCTACTGATGTGCCCTCTGCTGCTTCACCCCTTTTGTGTCCTGGATAAAGATAAGAGACGGCATCCTCAGCAATATCCACACAAAGATATGGCAGATTTACATGCTTGTAAATCTTGATTTACATGCTTGTCCCCTCTGTATAAGCAGCTTCCCATTCAACTCTCAGTTTTCTTAGCTTTAAAATGAGCAAGACAGGGATGCCTGTCAGTTAAGCCTTCGGCTCAGGTCATGATCCTAGGATCATCCGGCTCCCTGCTCAATGGAGAGCTTGCTTCTCTCTCTCTCCCTCTGTCCCTCCCTGTGGCTTGTGCTTTCTCTTTCTCTCTCTCTCAAAGAAATAAATAAAATTTTAAAAGTAAGATAAAATGAGCAAGACAATCCCCTCAACACAGGGTTCCTGATTCATCCTTGCATCTATTTTTCTTTCTTTTGAGGCCACCATTTGTCAATTCGATAAATATGTTTAGGGAGAACTTATTATATATCAGACATTGCATTAGACCCAGAGTCAACCTTAGTAAATCAAACAAATATAAGTCCCTGGTCCTCATGAAGTCTAGAGTCAAAGCATGTGAGTAGCATGCAAGGAAATATATATATATTATACATATATAATATATACTATATAATATTATGCACAATATATAAATATAACTTATACATAATATATATTATATTTTATATATAATCACACATAGAATTACAGGCCATGATAAGCAAACAAACCCAAAAAGATTGCTATCTGGGTTAAATGAAATACTGTATGTGAAAATGCATCACAGGCTATAAAATGTAGACCTTCAGAGACTCTTAATTTTGACTAATGTAACACCTGCTGTCTTTATAACAGCCAATGGCTACTGCACATGCTCAGTGTATGAGGTTTAATGGTGACACTACCACTGCTTTTTCTTTGAGGCTTATTTCAGAAAAGAGAGTGGAAGGGAACCTTTCTGTTGAGTTTATAATAGCAATTATGGGCTGATAAGGGCAGACCATTCATCAAACGATCATACCTCCGGACTTTATCTCTTTAGGTCAAATGTTTCCTGATTGATATTGACTACCATATCTTAAGCAGCTTTGAACAGATAAGAAGCTAGAAAAGAAATTCCTTTGAAGGAGATTTGACAAAATTATGTTTTCTGATTTTTTTTCTTTAAGAAGAGAGATTAACTTCTCATTGTTCTTCTAAAAGAGTACAAAAGCTACCAAACCACTGAATTGGAGAAAATCTAGAAAAGTTTTCATGGGTAGATACTGACTGAGTGCCCACTGAATACAAATGATCATCTGTACCAATGTTCTTTTCTTGTTCTGAAATGGTTCAGAAAAAACTTTCAATATACTAAGAATGACCTTATCCCACAGATATTTAGGAGTAGACAATTATCCCAAGAAAAGATATCCCTTTGATGGCTATATATAAATTCCCTACTAGAAACAGAGCTGTAAGCAAAAGTCTTGTAGGTTAAATATAATTCATTTTCATAGAACGTTATTTGTAGATGCAACGTTTTAAAGGTGGGGAGGATGGATTTCTGACCGTGGGCCTGATATCCAGCTTTTAATTGAAATGACCATAAACATTGTAATTAATCAACTATGTACTCAATTATAAAGTATTTAATTACATTTTGAACAGTAAAAAGCTTCCTAAAGTGTATATAAATCAATTAAACAGGGCAATACAGTAACCGATCACATAAAATTATATTTAATGAGATGTGTCATCTATCACAGTGTTTTCCACACAGTTCTTATCATACATCTTTGTGATTCATTTGTGCCTTCTTTCTTGCTGCCACGAAGTTCATAGGGAAGGAACCTCTTTATCTTGGCTATAGAATGTAGTGACATTATTTTGAGCAGACGTACCTAGGTATCTTTAAAGAGAGTTTGGGAGGGGGTGAAGATTTTGGGTCATCGCTAATGGCTTTTGGGAAGGCTGACCTGGATTTGTCTGTCTGCCTTTACTTGTTACACATTTCCCTTCAGCAAGCTCAGGCATTTGCACTTACGGTCTTGTCACTGTATCCACAGTCTGTGTCTGTTGCCTTGATCATAGATGACCTCTGTTTGTTTGTGTATGTCTGCACTAGCTGCTGGATATGCCCACAGAGGTGTAATTAGAACAACATGCTAAACACAAATCTTCCTGATCAAGTCACTGCATGTTGAAAAGTGAAGTATAACTTGTGCCCAAGTTGTGGCGTCAGTCTTAGCAGAAGTCCCTCACGTTTTCTATGTATAATCAAGCAGATCATTGCAAGCAGGCTGACCCAGGGCCAGTGGGACTGTGGCAGAGGAAAAACCTATTTGCATTTTTAGCTTTGGTAACTTGGAAAGACTTCTGAAAATTTTGGATTGGCCTATGATGGCGATCATTAAGGGGACACTCAAGAGGTGTGTCTGTGTCCACGAAGCCTGCACCAGAGACCCTGGTCGGGCACATGCTGACATGTGCCTCAGAATGGGCGACGAAGACATAATTGAGTAACTGCTCAAGGTCTGGCTTTCTGATAAGGTGGTGATGCCACTCCTTTCCCTCCTCTTCACTCCTTTCAGACCCAGAAGGGCTTTTCCACAAGCGACCTCAGTCTCTCATGCTGAGTCATAATACCCATCCTTGCTGTGGGAAACAGAGCCATACAGAACAACTAGCCAGGGCAGGATGGCCTGATGGGGTGACCTGGAGGCCTTCTCCTCCAGCCGTCTGGGAGCACACGTGGTTTTTTGGATCCCCACTTTCCCTCAGTACTTGCTAGTCAATACTTGGGGTGTGAACAGTTTGTTCATTCATCCGTGTGTCCAACCAACTTGCTCTGATAACCACCTGTATAAGTGTATGTTGCCCTGTGTGAGGACACAGGCCTAGTACAATCAAGAACCCAACACAGAGCTAACCTCTGAGGTGCTCCTTGCTTGGGTGGGGAGGACCCTTAAATTAAACAGACACTTAGTATCTAAGTACTGTCCTTAAGTATTTAAATAGCCTTTAAGTGCTGTGACAGAGCAAAGTGAATCCTTCTCAGATTCAGTAGGCAGAGAGGAACATATTTATTCTTTTTTAAAATTTTGATTATTCCCTTGAATATTTTACTGGAACTAATGTAACTGAGGGACTGGCAAGTTTTACAAGTGACTAATATATTAATCCCACTCTTCCCTGCTGCCTTGTGGGATTGTCAGTTGAGTCAGGGCTTAAAAATGGAACTTGATGAGATTTGCTCTAAAGATGTTGACTAATACCAATTAAACCCCTAAACATCACATACAGATTGATTACGCCTTTTTCACTTTTTTCAAGACCCAAAGATGCACCTAGTTAATAACCTGCTCCATGTCCTTAATAAAGAGCAGGCTAATTAAAAATTGTTTGCTAGCTGAAAATGAATAAATTAAGAATCAGATATTAAAACAGCCCTCCTCAGCCCGCAGAAGGAGCTGAACGCAGGCTGGTGGGGGGTGAAAGGAGTAATTGTGAATCCTTTATCACTGAGCATGACATGTAGCAATGTAGCGACCTTTTACGGAGATGGGGTGCTGGGGTAAGAAGACTCAGGGCAGGGCAGGCAGCCAGGTTAGCCTCCCTCTGTGTTCTGATACAGAAGGAAGGGGCAGGGCACAAAATGGAGTGTGTTTCCTCTCTTCCTCCCTCCATCTCCTAATCTTGTGTAGCCATCAGGCCATCCTGCCTCGAGTCCTGTGCCCACCTCCTCGAATCCCTCTGCGTGTCTCCCGAAAGCCTGCAGCATAGAGAGTCTTCACCACAGGGATGCATCGGTCCCATGGGGTCTGGTCAGAGGACAGCAACCCCCCCACATACACACCCCCTGCGCCCACCCCTCCCCCACCCCCAATCCTCTCTACAGCCGGCAGCCTGGAATTTTCTCAGTTCCTTGAACTTGCTTTCCTCTCCTTGGACTATGTCTCTGTCCGGGTATGTGTCTTTTCTGGAAGAGAAATCTTCTCACTGTCCTCTCAAACTGGCAAACGTCTTCGGTCCTGCCGACCCAGCTTACATATCACTTCTTCAAAGAAGTCTTATGCGTGCTTCCAGGAGGTGAGCCCCCTGTGATGTTCCCAGCGCTTCTCCTCTTGCTTGTTGACCACACCTACCCCTCCACTTTCCTGGAACTTCAGCTTTGTAAGAGTAAGGCCAAGGGAAGTCTTGGAAACCCCTGTGTCCCCAATACATAGCTCACATAATCCTCGGTGACCAGTGGCTATTGAAGGAATATGCAAGAACTCCCAACAAACAAGCATGGTTCTGCTTCCCTAGAAAGCAAGAAATGGGTCTGGTGTTTCTTTGGTGACCCTCCTGAGGCTAATTGGTGCTCCAGAAATCTTTGCTACAAATGATTCTTCATGGTGGTATTATATTTACCTTAGCTAGGAATGGGAGGAGTTTTCTTTCATAATGTGTGGGACAGGGAGAGAAATGTACGAGCTTGGGCTTGTTTCCTTCTTGGTTTGAAGGGGTTACGTAAGCATCAAAGCACGGGTATCCAGCGAGCAAGCATGTGTTAAGTGCGTGCCGATTGTCAGTGCAATTGCTTAGCAGCTTCTCCCCCTGGAGCTCCCGTCTGGGGGAACAGTCTGCCCCCCTCCATCAGGTCTTGGAGCAGATCACAGTGTAGGGACAGGTAGTGGGGCGCCAGCAAAGGAAACTCTGACCGCACACGGGTCTGGGTCTTAGTCCCCACTCACTACTACATACCAGCCTTGTGCTCCGGGGCAATTCCTTTACCTCTCTAAGCTTCAGTTTTCCCATCCTTAAATGGGCATTAGTGAGGGGCACCTGGGTGGCTCAGTGGGTTAAGTATCTGCCTTTGGCTCAGGTCATGATCCCAGGGTCCTGGGATCCCAGGGTCCTGGGACCAACCCCACGTTGGGCTCCCTGATCAACAGGGAACCTGTTTCTCTGTCTCCTGCTACCTGTCCCCTGCTCGTGTTCTCTCTCTTTCTCTCTCTCACTCAAATAAATAAAATCTTTAAAATAAATTGCCATTAATGATATTACCGACCTCAAGGGGAAATCAGTATGAGGATTAAATGAAGTACTGCACATAAAGTTCTTAGCACAGTGGAGAGCATGGGACATTTGTTGGAGATCGACAGTGTATACCACAGCTCACCTAAATCCAGGGAGGTCTGCTAGCTCGATCTGCTCTTGAGAAGTGCTCGTGGGACAGTTTGAGGTGGCAGTAGGGACACGGATGCCTAGGACTGATCTGTCCAGAATATTCCAGAGCCATGACCTTCTTGCGTCTGCTTTCATTCTCTTCCTCCGCTTCCAGCCCCCTAACGCTCATACACACCATGCAGACGGGTTCGTTCCAGGTGTACTATGCCCTCTCTTCTCTCTGTGGATTCCAGAAGCTAATTCAGAAGTTTTGTGTCGTATTTTTTATTTAATGTGATTTTTATCTCTGATCAGAATCTCTGTTTTCCCTCTGTGTTTAAGTCTCTTATCCTCAGTATTTTTTCAAAATTGACTTCATAGCTGGGAGCCTAGTTGGCTCAGTCAGTTAAGGGTCCAACTCTTGCTTTCAGCTCAGGTCATGCTCTCAGGGTTCTGGGATCAAGCCCCTCCTCAGGCTCCATGCTCAGCCCAGAGTCTGTTTGTCCCTCTCCCTCTCCTTTTGCCCCTACCCCATTTGTTCGAGTGCATGTGTGCATGCATGCTCATTCCCTCCCCCAAATAAATAAATCTTTTTAAAAAAATTTATTTCATAAGAAAGACATAATTCTTGATTGTAATTAGCCAGGATGAGAATATATGGCCAAGAAATGCTGGGAAGATGAATGTAAGACCCAGAAATAAGAATAACAATAATAGTAGTGGTAGTAATACTACTGCTGTTGATGCTGCTTATATGTCATTTACCATGTGCCAGGCATCATTCTAAACCCTGAATCATTTTCTCCATTTTACAGATGATGAAACTAAGTTACCCATGTGAACCATATAGTGGAAAGAGTATGTAATCAGCTGAGTTTGCCTTTAGGATTCTGATGGAAAATTATTTTTCTTCCCTTAATATCCAACCAAAGAAGGAGATCACATTGCCACAAGTTCTACCTTTGTTTAGTTTAGACATTTGACTCAATTTATGGAAGTCTGTGTCTTTCTAGCTTAATCATGACATTGGAATGTCAAAAAAAAAGTGCAGGGAAAACACACTATAAAATGAAGTCTGCATTTACTGGTAAGAAGCACAGAGCATTTGGCATCAGCGGAAAGCATAGTCTTTGATGTGGAAAATAGAAGAGTTCTTGCTGTTTTCATTTGGGTCAGAGAAAGAGACGATCAGTATATGATAAGTTTAGTGGGTTCTAAAGCTAGATTTAATAAGTGACAAGCCACAAGTTATCCTGCCCTGAGGATATGCAAGGATGAAATAAACATGTCAGGAAAAATGTGGTCAGTGAGGAACCACACAACAGGAAAGCAGAGAATATTTAATAAGACAAGTCCCGGTTATCCTGGGAATGAGATTTGAAGAGGGAGGCGATTTACATCTTTGAGTGGGGGGCTGAAGAGGGATGATGGGAGAGACAGAGAGTAGAGGAGTAATTTATGGTGAATCATCTTACCCCCTGACATACAGAAGCCAGGACAGCTGCCTAAGGAGGAAATGTTTTATTTTAGGTATGGCAGTGTCCTCGGTTTTAAACAATTTTCCCCGTTTTTGAAAGTGTTCACACAATTAATGCCTCTTGCATGTATTCAACAATAGTTGCCTAGCAACCATCAAGAAGCATTTTTGGAGCGCAAAGGGTCTAAAAATGAATGAAGAGCGAATACAGTTAGAGTTGCAGCTGAGATGACTGGATTTCAAAGTAGATCCCTCAGGAATCAGGCCATGCATCTTTAAGAGTAATGAGATCTGGTCTGGCATCCTTGGAGGCCCACTGAAATGTCCTATTCATCTTGGACACATGCAAAGGGGGAATATGTAAAAAATAAGAGAGACAAAAAAAAAAAATTAAGAGAGACCACTAAGTGAGGCTTGATATGCTTTTCTGCCTTCAGGCAGGACTACTTTCTACCCAACCCCAAATGCTTGTGGAGATAATGAAGTTGTGGGAAGCCTTAAGAAGAAGGATGACAACACCTCCTCTGGTAACCCACTTTAGGATCTTGTAACCTTTGGACTGAGACCACTAGGTAAAGAACACAGGTTAATCAAGGAACTACCTGTTCCCTGCGAGTTACTGATTTATACCATTGGCTGGGTCTCCCGATCAAACCTTATTTGAAATGAAAATCTAAATGAGCTTCCAGATCAGAGGTCACAAACTCAGGTACTTTGTGGTGTCAGTAGGGAACTCGGGGGAGAGGGACTGGTGAAGTCTGTAAGAAATTGGGAAGCAGTGGGTACCCCGGCTCTGTCTAAAGGAGCAGCTGTGGGGCACATGGGTGGCTTAGAGGGTTAAGCCTCTGCCTTTGACTCAGGTCATGACCTCAGGGTCCTGGGATCAAGCCCCACATCGGGCTCTCTGCTCAACAGGGAGCCTGCTTTCCCCTCTCTCTCTGCCTGCCTCTCTGCCTACTTGTGATCTGTCTCTCTCTGTCAAATAAATAAATAAAATCTTTTTAATAAAAAATAAATAAATAAATAAATAATAAAGGAGCAGCTGTGTTCGGCTCCAGTCTTTTGCTGTGTTGTGGGAGTAGGAGCCTAGTCTTGTCAGATCTCTCAGGATTTTCTCTCTTTAAGAAAAGCCAGACTAGGGGCGCCTGGGTGGCTCAGTCGTTGAGCATCTGCCTTCAGCTCAGGTCATGATCCCAGAGTCCTGGGATCGAGCCCCGCATCGGGCTCCTTGCTCGTCAGGAAGCCTGCTTCTCCCACTACCATTCCCTCTGCTTGTGTTCCCTCTCTCGCTGTGTTTCTCTGTCAAATAAATAAAATCTTTAAGAAAAAAAGAAAAGCCAGACTAATTGATTTTTATGTGAAAATCTCATGATTTTAGATTGGTGACAATGATTGACAAATACTGTACAAGCTAAATAAACTCTGACCCCAGGCAGATTTGGCCCATTTACTGGTCTTGTCTAATAAACCCCTAATGTTGTAGATGAGGAAAGAGGCCTGCTGTTATTCAATTCCATGAAAATGTGAACTCATTAAAATCAGGAACTGCATTATCTTCTCTGTTTTATCCCCAGCTGCACTAGCACAGGGTCAGGCTTGTGATGGCAAATGCAACAAATATTTATTGAGTCAACAAACAGTAGATATGAGAAACAAAGCCAGGACTTGGTTTGGCCAGTAAGAAATCAGGACCTTAAATGCTTCTTCATTGATCCTTTTTGCCCCCTAAGCAACCTTCCCTGACTTTCATGTGAATAGAATTTGGTCTTCTCTTTTGCCACATCATGGCCTTGTTTATAGCGAGATTTGATTCATAGAAATGTTCTATGAACCCAGAGGGAAAGCCTTGCATATCCTGTCTGGGTGTCAACCTTCACTGGGACAGCAATGAACATGAGGTTGCTTTTCTTCTTGGCCTACCATATGCAATTCCATTCCATTGATTATCTATTTATTGAGCTCCTACCACATGCAGAGACCTCTGTATGGTGATTCTAAGGTAGAGGGGATTCCGATGAGCCTTGGGGCCTCAGAAATATTCAGCAATTCATTCAGAGGATGAAGATACTTAGCATAGTCTCTTTTTTATTTTTGTTTTAGTGTTTTTTGATCTTGTTTTGGCAACACTTTACTGTATGGCAATTTTCTTTCTTCACTTTATGTGTTGAGATTTAAAGTGGTCTAAAACATAGAATCAATTATTACCAAGACATGTTCTCCCCTTTTAACAACCTACTTGCCTACTGCCTCTCTGATGAAAGGCTCTGCCAGAACAGACGACAGTCTGCCTCCAAGGAGGTTTACCAGGTGTTTTTGTCAAGTGATTCTCTAGCTTTCATTGTACTTATTCTTTCTTGCTGGGTTCTACAGGTGCTTATCTCTGTGCTGAAGTTTCAGGCATTTCCAGAGGGAACATAACTCTCCCACCAGAGAACCACTGGCCTCTTGAATGTTTAAAGTGATGTACTCTTCCCTTGTGTCTGTGCCTACAATAGTAATAATAATAGCATCCACCATCCATTAGTGTCTTCTGGGTACCAAATAATGTGCCAGGCCTATTGTCTCGTTTTATCTCATTCATAGCCTTTCTCTGCCATTGATAGTCTTTCAAGAGAGAGATACAATCCTGTTTTCATAAATGGGCAAACTCAACCCCAGAGAGAGATGAGGACTTGCCTGGGGTCATACTGGTTGCCTCGTCCATGAAGTCAATGAACAGCTACCTGTTTTTCAAAGTCTGCGCCCTCTTTACTTCCTTATGAAACTTGGGGATCCGGAGAAATTTACTACCTTCACCAGTGTTTTGGAGACGAATGGAAAGATGCTGGATGGCTTTTTCAGAAGCCAACTCTAGGGGACCCTTTAAACAAAGTGGATGATTTTGCATGAGACTGTGTTTAATTTCAGAACAGTGTCCTTTGCTGGTGAAGATAATCAGATGTAATGTCATCTGCAACCTCTCTGCGTGCGTGATTTCATAAAACTGGTGTAGCAGTTTATTATTATAAAATTAGTATAGCATAGAACAAACCCGGGATCCAAGCCAGATGAAATAGACAATGAATAGTTATATAAGGTTTTGGAAGCACATGTAGTAGAACACAAGCTCACTGTATTTTCTTCTCAATTGTCTGCTGTTTGTTCATGTTTCCTTTTCAACATGATTGCATCTCAGTTTAATAGCACTTGCCATCTCAGGCTTTATGGTGCCAGGCCTGACATAGTTACATCCCCTCTGTGCTAAAAATATTGCATGTATATATTCAACCGCAGCCCGACATGTTTAGCTAATGGGTTACTCGGAGCTGTGCGCTTATATAATTAAGTGATGTATGTAATTTTGTGTTAACACATTTGCAGTGTGTGTTTTCCTGGTGATTGCAATGCTTTATTCTGTGTAAAGTGTGACATTTTAATTCCCACTGAACAATTTCCTACCTTGATTCGCCTTGTTTTTGTGGCAGGGGATTATTTTGCAATCAAGATAAAAGCATTATTTATGAAATTTCTAGACTATCCCATTACTGGGAACTTTTAACTGAAGATCAATCTCCTATTTTATTGATCCCTTTGTTAAAAATCTTTATTGGAATTTAAATTTAATCTCTACATTATAGATTTGCCCAGACTTTTGTCTGCAGGCACATTTTTTTGGGCAGCTTTGCAGGGATGGGGTTCCTTGAAAAGTAATTTTCACCAGGCAGTCTGCCATCTTATCTTCCCCAGGGAACTTAGTTTCTCTTCAGTGTCACTGACTTTATCCCTGTTGAGGGTTCTCCAGGAGAGACAGCATCTGTGGGGGTGGGAAGGTCTTGGCAAACCAGGTCAGATCTATAGATTCATAGACAGGCCAGATTTCTGCAAAGCATATAAGTGATTGACAGGGGTTGGGCCTCAGACTTAGGGAGAGGGAATTAGAATGTGGGGATACACTCTTTCTCTTTATTGATTGTAATTATGACCAATGGGAGGTGCTGCAGACAGGAAGGGGAGCTGTCAAGGGCAACCTGGTGCCCTTGCCCTCTGCCAACGTGTTTATGTTCTCCAGTGGGATTAGGGCAGTTTAGTAAACATTTATTAGACTCTCACTAAGGGCCAGGCAGTGCTTTCAAAATATGATATGGAGAGAGTCACTTGTTCAGTAAATGTTTATTGAGCACTTACTCTAACCAAGACAGAGTCTGGTGAGGGAGAGAGGCCTACAATTTCAGTATAGGATGATAGGAGCTAGGACAGAAGCATGCATGATGGAGAAGCTACAGACAAAGGGTCCCTCCTCCAGGTGGAGGTGAGGGGAATAAGGAAGCTTTTGAAGGGGGTGTGATGCCCAGGGTCAGTCCAAGAAAAAAAGTAAGAGCTGAGACAGGAGGGACAAAGGTGAAAAAGGAAGGGTATTGTCAGAGGGAAGTCTGAGCATGGGCAGGCAGGGGTGAAGCCAGGAGTGGTGCTTGCGACCTCTAAGGTGTCCGTTATTACTGGAAGATGGCGAAGCCACTCGAAAGCAAGGTCTGCTGGGGTCCATTCTCCTGGCCCCCAGAGGTCCTGAATTCCCAAGGCCTCCCCTCATTCAAGGAGGCCCTTCGTTCTCAGCACAGCCCTGCGACATCAAGCAGGTGCGAGCACTGATGTCAGTGCTGCAAGGTTGCCCCACGGTGTCCCGCGTGCTAGCCTTCTGGTCCCTCCCCTTCAGGTCTGTGCAGCTGCTCCGTGGTACACAGAAGTTTCGCCAGGAGGACCCACAGGCCGTGTGCTCCAAGTGAGCTTTCGCAGTTGTATGTTTTGGCATTTGAACACAGTGGGAATGTCCTTGTCAGCTCCCATTTGACTTTATTAATTGCAGTTCCTTGGAAAGTGTGTTTTAGTAATGTGGTCTTGGGATGACAGAGCCCGCCCTGCAGAGACCCAAGAGGAGGTATTCAGGGCCCATTGAAAAGCCATCTGCCGCCAAGGCGCTGCCGCTGATTGCAGTCAATACAAGCCCATGTCCCTGGCAGCTCCATCACGGAGCTGTGTGACCGCAGGCAAAACTGCAAACTCTCTGGGCCCCCCTTCTCTGATGCGTCAAATAAGAGTTTGGACCAGCATTCCAACCTTTTCTAAGTCACTCAGATGAAGAATCCTATGGTCATAACATCGGCAGTTTCATCAGCACCTAGCCATGATCTTTGGCTCCAAATTCCTTTGAAAAGCCAAGAACCGCTTTTTGGGCTGCATGCCTTGTAATGATTCTCCTGCTCTGTATTTGAGGAGGGGGTCGTCTTCAAGAGCCCTCCAGTCTCAATTTTCATTTTTTAAGATTCAAAGGGAATCATCGAGCCTCTGAACATTCCTAGAATGTATGGCAGTATGGGTCCAGTAACCCATTTATGAGTCGTGGTGCAAGACGCTGTCACCTAGCAGCTCCGGATTGTTTCCAGGCCCCGCCCCCCACCCCCACCTCCCCAAGCCCTGAGGCTGTGGTTAATAATGTCAAAAGAATGTTTTAAAATTGTTCTTCTGTTGATTCCAAAGAGTCAGAGCCCTCACGTGGCTAGAGTCCCGGGCTAGGAGTCAAATTCTAAATTTAATTCCAGCCTCTATGAATGTCTTCAGTTCTCGCCTCCTTGCCATTTATCAACGTTTCAGTTTTCTCATCTGCGAAATAGGCATAAGATGCCTTGCTCCACGGAAGTGTTTGCAAACAACTCCTTTGTACCCCAGGATTAGCTTTATATCAGGGCAGAATATAATTTTCCATTCCATAATAGGAACGAAACAAAAGCCCTTTTGAGTGTGCACCTTGTGTAAACGCCCCGTGCTTAAATTCTGATGAATCTCAGAGGTCAGCAAATCCCCACCCCCTTCTCTATTTTTTTTTTTTTTAAAGCTAAACAAGACTAACTAGGGAATTCATTTTGGAATAAAAAGACATGAAAGAAAGGGTATTTCAGCTTGCACAATAGTACAAAGAAGAACAAGAATCATCATGTTTGCTAAAGAACTCACAGCTGTTTAATTTTATAGTAAAATTACTTTAAGAACTTTGCTAATTCAGAGACAAAAACCAAACAACTATTGTTGTAAAACTGAACTTCCACGTGTGAGTGGAAAAGCTAAGTTAAGATGACTCTGCCCCTAAACGCATATTAAACTCATAATAAAAATACAGAGCGTGTTTGTGAATGTAGGTTAGAGGAGCGGCTTTTATCTAAAGAGAAGGCACATAAAGAAGGAAATGGTACATTTGCTGGTAATATGATGAAAAATAGTTTATGTTCTCATGTACTTTGCCCCCAGCTTTTTCTTAAGCTGCTCAGTCTGTTTTAATACCAGGTTTGTTTGCTTTTTGGGGATGGGCCTGTCAGGCAGGAAATTGTCGAAAGGCGTACAGCAGAAATTTTAAATGGTGTTTTTAAAAATTAAAATTAAATACCAAATGGAGTAACCAATTATTAAATTTGGAGTTCAGATTTTTATAAAATTTTATTTTTAGAGGCTATGAATGAATTGTGTAACTACACTTAGCTCTATAAATTCCAAGTTTCCATATGTTGCCTATTGTCAAAAACAAATAAGCTGTTCCTTATTTTTCTTTAAGTGATTTTCTTCCATATTAGGGAATTATTCAGACTTCTTTCCTTGGTTCCTATAATTCCAAACCAGTTGGAACATCAGTCTATTTTTGGTTATGAAGGAACTTTTAAAATGTGGTCATGATTTTTTTGAAGTTTCTAAACCTCATAAAATCAGTTTGCTACATATATCACAGTTATGGGAGCAAACATAGTGAAGTTATCATATTCCAGAAAAAGTTCTAATTTCCATATTACAGCCCTCCCCGGCTCCTGCCCCCATCCATTTCCTCCCCCTCCAATCCCACTCCACATGGAAGGGCTGCTAAATGTAAATTCTGAAACACATACAAGAACATAAGTTTGTGATTTGTGACTGTGTCTGTCAAGGATGAATGTACTTACCTGTATTTGATTAAACTCTGTTAGTTTCTGGGTTTTTATGGTCTTTCCACCACATCACATAGATTCACCACGAGAGGGCAACCAAGAGTTGACTTTCAAGCTAACAAAGCTAGAAAGGGTTTTAATATCAGCTAAGTGTTTTCACTTGCTAAGGATTTATTTCCCCGCCTTCCGATTGCCACACATACAGCCTCCGAGTTCCAACTAACAGCGAATAATAATCCAAATAAAGTTCCTCTGAGGGGAAATATAGACAGACTGGTGCAGACAAGAGCTTTTGCCCAAATAAGGATCCCTTTTTGGAGACCCCATGTGTTAGATAACCATCAACTGACAGTTGGTCATGAGTTAATAATGTTGGATGCTGAAATATGCATACCATGTTGCTATAAAAAAAGTTTGGAGGACAAAGACAAATACTGGTAGAGTTAGATATCAGAAACATACCAGAGGTGTGCAGACTGCTTCTTTGGTTGTAGGGGGAACCTGCCAAGTAATTTCATTTAAAAAATGTTATAAGTACTACACAGTAGAATGTGTAATATTCACTGCACAATTTGTTGGTGTTGTAGGGATTTGCTCTTAATCTCTCTGCGTGTTACTGCCTTCAGTGCTATAGCAACTCCTGCCTTCTAAGAAAAGAAAATATTTCCTAAGCTTATTTCCATTGCTACCATTGCTGTTCTTTTATTTTTACAATGGGAGCCCTAACACGAGGGGTGGGGGAGGGTGTCCATAAGAGAATCCAGGTGGATATGTGGCCCCTTGATTGGCCTGTTATGTTTGGAGACCTGTTAACATCTAGTTCTGTTTCCGTGTTGTGGCTGCCACGAGGATCAGAAGGTGAGGGGGTGGAGGGAATAGACTTTGATTTCAGCTACTGTGACCAGTTGTTTGGGAGGCTGGGACATTGGGCCAGGTGGCCACCGAGCAGCTGCTGTCTTCTTAGAGTGACACCCCAGAGTCACTCTAAGAGTGACTTAGAGTGGCTTTTGGTGCTAAGAGTGAATGGGGAAAGAAAGTGTCTCCTCCTCTGTGCCCTAGAGTTCAACCCTTTTTGTTGTATCCACTTTTCAGGGCTTATCAGAGTGCTTTGTCTTCAATGAATTATCTCACTTTTCGTTGTATAGAACCGGGGGACTTGAAGCACCTTGGCAAAGCCTAAAGGCCATTCCCTTGGGTGCCCTTAGGACTCTCTCTGATCTCTCTGCTTAGGTGTAAATGAAATCTCCAAAAAGGGAAACATAGCCAGACCATGAATTAATTCAACAATTTGTGGTTAAGAAGCTTCTACCTTCCGACCAGCCCAAATCACTCAAGGTCTATTTTCTCTTACTCAGTTTGCAAATGGCTAACATTATACCCAACCCATGTTGGTAACTGGAGAGAATAGTTAGTAAAATTAATAATTACCCTCTTTTTCTCCGTCTCTTCTCTTCTTTCCCCCCAAGTGCCCTGTCAAGGCTTAACATTTACTTTGACATCTTAGTTAAGGAAGTTAATGAAATAATATCTTCATTGGGCCATTGAGTAACCTGGAGTCAATGATTACCAAATCTGAATTTTGCAAAGGAAACACCTCAGCTTCGGCAAAATTCTCAGATGCTAACATCGATGCATGACTACCCTTATCCATATAACAGTAAATAAAATCCTAAATTTCAGTGAAACTTGGAATCCTCACTTGTGCCGATGATTCTAGCTTCAGATGTTAATCTCATTCTGTCTACTCTTCTAACACATTTTCAGGGACCTATCTGTAATCATAACATTGAATTGTTAACTAAACCAGCATCCCCCAAGAGAAAGATAGTGCAAGCCACATGTAACTTACCATTTTCTAGCAACCGCATTTTAAAAGGTAAAAAGAAAAGGTAGAATTAATTTTAGTTAATCCAGTACATTCAAAATATCATTTCAATATGGAATCAATAGAAAATGTTATTAATGAGATATTTTACATTTTATATCTTGTCCAGGAAATCCCATATGTATTTTATGCTTATGGTACATCTTAGATTTGGACCCAACATACTTCAGGTGCTCATTAGCCCCATGTGGCTAGTGGTTAGAGACAGAGCAGCTCTAAAGAGTCATAGAAATGTTTTATCTTACACTGAAAAAAATGGAAGGAAGTTCTAACCTCTTCTGCGCATTCTCTTTGTTCATCTGATGGTTATCTGTCCATGTTTCTCCACAATGTGACACACACTCTCTCCCACTGCCCGAGCACTCTAGCTTGCCCTGCCTCTTCCTCACAACCCAGACCCTTGCTCTTCTCATTCTGGACCCTCGCTCCACTCTGCTTTGACACATTTTCCAGTATTGTGGCTCCTAGGTAGCCACAAACAAATGAAGCTCAGAGATGGCGCTGGTGGCTCATGAAAGAAAAAGGGCTCGGAGGGCTTTACCTGAGGAAGAAAAATGTGTGGGAGCCTCAAATAAACAAGAATAGTTATCTTTTTACTTTTAAAGTAAGGGACTTATCCAACTTCTTCAATTATTCTTTCTGAAAGATAGAAAAGCGTAAGAGTGTGAAAAATCCCTTGTAAGTACAAATTCCTTCTCTTTAAAAAGAGATTGGAAGCTTATTACTTATTGCTTATTGGATGACCTTTTACTTTTTCTTACGTGTATGTGTTTGAAAGACTGAAATGTCTCTCATAGCATGTTAGTCCAAGTCTGTGAGAAGTTAAATACCTCCATGTTAATACACACACACACAAATGTCTCTTTTACTTATTTCCAAGTAGGGAATGTTTTCTTTAGAGATGTAACAAATCAGTTATCCTCAATGTTGAAAATGGAATATCTCATTTCCAAACCTGGAGAAATGGCTGAACAAGAATGTTCTGTTTATATGAGTTTAAAAACTGTTCTGATATTTGCTGCTCCTTGCAAGGCTATTCAGCACAAAAAAATGTAGCTTTCAGTTCTGTGCTGTCATGTTCAATAGTAACACCACAAAACATATCAATCATGGACTAGAATGAGCAGGATTTTTGATTGTAACAAAAAGAAAAAAGAGAGACAAAAATCCTCTATGTTTTAAGAGGTCTTATCTTTATAAACTTCATAAACTAAAGACATCAAAAATATCCTTAAAAAGCATTTTCAGACTGGATCCTTAAAATAGCCTAAATTTAAAAAAAAACTCAAGTATCTTAAATTAATATTCTATTCTTATTCCAGACAATCATACTAAGAGACACTAAATCTGTGTTTATTGAATAGCTTTCAAAAAATGGAAACATAAGTTATTTCAAAATCTTAAGAAATACACAGTAAACATGGAAACAATGCACTTAATCTAATTGTTAATAGCTTTCATGCAGTTTTTTTTTCCCCCACATCCAGCATGATCTTCTCCATTAAGAGTGGAGCCCGAGCCCCAGGGCCTGGAGAGGGACCCGGGGTACCAGGCATCCAGGGAGAAGAATAGCAGGAGAGATGAGTTGCCAGGGAGAAAGTTGAGCCCCTCTGGCATTTTTAGAAACCATTTTTGGTTTTGCTGGGTTTGCAACTTCATGACAAGACCTTGAGGCTGGCGAAGGAAATCTGACCCTTCGTGTGCAGCAGTAACACCTGGACCAAACTTCCACCTGAATGTACTCTGTGCAGAAGTTGAGTCCTCAGGTGTCCGCTCGACCCTGATGTTTTTTCACAGAATTGTAAAATTTGGACTTCTAAGGCAAAAGGGTCTTCCATCAGCTCTGATGCCTTGGTACAGACACCTCTTCAGCTCAAAGACAAATAATCACTGTGAAAGAGCTACGGGCCACCACCTTGGTCCCTTTCATGGGTCCCGAAGGGGACCTTTCCATGAGAATGGGGCCTCTGGCAGAAACTGGGAGGAGCCAGAGCAAATCAAAGGGAACCTGAGTGTTTGAAAGGTCAGGCACAGATTTCAATCTCTTTCCCTATTTCCAGAATTCTCTCCTTAGAGAATCGGTCTCCCGAAAACCCAGAATCTCGCCTCACCAAACACTTAGCTCTAGCTCCTAGATTTTCCCCTTATTCTGTAAATGGTAGTGAAAAGTATCTCTAATCCCCTTCGTCTTTGCCAGCGCCCTTGTACACAAGCCTATTATACACTTCTAGAACATTTCTGCATTCCTTTGGAATTCACTACATTGTTTCAGAATAATATATAGATAACATTTGGTCATTTAAATTTCTCTCCCTCCTCAAGACACAGAGGGGAAATAAAGATAGAAATCTGCCTGTCACTGCTGGTAAAACCTGACTAAAAAAGAGGTTTGCTTGTGTTTTAATGGCAAGAACTCGTGGAGTCACATGCTTTCAAACCAATTAGCAATACAGATGAGCTAGCAAATCGAGTTCCATTTATAGGGTGGGGGAAGGGGAAAGTCAAATAATCTGTGTTTTTAAGGGTTTCTGAGAAATGAAGACCTCCGGGGCAGAGAGAAGGCGGATCAGGAAATAGCTATGCAAATCACATGCCTATGAAATTACTAAAACTTTGATCAGGGGCATTAACAATTGCTCTAGCATTCGCAAGTATGAAACAAAGAGTGAGTAAGACTGGGCATGTTTTGGAAGGGATTACAAGAGTGTTTACTTACATGGTTTGTTGAGCAGTCAATGAAGTCCAAGGCTGTTTTGGACTTTAGCTGCCCTGGCAGTCCAGGTATGACAAGCGCATGAAGACATTCCACTCTCGTTAGTGACTCGAGGGGATCTCAGCGATGCTGGCAAACAGCCAAAGTGGCAGGACCTCGTGTAAAGCCTGCTTCCTTTCTTTTTCTCCCCCTGCCCTCTTTCTAACAATGCAACTGCTCACCCTTCACAGGAGGTGGAAGGGGCCCTGGGTTCTGAGAGAAGGTTCACTGGAAATGCTAAACTGTGACTATGGGCCCAATGGTCCAAACAGCGCCAGGGGAGGGCTGGGGCTGAAGCACATGTGGACACCCCCTCCGGGATGTCAGTGTGGTCGGCCCTCCGGAGCGCAGGCAGCGGTCATCGCTCAGGGCAGCCGAGAGTCAGGGCACCTGGAGAGCGGCTCCTGTCTCGGCTCCTGCCTCTGAACTATTCTCTTCCATGCCTTGATTTGAGAAGAAAAATTACCCTGGAAAAGGGAACTGTTCAGAACAGTTGTGGAAAATGATAACTCTCTTGCAGTGGGTTTTCTTTGCTGTTTGTCTTACTTCTCGCCTCTTGCTGTCAAGTCATCATTCACGTGGGAACGTCCCACAAGATAGAGTCAGGCACATCCGCGGCCCCGGGGGCTCGTGTCTCAGACAACACGGTTGCTTCCCAAACATTCCTGTTGGGTATAGAAGGTTGTTTATGGGAGGGCAGAATAAAAGTAAACTTGAAAATTGTTAAATCTGTGCGTCATGAATGCTCTGCGCATTCACAAAAAGGTTCAACCAGTTCACCGACTCTGAGTACCACCGCAGCCGCTGCCCCTTCCTGGCATTATTCTCTTAGGTGTGGAGCAGTGAGTATAGGGAATCTAGCTGCAGATCTGAAATGAACGTCTCAGGGAATCATTTTTGAATTTTTAAAATAAAAATGTTGGCTTTAAGTTAAAGCCAAAATGAAGGCTGAGAGGTTCTGCTTTTCTTTTCTTTTTTCCCAAGTATTTGAAAACTGAAATTCTGTAAGAGATTATCTGTGAAATGCCTTTCTTTTATTACACCCATAAATTTCAGGAGTGGCTTTGATCAAGCTTTCTGCCATGCTTGGTTTCTAAATCTTTTACTCATACATTAATAACTTTAAAAACACTCATCCTATTTTTGTTGTAGTGAAAGAGGAAGTTTCTAAATAGTCAAAAGGGAAACATTGAAAATAGAACACAGTAAATGATAACTAAATTAGGGTATTTTTTTTCCAGCAAGAGCAATGCTCCATGCTGAAACTTGCCAGAGTATTTTAAGATTATTGTCTATAAAGAAAATATACCAGAGAATTGAGATCCTCAGAGGAAAGGCATTACAGAAATGCAAAGTATTATCAGTAATGCATACTATTCATGGAACGGTGTTTGTCAGTCCCTAATACATCAGTCAGAGGAGTTTAGTTTTCTGGCTTGTGTTTAGTGTTTAAAACACACACACACACACACACACACAGGCACATGCGCACGCATGCGCACACAAAACTTGCAAATCAAGTGAGTTAACGCTCTGCCAACTTCCTCTAGATATTGACCCTGGGGGGTCAAACTCTTAGGAAAATGATGCCTGGTTTTCCATCCCCCTAATTGCAGTCCCCACCAACAAGCAAGTCCTATCTCTAACAGGGAGCTCACAAAGAATTTCTCGAGAGAATATGGAGCTGCTTTGGCAACAAAATCCTCTCTGCAAAATGAGAAGAAAGAGTTGTTAACTGATGAGTCAATCCCGCTTTTATAGCAGTTTATCTTCGTGGTATTTCCAAGAGCATAAATGTTATAAAAAAAGAGAGACGGTCATGACAGGAAGAGCACAGTAGAAAAAAACAGGAACGTTTAAGCCAAAAGCAATTTACTTTGCCAGTAACTGGTTACATTTCCTTTGTTTTATTATTATTATTTCAAGAGTTGGGGTTGAGCCGAAAGTTTCCCACACCTGCGCTGCCCTGACTCGTAACTTGTCAGAACCCATAGTGAAGTGAATATATAAATGAATGCCTGGAAACTCTGAGCTTCTAGACGCGTTAAAAAAAAAAAAAAACCCAAAACCCTTGTTTTGCTATGTTGCCTAAAAAAAAAAAGTGTTCTATTTTATTAATATTTGACAGAGTTAAGAAGAGGAAAAAACAAAACAGGCGGGTCAGATGTCAAAGTTGCCCGGAGCACCGGCAATCGCCGGTGCTCTTGGGATTAACGCCGATGGAAATAGTAGTGACTTCACAAAGGTGCAGCCTTGTTAATTTCATGACGCTGAGTAAGAGGAACAGATGGGCAATCAGAGAGGAAAGATTTTTTAAAAATCACAGAGAACTTTCACTGTTTAGGCAGAAAAGTCAGTGGCCCTCTGCAAAGGGGGAACATGCATGGCTACCTCAGTGTTATTAGACCTGTGTGGCTTTAGTGGAAGCCTTTCACCTACCGCCGAGTCAGGTTGCTGGGACCCTAGGATGCCGTTGGCTGCCTGAGATGGGCCCTAGCACCCATGTACTATGTGGTATTGGGGTGTTTTCGTTTGGGGAAAGCTCCCTGGTAACTGCCAGCCCATGTTAATCATAGAGGTATCTTGTTATGAGACAGAATGAGTGCCTGTGTCTGTTAGAAGCTGCTTAAAACAGGGACTCTGGCTGAAGTCCAGTGCCCTGGGTTGGAATCCTTCTACCACCCGTAACCAGTTGCATGACCTAAGACAAGTAATTTCATCTCTGTCTCAGTTTCCTGGTCTGGAATTTGGGGATAATAATCTTCCCTTCCTGTTGGTTTGCCGTGAGTTTTAAATGAGTTATTGTATGCAAAGTGCTGACTGGCACAGAGAAAGTGCTCAGTAAGTAGTAGCTATTCTTATTATTTGTGCATAATATTGAAAACAGTCACGTAAAGAGCATTGACTGAACTCCGTCAGTCAGGGAGCTCACCCGGAGCCTGAATGAGCCAGGCCAGAGACGGGCGGCGGATCATATACACATGTAAAAGTCGCGGTGCATTTATTGCTTCACACTATTTATTTATTTATTTATTGGTTGATTTATTTATTTATTTTGTAGCGGAACGGACTAGAGCCAGTTGTGCTATCAACAGCTTTACTGCTGGCTTCCCACACTCCTGACCACCACTGCACCATAAAGCATTTGTTTTCACTCGCCCGCCGAACAAATGATTTGTTCTCTTGACTCCGTAAGGAAAAAGAGTAACCTGGGAGCCAGAATTTTTACTCCCCCCAAAAAGCCAGCCCCTCAAGCCCAAAGCTTCACCTGGGGTCTTATTGATCCTAGAGGTTTCAGATTATATTATGGGGGCTCCCCCTTCCCCAGCGCTGCATGCCCCGTTCTCCCTGAGACTTTGAACATCTGCTCTTCGGGGCACTGGGGCACTGGGGACAGAGGGACAAGAACACAGCCCTTCTGAGGTGCCAGACACAGAGGTGTACCAGTCATCAGGAACCAAGGGCCTTAGGTTTTCTGTCTCAATTTGCAGAGCAGACTTGCAAGTCACTGGGTTATGTTCCCAGAGCTCAAGTGTAAATAGTGAAGGTGAATACAGTTTTACAGGCGCCTAGTATGACAGTACGCACACGGCCAGGTTGGCAGGTTTGGCTCCTGAAGACTTGAAGGAGGTACATGTGGGCGTCTTTAGTTCCACCCGTCACTTTTTCATTCACCAGACTGATATTATGTAATGCCGTCATCTCCTGGGTGTGTGCTGGGCAGGTGACAGATGAATCCCACAAGGTCCTGCCCTTAAGGACTCTCCAGCCGAGGCTAGTAATAACCTACAAACCACAGCTTAGGTACCACCAATACAGTAGTACCTTCCAGAAGAGAAAGCCAGACAAGGAGGGCAGAGGGGAAAGGAGAAGAGAGGTTTGTGAGTTTGAGGCTTGAGTGATCGGTGGGAATTGCCCAACGTACCTGAAATGTCAGTGACTTGTCTCATTAGGAACAAAAGGCTTTTTCTCTTGATCAGATCCCATTTAGAGTTTAAGTTTGTGTGAACAGAATATTAGGTGCTAGCCTGTTCTAAATTTATGATTCTCAGAATCTGCTGGGGAAGGGCATGTGCTTCTCTGGGTTCTGAAAACAGCTCAAAGAATGGAGAAAATAGACCCGATTTGAGGATGACCTATTGTCAGTTCCCGGAACCTTTGGCTGTATTTAAAACAGCCTGTTCAGTACAAGTTCTATCTAAAAGGCCTTTGGGATTTGAAAGCTTTCTGGAAAGAAATGCTTTTAGGTTTAAGTGGTTGGGTTTTTTTTGTTTTGTTTTGTTTTTGCCAAAATGTGAGGAAGGAGAGATCGTAGTTAACAAGTATGAGAACAGAGGCGATCCTGTTTTGTTTCTTTTCGTGAAATGTCTCAGACCTACCCCCACGTTCTGCTCCCTTTCTGTCAGCTCTCTCTGCCCGGCTATTATTTTGATAAGGGACATGAAAGGACATCCTTCCCTCAGGCTCATTAAAGTCTTAGCACTTGGGTCCGTTGTGGAAACACTTCTGTGCTACCCGGAGTCTTCAAACCAAAATAGTCCACGCCCTGGGTCGGGGCTGAGGCCAGGGCCAGTTCATGGAAGGTGGTGGCAGGAGGCTGTGACAGGGGAGCAGGAGGTCAGGATCCACAAAACAGGCCGATGAAATCACCAGCACCGTGCAGGGCGGGGGAGAGAGCAGAGCCCTCCCTGCCTGTCTGGCAACTCCGGCAAAGTCCTCAGAGCTCATCCCACACTCTCCGTGCTAGTCACTGCTGTGTGTTTACATGAGTAATGGAGCTGCGGGGGGAGGGGAGTTGTAAGCAGAGCGCGGAGCCTGGCAGCTCGCATTCGCATTCGCATTTGCCTTCGCCTTGGGAGGGAAGCTGACAGCCACACCAAGTCAAGGCAAGACTTCCAGGGACGTGGCCGGGAAGCGGTCCCATGCTGTAGCTTTCAGGAGCACAGACATCCTCAGACAGATGTTTGTCGACGGGAATGGGTAATCGCGACTTTCTCTTTGCTTTGATTTTTGTCTGGGAGTTTGTTTCCCCGTGATAATTACAGGCTAGCTTCGGGGGATGGACTTCTGGACACTCGTCTGGGGTGGGGGGAGGAGAGGAGAGGGGGTTTAGGAGGGGGAGCCTGAGCCCCACAAGCCACTTTTTAAACTTTTGCCCGCCTGGAAAGTCGGCTCTGCTTTCCTGATCTTTCCCAACAGCAGAGCTGTTATCCACAGTAGAAAAATCAAAGGAGTGGGACTCATTCTGTGCGTGAGATGAGTACAGTATCAGATGTCCTAAAACCCCTGGTTAACTGTGTGATATCAGGAAGATGAACAACAACTAAAAGCGTCCGAGTTGTTCAGAATTGGCACTGTCGTCATCCTACCTTAAAGCAGTAAAAAAGTGTAAGTGCCTGGAAAGGGCTGGAAGAAAACTGCTTGGGGTATAATTCATTCGTTTGGAATTGTTCAAGGGCTGCAGGGTTAGTGGTTTGTTTTAATTTTGCTCAGCTTGGGTGACTGATGGAGCTCAATGTGAAAGTTGATGCTGGACCATCGGAGCACTAGATAAACAGCCGCCCTCTTTTTGCTGCTTTCTGTGTGGATCTTAAAGGGATTCGAGCTCAGCATCAAGGATGAAATAGAACTTCGATTTGCATCTTGTCTGTGGCTTTAAAAAAAGTATACTCTTCGTGGAATCAGGCCAACCCCAGTGTGATCTTTGCAAGTTATTTTAAATAACCCTCAAGATCTTCATAAAAACTCCACTGGAAAGGAAAAGAGAGCATGCTGATTTGAATGTAGCTGCCAGATTTGCTGAGATTTGAAACACGCTGGTCACAATATTATTAGTAAATACGTGTAAGAATAGCTTTCCAATTGTTATCATAAATGTTCATTCTGTGCTCTCTCCCTACTTATTTGTATCCTATCAACTTATTTGGATCATAATTTCAGAAAACGCTCACGTCTCCACTTTTGAGGAGAGAGGTTTTCGAATGCTACATTATTGGATACCATAATGGGCTGGCATTGCTGAAAACAAGATACAAAATTAAAAAAAATCACCTGGGAGCCTGGCTTAGGGTTGTCCTTCAGCTCAACATGTTTCTTCTTCTTTTTTTATTTAAATATTTTATTTATTTGACAGAGAGAAACATAGCGAGAGAGGGAACACAGTCAGAGGGAGTGGGAGAGGGAGAAGCAGGCTTCCTGCCCAGCAGGGAGCCCGATGCGGGGCTTGATCCTAGGACCCTGGGATCATGACCTGGGCCGAAGGCAGACGCTTAATGACTGAACCCCACAGGTTTTTTTTTTTTTTTCTAACAATAAGAAAGTGCATTTTCCTTATTATTGTCCTTGGGAGCGGAGAGCTTCGTTTTTTGTATACTAATTAGACATGTTAGACTGAAATAGATTAGCTTTGGGAAGCGTGTACAGAACTGTAGAATCTACTAAGACACAACCCTTCAGAGAACGGAGCATCACGTGAGGGTGGGCTTCCACACCTGGGTGCCCTCCTCCGAACAGCTTAGAGGGCACCACTCTATTAAACATTCTCGGTCTTTCATAAGGAAACTCATGCCAATGAAAATGTACATCAGTTGTTCTTTGTTTGTTTTCAGCGCCAAATCTTAAAGGCAGACCACGCAAAAAGAAGCCGTGCCCACAGAGAAGAGATTCTTTCAGTGGTGTTAAAGATTCCAACAACAACTCCGATGGCAAGGCTGTGGCCAAGGTACAGTAGTTCGCTCCCTGCTCTCCTTTGGGCTGCATCTTTTTATTTTTCCTTCTTCTCTTTCTCTCTCTCTGCTCTGGTGTCTTGGTGGTAGTTTTCAAATCAGAATCTGGCTCTGGTATTCACAGCTCTCTGGGTCTGTTCCCACCATCTCCCCTCCCCTGGGTGGTTGGGGGAGGGAGGAGTGTAAGCATTTTGATTAGTCAACAGAAAGACTTCCCACCTCCCAGTCTGGCCTGTTGGGTAAAGGACAGATGATTAAGCGCCCACGTCATTGAAGCTGAGATTTCATAGAAGGTGACACAATGACATAGTTTACTCTGCTTGTATCAAAAATAGACCAAGCTGAACCATCCTCTTTCTGAACATGTTCATCTAAATATGTGGCAGAGATTAACAGAGGATGAAATTAGAAATGGCTAGAATTACGGTTTTTAGTACTATTTTTCCAAAGGCACCTCTAATTTATCTTAGAGTAAAACTGCAGATGTTTACCTGTATGGAAAGATAGTTACATAGATACAGGTACCCACAGACACATTTGTATCTCCTTAAAGATCTCTATTAACACAGAATGAAAATCCAAATTCTAAACTGTTTCTCGCCCCCGTTGCCCAAGCATTCCTTAGTCTTGAAAGTGCGTGCCTGAGGTATTTAGCACCATGAAGGGGAAAGTGTCACTTTATATTTTTAGACTTACCTTTTTTAATTTTGTGGGGTTGGTCAGATTTGCACGGTTCTGTTTACCGGGTGTTTGCACTTAGATATTGACTCTGTGCCACAGACAGCAATAACCCCCTTAGGACCTGAATTGAAGACCAGGTTTCAACTGATCTTATGTTTCCAGATCCAAGGATTAATCTGTATGAAAGTGGGAGCATTTTCACTAGTGGTGAATTTGGAAGATTCTAATGTAGGAAAATAAGAATTTGGTTCTGTGTTGGTAGTCTACTGTTGCTCTGCCCTATATGTCACTCCTCTCCCCAGTGTAATGAAGCTAACCCTAGACAGTCGCAGTTTATAAATCTTATTTTCAGTGGATGATTGTTTTATCAGGAAGTGCCGAAGACTTTTGGTTAGGATTGCTTCATGCTTCCAAGAATGCAAAGGGTTAAGAAGGGATGAACCGGTAGAAATGTGTATTTTCTGGCTACACACAGATCTGTTTTTCCCTAAAGTTGTTTTTTGTCCTGCTCTTTTGACCTTCGGCAAATGAGTGCACCTGGGTACCAAGAATGACATTTTCTAATAATTTGGACATCTCAGTCCTAGAACTACCTATCAACTTCTGTGGCTTCGAAGAATGTCAGCAGGAACAGTTTATTCCCTGTGATGTGGTTTGCAAGGTACTGTAGAACAGAGCGAGAAGGTTTTAGGATCTTGGCCTTCAACCGAGCTTGCCCTGCTGGTGTCTTACGTTGACCCCCTGCCCCATATCTCCGAAGTGACATCATGTGTTTGCCCCGGTATGTGTGTACCTGAGCCCAGCAGGATGAAGCTCCTTCCCATGTCATTTGGAATTACTAATGAAGTATGCCTCTGGGAATTTTACAAAACTCATACAAATTGATCTAAAAGACCAGCACCTCCAATATTTCTCACCATGGAAGGCCTCTCCACACTCACAGTAGGACCCACAAAACAGAAGAGAACAGGAGCTGGTTCTGTATTTTATGTTCACTGACTTCTTAGGTGGGATCGTAGTCAAACCTGGGTTTTCTAGGAGACCCTTCCCCCCCGCCCCCACCACCAATGCTGCCATTCAGAATCTTTACAAGGAGGTTCATCATCCTTCCGTCGTTGGTTTCAGTGGTGAGTGGATGAGGCACCGACCACAGCCAGCCCCTGGGCGCTGATCTAAACACCCAGCTCTTCTCAGAGTCTTGGATTACAGTTCTGCCTTGGCTGCTTCCAACAGGTCTGGCAAGACCACTTCAACTAGAAGAAACAGACCAGTAGGTATGAAGTATGGTGGACTTGTGTGTCGACACCAGCACACAGATGGGAAGTCTCTACAGAATGAACAGGCCACTGCTGGGACCGGGACAACCACTAGAAAGGCATTTCTATCTTAAAGGGGTCTTTTCTCATGAAAGACTGTCATTGAGATTACAAGTCTGTGACCCTCTGATCACTGGCTGAACTGGAAACAATATTTCTAGTGACAGTTTGGCTTTATGACCAAGACCTGTGTGACTGTGTTTTGCAAAAGTGTCTCAAACAGACTGTTTCTAACCATGGATACATACCAGCTCCACACAGCAAACCTCTCCAGAGTGAGAACTTCCTGGATTTGTGGTCTTCATGGATGGAAGAGCAGTTCGAGTGATTTGCCTGTTACCATCAAAAGGTTGCACACCCTCAATGAAAATGTTAAAAACAAAAACAAAAACAAAAAAACCCAGCTTTGCAAGACTCTGTTTTTCAAGGGACAGAGGATCTCATGGCTTTCCAAAAACAGCAAAAGCTACACGGGGAAGAAGCTCCCACTTCTCTGAAGACATTTTGAAGTGTCCAACCAAATCCTGCTGTTTCCCTGGGATCATCTTATGACAGCTGATGTGGGCCCAAGCCCATTCATATGGTGACCTGTACAAGAAAAATCTTCCCGGTCCAGGCCTCTAATGGAAGGCCACAGATAGAGGGCACATGACTTTTCACATTCTGTAAGCACTTTCGAACGGCCAGAAGTATATTACTGGTGGTTTATATTCTAAAAGGAACAAAAAGAGGGAAACTGTGGTGTGCCATATGTTCTTTCACTTAAATCACAAATATCCCTTTGATATTTCACAAATGTGATACTTTCATTATTTTCACTATGTTTCATCCAGTTTGGTACTCAGAACCACCCCCAGGAATTATCCCTCCTGCTTCACTAGGGAGAAGATGACGGTCTCCTAGCAAGTTAGTGACCACATCAAAATTAGACTGTAGCTTCTTCTTTCTTGCTGGTTCATCACATCTTGCTGCCCCAGTTGAAGGCTGGATTAGTTATAACTCAGTCCAGTGAAAGGATGTGGTTAATATCAAATAGGTGATGGTTCATTTAAAACACTAAATGTGGATTCTTTAATTAGCACTTCCTCAATCACTTTAGAAACCCGAAAGCTCTTAGTGAACTCAACAAGTAGAAGGTGTTCAGGCTGGACAAAACCTAATCTAGGAATTAACTGTCACCATCAAAAGGTTAGGCTTTCTCAAGGTCAACACGAAGACCACCTCCTGTTTAAAACTGCAGGAGATTAACATGTTAAATGAAAAGGAGAATGTTGGGACAAATGTGAAAAATGTAGAAAGGAACTTGGCCAGGTCCTACCCAGAAATAGAGTAATAGCCTAAAGAGCTCCTTTATGTTAACTCAAGAAATGTATGGAGCTAGCCTGAGAAAGGAAACCACTACTCACTTCTTACAAAGCATCTGCGTGTCCCCACCTCCCGCCCCTGAGAAGAGAGACCTGCTGGCTCACCCACTAAGATTCAGGATGGAGTTCAGTAGGTGGCAGCCTGGCTTTCCCAGGAGTCTTCTCTACAAAGCAGAGAGTCTAAGTGACTTTGGACCTGGTTTGTGCACCTGGTCTGTGCTTTCCTTCTGTTTGAGTGTTTCTGCACAGTTTGAGGCAGAAGGTTAGGCAGCCATCTAAACCCTGAGGGAATGCTTATACTCCCTTAACAGTGGTGCTTCTGACCTCATAATATAAATAATGGCCCATGATGGCTGCAAATTTAAGACTCGGCCTATTTTACATGCAAATCTTATATCTACTCCTATTTGTGCAAAACCCCGATTTGGAGTGAGGCTGACCTGGGTCTAAACCCGGAGTTCTGACCCCATGAGCCGACTAACAAAATACATAACTTCACTGAGCTTCATTTTCCTTAACTATAAAATGGAGCTAGAGGTCTCCCTCTGATGATTGTTATGAACATTCAGTGGACTATGGGAAGCCCACAGCACTGTATCCAGCTCATTGCAGGGCCTCAATTGATACTGATTTCCTTCCCTTTGCTCAATATACAATAGAAGGAATGGAGCCCTTTTATACTTTGGAAACCACCTAGTTTTATTTTGTATTCCTCATTTGATAGATCACGTTTCTAAGCTGTAGGTTTTGTAATGCCTAGTAATAAGATATGCTTTTAATTGGAAGTGTGTTTTGACTATGGATTCCATTTTTTTATGAGTGTCAGTAAATTATGGTGTTGAATACCACAAGCCCTAGAATGAGACCACCTGGGTTTAGATCCCAAGCTCACCACTTACTACGTTGGACATGATCCCGCGGCTGTCATTCATCCCCTTTGTGCCTCAGTTTCCTCATCTCTAATACAAGAATAATCATGTGCATTGCTATGGTTGTGGATGTAAAATGAGATAATATCTTTAAAAGTGCTTAGAATGGAGCCTGGCTATATCGTAAGCCCTCACAAAAGGCCAGGGGCAATACAATTAAAACTGGAATGATTTTTTTATTTCAAAAGCCATTAAATTAGAGATTTCATCAGAACTTGAGACTCAGTCTAAAATTCGGCAGTGAGAAATGATGACAACATAAAGTTTCACAGGATGTTTCCCTTAATGTAATGTGACAAAGTACTAAAGTTTAAAATATTGTAAGTAAAGATTCTACTTGGTAAAGTGTTTTAGTTCCATTTCCACAGCCCCTTAAAAATTAAAATCTTATCTAGAGGCCCAGCTGAATGAGTTTGTACAGGAAGTTTTATTTTTTGCAGAACCAGTCTAAAGATATTAACCTCGCATGTTCGCTTGAGAGAATAAGTTAAAGAAAGCCCTTGCAGGAGGATGCAGTTCCCTTTTATAAATAAGCACAGCCTTTTATATTCTTAAGGCTTGGAAAGGAGACGCTGAAGGGAAAGAGAAAGAGGGGTCAAAATTTGAAATGGAAAACAATGTCGAATATGTGGGACATTTTTATTCATAACATTTCCCCGGCACTTGCCCTCTTCTCTCCAATGTTAGATATGGAGATGTAAAGAATATCGGAATGTACACATTCCCCATGGGCACACTTGAACTCAAAGTCTGACCCTTTGTACTTCCCCCTCTGACAATTAAAATAGCTCAGCAACTTAGCGTTCTATTTAACAACCATCAAAGGCCTCTTGTAGAACATGGCAGTGAGCAGGGAACATTAGGTTAGCCACTCAGTTTGCCGAGTTCCATATTTGCCTAGAATGTGGAAGGAACATCATCAGGCACATTGGCCACCATTAATTTTTTAATTATGGTGCTTTCCACTTACCCTTCTTCGGTTTTTAGCTGACCTCTACTCTTTTCTTTGTGGCAAGTTAATCTCCTTTTTATCTCCTATTACATTCTCAGAGCTGACTCAAAAGCCATTAAAGAGTGGGATCTTCTGTTTCTTACTGAGGGTGTATGTGGGCATCCCCATCAAGTGCCAGACAGAACCCACCTTGCTAGTGTTTTTAATGCCAACATCTGCCGGCACTGACACGTTTTTTTCAGGTGGCTGGAAATAGTAGCAACAAGAGAAGTTTACTATGAAGAAATAAACTTTCTTCCACGTGACTCAAGGTGCATAATATGGGACTATTTACTAAGAAGACACGGTTTTGTTCAATGACATTAACAGATGGTGCCCCTTGAGAAAATAAAAGTGTGTAAAGAGGCAAAAGAATGGTTCCACCAGACGCAGACATTGTTTCTGGGTTCCTATCAACGTACTTGTAAGGACTCAAAGGCTGGCATAGTTTGGCAAACCATGGCCCCCTCGTCACCTGTTTCTATAAATAAAGTTTTATTGGAACACAGCCATATCCATTCACTTCTATGTCTATGACTGCTTCTGTACTAGCTGAGTAGCTGCAACAGAGAGGATCTCGCCCCAAAACCTGCAATATTTACTACCTGGCCCTTTACAGAAAGTTCCCACCCAGTGGTCTGAGACAATTCATATTCAGTGTTGCTTCTATAAAGCTACCACATGGCATGGTTAATTTATTGGCTCACCCCTCCCACACGGTCAAAGCTGTCACTAGCCGTGTCTTTGTGAGTGTTCCAAGACGGTGTGGCGTATTTTGACTTGATGTGGCGTATTTTTTCCCCCTTTTCCAGGTGAAGTGTGAGGCCAGGTCAGCCTTGTCCAAGCCGAAGAATAACCATAATAACTGTAAAAAAGTCTCCAATGAAGAGAAACCAAAGGTTGCCATCGGTGAAGAGTGCAGGGCAGATGAGCAGGCTTTCTTGGTGGCACTTTATAAATACATGAAAGAAAGGAAAACGCCGATAGAACGAATCCCCTATTTAGGTTTTAAACAGAGTAAGTATGCTTGTTTTCATTTCTGAAAGATCAAAACTGCTCCTGTTCTTTAAACTGGAAAAAAAATTTTGACTCAGGGTTATGTTGCAATCCTAATCTAGGGAATGATGCTCTCTCTGTTTATACTAAATCTACAAATCATCCAGCCCAGGAATTTTTCTCCCTGCCTCTTTCCGCTACACTGTTCCCTTCTGGGGCAGTTGCAATGAGATATTTATAGGCTCGAATCCACTGATTATGACTGGAAATAGACATGTTGAAAGTTTCTCATTTTCTGTTTTGTCAATCTTGAGTGTCTGTAACGCCTTTCTTCTGAGATAATAATATGACGTCACTTTATCAGGCCCAGATGTTGCCTGCAAAAAGGCAGCTTGAGAGAGGACATTGAAAGGTGGACAAAACAACCAGAAAGAGAAAACGTTATTTCCTAAGCCCCAAATTTGTTAAGAGAGAAGGAAAACCTGACTTCAGAGGAAACACGAAATACCCGGATTTGAACCAAAAGCCCAATTTTGGATTACATTTAAGCACCATAATGGGTTTTTAAGTAGAAAAGGAAACTCGCAACTGAGCAGAATTCCATAGAAAAAAAAAGAGAAGAAACCCAGATCCGGTCCCGATTTCACAACCGAATATATATTTTGCCTCTGTCTGGATTTTGTAGCACACAAAGCAATGAGCCTCTGGCTTGAAATAGTGTTTTCTCCAAACGTATCTTCTTAGATTAAAACCATGTGTCATTTTGATGAAGAATGTCAAACCTGTATGTTTTACATAACAATTTACATACCTAATAGCAATTGGCACTGATTGCAAGAGAACACTCGCAGCCATTATAAACTTATATAACTACGAATGATTACAATGTTTGTCTGAAAACTGGTTGCTTGAAATAGAAGTAAAATTAATGTACTATGAACAGCTTTGTTGCATTATGCATTGGTTCAGATTAAATCAAGGCCGAGGCAGGGCTCCTGATAGCTTTGAAATAGTGCAAGGTTCAATGAGGCTTTTCCATCGTGTTGTGTCAAAGAGGTTTTTTTTTTTTAATTTTAATTTTAATTTTATTCTTCATTTCCCTTACCGAAGAATTACTTGAAATCCAATTTTCCCCTCTTGTAAAATAGTCAAATCCATAACAGTCCCTTTCCATAGTGTTTGGGACAAATGAAGAGGGTTGCTGGCAATTTGGTATAGTTGCTTAACAGCATCAATATACACAAACCCTGCCAAGAGAAATCTGTCCTAGGAGAGTATATATTCGAAACATCACATGGGCAAATTAGAGGACTAAGTGGACTTAGGACTAGATTCTTCTGTGAATGAATTCTTCCTTCCCTTTGATCTGTTATGTCACTGTGACTTCAAGGGTGAAATGTGTGTCTTCCTACTAGTTACAAGGCACCGTGTGTTAGTGAAATACGGTATGAGTTCTTAATATAGTGCTGCCTTCAGACATTCTATTAAAAAGGTAATCATGTATTAAAGTGACTGGTATTTATTATGATAAGTTCTTATCAGAAGGAAGCGGGATATAGTACCCTTTAATCAATGGCTTCTTTCTAAGGGTTGAACAAGACCAACCCTAATTTTGAAATGTTACACTTTTCCCCAAGGACGCTGTTAACTTAGCTTCCCTGGATTAAAACTGTGTTGTCCTTTATTCCCAGAGTAGAACCATTTCCGTATTTGTGACTGTTTCTTAAGAAATATTCTAAGTGGTAATAATATATCCTGTTGTTGAATGCCCTTTGGCAAATTGTTTCCTATGAACATAGCTCTCTGGGGTACTAGTGTTTTGGGTTTTGTTTTTTTTCTCTTTCTCATTGAAAACAAAACAAAACAAAATGTTTTAATTGACATTTCTTGGAAGTATGTTAATGCAATGCTTATCTAAATACTTATTGTCCCTCTAACAGTTAACCTTTGGACTATGTTTCAAGCTGCTCAAAAACTGGGAGGATATGAAACAGTAAGTGTTTAAGCAACTTAAATGAAATAATTTTGCAATCTAACTCCCCCACCCCTTCTCTGACCAAAATGGAGAAAATACAAAAGCTAACCGTCCCTGACTGCCTTCTCAAATGGCTCCACACTTTTGGGGGTTTATTGGGCCGCTTTTGGAAATGATCCCAATTAGTTCCAGGTTTGGCAAAATTGTAAACTTGTCGTAAAAACTACAAGTGGAAAACATATGTAACTCTCCCCTGTCAGGGAAATTAGTTGGGTCTGTAATTTTTTCCCATGTTGAGAAAGGGCTATTATTGTACAACAAGCCAAGATTGCATAAAAGAAATTTCCCTTGGCAACATACCTGACATCTGTTCATGTCTAATATGGGAAATGTATTAAAGGCTTTCAAAAGTAATCAGTATTGGCCATTAAGGAATAGAATGCAGCAGAATCTTCTCTTATTCTAGGGCAAAGAAGCTTTATTAGACAAGGGTCAGTGCCGCATAAACAGGAAGTTATCAAACTTACTCAGAACAGGCTCTGACACTCTTTATCAGCTAATTCTAACTGACAGGAACGGGTTATTTTTAGCCCACAGGAAAATTTGATGGCCACGGATTTTACAGCATGTATTTTGAACCAATAAAACGTTAGAGCAACAAACTAAGATTAAAATCTTGAAAGAGGAAGAAAGAGCTGTATTAATATAGTACGTAGAGATGAAATCTGTAATAAAATCAATTGACATAGGAAGATGTCGTCATTGGAAATATTTTCTCCTCCACACAATGATCAGATTAAGTTGTGCAGTTTCTTCTGCAATTGAATAAGAAATTATTTTTTCCTTCTTATGAAGTAACCTAGGATATCTCTGTATCATGGTAAAATGACAGTGAGAGACACAGAGTCAAGAAAATGAAATTCATTTTTAGTCTCACCATAATCACCAGTGTTTCTTGCCAGATATAGCATATTGTTCCACAAACTAATATAATGGTTTGATGTCAGGGGTTTGGAATGGGAAAAGATGGCAAGCATGATGTGATTCGGATAATCTGGTATTTACTGTAGAAATACCTGCTATGAATTCTGACTCAGAACTCTAAGATGGGAGTAAGTGTGTGTGTCAAATGTTTATTTAAGACCTGTGATATATGTACCCATTTATAAAGCAATATAATGTTCATACGAAGTATTATAAAACGTGTGTTTTGTGGACATGAATTTACTTAAGTATTTGTTTTACCAAGCACCCTCTGTAAAAATAAATAATATAATTTTTCACTTGGTTGAATCTGTTGATAGGACAAAGAGATTGACTCCTTGCCACAGTGGCTCATAGTTTTGCAAAATCTTAAGCTAATTATAGCTTTTATCCATGTGAAAAAGATAAGCTATTCAGAGCTAGTCTCATGGATTTAGGAGACCGCCCCATAGCCTAGATTTTTAAGTCTAATGCTTGGTGTGAAGACCAGGAATACACATTTGTATGAATTGCAGATAAGTTACGTGATACTGCACAATATTATAAAATGTCTTTTTAAACCCAGAAATGTATTGTTGTTTACTGATAGGGAGAGTGCCAACAAATTTCACAGAATCCATTTTTCCTGCTTTTGTATCTTCTGTATCTTCCCAAGGATCTATTTTTCCGCATGCAAAAGCAAGTGGGTGTAGAATACACAAAAGAAACTTCTGATAAGTTTCAGGGCATTCGCAATATTCTGAACACATAGTATTTTTTTTCTCTTGCTGAATGAGGGAAATAACAAATGACCGCACAATCAGCAAATCACCGGAACACGTATTTAGTGAGTCTTGTGTTTTGCATTGTGTGGGACACTCTGAAGAATGCACAGATATCTAAGCCAGGGGTTCTAGTAGCTTGCCGTCCAGGAGAGACAGTGATTATAATTAAAAGACAAGGTGGAAAAAGATTCATTCCCCATTCAGGTAAAGTACTATTTCATTTAGAAATGAGGGAAGAAGACTTGTGGCTCTCCTGCCATCTGAGCAGAATTTTGGAGAATAGATGGAGTTTAGACATGAATGATCATAGCCTTCCAAGAAGAGAAAGCCAGATGGAGAAATAAAAAATGTGGACGTATAATATCAAAAAAATAATATATATAATATATATTATTATATTACATATTATTATAAATAGTATAAAGAAATAAAAAATGATGTCGGACGTAGAGAGTTGGAGTAACTCTTTAAAGTCAGGTGACCAGTTGGCTGGGACAAGTGACCTCGAAGGCCAGTCTAGAGAGGACGGAACCCTGTGAGAAAGTCTTTTGGATGGTAGCCCCTGGAATTATTCTGTAGGCTGGCTGTGGGCAGGGTGAGGGGGGTCAGTGACACAGAGAAGATTGATAACAAGCTGAGTGTTATGTTTTGCCCCTCATTCTGCCTTCACTGTGTGTGTAGGCGGAGTCAAAGAGAGAGAGGCTGGGATGGGGGGGCCATCTGGGAGACGAGATCAGCATCTGCTTCCCATCTGGTTATGTATGAGCCGCAAGCCTCTTCATCCAAGCCACAGAGAGGACTGGCAACCTCTGGAATTGCTCCTTCCCTCCTTCTCTATTTACCCATCAACTCTCTCGTTGTTCGTTGGACTTCTGCCATTCTTCACCCCTGATTTTTTCATCTCCTCTGAGACAGTGAATCTACTTAGCCCTGTTCGCTATAAAATCTACATCCGGGGTCATAAACTAGATGAAGCCGGTTGGTAGGGTTTTTTCCTTCCTTCTTCCCTCTCTTCCTTCTCTCCTTCCTTTTCTTTTTATTTTTTTAATGCTTCACACTACCTTGCTGTCCCTGTAGGCACTACAGTTGGCTACTCCCATGCTATGTCACAGCTATTGAATCCCCCAAGTACAGAATACATTTTTTGATTGGTATATGTTGACCAATAATCGAAACGAGATGTTCAGTGAGGATTCAGTTTTGAAGTCAGTCCAAAAGATGTATGAATAATATCCCGTCTGAGGACTTAAGTTGTCATCGCTGTGTTATTGAAAGACATTTATCCGTGAGATTATCTGATAGCAGAAGCAAGTGTAGACTTGTCATTAGAGCTCAAAAAAGATCTTGGAATCTTCTAGATCCATGGTTCCCAAAGGCCACTCGAGAACTAGGGCTCAGCTTTTCAAAGGGGGACCATTCAAGTATATGGAGCTGTCTAGACCTCCACACTGAGACATTAACTGTGGTGGGCCCTGGGCCTAAGAACCCGAGAATCCTTTTTTACAAGCACTCCCGGTGATGCTAATTCAAAGCGAATGGTAACAGTGACTGTTCCCACTTCACCTAGGGGTTCTTATGGCTCCTCGCTTCACAGTGTGGCCCCATCTAAGTCAAGCATCAAAGATTAGAGAGTTGTCTTCACACTATTACTAAAGAAGCCTGCCAGAATATTATCACTCCTTTGGCTCCAAAGCCGCACAAAGTTTCCAATGAGGGTTTTTCCATTTGGTAAAGTGGTGATCCAGCTAAGTCGGGACCCGATAAGCCATTTTCATTTTGAATGAGGGAAAGTGTAATGTCCAAACCTTTTTATGTTTTGCAAATTGGCCTTGATGCAGAGAAAGATACTTGCCCTGCTCTGATCCAGAGCCTCATTTTACAAGTGAGGAAACTGAGGCACAGGGAGGTGGAATGAGTTGGGAGGGGTCATCGTGGACTTCTTCAGATTCTGACTTGCTGAGAGGTTTGCATGCAGCTGTCACAACCTCCATACCATCACTAGAAGGAAAGACCATTCTTTGTGCCTTCCACCCCCCTAGTAGTCTCTTCTGTATCTACAATGCTTTCTCTTTCTATTTTGGGAAAAGCCTCTAATAGCCTACCTTCATTAGTAGCATCTTTCAGTCGGTTCTTTGTATCTAGCCTGAGCCTTACCTGACACTAACCACTAGCTGAGATTTTTATCTGATTCTTGAGAAAAATGTGTGAACTTAGGAGATGGGTTAAGAGGCCTGTGTGATGTAAACATACAGTAATAATAAAAAATTGCAAGGTTAAAATTTGTAGATGTATCTCTTCTGCTGTTAACTTGTGATTGGATAAAGACATCTCTCTGGAATTCCTTCTGGTTATAAAAAGAGGCCATCTTAATTGGCTTGTTTTTGTTTGTGGTTATAAACTATTCCAAACCTTCTGGTTTGAATTGCGGATTATGGATTATTTCATTGCAGTCCTTCACAACCCTCAAATTGAATTAAAAAGAAAAAGGAGCAGAAGTTTTATTTTAAGCCTTTATAAGCATTTGACTAATGGTTATATTCAGTTCTCTTGGCCTCCTCTGCCTTTGCTGGAAATGAATTTTGTGTCTCTGCGTCCTTAGGTTTAGAGATCATAAATGTATTGAATGGATTTGATTCCCTAAAAAACAATATCCCGGCCTTTTGACTGGTTGGCAGTGAGGCTCCTTCCTTTACAATCGTATATCCAACTTCTCCTCCCAAACATTTTAGAGAGGGGTCACCTACAGTTGAGGAAGCAGAGCTGGATAAAGTTGCGCTGATGAGTGAAAGAGGTCTTCACTTTAGTGTCTGGTGAAGCAATTAAAGCTTGAAGAGTAGCTTGGGGTATTACCAGGATGCAGTGTGTGGAGGGCAGTTTGCTAAAGTGATTTCCATTTGGCTAAACATGTGATGGCGAGTTAGAGGCTGTTTTTGGAGAGAAGGCAGAGTAGGGAAATGGGTCTTGAGAAAATCATATTCTAGGGGCAGAGGACCATGCAAGCAGTACCTTCCAAGAATGCCCATTAGCAGCTCTGTCTCTCCCCATAGCTGAGACAGGACTATTATTTCCCATCTGGAGAAGTCACATGTCTTCTTGCTGGAAGGATTAGGCTTTGACACCAGATTCTGGCTTTGACATCATTTCAAGATATCCTCTGAATCTAACCCTAGTACTCTGGACGGACAAAGCCTCTTGCTTAATTCAGAATTCTCGAGGCCAAACATGATGTCATGTAGTTTTGAAAGGCTCCAGTTCCTGGAGTACTACCAGGAAAAAAAAGTCATCTTCCTTGAATTCAGTCCGCCCTCAAGGTGTCCCGAGAAAGAGGCTGTTTCTCTGAGCAGCCTGGGCAACATTGCATGTAGGCAAATATTCCTTTTGACTTCACATCTGCTACATTCTTGAGCCATGGACACACTCTCCTGCAAGATTTCTGATTGCTGTTTCCTAACCAGGCCACAAAAATTCCAACATTATTTCATCCCTGCAACCTCGAAGGTAAAGAAACCAAGGCTCCAAGGCCACATCTTGGGTTAAAATCATTTCCTTTTTTTTTTCTTAAATAACAGGATATTTTCATCAAGTAAGCTATAGATGGGATAGATTCCTTTCCCAACCCCTTGACTCATTTTCTTGGCAGAGGTGTGGAGGGTTAGTTTCAAGCTGCCTTGGGTTCTAAAGAGTGGTTTAAAAACCACTACATTTAGAAAAAAATGAATATAGATGAACATAATAGGTGTACAATGCTTTTCACAGTTTCTTGAGTCTTCCTTCCCATACCAGGGAAGGAAGTAACTGTCAAGTGTCTTCAAAGTGAGGTGAAGTCTCCATACACCTAGGTTGGTACTTGGGTGCAGTCTGCTCAGGTCTTTATCTTGCTTTATGGTTAATCATATGAGGTTATGCTTCCTGCTAAATTACAAACCCTTGAAAGTAGTAACTTCTCTTTCTTTTCATGATATCTCCCCACCCTCAACCCTCCCATCCTCTCCACCTTCCCCCTCCACCCCTCTGTACCTGGCCCAGTGCCCTCCAAGGGCAGCCAGTAGGTGATGGATTGATGTCAGGAATCCATTATTATTTAAGTGAGGCTCTTGCAGAGGAAGCACAATCCAAGAGAAATCATTGCATGTATGAATTTGGCCATTTTCGTTAGGAAACAAAGAGCCAGAAGTTTTTTGTATCCTTAAAAACCTAAATCATAGAAGGTCAAGTGGAAACGTGACCAGCACCGAGAGGCTCCAGCTTAACCAAAGAGCTAGTCAGACTCATCCCATGGCTAGATCAGACTATTTCCAGCTGAATGAAACTAGGAGCTAGATACTACGAGACAGACATTGGTTTTGCCCCAGTGGGGCTTTAGAGATAACACTTATTCTGGGCAACAGAATAAAAAACCCGAAGCAAATGCATTACTTCGGCATGAAGAAAGCATATTAGTGCAGGAGGCACATTTACACAGGTGGAAGCACAGTGCCTGGTAGCTGGGCCAGGAGGGAGTTCTCGCGTTCTGTCCTTTCTCCTTATAGGGCTCTCGGACCCACAGTGGGTTTGGACAACAGGAGGATTTAGACACTTCTCGCTTTAAAGCCCGTGGACTGCGCTTGAATTAGGAGCACATGTGGACACAAAAAAATAGAGATGCATACCCAGGAGAACTGTGTACTTAAAAGCATAAGAGCATGTAGCAGTTGGAAAGGGCACATTTTATGACTTTCCTGTGGAAAGAAAATATCTCGAAATGGCCTGATTCATCCAGGCCGGCCGGTGGAAGTTCGGTAAACAGGGACTACTTCCTGGAAGGCCCAGCCCTTGTCTTTGCTCCAGATCAACTCTTACTGGTAAAAACTGTATTTAAACACCAGAACTTGCTAGCAGGGGCTAACGCAGACCACTAGCCAGCTGCTCATGGCTTCCTGATGCCACGTGACACTTGAAGCTGCCCCTGCTGCCACAGTTTCAGTCCTAGCGTGAGGAAGATTGTTTCCTCCTGTTGGTAATTCATTATTTATTCTTAAAGAAGTTTGTCATCTCTGTGATAGGCAAGTGTTGAACAGGGTACTACCCCCAAGTCTAGAGGATAGGTATATGAGGGGGGCATGGTCAGTTTCCACACATTAAATCATTAAATATCCCGTCATCAGTTGTCTCTCATTCATTACATTTTTGACAACGTGTATTATGTTTATCTGTGAGTCCCTTGTTTGTGTTTAGTATTCCCAACACACACACACACACACACACACACACACACACACACACACTAGGATGTAGTTCATGTTGGGTGTTGGGTCTGGTTTTCATTGTTGCATCCCAGATGTTCAAGAAATATTTGGTGAATGAATGGTTGAGTGAATGGATGTATTCCAGTAGAACTGAGACTTATCTATGATTCAGTGGTGAACGTACCTCTGTTCTAACTAGATACATGCGTGGTCAGGGTAAAAGGAGCCATAGTTTTACTGGGTGAGAGTAAAATCTCAGAGCACTGTTAGCCTAATCCATCCCCTTAGATTTTTGCTGATTTTGTTGCTATGCTATTTCTCCACTAACAAGAGACCCACAGCTTAAAGTCGAGGCATTTTAGTAGAAGCTGTGATTTCCACAGCCCTCTGCCTCATGGGAAGCAAAAGATCCCTAGATTCTGTATTAACACCCTGCTGCACACGTGGGCTGTTTACCAGTTCATTCTGATGGGGAAGCTGTTTTGATGTAGTGAGAAGGAAGTCTACTCTTGGGATCATAAGACATTCGTGTGAGCCCTGGTATGGCCATTCCACTGCTATGTGTCCTTGGGCAAATTGTACAACCTCTCTGTGTCTTTCTTCTTCATCTGTGATGAGATTCCTGTAATCTACCTCACAGGCTGAAGGGAGGATGAAGTGATATCATGCTTGTGATAATACTTCATAAAATATGAAATAGAGTGCAACAGAGAGATACAAGGATGACAGGAGTGATGGTCTCCTCTGAAATGTGTGCAGGGACATACATAGGCTGTTTTCTGGCCCTGCTGGGCTCCCTGGGGCCCACACACCTGATCTGAGGGAGGGAAATATGGAGGTGTGTTTCAAGGGGCCTCGGTGTGCTAAGGGCTTTAAGGAATAACAGAGACATGTAGGACGGCATCCAGTTTTGCTCCTTCCTTTACACAGGTTTTTTTAAAAGATTTTATTTATTTACTTGACAGAGAGAGAGAGATCACAAGTAGGCAGAGAGGTAGGCAGAGAGAGAGGGAGAAGCAGGCTCCCTGCCGAGCAGAGAGCCCGATATGGGGCTCGATCCCAGGACCCTGAGATCATGACCTGAGCCGAAGGCAGAGGCTTTAACCCACTGAGCAACCCAGACACCCCCCTTTATGCAGATCTTGACTGAACCAGCCTGAAAAAGTGTATTATTTCAAAGATTGGAGGGAGATCATAATTAAATATAAAATAATTACTAAAATATGTATTT
This sequence comes from Procyon lotor, assembly GCA_028646535.1. Lineage (NCBI taxonomy): Eukaryota > Metazoa > Chordata > Mammalia > Carnivora > Procyonidae > Procyon > Procyon lotor. The sequence goes on from CM053617.1 coordinate 17,279,193, forward strand.
TGAGTGTTTTGAAAGGGGCTCGAAACCATTTATTATCATCTAAACCAAGCTATAAATAAAGGAAGATGTTTATTTTTAGTCATACCTGCCGGGAGATGCAAGAGGTGGTTCTGTCTAGAGAAAACTATTGAAACTCATTGGTTCAAGAATGCTTCATGGGAAATTGAACAATGCAAACCTCCCATTGTCTTGGGTTCAAGAAGGGTTTATAGAAATAAAAGGTTTTTATTTGAAATGGAAAATGTGCCATTTACCCTGTAATATTTAACCACCCCTCCCCTCCTCCTTCGATTAGAGTGACAGAGCCCCTGTTTACAAGTTGAGATTTCTTCCCCCCCTCGGCTTGCTGTCTTTAGCCCCTAAGTGAACTCAGCTGGCAGCTCTGCACATATATTTCAAAAGAAGCCCCATGGCTGCGATTGTAGCCACTGCCAATGCCATGGGCACTTCTGCCACGCTCTGCCCCCCTGCCACCACCCCCCCCGCCCCCCGCCGCACATTCCAATAACAGAGTTTTCCTGTAACTCTGTTTAGAAATGTTCACAAGGACCTCAGAATGGGCTCTGTCTCCTCCTTTCAAGGAAACACTAGACTTGCTCGGATGTACTAAATGACGTGGTTTCCCCGGATTAATCATTTACCAGATCGTGCGTCTGTTATTTTGTAAAATCTTAATTTATGTGCAAAAATAAAATTAAAGAAAGGAATTAAACAAGACCATAGTATGCTGTGCTGTAGATTGTAAGCTGCCCGGGTTCTAGCTTGCATTTTCACTTTGGAATTTGTTCGTTTTCCTAGCAGTAGATGGATCACCCCGTTTTCTTGACCTAAGGGAATAAAAATAAACAGGTTGCAACATATGCAGTTTCAGATTTGGGTTTTGTTTTGGTGGTTAGAGGAGCTGGCTGGCGTAAAAATACAGCCGGAGATGACTGCAAACTCCATAAGCAATTTGATCAATTGAATTAGTCTATGTAGTAATTTTATTTAGTGTTTGAAGTGGTCAACACAGCATACAGGTCAAAAATCAGAAGATACAAAAGCAAGTTTGGTGAAAAGCCTCTCTCTTTTTCCTATATCCTTGGCCACCCATTCCCCTTAAGCAACCAGTGTTCATTCTGATTCATTTAAATTGATACTTTAGCTGAAATCTTATTTTATTTGGATGCTTTATCAACATGACCTAAAGGATCAGAGTATGAGTTTGTTTCCTCGGGGGGGGCGGTGGTGAACAGCTGCATAAACTAGCCAGGGAAATGCCTTAGAGGAAGTGCTCTAAGAGTGACACAATATAGAACTCAAAGCAGAATTCTACGTTTATTGTAAAGAAAAGTACCACAAGTGAGATCCCCCCGAGTCTCCCCCGATGCTCATTTGGACTCCTCTGTGTCTGGGTTTCCAGAACAGACTGTCCTCTTCTGCCTGTTGCATATGTACTGAATCTTGGCGCTGTGAATCTCTTATGATGCAAGATTGAATTTCCCATTGCCATCTTTTCAGATAACAGCCCGCCGACAATGGAAACATATTTATGATGAATTAGGCGGTAATCCTGGGAGCACCAGCGCGGCCACTTGCACCCGCAGGCATTATGAAAGGTAAGAAGCCCTCTCCTGGAAAGTCCTCGCCTAAGTAAAAGTGTGTTCACTGGAAGAAGCTTCTGGTGAAGGATAAGATAAGGGGAAGTCTAAAGGACCTTTCTGGAAATAGAAAATATCCTCTGGCATTTTACCTTGCATACCGCCTTGTGATTTTTTAGGGGACATGGCTTTCTCAGGTTACTGGGGCTAAAATTAGATGTTCTTTTGGTTTGGTTTTGTCCTGTGACCACCTATTTGACAATACCTTTTTATTTTTTCCCCCACAAGCCTAGATTACTCAATACATTCTCTGTAGGTTCATTTACTGTGAGAACCTTCTGCTTCTGGAAATCCTAAATCTGCACTGTTACCATGGGGTTGTCATGAAACCATATTGACATTGAAATGGTTTAATGTTGAATGTATTAATACTGAAAAGTAAGCACTGCTTTAATAAGAAAATTGGCCCCAGATAAGATCCATTGGTTTTTCTCCCCATCTTGGTATTTCTTCTTCTACGGCTATGCTCTTGACCAAGAAAATCCTTTCCTGCCAAGCTTTGCATGGTTCAGTTTTCTAATACTAGCAGCTTCTCTCAGAAGGTGATGATGATGCAAATAAGAGGTAATGCCGCGTTAGCTGCAATGAAGGTTGTCTCCACAGGAATGTTCCCTCTTAGCATGAGGACTGTTGTTGCCCACAGCAGTGCAGGTCTGTTAGCAAATTTGCGCGTTATCCTTGCTCTGTGCTTTCAGTCCATTCTTAATTTGTTAGGGTTGCGCCTACTTCTTTATTCCTGGCATTTCGTTTCCCTGAAGACATGTTGACTGACTCAGCAACCTGGTTTCAAATTCAGAGCTTGTAAGATACAAGCAGAGAGGTGTGTGTGTGTGTATGTGTGTCTCTGTGTGTGTGTGTGTGTGTGTGTGTGTGTGTATCTGTGTATGTTTTAATAACGGTCATGGATGGAATGAAGTCAAGACACAGCTGAACAAACAGGCCAGTTAGCCTGCCAGTTTGAAAGGTAAAACAAAACTGTTAAGTGCGATGGCTGCCCTTTACAAGTCCATTAGCATGCCAACTTCAACCCAGATCACCCGCCTTCGGATCCTACAAATGCATCTCCAGGTAATGTTATCTAGCGGGTCACCTCTTAGTCATATTTTGTTGAGTTCAGTTGTATTTTTATCTGTGTTGCATTTAGCCTAGAGCCTCTGTTAGTATAGCCATTCAGTGAAACTTAAGGAGTTTTTGTAGGTATAATCATAGGAAACTAGGTTGGGTTTAGTACCCCATGAAAAATCCCCACAAAATAGTAGCAAGAGATTGCCTTACTTGTTGGGTGATGACACACAAAGATTTTTAAAAACTGGCAACAGGGATTCAAATTATTACTATTCCTAGCATTGTTATCGGTATACTACATCAGTTTTTCAAATGTGAGTGTTATTTCTCTCAGTATTTAATACAAAAAACCTATGGATATAACAGGGCATCACTGAAATCTTAGTATAAAATAGCATTGGTATCTCAGGTGAGTGTCATGTAAAGAGCACTTAAGGGAACACATTCATTTTGGTGTTGACTTATGAGTCAAGGCTTTAATCAGAGCATTTTCATTATAAACTCTGTATTTTCAAAGGGGCTTCTCTTCTGATAGTGAAACTCCCCTGCCCCCACTGTACCTCCATCTGCAAATGTTCCCAACACCTGAACCATCAAACTTCAAGGACCAGAGAGTTAAAATTTGCAAAAAAGAGTATATCTCAACTGTTAGCTAACTCACCCAGTTAAAGAATGAAAATTAATCAAACATTACGGAGCATCACATGGTCAAAAAAACAGATTAGGTTTGGGATGGAAAAAGGATAGGATCTAATAGTAGAGTGAATGTGTGTGTAATTAACTCAAACAGTTATGTGGATAAAAATAGCCTCAATCTTAAATTAAATACCAGGGTATGTTCTTTTGAAGACTGTGTACTTTGTTTCATGATTTACCTCATTTGGAGTAGTAGAATCCCAAATGCCTTCAGTCAGTCCCACTGGAAATTTCTAGTTGAGATACCTCAAACTTTAGCTACTAGGAAACATTATTTAAGATTCTTTAAAAATGTCTCTTCTCTCCTCATACTTGGGAGGAAAGGAGTATTTCAGAAAGGTTTGATCTCCCACTGGATTAAATTTTTTGAAAAGCTATGTCACCCACTCTGCTAAATCTAGAATTTGTCAGGTCAGTATGTATCAGTCAGGATCCAGTAGGGAAAATAAAAGCCACACCAGGTATTCAACAAAGAGAATCTACTGTAGAGAATTACTGAAACAAACATTGTAAAGCACAACATTAATAAAGCACAAACATAAATAACCACAAGTTCCTAGGGTCAAGAGAATAGGAGAAGGGGGATTATGGTGTTGCTACCTGGAAGTTTAGAGAGTATGCCTCACAGAGCTGAGGTTCAGATCCCTCCTGGGGAGAGGATCCCAAGCAGTGCCAGTCATTATTGAGCTCAGAGATGGAGCACCGCAGAGCTAGGCTCAGACCTGAGGAGGCAGTGCTCCCTGGCTAGTGCTGGACCTCAGAGCAAATGCCATAAAACTGTTCTGGGACTGCTGACAGAAGCTACAGGCTGGAACCAACTGCTGCTGCTAAATTACTGTTGGGTTGGCCCTGAAATGAACAGCAAGCAAAACAGAAAAAAGGAGCCCTTCCTCCCCTCCCCATATGCAGGACCCCAGAAAGAAAGCTGACAAAAGAGACATGTAATCTGCAGAATCTCAGTCCCAGCAACACCAAGCAGGGCACAGAAGAGTAGATTTGGGGCTGAGAAAACAGTCAACCACCAAGTGGGACCCTCAATATGGAAATCCCCGCACAGAGCCAGAAACCCAGGTTAGAACACAGCTCCCGGGGCAATCAGCAAGGCCCTTCATCCTTCCTTGTGTATCCGTTCACCATCTAGGCCTCTTTCACATTGTTGTGATCAGATACAAGGGGTGTCTTGAGTGGTTAGTAGTTAATAATAGTGAAGTACTAAAATTTGCAGATAATTGACTTTTAAAGAAAAATGAGACTCCAGGGGGCTCCTGCTCTTTGGCTCTGTTGGTGAAGCTTCTGCTTTCAGCTCAGGTCATGATCCCAGAGTCCTGGGATTGAGCCCCCAGTCTCCCTCACCTTCTCCCTCCTCAGCTCATGTGCTCTCTCTCAATTAAATAAATAAAATCTTTTTTAAAAAATGAGACTCCACTTACAATTATACCAGTCTCACTCGTTTTGAGCCAGTCATGCTCTGAAAAAACTCGTCCATGATCCTGTGTGTTGTGGTCGGGAGAAGAGTCTGGTCTTACGTCTTACTTCTCTTTAATGGTTCTACCAGAGAAGAGGAGAGGATACTCAGATCTGTCCCAGGGATGAGAAACAGTTCTGCTTTGGTCAACAAAGAGGCTGAAGCTCTTGGCTAAAATTGTGCCTAGGGAATTGGCAGATTTCATTCCTTCTTGCTAGTTCCAGGCTATGCTAACACAAAACAGACAGGACTAGATTGGTGAAGGGCCACCATTTCCAAGAAGGTTCAAGAAGTTGAAAAAGATCAGGATGCTGTGGGCAAACCTCTAGTCTGGAGATGCCTGTGGATGTGTTCCAAACTTCTCCCATTGGGTCAGAACGACTGAGTTTGTCGTGCGCCACCAGTCATCTTGTCGTCTCCTTCTCTTCACCCCAATAGGCAGACGTGATCCTTTTCCTTTTTCCCTACCACCAGCTTTGCTTCCCTTGAAGATGAAGAAGAAATGAGTGATCTATGATGCATTATCCACTGATTTATTTTTCATGTGGTGCGGTTCATGTTTCCAGTAAACGTTTTCATTTCCAACAAGAAAAAAGTAGCCGGTTCCTCAGTAAATATGACTTGTATATTAGTTGGGCACTTTTGGTTTATTAATGAGTGTAATAATGAAAGTGGGGGTTGTTGAAAAGAATCAATGGGTGTTTTTATTTAAGGCATAGCAGAAATGGTACAATGCCTATGAATGCATCATTGTCGCTGAAGGCCTGACTCGTCCAAACTTGCCTCTGATTGGTTTAAATCAAATAGGCCCAAGCACTTCATAAAAATGTCTTTGTCAGCCTGGTTTTGCTTCCAAACCTATTCATCTCTGTCAGTTTTTAATATTAGTACCAGGTTCCTGGCCATAGTCCATTAGTACTGTACTTAATTGCTCATGTTACAGCTGATCACCAATATAAAAAGCATTAATGTTTCCCCATCGCGAGACTGTTGCTACGTGGATACCTCAAACTCAGCCGAGCTTATGAAGTGTGGCTATTCTGGACACTTCTTGCTCACGAATTAGAGTACAGTTGCTATAGGTTGTAAAGCAAAGAAAAATGCCCACCTCCAGCTGGGCAGGACCCTTCTAAGTAGAACATTTTCTTTCTTGTCTGACTCTCCATTTAAGGTGTCCCAAGTCACCTTTTTGAAGAAAGGAATAAAAAAAGAAAAAAGGTTATCTTTATGGAATTCTCTTAGCTTAATTTTCTGGAATAGCGATTCACTTTAAAGACTTTGTTGTCACGTGCAGATTTGTTTTCTTTTTTATAAAAATGTTTCTTAAGCATGTGCCAAAGGCAAAAAAAAAAAAAAAAAATCTTCACACAGAATACCAGATTACTGGTTTGAATTTTCCTGAACAAATTGCATGGTATACGTCTGAGGAACGCATGAAGTTGTTATTAAGGACAGAAAAGGGAGCATGAAGGCAAAAGGACTTCATGATGTGCTTTTCTGAGTATTTAGAAAATCAAGATCATAAACAAATGTATTTGTTTATGCAGGAAATGAGCATTGATGCTTCATCTTCTTACATATGTAATGCCCACTTTCAAATTCTCACCTTTCGCTTTTCCCATGAGCATTCTCCAGGCAAGACTGTCCTGCCGCGGGGTTGGGGTACCTTCCTTTGCTGTGACCTGGGGTGAGCCAGACCCAGGCCAGATACATCAGGGCAGAACCCAAGTGACAGTCCGCTGAACCCCTTCCCTTTCTTCTCTGAAGGTAGAAGGCAGAGCGTGGGAGGGTCACGTTTTGAGCAAGTTAAATATGTGCATTAAGGTAAATGCCAAAAAGGTATCGAGTTTTAAGGAACTCAGCTAATCATGTTGTGAGGAAAGAGTCAAGGGGGCAAGTAAGGTGAGTTACGGCTCTCTTTACGTCCAGGGCACGATGTGCTGTCTTCTTGTTCATTTTGATACCCTTGAAGTTAATCAATACACAATTAAGAAAGACACAGCCAAGATCTCATCATTTGAGATCTGAGAGGTCCTTTAGTCAGCCCCTAGACCAGGGTTCCTCAAGTGAGACTTTCTGGCCTGTCTGTAATTTGCAAACAAAATAGTTATAGAGGAGCGTTGTTATACTTACATAGCGATTTGCCAGAATAATTTTATGTCCATTGAAACTAATAAAACATTGGGGCTTATATTTTATGTGCCTTGCTTTAAATTTTTTTTCTACTAATTCATTTTCATGAATTAGGAATTTTATGAAAGTGTCAGTCGACAAGAGACAGGAAATTTAGAAAGCTAGTCCTTCCTGGCAGTTCGCTGAAGAAGGCTCCACACCACGGGTCACAACCTCAGATGTTTATGGGGGAGGCGGCCAAGTGGGTGCAGGTGGCCAGGTAGGGGGGTAGGAAGCTGGCACACACAGCCAGGCCAGGAGGCCCAGTGGGATCCGCCAACGCCATTCCCTTGGGCAGTTGGGAGTCTTAGTACTATCAGACCTTCCATGTTTTCTCGATAACTTTCCTGTGAAGTCATGGGACTTACAAATACTAGATCTAGTATTTCTGAAAATATTTTACACAAGTTAAACTAAACACACCCCAGGGAAAAGGTAGCCTCTAGGCTGCCAAGTTCTGTGAGGACTGAGCCATCTTTGGTGCTGGGCTAATCCAGTCTCTGCGCAAATGCCTAGCGGTTGGGGGGCAAGAACAAAGAGCCACCGCTGAATATGCTTTTCATCAAACACTCTGCCACATGCCGAGCAAGACACCTTCTGTGGCTTCCTGTTGACCTGACCTTGCCTTCCGAGGCTGACTCTTTCTGCGCATGCCATTTCCTTGGTGATGAGCCTCGGTGAGCTTGGCTCCTCTCTCAATTCAAGTCCTCCTGTTCCATTCGGCCAAGCCTCAGTGCACAATTTATAGATTTTTCACCCGCTTGGCTTGCTGTCATGTAGATACCTCCAATTTGTGTCACTCAGAATACCCAAAGCGATTCCAGATGTGGCATATCGTACTTCTTGGGACGTGGTGGTATCAGTCTATCAACATAGCCTAAGATTACGTTTGAAATTGGTAAGAAGCCCTCTGCCAGTGGCTGGTTTCTTTTTCTGGGGTAGGATAGATTTGCCATTTGAGTTACTGCCTTTTTCCTCTGCTGCTGCCCTCAAGAGCCAATGGGTGTTTTTTTGAACATCTACCACGTGCACGGCACCCTCTGAGATGATGAAAGCCTATGAACCACAGGGTCTGGAATCGGGCTGGCAGACTACGAGGGGCCCATGGTACTGCATTCATGGCAGAGATTACGAAGGGGACACGATTCTGCTCTCTGTGAGCCCAAGCTCTGCTTCAGAACTCCTCTCAGTATGGCACTTCCGGGCCATTACTACTCATTAGAACCAGAAGGTGCTGTGATCCTTGGGTTATCTAACTTACCATATGATCTGACTCATAATCCTTATATACGTGAAGGAGAATTCGATACTTAAGGCTATAAAAAAAACCTCAGGGAAGTAAGTAAGTGATACAAATAAGTTCAACAAGGATCAAAAACGAAGAGAGAATTTTCAGCTAGAATGAGCGAAGTCTTCCAGAAGGATCTAGAATTTCAACTGGATCTTAAAGAGTTAGATGTTAACTTGAGAGATCATCGTACATTGCCTAAAATGTTCCGCTGTAGAATTCGAGACCAGTAAAGATACTAATTCTGAGGGCAAGGATTGGGGATTCCTGCTTTTCCAGAGTTTCCCCGAGGGCACCCAGGACAGCATCATGAACATATCAGGGACTCAGGAACTAGGGGCTGAATGAATTAAATTAAATCCAAACAAAAAAGACAGTTTCCTCTAGGAAATGTGTGTCAAGAGGTAAGGAATGAATTGGTGGAAGAAGCTGTCAGGTGAATACGAAAGCTGAATTTCCAAATTGGATACACCCAAGGCAGGTATGACAGTTTACGTTCTCCATGTCTATTGACTGTCTTGCCCCAAAGTCCAATGGGTGGACCATGCCCCATCCTCACCCATGGGCACCCTGGTGGGGCTGACCAGTCTATGGACTTGCAGCTCCTTTCTGAACACTGGCTTGGTGAGGGGGGCTCTGGCCAGTGGGCACAGTGAGTAACACCTCTGTAGCACTGCCACACACGCCCTCTCATCAACCTTTTCCCCAAACCTGCAGAAGGCCTCCTGGCACTTATCCACAGCCAGCAGCCTGGGGAAATCGGACAAGGTCCCAAGATTCAGGCAGGCTGAGGCATCGCCACTGCTCTTCCGTCTATACCCCACCAAGCTTGTTCTTGGAGACCTCCAGAATCTCTCCCGAAAGGACAGTCACATAACTTCATAAGCAAAAAAGTGATGGTGATGCTCACCATCACTCAGCATGCTTAAAATGCTCGGATACCTTTCCAATGCCTGGATAGTTCAAGAAACTTTTAAAAAGGAAAACAAAGACCTAGCCAGGCCCTGGAGTAGAAAAACTGGTTTCTGTTTAAAAAAAAAAAAATAAACAACAGCCTTTGAAAAAGTCTCTATTTAAAAATTCTTAAATTTGCCTCTAAATGCAAGTTGTAATTAATAGAAGTTAGAGTTTACACTCTAGAGTGTAAGAACACCCTCAGGCACAAACTGATCAAGTGTGTGTGTCATGCTGTAAACTACAGCAAATTCTTTGTTTGACCCAAAAAAAAAGTCTTGCCAAACAGCAGTTTTTCTTTGTCAGGCCCCTTTATTGTCTCATTTTTGTTTTCTCCCTGCCTCCCCCCTACTCACCCCTTTGAACCTGGCTATAGTATTTAAGAAACTTTGCAGGTCCGATGTTTTATTGATAGTTTTCATCAAGCATGAATTTAAATTTGAGAATAGATTAGGTGTCTTAGCCCCTTTTCTTTTTGATAAATAACAAGAGGTTTCTACTTATGATTTTCTGTCCTCAGGGCTTTATCATTAAGATTAAATAACTGTACTCTCAAGCATGCCACTGCACAAACATCTTTTCAATTACGTGAGTAACAGATGCCTTCACAAAGGAACTATTGAAAATTCAGAGAGCTCATTTCCAAAAAAGAAAGAAAAAAAGTATCAGATGATAGAAGAATGTAATTGTTTACCATTAAAATATATCCTTAACTCTTCCACTGAAAACCTTGGAACTTTTTGGTTTTATACAAGTTATTACAAAGTTTGATCAAAGTAATAAATGTTCGGGGGAGTTGAACATTTCAGAAGCTCTGTAACCTCTGGGATCTCACATACATGGGACCTAAATGCAATAGTTATTTGCCTGTTTTTACATAATGGGCACTGCCTGCCTTCATTTGTGGGGTGCTCATTATGTTGAAAACGCTGTACTTACACTTGTCTGTTATTCTTGAAATAATGTCCATCTGCCCTTGAAATGGATCCATGCAACTTCATTCTGAGTTAGTCATTGTTTTCTCTTTGAGAAGAAGAGTTGCTGCTGGCATTGTGGGGGGCTGGGTGTTATTGACGGTCTGCATCCTCTGTTGTGAGCATGTATCCCTGGGGCACAAAATCAGTCTTTCTTAAATCCATCCCAACTTTCTTCATTGTGGTCTTCAGTTGAAAGACAATGGGGCTAACATCTGTCTAGACCCTCTTAGAAGTGGCAAGGAGGCATCATAGAAGCAAAACCCTTGAGGAGTTTTGTTCTAGCTGGGGAGGCCATGAGAACCTCAACCATGTGTGTAGATTAAGTGCTACAGGCTGGAATTCATGGAAGATATGATGCTTGAGTTTCTTTTACCATCCACCAGGTGGACCTGATCCAATGAGAGTTGCCACCTTTTAGAGAATCTTGGCCTAGTGATCTTGGCATTTTGTAAGAGGAGCACTGTGCCCAGTGCCCGCCGAGCCATAGGGCTGCTTCTTTTGTAATGGGTTGACTCTTTGTGGAATGGCCTCTGAGAAAAGGAGAAGGCTCACCCTGATTTTTTAGTGCTTTAAGAGCTTAGGGTTCTCTGAAGCTGGGGTGATCAGTTCAATATCTCCTTGTTGGTGCTGTTTAGACAGCACCAGGGTATTGGTATTTCATACCAAGGTATGAAATGTACTGCTGCACTGCTGATATGACGGAAGGCAGCTCTGAGAGACCGGCAGATCTGTGTTTGAACTCAAATACTGGCACCTAACAGCCGCATGCCTTTGAATAGTTATTTAATTATTTCACTCTGAGCCTCAATTTCCTCATCCATGAGATGAGGACAAAATAATGTATCTGTATATACTTTTTTTGTAATGGTTGAACGTAAGATATACCAAATGTCTGGTATTAACAGGCACTCCATACATGGCAGCCACTATTAATATCACAATGCCTAATCAATATAGAAGAACAACCACAATTTGCCCTCCCCATTCTCCCTCCTCACGTTTTCACCAAGATCCCCACAGACCAATGTAACCCCAGTTCAGGGGGCCTGCCATCCTCAAGCTACCTCTCTCACATTGATAATCCTTCACAGGAGTCAAGCCATCATCTTGCTGGAGCTTGGCTCCAGGTACTCCCCCCCTTTTTTTTCATTTCTTTCCTTAGGGTTACAGGCCCTCCAGCACCACTGAGGAAGGTGTCAGAGTCATTGATGGGCCTAAGAAACAACACTCCCACCACTTCCAGTGGCAAAGATTCAGAATTAGTGCCTTCAAAAAAGTTTGCAATTCATCTTCTATTGCCTCTTGAGTAGGTAGTGGTAGGCAGGTAATTTTCCCAAGAAAGAGCTCTTCTGAAGACAAGCAGCCATATATTGTTGTTGATAATAATGGGACACATACCTTTTGGGTATCTTACACAGAATACAAATGATGTGATTTATGCCCGATTCCTTATTAAAGGGCTCAGTACAGTTAACCCTCGGTGAGCTCATGGACTAAGCTAAGTCTTATATACAGAATCCATACTGCATTCTCCTGTCACTTCTTGGCTCACATGAGTCCTGCCATAGGCTCGTTCTCTGTGGCCTACAGGTCAGCATGGACTCTCCCTCTGTGGTTTGATGCTCAAAGCCTTCAATTCACCTCTTCATCTGTTCGAAGGGAATACTGGACATCTCTTTCTCAGCTCTCTTGGTTACTGATATTGTGCTTCTCACACTCTGCATGCTATTATTTTCTGCTTTACAGAAACTCACACCATCAAACCAAGGAAAGCTTTACCCAGGGCCCACATCTTTCTCAGATGGAGCTTGGCATTTAAAAGAACAGGAACCCAGTTTCCTTTGTACTCACTGAGTGTTGTGACCACTGAGGAAACATCCCACTTCTGTGTACAGTGCCATAGTACATTTGTATACTTGACTTTGGTTTTGGTGCTTATCACCCAAAGGCTCTTCCGCCATTTTGGTCATGGTCTGGAACCCTGAGAGGTGAACCATATGTGGGAGTAGAAACTTTCTATTCTTCTTGGAACCTTAACCAGTGTGCATACATCACCTTCAAAAAAGAAAAATATACCTTCTATTGGCTCCATATTTGGTGAAAGATTGCTTCCCACACTTCACAGTGAAGTTATATTTTCAGTTTCTGGCTGAGAAGGGAAATGTCTGGCCAAGCCTTAGAATTTATCAACCCTGGAATCAACTTGGAGGTATAATGACTTCATTTGGGATCAGATCAGGTCCGAAGCCCCAGTGGAACCAATATGTCATTTCTTTTCTACAACTGTGAAAAAACCTAATGCGTATAAGAATAGCAGTAGCATTTTTGCCCTGACATGCATACCAACTTTTTTTCCCTCTGCCCCTAAGATACTCTGTTCCAAGGGCACCAGTAGGTATTTGGGCCTAGGCTTTTTCACAGGTCTGATGCCTTAAAAGTGTCTACAGATTAGGGTGAATTCGAGGATCAACTACAACCCTAAAAATTTCCTGCTTCTTTCCCCAACTCTCCAAATTGAATCAGTTATAGACAGTATTATATTATCATTTTTGCAGAGCTCTATAAATAGATGGATTCTCATTTCTCCTCCTAAGCACTGTTTGCTCTATGTTTTGGCCCCAAAGTTCAGTCATTCTGTGCAAGCATTAATCAATACAGAAGATTATTAGTGGTTACTCGTTCAGATGAGATTTGACATTATTTTCCCTCTGCTTATGGGGAGGAAAGGGGGAAGGTTGCCTAATAAAGATGAAGAGTCTTTTCTTCTTCTGTATGAAATGCAAATGATGAGGACATGTACCTTATACAGTTCTGGAGTGTGAGGCTGCTGGTTTTTGTTGAGAAAAAGAGGCAAGACCCTGGAGGATTTTAGAATTTGTAAATATAAAATTATCTGCCTTAGAGTTTAAAAAAAAATAATAAAAGGGGAGAAAGAGTTGGCAGGTTGCCAGATTACTTACATTACAGTAATAGATTTGCTGACCCCTGACTTCTGCTGTAGAGAAATGTATTGAATTTTTCATAATATCAGATGAGGCAGATCTAAAAACCAAGTAGACGGTGCACCATTATTTAACTTGAGATTTAACAAAGCCGAAATCTTTTCAAACCAGCAATTTCTTGTATGATGATAATTTAGTGGCTCAGATGCTAATAAATCAAGGTTATAATGCTATTGATTTGTTAATTTTAACTTGGGTTGATTTTGAGTCGTCTTTATTTTAAAAAGGGGAAAAAAAAGAAAAAGGAGGAGAAGGAGAAAAAAAATCTTGCTTTCACAGTGACTGAATTTAATAAGAATCTTGGTGATAGCAAAAGGCTCCCCTACTGTTTCTGCTTTGGGGTGGAAAATGTTATTCTTGTATTATTCCTAGGGAAAAATAAAATCTCATGCTGCTACAAATCTTATGCCTATGGAAAGATGTTATTTTTTAATACATGATGGCTTACCTATTTCAGAGACATTAATGGCATCGTAAATAAGCATTTTGCTAATCTGAAATGTGAAATCTGGATAATAATAAAGGCCCATTTATCTGCCTAGCTTTCAATTCCCAGAGTAGATGTAGATCAGGGGTAAAAATCTCTCTGGATTTTCTAATGAATATATTGCTTCTCTTCCCCATTACTTCCGCCCACCTAAAACCCAACCCACATTCTTAGAGTTGCAGCCCATTGAAAATATTTCTCCTGTATAATGAGTTCTTGGGGGCTGGGGTGCATTTTTGCTTTTATCTGTGTAGTTTAGAAACTGATTAAATCTTTGTTGTACTACAAATATTTGAGGAATAATCATCCGCGAGGCATAGGCATGTTGCATTATACTAGATTCTTGATACAATACGAACCTCCTCAGCTTCCTGCATTGGGCAATGTTGACCTTAATATTGGCTAACCTGTTTGTAATGGCATCACATGTACGCGAAACATTTAAATGTTCAGAAACCCATAATAGCTTTCGTCCTCTTGCGCTGTAAAAACTTCTAATAATCAAATGATAAGATCATATCCTGTGGGGTAATTGTGTTGTACCGTGACAGGATAACTGAAAAAACATTCAGTGAAAATTGTACCAAACGGAAATCACTATATGAACGGCAATTGTTTGTGTGCCGGGTGAGACCATGCCCTGTTCTTCAGGGCTTAGCTGGTCATATTTCTACTTGTTTCCTTTGAGCTGCTGCCTTTCTTGTTTTATTTTGGGAACCTTTTTTCCCTGAGCCACTATAATTATCTTTCAGTGATTTAGAAAGGAGGGGGGAGCCACTCAATTGACCTTTACACACACACACACACTCACTCACTTGCTCACATAGACTCTCCCTCTGGAAACCTTGAACAAGCAAGGCTTGTGTTTGGATTCAGTTTTACCTTAGTCATGCCTCTTTCCAGATACAAGAAACATTTAATTCCACATTTCCTGCTTCTGGCTTTAGGCCTTTGACCAGCAAAGTGAAATGTATTTTTTACTGCTGTCGGCCAGCCAGCTGCTGAGTTGAGTGAAGAGAAAAAAAAAAAAAAAAAAGAAAAAGAAAGAAGGGGCGGGGTGGAGGGGATAGGAATGAAATGGAAATGTTGCCCTGCTTCTTGAATCTGCCAAGTTGTGTGAGGAAATTCAAATCCCCTTGGCGCCCACCCCTCTGAAGGGCCTGGTGGGCCCCGGACCCGACCAGCCGAGCTGGAGGTGAGGGGTCCTCTGGGGCCCATGCTGGATGTGTCTCCCACCCAGCTCTCTGCCTCCTCTCACCCTCTTCCCACACTCAAAGATAACGCTGCTGTGCTTCTCTGCAAGGAGGTCTCCTCAAGGTGTCGCCGTCTCAATGAGAGAATGAAGTCGAGGGCAAGGGTGGTCCCAACAAACAGCCACTGTCGTCGAGAGATACTCAGACTTCAGTGCTGCTCAGGTTCCCATGGCAACCAAACACAAGTAAAACAAACCTATCTGTCCCAACAATAAAAAATGTTTTCATTAAAGTCTATTTAAAATATTTTTTTTTCCAACGTAAAATATTCGATGCCTTTCGCTCCCAGACACAAATCCCCAACCTGCCGATGTTGAAAGGGGATCAAGTCCCCGGCAGAACCGTGCAGATAAAAGGGATTGGGGTAACACTGGGGACTTTACAGACGAGACGGGATAAATTCAAGTATGAACAAGATTGCTTTTTTTCTCTCGTCTTCTGCTTAGTTATGCTTTTTATTATATAAACATTAACTGTAATATTACAGTGGGAAGCAGGTATTTGGCAGCCATATATTATTTTAGTAAGTCTACACAGAGAGAACAGTTTCCAGTTTTAGCAGCTGTAACATGTTTAAACTCAGTTTGTAATGGGATCTGAAGATAACTATTCCCCATGGGCTGTGTTGATCTTCATGACTGGCCCACTGCCAGATGGAGGGCTCGAAACTATTATTCACGCCTCCTTGCACATACCTTGTCCGAGCATGCTCAGTAAATGAATTTTGTTTCTAATACGTTGTAAATTGGGATTTCATTTTCCCATAATTTACTTGGTATTTTATTAAATGTTGAAATATTATTACAAAGGCCCCCATGTCTGTACTTGGAAACCTGAACAGTTGTGTGTGTTTAAGGAGCTGAGGTCCAGATCGCATGGTTAGAAACCAATTTCAATGGATTGCTAACAGATAACCAAACCAAAGAAGGTTCTGCCTGGAAGTCTTACTTTAAAAATAATTAGGGTTCCCAATACTTGAACAGATTTATGTTGTTTATAAGCCAAGTACATTTTCTTCATTGAGTCAACTTGTCTTATTTAAAACAAATTATGTTTGCTGTATTAAAGTTCATATTTTTAAGGCTGAGTCTTGTATTAATCCCACAGTGAGTCATTAATCATACCAAATGCATTATAAAAACTTTAATCACTGAAGTTGAAACTGAGATTGTAATGCAATCCATCCCTTTTAATTACATCAGCTATTTTTCCCTTTCAGATCAAGAGCTATGTCGCAAAGGGAAAACAGATTAAAACTAGAGCTGTTTGATGTTTCTCTTTTTAGAACAATTTTATGTACTTTGTTTTAAAAGTTATATAATTAAAGTGCTTCAATTTTTCAGCCCTCTGATTTTTGCGGCTTGAGTGGTCTGTCCGCCCTCCTCCTCCCCGGGGACCTCTTTTGTTTGGCACCCCAAAAAGGAGCTCATCCTGGAATCCCCAACCCGCCTCGGATCTGAGGAAAAGATAGCTGTCTCTCAGCCCCACTGTGCTTGCCTCCATAGAGGCTCCATAAGCCTCTTTAACTTAAGTGTCTGGTCTATACTTTGACATGAATGAAAATATAAACTTCGGAGGCAGGCAGAACGAGGTCCAAATTCCATCTCTGACATAAGGTGTGATGCTTAGGCAAATTATTCAGCCTTTCCTCTGTTAAAAAAGGAGTGATAATAGTAGTCGTGGTCGTAGTAGTAGTAATAACAGTTACAGTAATGTCCACAGAGATGTGTATTAATCTACGTAGTATATCGAGGCCATTAACCTGGGGCACTACAATACCTCCCAGGATATCATCCTCATGAGGTCCCAGGCTTTGAATGTTTGGTTCACTGCGGTACTTCAGTGACATGAACGTGGAGCACACAGTAGGTGCTCCATAAATCGCTGTTGGCAGGACGACAAACGAATGGCAACCATCATGAGTGTTGCTATTATTGCTGTCGTGGTGTTGTTGGCGCTTAGTCAGATTCCATGAGCTGTGATAATGACGATGATAACTTTGGATGCTTCTGTTGGTATCTTTGGTATACAGAGTCACAAAACCAGAAAGATGTCTTGCAAAGGAGTTTGTAAGTTGTGGTACCAGTTTTTGACCAATGAAGTAGAGCCCTGAACTATGGAGTAAGCTTCTAGAAATAATACACTGGTGTCACTAGAGATGGAGTCATTCAATAAACCACTTGCATTGAGAAAAGAAACTAAAACCCAGTAGCTTCGATGCTCCTGGAATTGCCTCCCATGACTGATCATCTCTTCTGCTATCCTTCCAGATTAATCCTACCTTATGAGAGGTTTATTAAAGGAGAGGAAGATAAGCCCCTGCCTCCAATCAAACCTCGGAAACAGGAGAACAGTTCACAGGAAAATGAGAATAAAACAAAAGTATCAGGAACTAAACGCATCAAACATGAAATCCCTAAGAGCAAGAAAGAAAAAGAGAATGCCCCGAAGCCCCAGGAATCGTCAGAGGTGAGTCGCTGTCCTCCACAGAAGTACCTCTGTGAGACTCGTCTTGTCCCAGGTCTTCGGGAGCCCTGCGGCCACAGCCCGGCCCCTGCACCCCGCAGCCCCACACTGAAAGTGCCCCCATCTGAGCTTCACAGTTACCCAGAGAGTGGCTCTGGGGGTTCACTCGGGCGCTGGAAGGCAGTGTGTGGTATTACATAGGATAGGCCAAGAATGAGATCTAGAAAGACGGGAACATCCTGTGGAAAACTGAGAGCAAATGCCAGCTTTGAGATAGAAGGAGCCAGAGCTTCTGCTCTGTGAAGCCAAGGGACTCCAGTGTGAACGATGTGGCTTCTTTGCCATTTCACAGCCAGTCTATCTGAGGAGCTGGTGTGACTCCAAAACACGCTTCATGGGTTCTAGCAAGGAGGGATGTTGAAATGAGGGGCTGTGGCTCTGCAGAACTGTCCTCGAACCTTCAGAGGTTCCTTTGCCTCTCATAACTGACCTCTGTGCAACAGCCTTGGGTTGAGACCAATTTAGAAATATCTTAAGTACATATTACTTATAGGAGAATTTTGAAATTGTTCCTCTGAAGCCACTATTATGTCTTGTGTTAGTAGGTAGTTTCTGGACCTTTTAAAACCAGCCCCAGCTACCTACAGCCCCCATCAGCTCTTCGGTAGAAGGCATTACCGGTCAGCGTACAGCCGGGCATGGAGGCTGATCTGGGCTCTGTTTCAACATGAATAATAAAAACCCTGCTGCCCATAAAAAAAAAGAGAGAGAAAGAGAGAGAACTTAGCAGCCACATTTGGAGACAGCATGTTCTAGGATCCAACCCCAGAGGGAATTTTGGTGCTGATATTAAACACCCCCTAAAAATCAGGTTTATAATGAACACATAAGAGACTCTCTAATTAAACACTGGCTTGAAACACACACACACACACCACACCAACCTCCTAACCCGAAATTAACCTACCCGACTGACTCCTGAGTAAGAAGATATTATGAATACCAAGAAAAGACTTTTCTGTTGCCTTCATTTTTGTTTCATAATTATTCTAAGCTTTAGCAATTAAAAAAATGGGGGAAAAAGATGATGCAGAGAGATTTCTAAACATCTGCAAGCTTGCAACATAAATGGCCAAAAGCAAGGAAATTCCAAGTTAAGGCTCACATTCCATTCTTCCTTTATCCTGTTGGCCTGGTGATTTATTACAGGGTTTTGGATCAGTGAGTTCTATTAGACACCATATGTACAGCATTGCCAAAGCACCAGAGGACAAACTGAGGCCAGAGGCCAGCTGACCTTTGAGTGGCTCCACTGTGGGGATGAAGTTTGAAATGGTGGATTTGTGAGGTGGGGGGTGGGGGGAGAATCCGCAGCCCATTGCCCTGAAGCCCATCAGTGTGGGAGATGCCTGTCACCAAGAGGAGGGCCCGCTCCCTCTGGCTCACAGAAACCCTGAAAGCTATCAGGCTCCCTGTTTCTTATAGGCCCCAATGCCCTGGGGCATTGTAAGTGTCCAGAGTGTCAAAGGGTATCATGATCAGGTCATCTGAACAACGTGGAATCTCACACCCTCTCTAAGTTGACCTTATGGTAAGAACTGCTCCCCATTTCCAACCTAGACCCATGTGTTTGACCAGGTGTATTTCTTCTCATTGACTATGCATTGGGGGTTTGGATTTTATTATTGCCATTGGTGTTTTTATTGTCTTTAATTTTTGATGTTTTCGATATGAAGCAGTGAACTCAATGGAGATAGGAGGGCTTATAAAGCCCTTCCAGGCAAACCCACTCTCTTCAGGTCATTGGATAGCAAGTTGCCTGGTGGGAAGGCACCATGTAACAAGTCAAGGCAGATCCTAAAATGCCATCCTAGAAAAAGGGGTCCTTTGCTTTTTTTCTGCCTTGCTTTCAGAGATTCCCTAAACCAACGACCGCCACAGAACTCTCTGTAACCAAAGGCTTAGGTCACAGAAACTTCAGTGAGACTGAGTATCCCCTGTAGCTTCACTTCAAACCACAGCCCCATCAGAAACTAACACTGAAATGCAATTTGCCTTTTTTCCCTTGCCGTACTCATTTTTCTGTATTTTCATGTAATGCATAAGCTCAAGAGACCAATGATGATTGTTAATGTAGAACAAGAAATGATATTTGTACTGGAAAAGGCAGCAATTAGTACAAAAGAGAGAGAGAGGGAGAGGAAGGACGGAAGAGAAGGTGGAAGAAAAGAAAGATGATAAGCAAAGCTCTTAGGTCTAACACATGCCTAAAAGACAAGGACATCTTCAAGTGGACTTAAGGAGAAACATCTCTGAAAGTGGGTGATTCCTTAAAATGTTTATATCTAGGCATCCCTACACCAGAATTCTCAATCTTACCCAAAGATGTTAATGCGTTCAACACTTCTTTTCTTAACAAAGAAGAACAACGTTGAAGGGATGAGATGCAGTGGAGCAGCCGGGGTGCTTGGGGGAGACGACCAGCTCAATACAACTGTTTTGTGACTATTCTCTAAGACATGTCAGGACAGAGTGACAGTTTTGAAAGAGCCTGTCAGCCAGCTGGGTCACAGATGGAAAGTTAAAATGACCTTCTAAGGTCAAACTTTGCACAGCCACATAATGCAATGAATGGGTCAAATTGTGCCCACAATCTCAGTCAATAGGGACACATAAAGAGCATCCATCTCATTGACTACAACGTATTCCAGTGAGCAGAAAAGCTGTATTTGGGGCGGTGCTCACTGCCTGAATTTTGATGACTTCATTTTTAGCTTTAATAGAAATGTAGTTTGCTGCAGCCTAGAAGTATTTCGAGTCCTTCTGTCCCTCAGGTAGACAGGCTGGTGTTGCATCTGCATAATTTTCCAGTATTTTAGCATTTTCTGCATGTCATATGGCACTGAGTAGAAATTAACACGCGTTGCTAATTTTATGCATGGTACTGAATGCATTAAGTTGGGATTTGCTCTCTCAGAGAAAGGCAAAGGGTTCTGGTAAGTTTTTGCTTGTTGTTGACATGGGGTTGGTTGGTTTTTGAAAGAGAGATGCTTTAAAAAAAATCTTTCTCCAAAGTGTCATAAAGCACAACATATAATTTAAAACCCATTTGGATAATTGACTGATTTGACATGAAAACAATCTCAGAATTAAACTATATATTAGAATCAAGGAGTGATAAGATGCTATACCATCAGTACAGAACACTTTGCTATTTTGATAGGTGTCTCACAAGGGACTTGAGCGAATATGCATTTCTACCCTAATGTTTCCGTAATTTAGATTTCTTTGTTTAGAGCTGTGATTGGGGGGTAATAAAGCTTTACAGAAACTCCCTGAGCTGATTGACAAGCCTGTTTTCAAGAAAAACTGCTGTGTGTAATATTTTGTTTCATAGCAAAATGTGTCAATGCATTTGGCTTCATTCTGACTGCCTTTTGAAATATTTTATCAGGTTTCATCAGAGCCAGAGAAGGAACAAGAGACTTTAAATCAGAAGAGCATCACTGAGCCTCTCCCAGCGGCAGACGTGAAGAAAAAAATGGAAGGGTACCAGGATTTTGCAGCGAGGCCCCTGGGGTCTAGAGCAGACCCAGAAAAGGACAGCGACACGGAGCAAGGTGCCAACACTGAGAAGGTGGCAGAGGAGATGGAAGAGAAGGGGCCTGCTCCTCCACTCCCAAGTGCCCCTGTGGCCCCTGAGAGGGCTCCCGCCCTGGGCTCCGGGGCTGGCAAACAGTCCCTCACCTCCCCCAGTACTCTTGTGGACTCAAAACAAGAGCCCCAGCCCTGCTGTTTCACAGAGGGTCCCGACAGTGAACTCCAAGAAGCCCCCTTCCCTGGCTTCCCCACCACGCAGCCCCCCCTGGCAAACCAGAGCGAGCTGGAGGATGACAAGCTCCCTGCAATGGCGGACTACATTGCCAACTGCACCGTGAAGGTGGACCAGCTGGGCAGCGAGGACATCCACAACGCCCTCAAGCAGACCCCGAAAGTCCTCGTGGTCCAGTCGTTTGACATGTTCAAAGACAAAGACCTGACTGGGCCCATGAATGAGAACCACGGACTTAATTACACCCCCCTGCTCTACTCGAGGGGCAACCCGGGCATCATGTCTCCACTGGCAAAGAAGAAACTTCTGTCCCAAGTGAGTGGGGCCAGCCTCTCCAGCAGCTACCCCTATGGCTCCCCACCCCCTTTGATCAGCAAAAAGAAACTGATGGCGAGGGACGACCTATGTTCAGGTCTGTCCCAGGCCCACCACGGCCAGGGTACCGACCACATGGCGGTCAGCCGGCCCTCGGTGATTCAGCACGTCCAGAGTTTCAGAAGCAAGCCCTCAGAAGAGAGAAAGAGCATCAGTGACATTTTTAAGCACGACAAGCTGGGTCGATCGGATCCCCACCGCTGCAGTTTCTCCAAGCACCACCTCAGCCCCCTTGCTGACTCCTATGTCCTGAAGCAAGACATTCAGGAGGGCAAGGAGAAGCTCTTAGAGAAAAGGGCGCTCCCCCATTCCCACATGCCCAGCTTCCTGGCCGACTTCTACTCGTCTCCTCATCTGCACAGCCTCTACCGACACACTGAACACCATCTTCACAATGAGCAGACATCCAAGTACCCCTGCAGGGACATGTACAGGGAATCGGACAACAGCTCATTTCCTTCCCACAAACACCAAGAGAAGCTCCACGTGAATTATCTCGCGTCACTGCACCTGCCAGACAAGAAGGCGGCGGCCGCCGCAGAAGCCCCCACGGATGATCAGCCCACGGATCTGAGCCTTCCCAAGAACCTGCACAAACCCACAGGCAAGGTCCTGGGCCTGGCGCACGCGGCCCCGGCTCCGCAGGAGAGCAAGGGCGTCTCCCAGTTCCAGGTCATGAACAGCCAGAGTCGGGACTGTCACCCCAAAGCCTGCCGGGTTTCGCCCATGACCACGTCGGCCCCGAAAAAGTACCCAGAGTCATTTTCCCGATCGGGAAAACCTCACCACGTGAGACTGGAGAACTTCAGGAAGATTGATGGCATGGTGCACCCCGTCCTGCAGCGGAAAGCCAGCCCTCAGAACATTGGGGCGGCGCGGCCCATCAAGCGCAGCCTGGAGGATTTGGACCTGGTGATCGCCGGGAAGAAGGCCCGGGCCGTGTCTCCCCTGGACCCGGCCAAGGAGGCCTGCGGGAAGGAGAAGGCCTCCTCGGAGCCGGAGAGCGAGGGCAGCAAGGCGGCGCACGGCGGCCACGCAGGGGCCGCGTCCGAAGGCCACAAGCTCCCGCTCTCCTCCCCCATCTTCCCAGGTCTGTATTCCGGTAGCCTGTGCAGCTCGGGCCTCAACTCCAGGCTCCCGGCCGGCTACTCCCATTCTCTGCAGTACTTGAAAAACCAGACCGTGCTTTCTCCACTCATGCAGCCCCTGGCTTTCCACTCGCTTGTGATGCAAAGGGGCATTTTTACATCGCCGACAAATTCTCAGCAGCTTTACAGACACTTGGCCGCGGCCACACCCGTAGGAAGTTCGTATGGGGACCTTTTGCACAACAGCATTTACCCTTTAGCTGCTATAAATCCTCAAGCTGCCTTCCCATCTTCTCAGCTGTCGTCCGTACACCCCAGTACAAAACTGTAAGCCCATCTCTGTCTTGCGTCCCGCGCGGCAGCGTGGCTCACGGAGCTTCCCTCCCAACCCCGGGGGTGACGGCTTGTAGAATTAGAAGTCAGCATTTCTTCTAATCTGGGGGTGAGATCAGTCCCAGCTAAAGGGGCCGCCAAGGGGAGGTGAACATACCTGATTTTTCTGGGACGACTCCAGCCTTGGCTGGTCAGTCCTGAGCCCTTTCCAACACAGATGCCCTTGCACCTAGATGGTTCTACTTTGCACGAGGGTCTCGTGAAGGGACATTTATGTGTACTGGGAAGAATTTAGAAGACCCCGTCTTGAATTCTGACGGTCAGGAACAATTTGGGCAAAAAAGGAGGGGGCAGGCATTTCACAGGAAGGGGCAAGGAAGACTGGCAAGAGTTTGCCAAGGGATGCCCCCCTTTTCCTAAAACTCTCCAAGGTTCAATCAATGCAATGTATAGTGGAACTTCAATAGATCTTTCATTTTGACACTATTAAACAATCCAGAGAAGTAAACACTGTTAAAATGACTGTATATATTTGCTTCTTAAAACTGCCCGTATCACTGTTTGCTCACCTAATTTATATACAGGTAGTTCCATCTTCTCGCAGTTACTTCTTGTCCTTTTTTTTTTTTTTTTAATTAAACAGTATCGCTTCTGTTTGCAGGTCTTTTGTTTTTGTTTTGTTCTATTTTGTTTTGTTTTGTTTTGTTTTGTTTTCAAGGCTGACTGTCCTAGTTGTTGATGTGTGTTTGTAATTTTTCCACATCTTATCATTTTGAGCAGCTTTGGGTGGTAAAGTTATTGTTTACAAATTGAAGCAACTGATTCTAGTGGAACAAACGAAAAGAAACAGTTGAGCACACAATAGTGCAAAGAATGTTCCTTTGCAGATCCGCAACTTAAGGATTTTGTTCCTCATAAATGGCATAGTTGAAAGAGCTTATACACTGCTCACCCGGCCAAATGCTTTGCTTTGAAGTATTGGGTTATGTGAAAATATCGAGCATTGTACTTACCTTATCTAGGCTGTGAAACTGTCCTACATACCAGAGGAATCATAAAAACAATAACCTCACTGGCAGCAAGTTGCTGAATTACAAGAGTCTAGAGGACATATTTGTGGGCTGCACAGATATTTTAGGAATTTCAGAAATTAGAACAGAAGCCAAAATGATTTACATTGGTGTTGGCACTGATCCCTTTAAACAGTGTGGGAAAGGGGGTTGGGAAGAAGATGGAGCTCAACGATCCAGAAGCGAACGAGCGGCTGGAGGTCCGGGCCACAGGTACCTTCCCCAGGCCGTGGTCCTTTGAGTACTAGATAGTCACATTGCCTTCATCGAGTTGGTTTCTTGTTGTTCCCAAGAAGAACCTCCCAGGCCACATCTTTGGGGAGAATTGGCCCACTGGATTACCCATTTCAAAACAAAGTCATCTTCTTGGGGTTTATGGGGCGTTAGATTTGGGTGTATACACGCTCACTTGGTGGCGTGTGTCATGTCTTTAACCACCTGGTAATACGGTCCACCTTAAGATTTCTTTTGTCTCTGGAAGAAATGGTCAAGTTGTTTGCGCAGTCAGATGTGCAGAGTGTGTATGTCATTCTTGCCACATTATTCCATTCACTGCTGAGCTGTAACATCAAGGTGGATGCATTTTTCTAAGCGTGTGAAAAGTCCATTGGTACAGAGTGGATTTTCTTTCTGAGTCCCATCCCTGCTGATAAGACTGCTTTGATGAACTCCCCAGTCAACCCTCCCCTCCCCCAACACTCCCAGTAGACAGTAGAACCATAGTTAACCAGTCTTTTACCTCTGAGATATTTAATTCTATGAAAATTGATGAAATTTTCAATTTCTAAGTAGGTAACTCGACTGCAAAATAATCACAACTGGTAAACAATGACACTGCGGCTCTTCAACAAAGCCCTGCATGCCGTGCATTTGTATTGAAATGTCTCCATGATATGAAGCCAAATATTCAATGTAACATACTTAATATCCAAAGGTGGAAACAAAAGAATGTAGAGATCTAGTGTTAAGAGTTCCATTTGCTTCAATTAATTATTTACCTTCCTGTGGAATTTCACATATATATATATATTTACATATATATATATATATTTAATAGAACCATAGATAGACTAGTAGAATATAGATTATAAATGTGTGAGTGCAGATTATCCTGCTATTGCACAAGATAGGGGGGAAAGAGATCTCAATTCCAGCTGGCAGAACGCTAGGCAGGACACCTAGAAGAAAGTTGCACTAGATTGAATGGTCACAGAATCAGAGGACATGGAAGAACACGGAATCTCCAGTGTTTCCGCAGCAGACATGGGCTAGATCGTGCATGGTTTCTAGGAGTTTGTTTCTCCAAGAAATGGGGGCCGCCTGTCCCTGGTGGAGCTCACCTATCCATTTGGAATATGGGCATTTGTTTTCCCCGCTACAGTGATTTCAGTCTGGTTTCATCATGTTGGAATTCGATCACACCATTTTTCAAACAATGTTAACATAGTCCAGCTTTTGTTTGTCTCATCTCTTCCGAGAGGAGACTCACTGTTTCTGTCTGAGGAAGCTCATACCCTCGGCAAAACATCAGGACAAATAAAGAGAAATGGGGGTATACATTCCCAACAGAAGCAGTGTGTTATTTGTTTTAAAACTCCGAACAGAGATCTTGGAAATCTTTCAAAAAGACCATTGAATTCTTCATTGGCTGAGAACTACGTTTTAAAAAGTCTTAAATAGGGCTTTGTTTGCATTGTTTGAGTTTAAGGGGCCTTATTATTGAATGGAATTGCACAAGCCTTTCTTTGTGCAATCAAACCATTGTTATTGGTAGTTTAGTAAAGGAAACTGTGGAATCTAATTGGCAATGGAGTCATAAATCTATTTACTGAGCGTGGCTTCCAAGAAATGTTGCAATTCAAAATAGCAGTAAGTCTGTGATTTACTGAAGATTTGGAGATTCTAAATAATATTTTTTAAAAAATTAAAAAATAAAACCTTTCCATGCAACTTCTGGTTTAACTTTTGGCAACTCAAAAAAACAAAACAAAACAAAACAAAAAAGAAACAGAACAACAACAACAACAACAAAAAAAAAACACCCCAGCCCAACTGAGTTTCAGAATTAAGTATTCTTCTAGTAAGTGATTGGAACTTGTAATATTTGCCACAGGACTGACTTATTTATTTACTAGCTAGAAGCTCTTAAGTTCACTTGTTTATCAGGGCATATACAGAAGGGTTTGTTAAAACTCAATGTTGACTTTACAACTTTCTGACCTGGTGCATGAATTCTCAAGTACTGTATTTCAGTGTGTTGGTGTGTCTGATGGAAATTTCGAGGTGATCCCACGAAAATATTTTATGTAGTGTGCCTTCAAAGAGAACCATTTCTTTCTCTTCACTTGTTGTCCCACAAAGTCACATTTGGTGGTGGTCAGCCAAGTCCCATCTGGTCCAGTTTTACTCTTGTCCCAGTTTTAAAGAGAAATGGGAACAAGTTTGCCCTGGTGAGACCCACACCATTGCAATGATTATCTTGAGCACTTAAATTCCAGTGTTGGCTGTTGATGTATTTGATATTCTGCTTGTCTCCCCATGGTTGAAATATGTCTGAAAAATAGCAGCATAATCTCTTGGCTGTTTATAATTTTTTAAACTTTCCTGTGTTGTAAATATTGTATACTTTTGGTGATTCCAGCTATGTAACCTCTATGCTCTGTAAGGTGATTATTTGTATATAGCAACATGGCCCAGTGATATTACATAGTTTCCCAATGGAGAGGTTATTGAGTAACCTTTGCATTAGTTTAAACACTACCAGAAGAATGCTGAGCCAAACTATAAACACTCAATTTTGTATGTTTTCCAAATTGTACTTATTACTGCTTTTGATACTGTATTACGTGCCAATAGTTTCCCAATCACATAGCAGGCAAGAGATATTTTGTACTTTTTGATCCACTGTAATATTTAATAAAAAATGTTACTATCTGTTTCCTTTTGGGTGTGAGCAATCTGTTACTTTTTTCTGAGGAGTACTGGGGCCTCGAAAGGGTTCTTTCTACCCCACTGTCTCCAAATTGGATTACAGCAGTGATGACAATGATGGTGGTGATGTTTAAGATGGTGTCTGTAGTTTGTTGACAGCCTGCTGGGTGCCAGGCTGGCATCCATTATCTTTAGTCTTCACAACCCCACATGAATACAGGTGTGCCCATTTTACTGATGAGAAAACTACAGCTTAGAGAGATAAGTCAACTCGCTCCAGATCACCTGACAAACAAACCGGCAGAGTCAGGAATTGAACCCAGAGTTCTTAAGTCTATGAGTTCCTTCATACACCATAGTCCTCTCCTGGAGGATAACAAAAGTCACTATCTGTCCACTTGGTCCACAAAGAATTGCGCATGCCTCAACTGCCAGGCGTAATGTTAGGGAATACAATGATGAGGAAAAGATAAATATTATCTCTGGAGCTTAAATATTTTATGAGAAAGAGTTAAGTAGTCACCCATATAAATACAAAACCTCACCCTGACCTAGTTCCAGGGGAGAGGAGGGTGGTAACTAAAGTGATACATGAAGAGGGAGTGGTGACTAAACTGACATGTGAAAGACGAGTATGAGTGTTGACCAGGTGAGAGGGAATTGAGAGGAGTCCAAACACAAGGCACCACATGTGCAAAGGCCCTGTGGCAGAAACAAGTTTGGTTTATTGGAATCAAAAAAAAAAAAAGAGAGAGAGAGAGAGAGACAGAGAAGAAAGAAAGAAAAAGAAAAGAATGAAAAAGAAAGGAAGAAAGACCTGTGTGACAGAAGCATGATTTACAAGGCCCAGGGAATGAGGTTGAAGTGAGGTGAGAGAGTATAACAGAGGCCACCTGCATAGGGCTAACAGACCAGGCTGACCATTTTGGTCTTTTTCCTAAGAAGAGGTTGAAGTGGGGAGGTAACTTGTTCAGATTTCTTTCAGTGTTACTTTCTGTGGGAAGGAAGACTGAGAGCAGTCTAATACCATGATGGTGGTCATTTCATTTGGGATGGTGAAGTGGTAGAGTGGACACACTGCAGAGGTACTTGGATAGAAGGGTGAAGAGACTTAGTAATGGATTCAATGGGACAATTTATGGCTATTCAGAAAGGTCCAAGAAGCTGGGGGAGCAGAATGTTCTGACACCTGATGAGGATGAACAGAGTCCTCTGACTGTCTGTTCCCTTAATCCTCTGCCTCCAGTCTTCCCCTTGGTTTTGCTCAGCTTACTATAAGTTGAAATGAGGTATTCACAAAGTAGTACCCTGTGTGCTCCCTTCTTAGTGGGTCCCAGAGATCAGGCCTGGGGAGAGGTTGGACAGACTTTGGTGGGGGTCTTGTTTTACAACCCATGCCGTCTGGTCAGGATGAACTTGGACTAGATAGGAGAGAGTAAGCTGCTAGCAAGCATGTCACCACAACTCTGGTGGGGGGCGGGGGTGGAAACAGACAGCTATTCTGATAGAAGACGCTAGACACTTTTTCTTATCAGGGAAAGGACCAGCAGGAATTGTAGCAACATGTCCTGGGCTTCACCTTCTTCTTGCTGGCTATCACCGCTTTCTAAATCCAAACACTTCAGACCTAGGTAGGACCCCTCACCCCGTGGTCTCCTCACCGTGGCTCTGATTCACGTGGATTTCACCATGTCATGTGAACTGCTATGAGAACATCAAAAAAACGTTCTTCCATCTATGACACATTCAGCATTTATAGATCTGATACTTGAATCATACACAACAGGAAACATCATGATAAGTTATCTATTTTTACCAGGCCTGGCTGGCAAATACCGTTGGGAAGGAGGGTGCTTTTGCTAAAGATGTCACTCGTAGTGCAAAAGCAATGAAAACGTCCAGTGATTTATTCTAGGAAAGTGGCCAAAGTTGACAAATGCTTTAGGGCTGATAGTGACCAGGAAGTGGGTGATCGTTTACATCAACAAGTACATAAGTGACAGAAGGTAGAGAGTGGGGTGAGGGGTGACCTTTGGCCAGGAATAATGTGAAAGAAAGCAGAGCCTTCAAGTTTGGCCTAAGGAATAGAGTAAATCACATTAATTTGAGCTTTGCTAATTCAGAATTCCTAAATTTTGGAATCTCCTGGCTAAGTCCTAGGATAAAAAAATATTCTAAAGTATTTGTTGAACCTGCTTAAAAGAACAAACTATTTTTAATCATGCTAGCCGTAACCCTAGGCATTAGACCAACCGAGTAAGGACAAGGTGATCTCTTCCCTGCGGCATCCATACAAGTACTACCATTTTAATTATTGTTGAAACTCTTTCCAGAACAGAGCTGTGCAGTGGAACTTCGTGGATGGTGGAAATGTTTTATAATTCAAAGTTTCCAATGCTCTAGCTACTGGTCAGTGTGGCTACTGAGTCCTTGAAATGTGCCTCATGGGATGGAGGAACTGATTCTTTAATTCTTTTTCATTTTTATTTATTTAAATTTACATAGCCTCCTGTAGCTTGTAGTTCCTACATTGAACAGCACAGCCCCAAAAGGTGCACTTGTGTACACGTGTGGTTATAGTCAGTATCTGCATGCAAACTTTAATACAAACACTAAAGCAGGGGTGCCTGGGTGGCTCGGTCAGTTAAGTGTCTGCCATTAGCTCAAGTCATGATCCCAGGGTCCTGGGATTGAGCCCCGTATCAGGCTCCCTCCTCAGCAGGGAGACTGCTTCTCCTGCTCCTCCTCACTTGTGCTACCTCTCATTCTCTCTGTCATTATTTCTGTCTCGCTCTCAAATAAATAAATAAATCTAAAAAAAAAAATCCCTAAAGCAGACAACACTGAGTCTTTTCTTGGCAAAACTCCATTCATCAGTTGAGGTTGGCTATCGATTTAACAGTGTTTAACACTATTTTTCACTATTAACACATTGCAGGCATTTAAATACTCAACTAAATGAGCAAATAAATCATTGAGAACACACCCAGAAAAAGTCTCCAGTACTGACATTCTGTCATCAAGTCCTGCCTTTTCTCTTCGATCTGAGTGTGTCAGGCTGGAGTGCGATTCCCAGGAAGTCTGCCATAGTTGGGGCAGCCACGCTGCCTCACTCCACGGGCACCTCTGGAGATGGGGGAGTATTCAGCAGCATGAGGGAGGGGCTCAGGTGGGGAGAGGTGGCCCCCGGGACCAAGTGTGGATGACTCCATGACAAAACATGTTCAGTGTCCCAGTCGAACTGCAAAACTGGGTGTGTCACTTTATTTCTCGACACACAGTAACAACAACTAACATTGAAGAGTGACAACTCCGTATGTGACAAACACTGCTTTACATATTCTGTTCTCTTCGTCTGTTTCTGTTTCAGTATGGATTCATTGGATCCTCAAGCATCTCATGATGTAGATACTGTATTTGTTCCTACTTTATAGTTGGGTGAAACAGGGCCGTAACTGAGCGTTTGATGACCAGTGGAAACAGTGCAGTGCCGGCCCTGCATTACCAGAGGACTCTTTCTGAGTTTTTTTTTTACTGTATCCTTCTCTTCTCCTTTTTCCACCACCCTGACTCAGAAATTCGAGTGGTCAGCCAAAAATGTCGCATAACACCCTAAAGTTGTTTGTCAATGAATGAGGCAAAAAAGAAACAAGGCACCAAAAAATAGTATTAGGAAAGAGAAAGAAGTAGGCTTTCGAAATTATTAGAGAATAGCATTAACTTTAAGCCTCTACATTGGAAAAGTTAGATGAAAGGAGCTATTTTCTACAAAAATAGAAATTAACAAAAATTTCCCGAGGGGGGGCTGCAGAAGAAACTCCAATGACAATGACAAATTTCACCAGGAGTCAAATGGTTCTCCACAAAAAAGCACCAAGACCAGATGGTTTTAAGAACTTCGTCAGAGACTTGAAAAGAAGAAAAACTACTCAATCCTTTTTTATGGGTTTATTTTGACCTCATTACCCAAACTCAAAAAGGAAAAAAACTCAGAAAGGAAAAAAAAAAATCAGTCTTACTTATGAACCAGACACAGCAATCTTAAGTAAAATTTCAGAAAATTGTTGAAGTTTATGTTTATATATATGTACACACATAAATATGTATTCTACATTTATGTACATGCCTAATATACTAAAATGTCATGAATATTTGAAATGTATTAAAAATGATATTATACCAAGTGGCTGAGTTATGGACATTGGGGAGGGTGTGTGCTATGGTGAGTGCTGTGAAATATGTAAGCCTGATGATTCACAGGCCTGAACCCCTGGGGCAAATAATACATTACATGTTAATAATAAAAAAAATATGTAACAGAAAAAAACAGTATTATACCATTACCAAGAAGAGTTTATCCTAGAGATACTAAGTTGGTGAAATATTAATAATTCTATTAATGTAATAACAGGCAAAAGCTAACTGGAAGAAAGTTCAGGTGGGCACATACCTGAAATAATACACAATAATACACAGATGAATTTCAAAGAAGAAAACATGAGAGCACCATTTTATAATCCAGGAGTAGGGAAAGCCATTCTAACCATGAGTCAAAATTCAGAGACTATAAAAGATGATTCTCTATCTATGTAAAAATTTTAAATTGCTATATGCAAAAAATAAGCAAGTTCAAAATGCAAATTTTATGTTGGTAATAAATACTGCAATTCATAAAAATCTTGAAGAAAATGGGCAAATGACAACAAAATGTCTAGGTCTGAAGTATACAGTTTAGTGAACTTCGATAAATGTGTCCAGCCATATGAGCATGACCAAGAACAAAATATAGCACACCCATATTTTGGCAGAACATTTTCTCATGACACTTTGCAGTCAATTGACCTACGCTGACCCTATAGGCAATCACTATCCTGATTTCTATCATCAGATTTGCTTTGCTTGTTTTCAGCACTCTTAAAAATTGAGAACACAGGGCACCTGGGTAACTTAGTTGTTAAGCTCTGCCTTTGGCTCAGGTCATGATCCCAGGGTTCTGGAATCCCAGGGTCCTCCTGCTTCTCCCTCTCCCACCCTCTCTGCTTGTGTTCCCTTTCTCATTGTCTCTCTCTCTCTCTGTCAAATAAATAAATAAAATATTTTTTAAAAAATCCATTAATGAAGAATGGATAAGGAAGTATGCAGATTAATATATACGGTAGTTACCATGAATATTTTGAATATCTATGTAGCAATGTAAGTAATCAAAAACTTGATGTTGAGTGAAAAAAATTGCAAATAAGTTCACACAGTATGGTAAGAATTAAATACATAAACCAATAGGGTAATACTGCTTATGAATATATTTAATGAATATATAAAGACATAAACAGCAACATATCAACATCACATTGTTCATAGGAGGGAGGAAGGAGAATCTGTCAGGGGAGGACGAGGCCTTTAGCAGCCTATCAAATTCACTTCTTTTTGACGTCTGGAGTGAAATGGCAAAAGGTTAGAATTTATTGAATTTGAGTGGAAAGGAAGTAGTTATGTATTATGACATATTTTGTATATTTGAAATTATTACTACTTTATAAAATAAACTAACTGACACTTAACACTGCATGTAAAGTAAAGACACTTAGATCTGTGGTCTCAGAGTCTGTTATCTCATCTGTAAATGGGGGTATATAACCCGTGCCCAGCCTCCTGTCAGGGTTGCTGTCGCCATGCGAGAACCTTCCATGAGCTGTGAGGTCCCAAGCAGCAGGCATGGTGACTCCGCCGACGTGAGGCACCACCTGCCTGCCCACTCCAAGGGGCACCATTCACGTGGAGAGCACTGTCACGTCATCCCAAGCGCCAGCCCCTGGAGATGCTTTTAGCCCACATGCTCTCATAACAACCCGGAGAGACAGGTAGATGAGGGCACAGAAAGGCTACGTGCATGCCCCAAGGCTCCTAGGGAAGTGAGTAGAAGACACAGGTTTGATCCAGGCTCATCCTATTCCAACACCTCAGCTCCTGATCCCTGGTGGCTACGTCTCAGCTCAGGCCTGTCCGCGTTCACACAGAGATACCTCCCAACACGCACCTGTGTAACCAAGACTCCTGCTGACTTTTCTTCCTACCCACCCCCACTACCTTGAAGGCAAGGTGGGATTTTTTTTCTCGTCACCTAATAGAGAGAAGGATGAGGGCCTGCTGTGTCCTCACTAGGGCTCGGATCCCCCACTGATAGCTCCGCCCTTCAGGGCTCCTCAGCCCCAGGCCTCAACAGCACGGCCCTTCGCCTCAGACTCAGCCAGGGCTGGCCAGTGATTATTAGACCAGTGCCCATTGACTGAACAAGAACACTCTTCTGCTTTTCTTTTGGGGCAAAACTTCGCAGATTTCAAGAACCTAATGGGCATGACATTCAGTTTAGGCTTCTCATCCCTGGAGGTGGTGGGGACAGGGACAATGCTGGGCTGGGCAACCCAGGTACTATGCTTAAGTGCTCCCACATATATAATCTTATAACAATCCTCCAGGGGTATGTGATTAAACCTTCTTTACAGAGGTGGAAACTAAAGCTCAAAGAGTTTACACAACTTGCCAAAGGTCATCTAGAGCAATCATGACAAGGCTGTAATTGAAGCCCAGATCTTCTAAGAGCACATCTTAGACTATCATCTCTTCTATTTCATAGAGGCCCCAAAGAAGGAAGATGTTTTGCTGTATAGTAGAAAAATGTCCTACTGACGTCTTCAATTCTTAAGGTCCTGGGCACATTCCCTCACTTTTTACATAATATCTGATTTCTGAAGCATGACCGCTCCACTCATGTGTTTAAACCAAGTCATATTCAGGAAGTAAGTCCAGCCTCCACTAATTTGGGGAGTTATTTTAGTTTAGAAGGGAACCAAGGGTCAATGGTCTAACATCTTCTTAATGGTTTAACATCTTCTTAAGTAAGCAGCTTAGATCTGGGGATAGCAGTATCAGTGGAGGAAAATGGACTTCTTGCATGCTCTGACTTAGTGACCCTGTGAGACTGATGTCTGTCAATCCTTTGTTGCAGTGCAAACAAGGCACTGAGTTCTTCATGTACATTATTATATTTTTCTATTGAAACTCCTTTTGGAGGAGGAAGCTGGGGCTCAGAAAAAGTAAGTAATTGGCCCATAGTGGCCCAACTAGAGGGAGCACTCATTATGAACACAGGTTGCATTCATCTTGTCCGATGGCCTAGCCTCCACCCTGAGCTGCCCCAGCAGGGATTCACCTCTCAGGATTTGCACCTTTATCACCAGGATCTGATGGGGGTAAATGTGAGGCCCACATCCAGGTATTTGGGCTTTCTCTGCCTGGCCTCTTGGTGACCACTGTTTTTTAGCTTCTCTGGGTCTATCACCCAAACTTTGGGAAGTACATCTTTGGGAGATTCTATTTATTTATTGTATGTTCTTGCTGTATTACCAAGCACACAGTCTGTGGCATGTTTGTACCCGGCCATTTCCTTTGTGGGCCGTGGTCCAACCACACACCACCAACCTTCTGCCAGAACCCGGTCTTCTATGTCCAGCTTCACGTGGACAATGAGGAGAGCTCGCAGAAAGCGCAAGTGATAAAGTTCCTCTACCCAACTCAAACCAAGACCCATAAAATCACTTCCCTGGGAAGCTAAGCCATTATGTATCTTTTAAGTTAAAGATGGAGAGTTTAAATCTCTTACAGTCCACAAAGGCAAGGAAAAACCATGGCCATCTCCTGGGTCCTCATTTATTCCATCATTAAAAAAGCGATGTGATTTTTATACTGAAAATAAGGCGGATATGTTATGTAATCAAAGGCGAGATTCTTCTGAGTTTTAAGAGTAAAACCAAAGACATAAAAAATACCAAATTTGCGGCAGGCTGCTTTAGGCTGCAATCCGACAGAAACTCATTGGGTGGCTCCCCTGTGCCAGGCATAGTGATGAACTCCCAATTATAGCACTGAGTAAGGCAGCGCTTGTCTGTTTCTTCTGGAGCTTGAGATTTAGCAAGGAAAACAGCTATGAAAGCAGTACTTCTAAGTATGTTGAGTATTCCAAGAGACCACAGTCAAAGACCACAGTCATAGAGCAAGGGGAATGGTAACTTCAAGGAGGATTCAGGGAAGGCTTCTTGGAGGAAGTGACTTTTAAGCAGAGATCTGGGAAGTGAAGAATAAGGAAATAAGATACATGAAATCTCACAAACAAGAGAGCATGGGGTATTCTAGAACAGAGCAGAGGGATCAGTGGTTGGGGTAGGGAAGCAAGACTTTCGGGGTGAGCACTTGAATCAGGAAGTACAAATGCATGGACAGTGCACCACAATCATAGTACCACCTCCCATACAAAGGGAACATCAAATATTAGTCAAATAAGTGATCTGAAAAATATTACCCCTTTGGTGATGCTTTACATTCTAAAAGAGAATGCCAGGCCCAGAAAACCTGAGAAAACCACTGGAAAGCAATATGAAACAATAAGAGAATTCATAAATGAGTGGCAAAGTAGATATATAAAACCAATGCTTGTTAGAAATTGTGGTAAAAGAAAAGATCTCTTTTAAAATAGCAACCATCAAGAGTCCCAGGCATGAGTTTAACATGTAATTTGCAAGGCTTTTATTTAAAAACCCTTTGATAATCTATTGACAGACCCAAAGATGACTTAAGACATTGAAAAACAAAGTATTGTCTTTGATGGAAAGATACCAATTTTTCCTACATTAATTTATAAATGTAATGAAATCTCAATTAATAGTGTGGGACTCAGGGAATTTAACAAAAATCTCCTACCCCTGGACAAGCCGAGCAAGATTAACTCCATTTTGTGCTACACCCACCATCTTGTGTATAACACCTACATGACCTGCTCCTGAGAAAGGTCACAGAATGTCAGAATCTTGCCTAGCCGGCCCTTGAGCTAGTTTGGGTTAGCCAATAGGAATGCAGAACCCCTAACCACCACAGGATGTAAACCCCGCCTTTTGCCCGCCAAAATTGCGGACCTGAGTAATAGTCTAGTTCAAACAGTTACCTTACCTGCTAAACTTGCGCACCAATTCAGACCAGAGTAATAGGCTACTTCAAACAGTTACTATAGGGTAAATTGTGATTCAATTGGCCACCTGCGTGTGGACCAACATGACTATGCAACTTTCTGTGTGACCACTGGCCCCTATAAAATTGTTATGCCCTTTAACCTAGGGGTCCTAGTCCCGACCCCGCTGTGTTGGATATACTTGGGCCCAAACTCGAGCTTGCAAATAAACCCTCGTGCGTTTGCATGGGTATCAGCTCCTTGGTGGTCTCTTGGATTCGAAATTGGGGGCATTACAAATAGCAATTTTAATGTAACAAAATGATATTTTAATTTTTTTGTTTGTGAAACAGATGTTTAAGATTAATAAGAAAACTTCTTAAAAATAAAAGACAACAAGAACCAGCCCAGGCTGATGCCAGAATCATTTTAAAGCTACAATACTGAAAATTGTGTGTTATGAGGCAAAAGTAGATCGATGAGTAAGAATGAAGCCTCCATTAATGAAACCCAAATTCATATGGAAACTTGATGTTTGAAATGGTAACACTTCAAAATATCAAGGAGAAGATGATTAGTCAATAAATGGTATTGGAGAAATGGGCTAATTGGAAAGAAAAATAAAGCTGGGTCTCTACCTCATTTATTACACTAATATCAATTCCAGATGGATCAAAGATTCAAATGTAAAAAAGAAACTATAAGAATTCTGAAAGAATTAATGACTGAGTTCATACACTAGGAGTAAAGAAGGCCTTGCTAAGTAGGGCTCAAACCCAGGAGCCATACAGGAAAAGACTGATACATTTGACTCCATAAAAAATGAAATTTGGGGGTTAAAAAATACCATAAACCAGAGAAAAGGCAAATGACAAGCTGGGAAAATATTTAACTCAGGTGACAGGAAAAGGGCTCATTTCTCTCACTTTTAAAAATCTCACGCAAATAAAAGAGAGAAATGACAAACAATGGCCATCAGCAGTCAATTACCAAAAAGTGAAATAAAAAGTGGTCAATCAATAGGAAAATACGCCGCAGCATTACTCATAAGCAAAGGTATGCAAATGAGGCGGCAACAAGAGACCTTTTTGAACTCAGATTGTGAGAGAGTAAAGTGAAGAAGCTGTTCTAAGAAGACTGGAGAGGCAAGTGCAGGTAGTCTCTGAGCCCTGGGAAGGGTGCGTCACTGGTTGGTCGCTGGAAGGAAACTTGGCAAAAATATGTCTGATTTTTTACAGATACTCCTATAGACTGAATGTTTGTGTCTTCCCAACATTCTCATTCAATCCTAACCTTTAATGTGACGGTATTAAGAGGTGGGGACTTTGGTGCTGATCAGGTCATGAGGGAGGAGCCCCATGAAAGGGATCAGCATTCTTAGAAAAGAGACCTTACAGAGTTCCCTCAGCCTTCCTGCGAGGACACAGAACAAAGTCAGCCTTCTATGAGCCAGGAAAGTGTTCTCACCAGATGCACAATCTGCTGGCACCTTAACTTTGAACTTCCAAGCTTCCAGAACTGTCAGAAATAAATTTCTGTGATTTATAAGCATCCAGTCCATGGTATTCTCTTATAATAGCCTGAATGGACTAAGATAGGTATGTATCATTTAACTCAGCAACTACTCTGCTAGGAATTTACCTGTATAAATATACCTACAGAAATTGGTCAAGCAATATGTATAAGAAATATATTCCCATATTACTTAAATACCTCTTGTGGGGAGAGGGACTCACTGAATGGTTATGGAAATAGAACAAAGCGAAAGAAAAAAACTTATGTAGAGGCGTATTCATTGTGGCATTGTTCATAATAGCAAATCCCAAAGCTAAAGTACAGGGTCCTCATGTGACGGGTTCTCCCGCAGCTGTGAAGAAGAACGAAATAGTTTTGTGCACAGAGACAGGGAAAAAAACACTTATAGAACCATGGGTCCAGCATCATCCCTTTTGTGTCACAATTTTACAGGAAAAGATACATATAAACAGACGATGATAGGTATATTGACAGACTTACACATCAGTACAGACATAAACAAATTTTCTGAAAATAATAAAAAATAATTTATCTTTGGGCAGAGACTCAGGCTTGAGGGAGGAGGCTTTTACCTTTTGTTTTACACTTTGGTCTACTATTGGTAGGTTTTAAGTTTATAGATTACTTATATTTATTAAAATGGGAACATGGATTACCTAGGTAGTAGGATAATGGATTTTTTTTTCTTCTTTGTATGTTGGTAGTTTTAAGACAAAGTTTGAGTGGTGGGGTAACCAATAAAGAAAAACACAGCGGGTGAAGTCTAGGCCTTCCAGTGGGGGCCCAAGCAATGGCTGGAGCCGCAGGAGGCAGTGTTTCCAGAAGAGGGGAAAGTCTAACATCCCACAGACTTCCCCATTTGCCTTCAGTAGTGATGGTCCACTCACACGTAACCTTCAGGGAACTTGGCTGCAGCATCAACAGAGTTAAAATAAATGGAAGGAAATCAGGCTTAAAAAGAATGTCGCTCCTATTTGTGTGAGCATTTCCTCTCTATAGATAAAATTGAACTAGATGACAAAAACAGATACAGGTTCAACTTATGCCATCTTTTCCCCTCTGCTTAGTTAGGCAGACTAAAAAGATTCACACCTATTCTACCTTCTTATGGGCCCCGTGTGCCTCAGTGGCCCAAACATGCAGAAGGGTACAGAGGGCACATCATCTTGCCCCTTGAAATGGATCTAGAATCTAGTCTCCCATCGAAATCTTAGGGCAAATGAAATTGATGTGACCCAGGAGAATGCTTGCTTCCTCCCTCTCTCTCCTTCAAGGTCAAAACTATTTCAAAACCATGTACAGCAGACATGACTTGCTCTGGTCCATAATGAGAAGATGATGAAGCTGGTTTCTTAAACTTTCAACCTATTGAACCCACAAAGAAGATTTCTGCCTTCTTCTGTTTCCTCCCAATGAGGCAAAGCACCATGGTATCATCACTGTGTGTGCAAAGAGTCAGGAGGCCTCCATCCTGATCTGCATGCATTCTTGGATCTTCTCCTAACCTTTCTGAGCTTCAATTTTTTCACTATAAAACAGGGACATGGGACAGTGGGGAGAAAATAGGGAAGGAGTTGCTTAGAGAAGTTCCTGGGTTCTTTCTCCTCTTTGTGGTTTCTTGTGGTCCTTGGGGCATCAGAGGGTTCATTCCATCACTCATTTATTCCGTGAATATCTGTTGAGCACCTCCTCTGTACAGGGCACATGTTAACCACTAGAAATACCATGGGAAATTTAATACCCTATATCTTAAGGAGGGGCAGATGACAAATGAGAAGACAAATGAAGAAATCAGATAACCTCAGAAAGGAATAGGAGCTGTGAAAATATCACTAGGAATGGACTAGAGCATCCTGGGGGTGAGGAGGCTGCTTGAAGAGGAGGGTCTGGGAAAGCCCCTCTGAGGTATGAGCTTGTGCTTAGCCCCCATGAGGAGTTGGCCACACCCTGGCTCTGTGACTGGGAATACACCCTGGCCCTCACTGAGAACGTTTCCAAGATGGCTGCCCGCAGCCTATGACGGCATCCTAACAGGGCCAGACTGTGGGTCTTCATGGCTCATCGTCCATCAAGGTGGGTGTAGGCAAACCTAGTGCTGTTCAAAGGAGAGGAAGGGAAGGTCAATGGCTATGTCAGTCAATTCAGGAAGGCAGGCAGGAAATTCTGCACTTCCATTTTATCTATTTTTTCTCTCATCTTTTTTATTTTTTTCAGCGGGGGTGATATTCTTCCTAATGAATATGGTATATTATTATAATAATAATAGCAAACACTTGGGGCGCCTGGTGGCTCAGTCGTTAAGCGTCTGCCTTCGGCTCAGGTCATGATCCCAGGGTCCTGGGATCGAGCCCCGCATCGGGCTTCCTGCTCAGCAGGAAGTCTGCTTCTCCCGCTACCATTCCCTCTGCTTGTGTTCCCTCTCTCGCTGTGTTTCTCTCTGTCAAATAAATAAAATCTTTAAAAAAAAAAATAATAGCAAACACTTAACAGTGCTTGTTATGTATTTGTACATTGCTCAAGGTGCTCACATATGTTAACTCATTTACTCTTCACAACTCCATAAAGTACATGCTGATATCATCTCCATTTTACAGATGAAGAAACAAAGGCACAGTGAGTTAAGTGACTTTCTCAACTCAGGCGTGGCAGAGCAGGACTTGAAGCCGAGCAGTCTGGTTCCATAGTCAGTTCTCTTAACCATTACATTGTGCATAAAACGTGTACAAAATTTGTGTATTGGCTTCTAAGCATATTTATTTATGGTTTTACCGGAGATTCAAGTTTGAGGTTTTTTTAGAAATCTTGTGTCAAAAGTTTAGAGACCATACATTAGCTATGAAGTCAAGGAGAACTGGACTTAAATCTCTATTAATTAAAAATATTATTCATGATGCTTGTTAAAGATGATCAGGCAGACTTTATTCAAGGGGGCTACTATAATAGGGCTTAGTAAGAGGGGAGAGATCAGGCTCAACTTTGAATACAACAAAGACAAGAGGAGATTTATAGCCAACAAGTAGAGTGGAGGTTACCGGATGGAGAATTACTAAGAGGGGACATGGGTAAGGAGAATTCTAGTTGAATCAACTTTGATAGGATTTTTGCTAAAGCAGGCCAGAGTAGGGGATGAAAATTTTTGCTTTTTGATTTTTTTTGTTTTGCTTTTCCATTTTATTATGATTTTATCATGATGAGTATACTCTTCAGCACCCATCCTCTATTTCCCCTATCACCCACCTACCTCCCTTTTAGTAATCCCCAGTTTGTTCTCTATAGTTAAGAGTCTGTTTCTTGTGTGTGTGTGTGTGTCTCTCTTTTTCTTTGTTGTTTTGTTTTGTTTCTATTTTAAAGATTCATTGGAGTTATTTGAGAGAGAGAGAGAGAACACGTACACAAGTGGGGATAGGTAGAGCAGGCGAAAAGAAGAAAGAGAGAGAGAATTTCCAGCAGACTGCCCACTTAGAACAGAGTCCCACGCAGGGCTCAATCCCACAATCTGAGATTGTGACATGAGCCAAAATAGAGAGTTGGATGCTTAACTGATAGAGCCACCCAGATGCCCTGTTTTGTTTCTTAAATTCTACATATGAGTGAGATCATGTGCTATCTGTCTTTCTCTGACTGACTTACTTTGCTTAGCATTATACTCTCTAGATCTATCCATGTTGTTGCAAATGACAAGATTCCATTCTTTTTCATGGCTGAGTAATATTCGTGTGTGTGTGTGTGTGTGTGTGTGTGTGTGTGTGTGACCTCTTCTTTACCCGTTCATCTATTGATGGATACTTGGGCTGCTTAGTTTAGCTATCGTAAATAATGCTGCAATAAATACAGAGGCACATGTATCTCTCTGAATTAGCGTTTTGTATTTTTCGATCAGATGGCAAGGGCAGGAGTATTTACTAAACTGACCCATCAGGATTTTGTTAAAACTGAACTAAATGGGACAAGAACAGAGCCCAATAATGAAAACTTATCAGAAAGAGGCATCAAAGGAGCTCAACTCATGTTTGGTTAAGTCAAGTCTGGTAAAGGAAAACCTTGGTAAAAGTTAGCTCCTCCAGCAACAAGAGAAAGCCCTCAAGCAAAGGAAGCAGATGCCAGTAATTGGACACTGGGCTGTCTTGCATGGAAATGGAAAGACTCAAGGAGTTTCAGATAGAGCCCAACAGTTTGTATCCATTAATCAGAATTCCCTATTGATGCTGATGGATCATGGGTTCTGAAATAAAAGGAATTGAATTAGAGGTTCAGCTTTACCACTTGCGATGAGCCCCTCCACATATGCAAATGCAAAATGTGGGAGAGAGACAATAAAATGTGGGAGAGAGACAATAAAAACACACATCTTACAGAGTTGCTGTGAGTATGAAATAAAATGATGTATATGAATGCTTCTTGCTATTTGCAACATAAATAGGCTATTTTTCTTTTTTAAAAAAATATGTGGATGACAACAATACACTGAATAAAGGTAATACTTGTAAAGTTGTAATGGAGTCATGTGAATCTTTGTTCACATAGCTCTTAAACAATGACCATCAATGTTCAGAATGAACCCAGGTAGGGGCCCTGCTGGATTTTCTTTAAAGAAAACTCAGTTTTGTTCATCTACATTTGAACATGGAGATTATTTTGGCAGAGACTGCCAAATGTTGACCAAAATTGTTGCCTCTTCTTCTTGGGCTCACAGATGACTTTACCAAGTCTTGTACTTGGGAGAAGCCATGTGACTGAGTACTAGTCAATGGAATGAAATGGGTTCCATTGTTAGTCTAGGTCTATAAAACCTGCCACAAGCCTCTATTTTTGTGTTCTTTCTCCCCTCCGATTGGTAGAAATGGAGAAAATTGCCAAGGTGACTTTGGAAGCCATCCATTAATGATGGTGCAACCTCAGTTCAAATGAGTCTCTGGATATCCCAACAATCTAATCACACTTCCATTACTGTTCCATGAGCAAGAATATTTGACACTTCTATTGAATTCAAACTACTATAGATTTTTGGGTATATTTGTGGTAGCAGCTACCATTACCCTAACAATTAAACCCATAATGTATTAGAAAGATTTCCACCAGGGAACTTTTGACTTAACTCTGGATTAATAAGTTTTCATTAAGTGTAACTGACTTTTTCAAATATTCTGATTAACTGTGGTTGTGTTGGAGGGAGCTATGACCATACAGGGCAGTGTATGAAGCAATCAGTGTGTTGCGAAGTTAACTCCCAACCAATAGGCTTTCTAAAGCAGCCCTCCAACTGGAAAATTCATCATATCCTTGGCTAGCCCCAGGAAGAGAGAAGAGGGAATCATGTCCCAACACAGCAAACATTGTCTACCTGAGAATCTTCACCTTCAGATATCTCTTAGATAAAGGCAGGCGAGGGGTATTAGAAACGTTTTTTATGAAAGACCATTTGGCGTAAGACAAGCAATCTCTTCTTTTTTCCTGATCTAATGAAAGATATACTGTGGGAAGCAGCTGAGATTCTGTACTTGTTTGTTTTGTTTTAGTTTTTTATTTTTGTTTATTAATTAGTTCAAAAAGACAATTACTATCATCTCTATTCCAGTTATTTGTGGTCAAATAACAAACTATCCCCAAATTAATGTCATCAACAGTCATTTTATTATGCCCACAAACTCGTTGGAATTCATACAGGGCAGTGGGAA
Organism: Procyon lotor; assembly: GCA_028646535.1. Taxonomy (NCBI): domain Eukaryota; kingdom Metazoa; phylum Chordata; class Mammalia; order Carnivora; family Procyonidae; genus Procyon; species Procyon lotor. Next base: position 17,322,493 of record CM053617.1, read on the forward strand.
TGGCTGTTTCTGTCCCAAGATGTTTGGGACCTCAGGTAAAAAGGGTGAATGTCCGGGAGTTGGAATTCTCTCCAGGTGGAGGCGTCTTCGTTCACATGCATGGTGCTTAGGCTGAGATGAGTCAGTGGTTAGGCTGAACTGGGGTTGTTGACTGAAGACCCTGCATATGACCTCTTCACGTGGCTTTGTCTTTCTCAAAACATGGTAGTCTCAGGGTAGCTGGATTTCATAAATGACAGCTTGGGGTTCCAAGAGTGAGTGTTCCAGAAACCAGGCAATAGTGGAAGTCATTTTATGAACCAGCATTAGAAATCACATAGGGTCATCGCCACTATACTCTTTGGCCAAAACAGTCCTAAGCCCACCCAAATTCAAGGAGAAGGGGGTACAGATACCACCTCTCGATGTGAGGAATGTCAAAGAATTTGCAGCTGTATTTTAAACCTGCCCTTATCTCTAATCCTACCATCCAAATATAACTGTCACTAATACTTTGGTTTATTTGTACCAGTTTTTAAAAATTCCAAAACTTATTAAGTAAAATTGGAAGAGAAGAATTAATACTGTTAAAATGTCCTTATTACCCAAAATAATCTAAAGATTCCAAGCAATCCTTATCAAATTCCAAAGGCATTTTCATAGAAATAGAATAAACAATACTAAAATATGCATGGAATCAAAAAAGACCCCAAATAGCCAAACCAATCTTGAGAAGGATTAGGCTGGAGGCATCACACTCACTGATTTCAAACTGTATCACAAAGTTATAGTAATAAAAAGGGAGTATGGTATTTGGTATAAAAACAAACACTTAAATCAGTGGAACAGAATAGAAAGCCCAGAAATAAGCCCACTTACATATGGAAAATTAATTTTTTATGACAAAGGAGCTAAAAGGGAAAGACAGTGTCTTTAATAAATGGTTTTAGAAAAACTGGAAAGCCATATACAAAAGAATGAAACTGGACCACTATTTTACACCATACAAAATTAACTCAAAATGGATTAAATTTAAATGTTAAGACCTGAAACCAGAAGAAAACATAGTTAGGTGGTAAACTCTGTGACATCGATCTTGATGATGATTTTTTGGATCTGAATCCAAAAGCAAACATAAACAAGGGTGACTACATCAAACTAAAAAGCTTCTACATAGCAAAGTAAATCATCAACAAAATAAAAAGACAAACTCTAACTGACTGAAAGGGAGAAAATATTTGTGAATCATATATCCGATAAGAGGTTAATATCAAAAATATATAAAGAAATCATACAACTCAATAGCTAAAAACAATCTAGTTAAAAAACAAACAAAAGATCTGAATAGACAATTTTCCAAAGAAGACATACAGATGGCCGACAGATACATGAAAAGAGGCTCAACATCACTAGTCATCAGAGAAATACAAATCAAAATCACAGTGAGATATTCCCTTACACCTGTTAGAATGGCTGTTATAAAACAACAACAAATAACAAATATTAGTGAAGATGTGGCAAAAAGAAAACCCTTGCACACTATTGTGGGACTGCAAATTGCTGCAGTCACTGTGGAAAACAGTATGACTGTTCCTCAAACAATTAAAAATAGAACTACCCTATGATCCAGAAATTCCACTTCTAGTTATTGATCTGAAGAAAGTTTAAAAAAACTAACTCAAAAAGATACATGTACCCCCCCGCCTTCATTGCAGCATTATTTACAATAGCCAAGATATGGAAACAACCTACGTATTCACTGATGGATGAGTGGATAAAAAAGATGTAGTGTCTGTGTGCAATGAAATATTACTCAGCCATCAAGAAGAATGAAATCTTGCCATTTGCAACAACATGGATGGAACTTGAAGGCATTATGCTAAATGAAATAAGTCAGACAAAGAAAGATAAATACTGATTGATCTCACTTATATGCAGAGTCTAAAAACAAAATAAAACAAACCCTCCCAAAATCCAAGCACATATATACAAAGAACAGATTGGTGGTTGCAAGAGGTAGGAAGTAGAGGATGGGCAAAATGGATGTAGATATAAAGATATAAAATAAGTTATGGGGATGTAATATATATAATGGTGAATATAGTTAATAATACTGTGCTGCATATTTGAACATTGCTAAGAGAGTAGGTCTTAGAGTTCTAATCACAAGAAAAAAATTGTGTAATTACATATGTGATAAATATTAACTACACTTATTGTGATCATTTTGCAATATATACAAACATCAAATTATTATGTTGTACATCTGAACATGTATAATGTTATATGTCAATTATACCACTATAAAAATAGAATGAAGTAAAATAAAATTGAGAGAAAACTTTTGGTATAATTTTGTGCCCCAATCTTTTTGACTTTTTTTTTCAAAGATTTTATTTATTTATTTATTTGAGAGTGAGAGATTATGTAAACAGGAGGAAGAGGGAGAGAGAATTCAAAGCAGACTCCATGCTGAACATGGAACCCAACCCAGGGCTTATTCTCACAACCAGAAGATCATATGAGCCGAAAACAAGAGTGGGACACTTAACTGACTGAGCCGCCCAGGCGCCCCTCTTTTTGACTTTCAACGTAATATCCTGAGTGCTTCTTTATGTTATTAAAAATTCTTTGAAATTTTTTGAAGATAGAAAGTATATAATGTTCTTTAGCCCAAGGGTGTTTCTTAGTTTACTAAATGCTTCATTCATTGTCTGCCTTTGACTTTATAACTGTCATGAACAGCTCTAGTTAGAGCTATAATACTCAGGTCTAATCTTCTTCTTCTTTGTTAAAATTGAGGTATAATTGACAGCACACTTAACAAATCATAAGTGTACTGACTGATGAATTTTTACATGTCTGTGCACTTGAAACATAATGCAAATAAGATATTGAACATTTCTATCCCCTAAAATCTCCCTCAAAGTCCTTTGCCAGTCATCTCCCCGCTCCCAGAGGTAATCACTATTCTGACTTTTATTGTCATTGATTAGTTTTGCCTGTTGTCGAGTTTCAGACAAGAAATCAAAGGGTGTATACTAATTTGTGTCTTACTTCTTTCATTCACTTATTTTGTTATATTCATCCATGTCGTTGCATATATCCATAGTTGTTCATTCCCTACTGCTGAGGTATTTCATTGTATGAATATACCGCACAGAATGTATTCATTCTCCTGTGGATGGACAGGAGACGGTGGTTCCTAGATTTGGGCTATGATGAGTAAAAGAGCTACATTCCTGTTGTATATAATTGTTTGTGGATATAGTTACTCAGTTTTTTCAGGTGTATATCTAAGAGTGGAATTTCTGGGTCACAGAGCAGTTGTACATTTAGTAATTACTACTAAACTGTTTTGTAAAATGTTTAATTTATATTCTCATAATCAATGTATACAAGTTACAGTTGCTCCATATCCTCAACAATACTGGGCATTTCCAGTTTGTACAGCTTTAGTCATACCAATGGGTACATTCTACTATTTTACTCTGGTTTTAGTTTTCATTTCCCTGATGAATAATACTGCTCAGTACTTTTTCATATGCTTATTAGTCATTAGGTATCCTTTTCTACGAATCGTTTGCTGAAGTCTTTTGCTAAGTTTTAATTGTGAATTGTGAGCTTTTAATATATTCTGGATTTAAATCCCTGCCTATGACGAAGTCCTTTCATAAACAGAAGTTATTAATTTTAATCAATTTCAACTTATTGACTTTTTTATAATTAGTGCTTTTAGGTCCTATTTTAAAAATCTTTATCCTAAGATCATTAACCTGGACACACATCACTCATATTTTTTTCTAGAAAATTTCAGCTTTATATCTATATCCACCTTGCATTAATTTTTACACATGGTATGAAAATGATTAAGGGTCTTTTTTTTTTTTACAAAGAAAGGTTTCAGAATCGTTTATTGAAAAGGCTAACTATTCTCCATTGAATTGAAAAAAGATGTTTTGTGTAAATCAGATATGAATCAAAGGAAGTAGATCTATTTATGGCTTCTCAATTCTGTTCTAATAATTCATCTATACTTGTACCAATATCACATTATCTTAATTACTGTAACTCATAGTGATATTCCAGGAAGTGAGGGGAATTAGAGATTTGAGTTTAGTCATGTAACCAATGATTGGATCTTTCATGCCTACGTAATCAAATGCCAATAAAAACTCTGGACACTTGGGTGAGCTTCCCCAGTTTACAATCATACATTGATATGTTGGGTGGGTGATGTGTCCAGAGGGCAAAGAAACTTCATGTCTGGGACCCTTCCTGACCTCACCTCACTTTAGGCGCCTCTTCATTTAGCTAGTCCTGAATTGTATCCTTTATAATAAAACTGTCATAAAAAGTAAAGCACTCTGTTGAGTGTTGTGTCATTCTAGCAAGTTATCAAACCTAGGGGGCGAGTGGGAGCCCTCGAATTTGCCAGTTGATTGGAAGAGTGCATAGTCTTGGACCCTGTACCTTGCAAGAGTCTAAACTGAGGGGGACTTTGTGGAAAACTGAGGCCTTCATGAGGTTGGCACTAACTCTGGGTGATCAACATCACAACTGCAGGCTCATTAAGGTTTGCTGTATCTTTTCAGAGAATTGTCCCCTTTACCATTATGCGATTTCCCTCTTATCCTTGGTAAGTTTCCTTGTTCTGACATTGGCTTTGTCTGAAATTAATATAGCTACCATAGGTTTCTTTTGATTCATGTTAACATACTCTATCTTTATTGCTTAACTTTTAATCTACCTGTGTCTGTGGGTTACCTGCTGACAATATTATTTGGGTATTGGGTGTCATTAAATCCTCTCTGGGAATCTTTGTCTTTTAGTTGCTGTATTTAGACCACTAACATTTAAACTGATTATTGATATATATTAATAACTACTGTATTTGTTAACTCTTTTCTATTCATTGCCCTTCTTCTCTTTATTTATTTCTCTTCCACTCTTTTTTTTTTATCTTTTCTGGTTTTAATTGAGCATTTTATATGATTCCATTTTTCTCCCCTGTCTTGACTTATTGACTGTACTTCTTTATAATGATTTTTTTTTTAGTGGTTGCACTACAGTTAGCAATATACGTTTTCAGGGAAAACAAGTCCACTCTCAAATAACATCATACTGCTTCACGGGTAGTTTAAGTACATTGAAACAGTATATTCCCAATTCTGTTCTCCTGTCCCCCTTTAATATCATGGTCATTTATTTCAACTATCTACAAGCTATAATGCCCAATACACTGTTGCTATCATTTTGAAGAAACTATTATCTGTTACATCAATAAAGAATAAGAAAAAATTGGGAGGGAACCTGGGTGCCAGAGTCAGTTGAGTATCCAACTCTTGGTTTTGGCTCAGGTCATGACCTCAGGATCCTGATTTCAGGGTCTTGAGATTGAGATCCAAGTTGAACTCAGTGCTCAGTGTGGAGTCTGCTTGAGATTCTCTCTTCCTCTCCTGCTCCCGCTCATGCTCTCTCTCTCTCTCAAAAAAATAAAATCTTTCAAAAAAAAAAAAGAAGAAGAAATATTTCATTTTACAGTTATTTATTCCTTTTCTCATGCTCCTTTCTTCAGGTAGATCTGATTTTTCTCATATATATTATTTTCCTTCCCTCTGAAGAATTGTAACATTTCTTGCAAGGCAACAAATTTCCTCAATTTTTGTCTGAGAAAGTCTTTATTTGTCCTTCACCTTTGAAGAATAATTTCACTGGTTGATAATTTCTAGACTGGAGTTTCTTTTTTTTTTTTCAATAGTTAAAATATTTCACTCCAATCATTTCTTACTTGTATGGTTTCTGAAGAGAAGTCTGATGTAATTCTTATCCTTATTCTTCTGTTAGTAAGTTGTTTTTCTTTTCTGGCTTCTTTCAAGATTTTCTCTTGATCTTTGATTTTCTGCAGTTTAAATGTAATATATTTGGTGTAGCTTTTCCTGGTATTTATCCTGCTTGGTGTTCTCTGAGCTTTCTGGATCTGTGGTTTGGTGTCTGTCATTAATTTGGAAAGTTCTCAAGTATTATTACCATTCAAATAGCTCTCTGTCCTTTTCTCTCTCTTTTCTCCTAATATTCCCATAACATGCTATATGTTATACATTTTGCAAAAGCTCCATAGTTCTTACATTTGATTTCATAGTTTGTTTTTTTTTTTTTCTCCTTGCATTTCAGTTTTTGAAGTGTCTCAAAACTCCCTGATTCTTTCCCTGGCTGTGTCCAATCTGCTGATAAACCCACCAAAGGCATCCTTCCTTTATTTTACAGAGTTTTTGATTCCCAGCATTTCCTTTTGCTTCTTAGAGCTTCGATATCTCTGTTTACATCACCCATCTGTTCTTTCATGTTGACCATTTTTCCACTAAAGCCTTCAACATATTAATCATAGTTATTTTAATTCTAAAATCTGGTTCTAGTTCTAAAATCTGATGTCTGGTTCTGATGCTTATTTCTTCTGACTGTGAGGGGTGTTTTTCTGTTGCCTTTTAGCTCACCTTGTCATTTTTTTGTTGAAAACCAGACATGATGTATTACATAAAAAGAGCTCAATTAGATAGGCTTCAGTGTGAAGTTATATGTTTACCTGACTAGGAGCTAGGTGGTGTTTATTGTTTGCTATAGCTGTAGTTTTAAAAACTAAAATGCCTTCTAGTATCGTTGTTTTTGTCTCCCTTGTTGTTTTGGGTTTTCCTAGACACTTTAAATAGGGTCTGAGGCCTGCAGTTCTTGTATCTGTAATCCTCTGTTATAGCACAGGAGCTGGATTGATGTGGTAATAAGGTGAGGGGGGAGGGGGATTTTTCTATCGTCCTATAATTAGATTTTAGGTTTTTAGCAAACCTAAGTTGGGTATTTTCCCTTTCCCCAGGGTGGTTAGGCTTCAGTAAAACCACAGTAGATCAGACACTGTAAGTTAGTTTCCCTTGAGGGCAGGTCTTGTTAAGAGGAAGAGTGAGCTCTGGGTATATTTCAGAATGGTTATTTTTCCCTCCCCTTACTGGAAGCATGAGGGGATTTTTCTTCAATTTTCACTTTCAGAATTTGGGAGAACTCACGGAGACAAAAGTCACAAAAGTAGGGAGTCCCCCCTAAAACTGGATCCTCTCAGAGTTTCAGACTCTCATGCTTATACACACTGAATCTTCAGCAACTTGCCAGTTATAGTTTAGAATATTCCTACCAATATTGGCTGCAGTGAAGAATTTCTGCTCCATGCAAGCTGTGCTTCTCTTCACTCACCCATCTGTCCAGCTTTTGGAGCAGGATTTTCCTCTGTGACCCCAATTCTCTGCTGGATCTAAGAAGAGATGGTGATTTTTGGTGGGTTCAGCTTTTTTTCTTGTCACAAAGGCATGAGTGAGGAGTCCAAGCTTTTTACCTGTAGGACTAAAAACCAGAAGTTCACCAGGCCTGGTTTTTTTAAAACTTAAATTAACATATTGAGGCTCCGTATGTCCATAGCAGCAGGAAGTAATATGTCTTTTTGTTGGAACCTCCTGGCTGTATTGCCCAAGATACCAGTGTTTAGTCTAGTTAGTTGAGCTTTGAGGCACTGCAGAGAGGAACTGCAAAAATCTGACCAGTCCACTGACAAATTTCCCTTTTTATCCCATGTCACTGCAATGATGATGTTAGACTGTCATCTTTGAAAAGATGTGGCTCTCCCAACCCAATGCTGCCTCCTACTCCCATAATGTTACCTTGCAGCTGAGACTATAGAAGGCATTTGAGGGTGATCTTAGGATCTCAATGTTATGTATGTATATGTGTATGCTACTTTTGGACTCCTGGGGTTATAACTGCCCCACTCACACATTCAGCCAATGTCCCAAAGTGAACCCATGATGCCAAGGTAGATAATTTAATAGTGGTATCTACAAACCTATACTACCTTGTCTTCATGGTGAGTTTCCTCCCACTTGAACTTCCTTTCCTGTAAGGAGGCTTCACTCAGATCCAATAAACTGAGACCCCATCTCAGTTTATCAGATCTTCAAAAGGAAAGGGTTCAGGTCTATGTCCCATGAACTTGGTTCATGCACTCACAATCCAGAGACTAGCCCAGAGAAAAAGGTATGGTTAAGGCACCTGAGGATCGTCAGAGGACTACCCTGAGATTGGAACTCTGTGGCTTGCATTTGCTTAGAGCTAGAAGTGTCTGGGGATTTATATCTAGCATCCTCCCCTATCTGACCTTCACTAATGTCCTGCCTTGCCCTTCACCAGGTCCCTTGCCTTGGGTTGGAGGTGAAATGAAATTAATACTCCAAGTTTCCTCCTAGGGATCAGGGTGAAGCTATTTCATATCCTTGCTTGGTTTCCTTCCTTTCCTTGTCTTGCTTCCTTCCCATCCTTACCCATTTCCTTTGGAAGCACATCCCTAATCAACTACTTCATCATGGCTCTCATCTCAGAGTCTGTCCCTGGGGAACTCAACTTAGGACACCATCCAAATTGTTCAAGATGGTGAAGGTCTTCTGGTCTTAAGTTTTCACAGCCAAAAATGTTCTTCCCTTGGTCTACTCCAAAATGATCTGCCTCATCCAAGCGAAGTGGGTGATACCATTTAATTGGCAGCTGCTCATACAAATAAAGGAAGTTTTCTATGCCTACCCAACCAAATTCTTTGCCATTGGTTGTTTGTAATCTTTTTACTTAATATTTTTCTTGTGACTAGCCTTTAGGGGCCTGCAAAGATCAGGGCCCACAATAGCCAAGTAATTCCTCTGATTGATCACATACAAGTTTGAATATTTGCTCCAAATCAGTGTAGACTCTCTGACTCCTCCTTTTCCTGCCTCTCTTTTTCGCTCCCAGGAACTTCACTCAGGCAAAAAAGGCCACCCACATATCTCCCCACTTGCCCAGTCAAAACTTATTCATGAGAAATGGCTGAAATGCCTCAGCTACTTCTCTTCTCTTAGTAAGAGGATAGGGAAAGAAGACTCAGTATTTAAAATATATTCTTTCTTTGTACAATAAAAAGCTTTAGGTGTTATTAAAGATATTTCAGGGGTTAGACAACAAGTATGAGAAGAAATTTGGAAAATGGGGCCCTTGAAGGCACTTCCTGGCATCTGTCCCTGGTGACTGTTTATTGCTTATAGGCAATTCCTTACTTATGGAGTTTATTGGTTGATCACAGTAGCCAGAGGAGTGGCTCTCTGTGGATGGACCTCCCTGTGCCGCCATCTCTGTACCTCACCCAGTACTGGTAAGAGCTTAGAAACAGGTCACTTCGGCTCCAGCCCAGATACACTGGCAACCAGGGACAGTCTACACGATGTGGTAGACAGGCAGCAAGTTCAGAAGAAACTTGGTTCAAATCCTGGCTTTGCACTTTCCAGCTGTGTGACTTTAAGAAAGTCACTTAACCTCCTTGTGGCTCCATTTCCCTGGATATAAAGTAAAGATAATAATATTGACCCCCACGAGTTGTTATAAAACAGAGATCCTCACGTACAATGGCTGGCACCAAGGAAACATCAGAGGAGTATCAATCCCTCCACTCCCTCTGTAATGCAAGCTTTGGTAAATGACATTGGGTTTATTTGAGTCATTATTCTGCTTCCCGGCTTCAGAAACTAACCCCTTAATTAATTCTCCAAATTAATGTTCCAGAACATCAAAATTAGAAGGCACTTTTCTATCACCTTATTCAACCCATCCATTTTGCAGGGGATGAAACTGAGGCTTTCAGGGTTTGGGGGCCTTGTTTAAAAGCCTGCTGTTTCTTCTCTGTTGCTCTTTGCCCGGCACCTTGTTAATTATCACCCTTTTGAAGTCTGTGTTTACAAATCCCGGCTAATGTTTAGTTGTTTGCATCTCCAGTATTATTTTGTGAAGTGTTGCCACAGGGGGTTATTTTAGGTCTTTGGCAATGGTCTCCCAAAAGGGCAATGTGGTGGTTTCCTCAGAGCTCTCCAGAAGCACTAGGCTGGGGCATGGCCACTAGCCCGGGGACCCAGATAGATAATTCATTCCTGAGAGAGGGCTCTTCTCTCTGGACATATTTGTCTGCTGGCAGAAAGGCATTCTTCCGTGGCCATGGTGGTAAAGCTGGAGGAGTGAGTCTCCCAGAGGATGGAACAGTTCAGTCGCCTTCCTGGCTTTTCATGTGTGGCTTTGCCAAGACAGCTGTGCTCTGGAGGCGGGAGGGGGCAACCTCCCTCTGCCCCAACCCCAGGGTCTGTCGGAGATCCAAAGATTCAGAGGAGTATCTGTAGGGCCTCCAGAACGTCATTGTCAGCCAGTCTGCCCTTTCCTGAGGAATCCCCCCAACAGTGCCCTTGTGAGCAGGAAAGTATGAAAACAGCCCAGTCAACAGAGTCAGAGGGCCCACCAGCTTCCAAAAAGTGTCCTCACTGTGTGGAATGCAGCAAATTCTACCAGAGGGAACCCAACAGACATGACTGAAACACCCTCTGAGCTTTGTCAGACCACAGCGCCCCCCCCAATACCGCTCTCTTCCGCCAGCCTCTGGGACAACCTCAGGAGAAGACCTCAAATTCCGAATGTTGACAGGCAAGTAAGCAGACACATCTAATCTGGCTGTGTGGGGGGGTGGGGAGGCGGGGACGTCAGATAAAGGGAGTTGGGGGAGCAGAGAACAAGTTTGTGCAAGTTCCGGAGATGATACTGAGGAACTGGCCCCGCACCCAGGCTTGCCAGAATTAACAAATAAAAACACAAGGCGCCCAGTGAAATGAGACTCTCAGAGGAGCACAATGAGCGCCTTTTAGCGCCCCTCTGTCCTGTGTCATTTAGGTTCGTCCTTCTACTAGAAAAATGCGCTTGTCTGAAATTCCGATCTAACTGGGCACCGTGTGTTTGGCAACTCTCCCACCCTTTCTGCCCTCCAACAGCAAAGTGACATTTTCAAATACCATTTTTAAAAAGCATACATTCACTGTTAAAAATGCAGAGAAACATGACAAATAAAATCAAAACCAGTCACAATTTTACCACCCATATTTGTTAACCCATACTCACATGTTAACATTTGTGTCTATCCCAAATGTCCAGCTGTAGGTGTGATTTATTGTCAGTCGTAGACTTATAAAATTGGGATTATACCAAACATCCAAATATTCGGTTTTTATTATGCTTTTCCCCTATAACATTACATGTATAGGTGTATGTGTGTGTGTGTGTGTGTGTGTGTGTGTGTATAAAACTTTATTTTAAATATCATTTTATGTATATATATGCTTACTACTCTGTATTTCCCTGTCTTTAAATATCATCCATTAGCAGGTCTTTTATTGGCTGAAAAATGCTCACTCTAATTCCCAGCATACAGGGGAGTGAGAGGAACAGAGCTTCTCAGACCACTCCATCTTGCAGACAGCAGTTAGCCATCCCATACTTGCTGCGCCAACACCCTGAACCATGCCAGCCCCATAGGAGGGATTCCAGAAATGCTTATTGATCAAGGGAATAAATAAATGAATGAAGCCCCTTTGGCTCCGGGAGCACCCTTAGCCCAAACACAACCCCCACAGTGCCACATACAGACTCCTGCTAAACAGAAAAGGAGGGCTTAGACTTCAGCCAGCAATGGACAAGCCAGAACTCAGCATTGTGGCCTCTGGTGCTGACCCTTGGCAAAGTCCTAATTTTTCTTTAAATTTTACAGTTGGTGGCCATTTAGGGGTCTCATTGCAGGTTCTGCAGTGCAGAAATGAAAAGGATAGAGACTTACATTCATGTGAAATTGTATTAGTGTGTAGGGTGGTGGTGGGGAGACAAACAACAAAGGAGTAAATAGATAAACATAATAATTTCATATAGTGATGAATGAGAATGAAAATTCTTGTAGTCACACAGCTTACTGTTCATGCTAACGCAATTAAACTATTTGGCACTCAGCAATAACATGACTGCAGTGTTCTGGAAAATTCCAGCCCCCAAAAGATGAAGCTGCGAACTGTGTTACTGTTTGTGTTAGGAACTTGATGAAAACCCGTTTATCAGAATTGCAGATCAGGGTAGTCGCCCCCTTCTCTGAACAACCCTGCTGGGCTGCATATTCTTCAAGGTCCCCTCCAAAGCCCACAGCTCGCTCAACTAAAAGTCCTCAACTATTATATCACACACTTTACACAGGTCCGATTGGGGCTCCCTACTGAAAGACTCATCTTACACTAGACTCTCCAAATCCTATCAATATTCCACCCTTGACCTCTTCCTTCTGAGAAGCTTCTATGATTCCATTAAAAGTGATAGTATCTCTTATGGCACTAAGCAATAAATTTGGTTTTGTGCAACCAGCAGGCTATTTCAGTAATCTGTGTGGGAACCAGCAGTCAATGTGAGTGGTAGGAAGGAAAAGAAAGCAGGGCCATTCGATTTGGTGGTGGAGGAGGGCTGGTAGTGGTGGTACTCTCATGGGGAGGCAAGCCTCTCAAGTGGTAACATTTCAGTTGAAACTTGAAGGAAGAGAAGGATCTGGCCTTGCTATATCCTGGAGGCAAACCCTCCAAGCACTGGGAATCATAAAAGGAGGAAGGTTGACAGCAAAGCCAAGGAGGTCAGCAGTTGGGGAGGGGGTGGGGGTGTAGACAGATGAGGAAGCTTATTACAGGTCCAGTGAGTGGGATCTTATGCTAAGGGTGACTTTAAAAACTGGTGGGTTTAAGCAGGAAAGCTGCTTTCCTGCATCCATCCACCCGGTCACTGAACATGACTTCAGATCCTTCCCTTGCCTGACACTGTTGGGTACCAACGGCACTAGAGACTTAGCATTCTAGAGAAAAGACAGATACAAATAGCCAGGATTCAGAAAACCATTTCCTGCACATTGGAGGAAGTATGGGCAGGAAACAAGGACCCATAAGCACAGAACCAGAGGAAGTGGCCCTTTCTTGGCACGGTTCTGGCTCCCACATCCCTAGGGTTCCTCAGAAGTGTGCTTTGCCTGGTGGCAGCTTCCAGGCCCCAGGGTGCATGGGGACCTGCACCAAACCAGGCCTGGGACTCCCTAGGGACTTTTTAAAAAAATTTTATTATTTATTTGACAGAAAGAGAGATCACAAGTAGGCAGAGAAGCAGGCAGAGACGGGGAAGCAGGCTCCCTCCTGAGCAGAGAGCGCGATGTGGGGCTTGATCCCAGGACCCTGAGATCATGACCTGAGCTGAAGGCAAAGGCTTTAACTCATTGAGCCACCCAGGCGCTCCTCCCTGGGGACTTTTATCTACGCGCCTCAAGACCCAGCACAGTACCTGGCATCCAGTAGTAGGTGCTCCATAAATGTCAGAACTGATGGTCTGCTTTTTAGGTATTTCTATTCCATCCAACTCAAAAACTGTTTTGAAATTCGCACAGAACTACATGTTACTAAAACATGAAAAAAGGGCGCCTGGGTGGCTCAGTTGGTTAAGCGTCTGCCTTCAGCTCAGGTCATGATCCCAGGGTCCTGGGATCAGATCTCATGTCGGGCTCTCTGCTCAGCAGGGAGTCTGCTTCTCCCTCTGACCATTCTCCCCACCTCATGCTCTCTCTCTCTTACTCTCTCTGAAATAAATAAATAAATAAATAAATAAATAAATAAATAAATAAATAAATAATCTTAAAAAAAAAAACCACACACATGAAAAAAATGAGGAAATCAGAAGAAGAAAATGCAAAGGTAGGAGAAGCGAGATAAAATTTGGGTTAAACCACCCAAATGAGGGGTTTCAAATAGAACTACTTTTAGCAGCCAGGGAAAAAAGCGCAAAGTTCAGCTGCCAGATTCACAGAAACAAACTTAAGGACAATAACAAGAAGCCAGGGGCTCAGGAAAGGCCCAGTTCTTTCTAGCACTGAGTCAAGAAATTTTTTTATGATTCTTCAGAGATCTCTGTGAGATAGTACATAACAACGTACCAACAGCCCCAGGGAGCATTGTGGAGGCTTACCTAAACACAATCCCATCAAGGAGCCTGGGCCAGAGAGAAATTCAGATCTGCCAGTTGCTGGTGGGGACACTGTAGGACAGGAGAGGGGACGGGGGAGGTTGGGGAGCAATGGAAGATGAAACTGTCCGGGACCCCATAGTGTTTGAGTTTGGCGCAAGCAGGCATGTGCTTACATCCTACACACCTCTGGAGATGAGTCACTCAGAATGCAGGGGACACCGTCCCCTTCACACCCTTTGTGCAGCAAGATCTGCCCTCCTAGACCAAAGTGAGGGGGAGAGGGAAGCCTCCAGAGAGGAGGGATTGGTAATGAGGGGAGAATCTTCGTGAAGTGAGATAGTAAACACCTCATATTTCAACTCTGTGAAGAAAGCATCTCCTGGAAGACACGCTCCCAGAAATGTGTGCAGCCTGCAGTGGAGCCGTCAAGGGCCTGCTGGCGGCTCCACCGGGGACCCCCCCATTTCCTGGGCCATAAAAACGTGCCTCTGATTGACGGCTGACATACAAGGTGCTGGGCTAGGAAATGGTTTGCTCTGGCTGTGTGTGTGTGTGTGTGTGTGTGTGTGTGTGTGTGTGTGCCCCCATCTACAGCTCCCCTGGAATTAGCAAGGGCAGATGCCTCCCAGGCTGCAGTCAGATGCAGACTCCAAATCTCTCCTTCATGGGGGAGAACGCCTGGTTTGGGAAATGAAAAATCATGGTGAAATCAAAACAGAAATTAACATCTCTTTTTTAAATGATGTCACTTTGGAATGATTGTAAACACAGTTAAAATCCATTGGATTTCCTACCCAGATCTGGGGGTGCAGACAGAACCAGTGCTATGGTATGATGGCATCAAGTGCTTGAGGGGAGAGGGCTCTATCTTTTTGTGAGCATATATTGCCTTGCTGGATCCTGACATGGCTTGCAGATGGGAAAATGAAGTTAAATGACTTCTCCAAGGCCACACGAGGTGGCTCCTAATTCCTGTCCCCCACCTCCTAGCTGAGAGCTCTTTCCATGAGATGACGTTCCTGGGGACCTGGCTCTGTGTCTGACCCTAGTAGTAGGAGCCCAATAAGCATTCACTTCTCTATCACTTCTTGCCCTCTTCTCGATTTTTCTATTAAAGAGATCCTCTTACATTGAGGGCTCCAAGGGCAGCTGCTTCCCATAATCTTAACCTTCAATTTCCACTTGGCCCATTGTATCTACTTTTCCATGAGTCCCAAGTGGAAGTGGTTGAAACATGGGAGCTTCATGAAATGCCTCAGAAGCCAACGAGGGTTGCAGAAGGTAGAAGGTTGCTCCAATCTACAAGGTTGGCATGAAAACCCCCTCCCAGCCCTTTGCTCCAGCCCTATCACTGACTGTGTACTCCCAGCCCTGCCACTGTGTCTCTCTTTTTCACACAGAGTTACAAGGGTTTTGTGAAATGCTCACATCTGAACTATCGACACCACGGGCTGCACATTCTGGTGATGAATAGGAGGCAAGAAAGACACCCATAAATTCTCAGACAATAAGGTCAAGAAAATAAATTCTTTGGGTGACAATAAGGGGGTGGTGGAATTTATCAGCACGATTATTGTGCTAGATTTGTACTGTGTTCAACTTAGATTTAAAAGTCAACAACCACATACTGTTTGGGATACGGTGTATGTGATCAGCCTCCTTCCATTAGGCGTATAATTTAATAATTGTTTCGGGCTTGGGAATACATTCTAACTTCCTATTATGTACATATTTGTTTAAAGTGCTATTGTAGTGCAGGGGAAGGAGGGGCTGGAGGGTGCAGATAGGGCAAAGACACTGTGCCAACAGATGCAGACCCTAAAGAGATTATTCTCAAGGCATAAGCCTCTTAAAGGTCCACCTGTTGAATAAACAGACCTAGCTCAGGGAGGGTTGCCTGGGTGCTACAAAGGACTATGGAAGAGATATTTTTATAGTTATTTTTTAGTAGCAAAGGACACAGATAACCTGCCATGGACTCAAGGTGAACAGGAAATTGATCAGTGCTCCAAGTATGGAAAGAGACTCAGGTCCTTTCACAAGATTTCAGCATTGAGGGTTGGAACAAAGATGTTTTCGCCTTCTAGGAACCAGAACACTTTACTAACCAGATTGGGCCATTCCTTGACATTTGTCTATTTGCAGACTCTGATCTGCAAGTTCTAGCCAGAAAATTCTCCAAATATGATTACCTCCAGTATATGAGCTCATTTCTTTGCACTTACTCCCAAATGGTTGACATCGATTTACGACATTAATGAAGTAAGTACCCAACTATACTTGTTCATGAGCTATTACCTCGGTATTGATTGTAGCTTTAATTGACAATTACTTGAATGGGCTGGGCTATACTGAGCTTTTATTAATTTTCCATGGTGATGTTCATTACTAAACTTCAGTGCAATTGTGTAACAATGTACACTCCCTACTGTGGCTAACTGAACTGGAAAATTCCACTGGCCATTTCCCAAACCTCTTTATCCTGGAAAATAAAGAATTTGGTATTGTTAAATTTGATATCAGGATTCTAGACCTCGATTCTGTGGGAAGAGAATTGCTGTGAAAAATAAATAAAATTTGGTACATTATTTTTCCTTCGCTGTTGTTTCAGAGAACATGCGGTACCCACAGACTTCATTCTACCCCTTGCTGCCTAGAGAAACAGTGAACTCCACATAAAATTATATTCATTCTTCTTTCTCCTTTTTTTCTTTCTTTTTTTTTAATTAGGAGTGGGGAAGAGGCAGCTAGGCAGAAGAGATTTTGTGGTTTTAAGAAAGAGGGGTTTGGGTTTCTAGGGGATATAAATGGAGGGAAGGTAAATTGATGAGGGACACTAATGGCAGACAAGGATTATTTATGCAGACCTATATCTGTGTCATCACGAAGGAAAATTTATGCTCTGTTCTTAGGCAGAGCCGTGGAATGCAGAGACCTCCCCTTGTGTCTGTCAATTCTCAATTGTCTTCAGCTCAAAATAATCCTTATTCCAAAGTGGCATACTAGGGGGACACGGTGGAGGGATATCCTGATTCCCTCCAAAAGTGATTCAGAAGTGTGACTTATGATATCTGATTGAGCCAAAGCAAAGGTTATAATGTGACATAAATTGATCAGAGTTGGAATTCACTTTGTTATGAGCTAATTAATGGAGACATTCCTATAGTCTTCTGGGACAGTGAGTAGTGCAGCAGAAAGGTTTGTCCATAAATGAGCTGTTCAGTTCTTGGTATGGCTATTCTAGAATTATAACTAGTGAATATCCACAAAAATTTCAGGAAAAATATTGATAGGCATTCAGCAAATTCAACTTTCAATTAATTGGACAGGTGCCGTTTTTGTTTTGTTGACCATTGCACACTCATGAGAAGTCACTGGTAGGAAAACTAGCTCCTATTAGAAAGGATGTTCTGAAGCAGGAAAATTAACGAGATGAGCTTACTTTGAGTGCCATCATCTTTGCCTGGTATGAAAGGCTATATAGTATCAGGGAAAACGCCCTTGACTAGAAATCAAAATTCTTACGGCTTCATATCTCTGGACTTCATTATAAAATGAAAGGTTTGGCCAATATAAGCCCTAAGGGGCTTTCTATTCTCTTAAATGACACAGTTTTGGTCTTGAGATGTTGAGTTGTGTGAGGGTAAGATAATGGAAAAGGTAAGGCCAGAACATTCTTTGAATTGTCATTTCCCCAGCCAGCTGTGTGCTCTTGGAGAAGTCACTTCACCTTCCTGGGTCACACCTTCCTTGTCCACACTGTGAGGAGCTATGGGGCCATAGCCTGAATGATCCCCTCCTCTTTTCAGTTTTTTCAGTTCAACAAGGTAATCAATGGCTCCTGCTATGGTTACTTCTATGTGCAGACTTGGGGAGCCTCAATAACTGGGAGTACCCAGTTATTTAACTAAACACGAATCCGGGTATCACTGTGAAGAGTGTTTTGTAGATGTGGTTGACATCCACACTCAGGTAACTTGAAGTGAAGGAGATTATGCTCAGTCCTGTAGACCCACCTTGTCCAACCCACTGGAAATTCTTAAGAGCCAAAACAGAGGTTTCCTGGAGAAGCAAAAGTTCTGCCCAAGATTGCAGCTTGAACTCCTGCCTGAGTTTTGATCTTTCCAGACTGCCCTATGGATTTCAGACTTGCCAGCCCCCGAAATTGTATAAGCTGATTTCTTAAAATAAATCTCTTAGTATACACACACATAAGTACATTTATCTCATTGGTTTTGTTTCTCTGGGGAACCCTGACTGATACAGCTCTCCAGGTGAGAAGATAAATTTGGAGCCATCCAAGGAAGATGCAGTGATATTTCTTCTACTTGCTGTTCTAGGAGGAGGAACAGAAACACAGAGCACAGATTACCTCAGTGGCTATATTCAGCCCATAAATGTTTTTCTTGGGCCTGCACAGTTTATTTCTTTTGAATTAGTTGACAACATTCAAACAGAAGGAGATATCACTTAAAGTATGACCTTCTCTTTCTCTTAAATAATTGGAGATCGAGCAACCTGAGGTCTCTATCCCTTCGAGGGAATCATCAGCTTGAACTAAATTCTCAAACTGGGTTACTTGTCACCCTGGGGATACACAAAGGTTTTTCAAGGAATATCAATTTCCAGACACTAAACTTCCTTATGTTCTCATTTCTAAAGCTGATCTACTTGGCAACCTGCTTGCCTTCAGAGCCCTCACATTTGTCCTCTCTCTCCCTCTCAGGTCCCCTTTACAACCACCCTTCTCCCACCTCACAAACTGACCAGACATGGAAATAATGCTGTCCAGCTATACTTTCTACAAAGGACTTGCTGCCCATGGAGAGTTGAAAGGTGACCCCTGAAAGATATGTCCATCTGGAATCTCAGAATGTTATCTTGTATGGAATGAAAGTCTTTGTAGATTATTAATTCCTGGATTACAGTAGATTGTTAATCCAATGGCAAATGTCCTCATAAGAAGCTGAAAAGAGGAAAACAGCCAGAGATACAGTGGGGGTAGGCCATGTCAAGACAGAGGCAGAAAGCAGAGTGATGGGTCTACAAGCCAATAGGCACAAAGGGGTGATGGGAGCCAGCAGGAGCTGCAAGACAGGCATGGAACAAATTCTCCTCCGAGCCTCCAAGAAGGACCCACCCCTGCAGAGAGCTTGATTTTGGACTTCTGACCTGCAGAACTGTGAGGGAATACATTTCTTTGATTTGAAGCCACCAAGTTTATGGTATTTGGTTATGGTGGACCTAGAAAAAGGAATCTCCTCTTCTCTGTAGGGAGCTCTTTCAGGGTTGGCCTCAGCTGCAGGGGGCCACCCTGACTGCAATCACAGCCTTCCCAGGCCAGCCCCACATCTGACGACAGCACATGTGGGGAACCACCTGTCTCCTAGACAACTCCAACCAGCAGCATTATCTTCAGAGCAGGCTCCTGAGGACAATTCAGCAATTTCCTCTCATCCAGGCTTGTTTCCTCTTCCTTCTTTGCATGTGTATGGATCCTGAGAAAAAACCCCCCTCCCCACATTGTCTCAGCACCTGCTTCCAGAGAACTCAACCCGCAGTGCAGAAGAAATGCACCCCTTTGGCCCATCTCAGGTCTTACCACCGTGCATTGCCTCAGGGAGTTACCACTCTCCCAATGACCATCGGACAGTTTGAAATACTGATGTTGAGTTTCTAGTCCCATTTACTTATTTATGTAAACCTGTTTTCTCAGTATTTATATCTATCAACTTCAAACACAGGAATAAGTTTGGTGCAGAACCCTACCTCATTCTAGGTAATATTCATCCATGCATACATGAACTAATGGGGAGAAATAAAACTCCATCTATCTCATATAGGTAGGCAATTTAAATAAAATTTTTAATTTTATGTTTAATAATGATACATAAAAATTTGCAAGTATATTTAGGTTATTTTTGATCAATTTTCCCAGAAGAAAAATATTTTAAAATGTGTGGCCTTATGGTCACAGGAAATTAACTTTTAATTTGTATTTTTATTTATGTTGCAGAGAAGTATGGAAGCGTGATGAATAAAACACTTTAAATCAGGGGCGCCTGGGTGGCTCAGTCGTTAAGCGTCTGCCTTCGGCTCAGGTCATGATCCCAGCATCCTGGGATTGAGCCCCGCATCGGGCTCCTTGCTCGGCAGGAAGCCTGCTTCTCCCGCTACCATTCCCTCTGCTTGTGTTCCCTCTCTCGCTGTGTTTCTGTCAAATAAATAAAATCTTTAAAAAAAAAAAAAACACTTTAAATCAAACATTATAGTTGAGTAAAATTTTGTGGGGTAAGAGTAATTAAAATGAGAATTCAGGGAGAAAAAGGAAGTAAAATTTCTGTTCGTCTTATAATTAAGAACTTGTTTGTGTATTCTTTTTATGGTTGTTGGTGGTTATCAAATTGATATGAGGTCTAAACTCTATTGGAGCAATGTATTTATTTTAAAGTGTTACCCTTTACAGTACACTAATTACCTTTTAGGAAATATCCATTAAGCATATGATTAAAAATTTTAGATGTTAACCTAACAGTCTGATAAGGGGTATATGGTTTTCCAAAAACTGGGGGCAAGTTCATGACTACCAGTGATTTGCTCTGCCTGCTGGTACCTGTAGGCAGTTTGGGCTCTGAGTCCTGCCTTCGCTAAAGAGCAGAACAACTCCAGGCTACAGCCTGTGTTAATCCCCAAGGGCAGTTTCGGGGAGCATTAGCTACCCTCCTCTGCCCAGACCTCTGATGAACTGACATATCTGCCAGGGAGGCAGGGGCTGAGATACAGAAGAGGGGTAGCTCTTTCTAATTCTCGCCAAAACTCTTCAAAGGCAGGGGTGACTGAGGAGAAATCTCTGATGGGCAACAGAGGCTGACTTACAAATTCCCCCAAAGAAATGTAAGACCAGCTGTTCCTTCCAGGCTCTCTCCTCAAACTCCTCATCCCTGAACTTCCTTTCTTCCCCTTCTCTATGTAGATTCCATTCCAGGCAGAGGAGAATGAGACATCTGAGGAAAATGGATTCACTTGGCACTACTGCTATCCCTTCCAAAATAAGAACCACAACTATCATAATGACTGTCATTTATTGAATGCTTACTATGTGTCAGGTGGAAAAATGAATGATCTTAATAGCAGACATCAGATTCACTGCAGGAAGGGGAACTGCCTTTTGAAAATCTCTTCATCAGCCCTCTTAGGAACTGACTATAAAAGCCATCCAGAGGATGCACAAAAAAGCAAGAAAATTTGAAGGGAAAAGTTATGACAAATAATAATAGCCAACACTTTTTTTTATTAACATATAATGTGTTATATGTTACAGGTCTGTGTAATAATAGCCAACACTTTTTTTATTAACATATAATGTATTATATGTACAGGTCTGTGATTCGTCAGGCTTACATATTTCACAGCACTCACCATAGCACATACCCTCCCCAGTGTGCATCACCCAGCCACCCTATCCCTCCCCCTTCCCCCCAGTAACTCTCAGTTTGTTTCCTGAGATTAAGAGTCTCTTATGGTTTATCTCCCTCCCAATCCCACCTGGTTTCATTTTTTCCTTCTCTTTCCCCCACAACCCCCCGCCCTGCTTCTCAAATTCCTCATATCAGAGAGATCATATGATAATTGTCTTTTGTTGATTGATTTATTTCACTCAGCATAATACCCTCTAGTTCCATCCATGTCATTGCAAATGGCAAAATTTCGTTTCTTTTGATAATAGCCAACACCTTTATAAATGCTAACTATATGCAAGACACTGCTTAGCATATTTTGTATGTAGAAATTCATGAAATACAAGGCACCTGGGTGGCTCAGTCAGTTAAGTGCCTGACTCTTGATTTTGGCTCAGGTCATGATCTTGGGGTCGTGAGATCGAGCCCCAGGCCTTTGTGCTGAGCATGGAGCCTGCTTAAAATTCTCTTTCTCCCCCTCCACCACCTCCCACCTCACACATGTATGCATGCTCTCTCTCTAAAAAAAAAAGGTCATGAAATCCTCATAATCATCCTGTTATTATCCTCATTTCTAAAATGGGGAAACTGAGGAATGGAGATTAAGCAACTTATCTCAGTACTAGTTAGTAATAAAGTATCCAAGAGAGCCCCGCATCGGGCTCCAACTTCAAACACAGGAATAAGTTTGGTGCAGAACCCTACCTCATTCTAGGTAATATTCATCCATGCATACATGAACTAATGGGGAGAAATAAAACTCCATCTATCTCCAGGTGATAGAGTTTGTGCTTTTATCTATTACACTGGATTTATACTCTTCACCACTGTACTATCCTATTTTTATTTTTGAATAAAACAATAGTAATTAATCCAATAAGGTCCCATTTCATCATAGAATAAGGAAATAGAATAAATATCAGAAACAGACTCACATACAGAAAATTACCATGTGATACTTAGGTATTTCAAATCAGTAGCAAAAATAAAAATAAACTTCCAATTCACACCTAAATCAAATTATATTCCAGGTGGATCAAATGTATAGAAATGTAAATATATCAAAAAATGTAGGTTCTAGGAGAAAATATTGAAATATCTTTATAACATTGGCATTTCCCTCTAGGCATATGAAGCACAGTTTCTATTTTAAAAAAGATTTGTTACTTGTAGTTAAATATACAGTAAAAAGTTCTATATGGAAAACAATACACTATAAGTTGAAAGAAAAATTATACTCTGGGAAAATATTGCAAATATATGATAAACAAAGAGACAGAAACCATAACATATAAAGAGCTTCTGTAAACCAACAAGGAAAAAAACCCAAGCTACAGTTAAGGATGGGAAAAGAAAAAAATTCAAACGTGAACTCATAGAAAATTAAATGCAAATAGCTAGTAAACCTATAAATAGATGCACAATCATATCAAAAGCCAAAGATGTACAAAATTTTTAAAAGGATATCATTTTTAAAGAAAAATATTAGCAAATATTAAAGTGTTTGAAAATATGGCAGATGGAAAACTCTAAGATCCTATTAGCATATTGGCAGTAGGGTAAATGGCAAGCTTTTCAGAGAGAATATTGGCAGCAGCTATTTCAACAGAAAATGCGTATTCCCTTTGCTCTAGAAATTATAGGGAATAATTATCAGGTCTCCAATGCTCAAGGACATAGAACGAATCCCTGTTTCCCTTCTCGGTCAAGTTTCTGCATCTCAGCCTGGTTTGCAAGGCCCTCCATGGCCTGGGCCCACCTACGCACCAGTGCCACTCCCGCATACCAACCTGCCACCCCAAGTCTGATAGATACCAAATAACACCACCTCCCCTATGCCTTTCCTTATGCGGCTCCATCTCAAAGGCTCCTCTTTTTTGGCTTCCATTTCTCCCCACCTGTTTCAAGGCCAAGCCTGAGCTCCATCTCCTTCATGAAGTCAGGTCCTTAACACAGCCTCTGACACCAACTAAGGGCTCAATAAATGCAAGCTTTTGTTACTTTAATATTATTAATCCTTAAACATCTCCTCTCTTAGGTGACACCCTAATTCTTTTGGTTGTGTTTTTTTTACAGTGAGGTTGGAATTTTCTGGAAGACCAGAAATACTTTGGGCTTCCCATGTAAAGGCAGTATAGTTTACAGGGTTTTAATATAAGACAGACCTGTGTTTGACCTTGATCTGCCATTTTCTGCCCAGGTTTCAAGTTATTCCACCTGTATGCACCAGCCCATAATACATGCTAAATAGATTGTTAGTATAATGATTATGGTTGCTTACCTTCTCTCTGCATCATACTTACCCCTACCATCAAGGCCACAATAGAATCAAACCCATGGAAAGCAGACAGCAAACTCTTCTTGCAAGTTGCTTAGCTAGAGGTTCAAATTGTCATGTGTTCTATCAAATGCTTTCTAAGTGACACTTTGTGTGTGTGCATATGTGCATTCATTCATTCATTCGTTCAATTATCTAAGAAGAATTCCTCTTAGTTTGCTTGTGAGTGAGTAACTATTCTCGGTTTAGAGCTAGCCAAGAATCAATCTTGACCTGGTTGCTAGGAAACACTGTCTTTGGAGCAGAAGTTAAGAATCAATTTCCCCAAGCTTTAAGGAACTTATATTTAAGTAAATGACTTTCTCAGAAATATTGATTCATTCCAAAGCATTTAAATAATAGAGAAAACAAGAGGATTTTTATGTGAAAGCTGCATCTTGACAGCAAAGTAGACATGCGCTTAAGAAAACATATTTACACACATAATCCACATCTTGTTCAGAGAGAAAATAGACTTTAATGTAGTAATAGGACTATTTATGCAATGAACTCTCATGGACTGTTGCATAAATAATGATTCCTGAACTATATGAATGTTTTTATGTGAAAAGTGCCTTTGTGAACTTTCATAAAAATTTGGTTTTGTGATTACATCAAAGGCTGAATTCACATTAACAAATGAAGCTTTGTGAAGACATGAAGACATTTTCTAATGGAAACATCATAATTAGAATCACATTTTCTCAATAGACATGTTTGGAAGATGCTTGCGCCTCCTCATGGCCTCCATGTCTTGCAAAGGATTCTCTTGGTCAGCAACTGGCTTCGCAAGCAATTCTCGGACCTCAGTGAGCCCTGCTCCAGGGAGGGATGCCAGCCAGCCTGTGAAATATTTCTGCAAGAACTTTTGGCTGCCTTAACTGCCTAAAGCAAATGTTTGTTTGCTGCAGTACGTGAATCAAATGCTTTTGTGTGAAAACACTTGCTAGAGAAACAAATGTTTGTTTTGGTAATCGACATTTGGACTGTTGGAACATTACCACTTAAGATATTGGTTTAAGAAATATACATTTAATTTGGAAAGCACCAGTTAGGATCAGGCATGTGACACAAATCTAGGCTGTAAGGAAATGAAGTTGAAATTGGACCCCAGTATTTCACTTCCCCTTGTCAGATCTGACTAGGAAAATGGCGCCTTGTTTGACATGTTGCTGTGTAATGTTACTGAGCAACAGCATAAAAGAAAAAAGTGATTTACTTCCTTCTAGAAGTGTATGACTTATAAATTATCAAAGATAGCAGCAAGAGTGTATTTATCTAGTATTAATATTTAAATGCCATCTTCTTATTGAATGTACCACATGCTCCATATTAATCTTTTAGATTAGACTTAGTACAAATTGATGTTTCCTAAATGGAAGATTTCTCCTTACAGTTCACTTTTGATTATCCATGCTAACTGGCAGGAGGAAAGGTATAGATACTCCAAAACAGCAGGTGATACAGAAATAAGCTTTGGCTTCAGAGAGCATTAAATTTTTTAGTAGCAGAAAGAAACTAATTACATTTTAAGGGAGAGAGATGTTCAGAGGGGAGTTTGATGGCAAGAGGGTAGTTTTGATTTTAAATATATTGGGTCACAGAAAATCCATATACAGTCAAACGATAGGATACTGAGCTCTAGTCTAAATACTAGAGTAAAAAAAAAATTAATTAAATATTTTATTTATTTCCCATACATTTTAAAGCATATTTTTAGTTCTGACAAATGCCAGGATTATGTGTAAATGTATTTGATTTTTTTCCCACTATGTTTGCGTTTTTCTCTTTTGTGAAAGGAAACTACAGGACCCAGTTTCATCTGAAAATTTATGAGCTGAAACCTATAATCAAATCACTATGTACTTAAAAATAAAATAAAATTATAGCCCACATTCTTTGCTGCTGGCTTTAGTCCTATTTGATCTTTAGCTGAATAAAAAATCATATTTTTAAGTAAAAAAGGAAGCTAGTATCAGGTCAGAATAGCCTAATAGAAGGATTATTCACTAGAATACCAAGAAACATGACTTTGTATTCTGAATCCACCCATTGCTGTTTCCATTTGTAAATTTCATTCTACCATTGAGAAAGATAAGTGATATAATTCATGTATATTTGAAGTACTTTGAGCTCCCCAGAACTTAATAATTCAAAGTATTACAGTAAATTCCCATTTATTCTGAATCTAAACTACCAGAAAGCTGAAATAATGAGAATTTTTTGTGTGCAATTTATAAAACAGTAATGTCCCTGGAGCATTAAAAGATTCTAAATTCTTCTGAACAGTCATAGAAAGATTAAATTTTATTCAGCATAATTTTGTGGTAAGATGTTTGATAGAGTTCTAATTCTTTGAAGATAGTAATTAATCCATGTGTAGCCTATGGTAATTCCTCTTCTTAATTTCAATATAGAAATAGTATCTTTGCATTTCCAGGAAACCTTGGCTTTGTATTTCTAGTCTAATCATGTTCTAAAATGTAGAGCACATCATAAACTTTACAAGGTTTGATAACGGATCACATATGTCCTACTTTATCAGCTATAAATGATTCATGTGATTTCAAGTTAAGAGACACCCACCCACTCAAGCTAGCTAAAGGAAAAGATATTCTTTATTTACTCTGATGCTGGGCTCTTCCAAAGAACCCATGCCTGTGCTTAGGCACAAATGAACCAAGGGCCAGAGGTCTGTAGGAAAATGCTGGGAATTTATATTTTTTCTCTGCCTCCCATCTCTTTATCTGTTTCATTCTCTTCTTAGGCTGCAAACCAATACTTGCTCTATTCCCTTCACTGGATGGAAAGTTGGGCCCGATATGGTAACAGACATCATGTATTACAGGATCAGGCATTGGAGAGACAACAGCATTTTTTAGGCCACACTTGAATTGTAAGAAAATAAGATGGGTATCTACTCAGTACTCCACTAACCAACCCTTCTCTCCCCCAGTACACTGATGGGGAGGAGGGGAAAGATCTCAGCCTTGGTAAATAATCAAACCCCATGGACAGAGGAAGGGGCAGTCATCAGAGAGGCAGGCTCAGTGTGAGCTGGGCAATATCACTAACAATCTCATATGAAGAATTTTAAGTATCGAGAAACTGTCACATTCATGGTGACAGATACAAGTTTTCTAAAATTCTAATTTTCACTTGAAAGCTTAAATTTTAGCATTGGCAAAAAGTACTGTCAATTGCATGACTGTGGTGACAAGCTGACTTCATTCATTTTTGAGAAAATGTCTGCCAAATAACCAAGTCTAAATAACCATAATTTGTCTGTCAGTTATTCTCTTGAGTAAAAATGTTCCATTTAAAAAAGAGAGAGAGAGAGGCTAGTTGGGCTCACAACTCAAGCAACCACACTCCTGAAGACAACCATCATACTTTGATACACAGTGCTTTATACATACTTCTTATTTCATCAGATAGAATATTTAAAAAATACATGTAATCAAGGGTCAATATTTAATACAAGTAATAATTTTTAACTGCTCCATCAAAGGTGTTAAACAAAATTGTCTTCTTTTTCCCTCCACATGGCAGTTAAAAATATAATAATGACTAGCTGGTATTCCTGCTAAGATGCCAGTTTTATCCATTATTATTATTTTTTTACCATCAGTGCAAATGTCAATATAATGAAGAAGGCACATTATCTTTTTAGTGTTATTGTGAAAATTGTTTTGCTTTCTCATATTACTGAAAAGACCTCTGAGACACCCCCATTATCTCGATAGCCAGGGATCTGTGGATTACACTTAGTGTTATACAACAACCTGCTCAACATACTTTCATATTAGCTGAAATCATGGAGCAAGGCAATCTTATCCTTCTGGTATAGTATTTTCTTGGCAATAAGAGAATGTACATCCATATTACATGGGACAACAACACATATAAAAATTATAAATTATAACATTTTAGTAATCAGTTTTGGGGAGAATTTTAAAAGACTGATAAAATTGATTGATAAAAACTGCATAAATGATGGGAATTCAACATAGCATCCAGTGGAAGAATATTTAAAACAATTCATACCATGACTTTGGTTTAATGGATTACCTCTAGGAACTGAGAAGTTCATGCATGGAGACATGTGATATGGAGACAATTTCCCAAATCATATAAAATTAAAAATTCAAGGAAGTGCTGGAAGTCCTAGCCACAGCAATCAGACAGGAAAAAGGAATAAAAGGCATCCAAATTGGTAAGGAAGAAGTCAAACTTTCACTATTTGCAGATGACATGATACTATATACACAAAACCCTAAAGACTTCACCAAAAAACTACTAGAACTACTAGAATAAATGAATTCAGTAAGGTCACATGGCACAGAATCAATGTAGAGAAATCCATTGCATTTCCATACACTAATAATGAAGCAGGAGAAAGAGAAATTTAAAAACCTTCCCATTTATAACTGCACCAAAAACAATAAAATGCCTTGAAATGAATTTAATCAAGGAAATGAAAGAACTGTACTCTAAAAACTATCAAACATCGATGAAATAAATTGAAGATGACACAAACAAAGGGAAAAATATTCTATGCTCATGGATTGGAAGAAAAAATATTGTTAAAATATCCACACCACCCAAAACAATCTAAAGATTTTTTTAAAGATTTTTATTTATTTATTTTAGAGAGAGAGAGCACATGTGCACAAGTGGAGGGACAGAGAGGGGGGAGAGGCAGAGAATCTAGCAGACTCCATGTGCTCAGGTAATGATCCCATGACCCTGAGATCATTACCTGAACCAAAACCAAGAATCAGACACTTAACTGACTCATCTACCCAGGTGCCCTTCAATCTATATATTTAATGCAATCCCTAACAAAATCCCAACATTTTTCACAGAACTAGAACAAACAATCCTAAAATTTGTGTGGAACCAGAAAAGATCCAACATAGCTAAAGCAAACTTAAAATAGAAAAACAAAGCTAAAGATATCACAATTCCTGATTTCAAGTTATACCACAAAGCTGTATTAACCAAAACAGTATGGTACAGGCACAAAAATAGATACATAGGTCAAGGGAACAAATAGAAAGCCCAGAAATATACCCAAGATTATATGGTCAATTAATCTTTGACAAAGGAGGAAGGAATATCCAAAAAAGCCCCTTCAACAAATGGTGTTGGGAAAACTGGACAGCTACATGCAAAGAACCACTTTCTTATACCATACACAAAAATAAACTCAAAATGCATTAAGGACCTAAATGTAACACATAGAACAGAGCACATCAATAATTTCTCTAATGTCAGCATACATACATTTTTCTAGATCTATCTCCTGAGGCAAGGGAAACAGAAGCAAAAATAAAGTATTAGAATTTCATCAAAATAAAAAGCTCTGCACAGAGAAGGAAACAATCAGCAAAATGGAGGAGATATTTGTAAATGACATATCAGATAAAGGCTAGTATCCAAAATACATAAAGAACTTGTGCAACTCACTACCCAAAAATCCCCAAATAATTCAGTTTAAAAATGGCCAGAAGACATGAACAGATATTTATTCAGAGAAGACATCCCAATGGCCAACAGACATAGGAAAAGATGCTCAACATCACTCATCATCAGAGAAATGCAAATCAAAACCACAATGAGCTATAAGTTCACACCTCTCA
Source organism: Procyon lotor (assembly GCA_028646535.1). NCBI lineage: Eukaryota > Metazoa > Chordata > Mammalia > Carnivora > Procyonidae > Procyon > Procyon lotor. The sequence continues at coordinate 17,351,793 of CM053617.1, forward strand.
AAATGGCTAAAATAAAAGACACAAGAAACATGTTGATGAGCATGTAGAGAAAAAGGAACCCTTATGCACTGTTTGAGGGAGTGCAAACTGGTGCAACCACAGTATGGAGGTTCCTCAAAAAATTAAAAATAAGACTACTGTATGATCCAGCAATCACACTACTGAGTATTTACCCAAAGAATACAAAAACACTCATTCAAAAGGATTTTATTGCAGCATTACTTAACAATAGCTAAATTATGGAAGCAGCCCAAGTGTCTACTGATAGATGAATGGGTAAAGAAGATGTGGCATATATAAAATGGAATATTACTCAGCCGGAAAAAAGAATGAAATCTTGCCATTTGCAACCACATTGGATAGATCTAGACAGTATAATGCTAAGCAAAATAAGTCAGTCAGAGAAAGACAAATACCATATGATTTCACTCATATGTGGAATTTAAGAAACAAAAGAAATGAACAAAGGGTAAAAAAAGAGGCAAACCAAAAAAATAGACTTTTAACTGTAGAGAACAAACAGATAGTTATCACAAGGGGAGCTTTTTGGGGGGGGATGATGAAATAGGTAAAGGGGGTTAAGGGTACACTTATCTTGATGATCACTGAATAATATATAGAATTGTTGAATCAATATATTGTACACCTGAAACAAATATAATCCTATAGGTTAACTGTACTAGAATTAAAATAAAATTAAAATAGAGATAATAAAAACAACTGTATAAATAATAAAAAGCACATTATAACAATATAATTATAATAAACATTTTAAAAAATTCAAGGAAATCTTGATGTTTAAGCTACCATAAACAGGTTTGTGAGTTGAAATAATAACAATAAAAACGACACAAATTAAACTTTCAAATGAGGCAGTTACCATATATAGTACTGATTTGAGATCACTACTTTGATTTACTAAGATTCAGAGATCCACGGCTAAGGAAAGAGTGGTGTAATTTACTAGCTATGTAACCTTAAGCAAATGTCTGTGAAATTCTTGGGACTGTTTTCACAGTTTTGTTGTATTATATGAATAAATGTATTTAAAGTGCTGAATACTATGTAGCACATAGGAGATATTAAAAAATGTTATTTCTGTGACAGTTTTAAGAGATAGGCATTATAGGGGCACCTGGGTGGCTCAGTCAGTTAAGTGTCTGCCTTCAACTCAAGTTTTGATCCCTGGGTGCTGGGACTAAGCCCCGTGTCCGGCTCCCTGCTTGGTGGGGTACTTTTCCTCCCAGTTCCTGCTATCTCTGATTATCTTTCTCTCTCTCTCTCTCTCAAATAAGTAAATTTTAAAAAGTCTTTTAAAAAAAACCAGATAGGCATTATATAGCAGAGAAATGCCATTGCTTACCTAAAAGGATGGTCTTTACTATTCAATCTAAAAGAATCACTAAAATAAGAATTACAGCTTATAAATCAAAAAGCATAATAAAATGTAATAATAATTGTTATTATAATAATTAATCTAAAATTAGGGCAAAAAGAAGGAAGAGGGGAATAATGAACTGATGGAACAAATAGAAAACAAACAGCAAGATAACAGACTTAAACTTTATCATATCAATAACCAGATTAAACATAAATAATCTAAATAAACAGCCCAATTAAAATGAAGAGGTTGTCAGACTGGATTAAAAGGCAAGACCTTAACTATATAATGTCTATAAAAAGCACATTTTAAATGTAAAGAACAAATGGAGTTAAATGTATAAGGATATAAAAGGCTAAAAAGAGATGTGTCAGACTAACATTAATCAAAAAAAGATTTCAGAGCAAAAACAGTGATAGGGAGAAAGAAGGTCGTTTCACAAAGCTAAAGGGATCAGTTCATCAGAAGGATATGAAAATACTAAACTTTTATGAATCTGTTAACAGAATTTCAAAAAATATGAGTAAAATTGATAAAACTATGAAGAGGAATAAATAAATCCACAACAATAATTAGGGAATTCAAGATCCATCTCTCCCTAATTGACTAAAAAGGTAAATAAAAGGTAGATGATGTATATAGAACTCTTGAACAACACAATCAACCACTGGACTTAATTGATATGGATAGAACAATCCACCAAATGCCAGAAGAATAGATGTTCTTTTCAAGTACACACCCATGAAACACTAATGAAGAGTGACAACCTTCTGGGCCACAAAGCAAATCTCAATACATTTAAAAGTATTCAAACCATACAATGTATGTTTCTTGACACCGTGGTATTAATTAGAAATCAATACCAAAAAGATTATAGAAAATCTCCAAATGTTTAGGAAATTAGATAACACTTTTCTAAATCACCTATGATCAATGAAGAAATAAAACAGGAAATTTAAAAGTATTTTGAACTGAATGAAATGAAAACATGACATGTCAAAATTTGTAAGATGCTGCTAAAGCTAGGCTTAGAGGAGGATTCATGCACTAACTGCCTATAATAGAAAAGAAAAGCATTCTCAAATTAGTGAACTTAGCTCCCACCCTAGGAAACTAGAAAATCAAGGGCAAATGAAAGTCAAAGTAAGCAGCAGGGAAATAATAGAGAATTAAGTGGAAATCAATTGTCTTAAAAACAAAAATCAATAAAGAAAATCCATCGGGGCGCCTGGGTGGCTCAGTGGGTGAAAGCCCCTGCCTTCAGCTCAGGTCATGATCTCAGGGTCCTGGGATCTGCCCCATATGGGGTTCTCTGCTCAGCTGGGAGCCTGCTTCCCCCTCTCCCTCTGCCTGCCTCTCTGCCTAGTTGTGATCTCTCTCTCTCTGTGTCAAATAAATAAATAAAATCTTTAAAAAAAATCTGTAATGTAAAAGCTGGTTTTTCATGATCAATAAAATTAACAAAGCTCTAGCCAAACTGATCAAGAAAAAATAAGAGAAACCAATAATCAATACAGGAGTGAGAGAAGTAACATCAATAGAGTGTAGATTTAAAAAGATAATTAAAGAATATTACAAACAACATTATGTCAATAGATTTAACAACTTAGATTGCATAAATTAAATTTTTAGAAGGACATAAACTATGAAAGCTCTCTCAGGAAGAAATAGATCACCTGAGTAGCCATGTATCTATTAAAGGAATTAAATTTTTCAAAGAAATTTCCAAAGGGAAAAAAATCCAGGCCCAAATGGTTTTGTTAGTGAATTTTACAAAACATGTAAGGAAGAAATAATGTAAATTTTATACAAGTTCTTCCAGAAAAAAGAAGAGGATGTAATACTTCCCAACCCATTGTTTGAGGTCTCAAATTAATCTAAAGATTAAATGGAATCTCAATCAAAATGCCAGCAGGGATTTTGTAGAAACTAGCAAGCTGATTCTAAGATTCACTTGGAAATGCAAAAGATCTCAAATAGTCAAAACAACTTGGAAAAAGAATAAAGCTGTAGGACTAACAATCTGATTTCAAGACTTATTACAAAGCTAGAATGCGGCATCAGTGTAAAGACAGAACAATAGATGAATGGAACAAAATAGAGAGCGTCCAAGTTAAAACGACTTACAAATGCATGGGCTGATTCTCTACAAATGTGCAAAGGCAGTTCAGTGGAGAGAGAGTAGTCATTTCAATAAATGGTGCTGGAATAATTGGATATGCATATAGAAATAATGAACTTGGATATGTCGGCCATATACAAAACAAACTATAATGGATCAGAAACCAAATGTGAAACCTAAAAACTATTAAGCATTTAGAAGAAAAATAGGAGAAAACCTCAGTGTTCCTGGGTTAGGCAGACTTTGTGAATATGACATCAAAAATCTGATTCATAAAATTTAAAAAAACCTGATAAATCAACTGCATCAACATTAAAATCACTGTTCAGAGAATGAAGAGACAAAACACAGACTAGGAGAAGATACTTGCAAACCAAAAAGCTGGAAAAGGGCTGTGTCCAGAGTATATGAAGAACTTCCAAAACAGAAGAAAATAAACAATTCAGTTTTTTAAAGGAGCAAAACACTTGAACAGATACATCACCAAAGAAGATACACTGATGGCAAATGAGTACATGAAAAGATGTTCAACATCTTTTATCATTAGGAAGATGGAAATTGAAACCTCAGTAAGATACTACTACTTTTACAATGATTAAAATTGAAAAGATCGGCTGCCACGATACACATACACTGGAATTGAGCAATTAGGTAAATTGATGGTGGAGGTGGGAACTAGGTTTCTCACTATTTGAGTGGGAGGTTACAAATAATAAAGGGGAAGTGGCTAGACTGATCTCTGAGGTAATGGTATTGAGCTCGATATGTAAGTTTAAACTCATGTTGAGCTTACTATAAATACATGATTACGGATAGAAATATTTATGATATGGATACATTCATGTGTTCCCATTTTCTCGCCCTGTCAGCAGAGAGATCTAGAAGCAAGAATACTCAGTAACAATGAGTAAAAGAAACCAGAGTTCTTTGAAGAAACGGCTGATTCTAGGACTAGTGCAGGAAATACACAGATAGTCTGGAGAATTCTGTGGTACCAGAAAGTAAGAAAGTACTCGTAGAAAAACACAATGAGACAAAATGGGGTAGTCAAAGAAACACAAGAGCCAAGGAAAAGAACTCACATGGCTGAGGTAGAGTTTCTCAAGTCTCACCACTGGGGGGTTACTCTCTCTCCTCTTTTTCTTACTGTTCTCTCTGAAAGAAAGTCACTCTGTGTAGCCTCAACCTAAGGAATGGAGGGTTATGCTCTATCCCTTGGAGAAGAGAGTATCTACATAAATTGTGTGTGTGTGTGTGTGTGTGCATATACATATATGTGTGTGTATAAATATATATAAATAAATATATAAATATATATATCACATAAATGAGGATATATTGGAATTCTCTTGTTTATAACAGTATAGCTTCATGAATATTTATTTTATACTTTGCATTATAATCTAATACTACTTGATTTTGTTGTTCACATGGTTCCAGCTTTGGCTGTTGAAACACTTCCATATTTCTGGTGCCACAAGGTGTTCCAGACTCATCTTGTGCTGTCCCTATCCTAGCAATAGTGTCAGCCATTTCTACAAGGAACTCTGGTTTCTTTTAGTGGAAAGGGTATTTAGAACCAAGATCTGGGCACCAGGTATACTTGCTGATACTGATATGCCATGATATCCAGGCCTTCGTAGTGCATAGAGCTATGATATAGATATACATATGTAAGAAAAAGGAGTTAATCATAATACTTCCAATTTTAATCCAGTGATGCAAGGCATATTCTACTCTTCCCCTTCTCAGACTTGTAACCCAACAGGAGGAGTCTGGCTCCCATTATCCTCAGTTTATGTATCATTTGCTCAAGCATAGAATACACAGAAGATAGTTTCAAAATTGCTGGCCTAGTATTGCAATGAAATAGAAGAATATAGTACTTGAAGATAAGGAGTTCTGTATGTGGGACAGAGGCAGTAGAGGGAGGAAGTTAAGAGTTCAAATTTATAATGTCCAAAATGTTGACTTTGGACAAGTTATGCTGCCTACTCGAGCCTCAATTACCTCATGTATAAAATGGCAACAAGGATGATGCTTACCTCACTGGGTTGTTGTGAGGATTAAATGGGCCATAGCTATAATAATATTCAGGACATGGAAGCTAAATGTTGTTTTAGACACATTCTGGGAACTCTCTTTAATATACTGTGTAGAGGGAAAGCAAGGAACAAAATAGGGGAAATCTTAAGGGGTGCCTACACATTATTTTCTAGACCAACTACCAAGGGAACTGTTAGCAGACGGATAAAACTGAGCCTTGCTACCTTATTCCAGGCATTATTATAGGCAATGGGGATACAGCGGTCAACAAAAACCAATAACAATCCTTGTCTTCACAGAACTTAACATTCTAGTATGGGAAAGTTTTGTATATCTACTGCTCTTTAATAAACTATCCCAAAACATGGGTCTTCAAATACAACTTTTTATTTCCTGAGTCAGGAATGCTGAGTGAGGAATTCGGGGCTCAGACTGGCAGCTCTGTTCCATATAGCATTGGCCACGTCATTCACTTGACTCTGTTCAGCCAATGGCTAGGATAGGCTAGGAAGGTCGAAAAGGCTTTATTTACATGTCTGGAGCCTTGGTACTTAGCCATATGTGACCTCGCATCACTTGGCTAGCTTAAGCTTCCTTCAGGCTTGCTGGTATGAGGGTAGTTGATCTTCTTACTTGTCTGTTGGCTTCCAAGAAGAAACACTCCGGACTTCAAAGGCAGAAGCCCAGACCTGAGTGAGGGGAAAGAGACTCCATTTCTTGATGGGGGAGTGGCAATGTCACTTTGGGAAAGAGCATGTGGGAATGACAGCTAATGTTGTAGTCATCTTTGGAAACAATCTACCTCTGAGAGAGATAACAAAGATAAATTAGTGAAAATGAATTGTAGGAGAAAACTAAAGCAGGGAAGGGTGTAGTAGGAGTTGCGATCAGAACTCATTGAGAAAGTTACATTTACATTAAGACTTGAAGGAAATAGAGAAAATTGGGGCCAAGAACATTCCAGGCAGAGGAAACAAGCACAAAGGCCACAAGGAGGAATATACGCTTTGCATATTCAAGACAGCAAAAAGGTCGATTTGTCTGAAGCAGAAGGAGTGAGGGGTCTCAAAGTGGGAGGTGATAAAATCAGAGAGGTAAGGGGTTAGCAGATCATGTAGAGTCTTGTAGGTCATTGCAAGAAGTTTGGTTTTTACTCCAAATTAAGTGGAGAGCCTTGGTGGTTTCTGAGTAGGGAAGAAATACACATTGTATGTTAAATTGTCTTTTCACAGGATCCCTCTGTTTACTAGACTAAGCACAGCACAGGAAGCTAAATAGAAGTAGGAAGACTAGTTAGAAGACAATTGCAATAATTCAGACAAGAGATGATGGTGGCTTGAATGAGGGTGGAAGCAATGGAGAGGTGATAAGGGCTTGGATTCTTGGACAACAAGATTTACTGATGAATGGGACATGGAGTAGAGAGGAATGAGAGAAGCCAGGATGATATCAAGATTCTTGACCCTCGCAACTAGAGGGATGGAGTTGGTATTCTCCAGATGAACCGAGAAGACCGAGACCAGGAGAGAAGAGTGGAAGGTCATGTTAAGTTTGGAATGATTATTGAACTTTTTAATAAGTGTAGCTATTTAATAAAAAGTGGAAGATGTAATTGATACATGCACACACTTTTAGATACATAGGAAATTTTTGGAAACCTACATTAAAAATGGTTAACAGCAGTTACCTCTGGGTAATGGGAGTCTTCAAAAATGGCACTGGGATATAAAAGGAGAGACTAATATATGTCTTCTCTTGTTTTTAAATTTAATACCCTTTTGTACCATGTATGACACAGATGTATGTATGTGTCAGTATGTCCTGTATTACTTCTATAACTAGAAAATTACATACAATTTGTATGGTTGGTGAAATCAATCAAGTCATCACAAATAAATCTTATCAGAAAAGCCCACCTTGGGCCAGGGTCTTGGCAATGTCCCGTCAAGCTCTGACACTGATTTCTATGACTGTGAATTAACTGCTAATTCTTACTTTCACTTCCTCCTCAGGGCTCTGTGAAATTTGGAGTGTGTAAACAGCCTCTCTCATTCACTTGCCTCATCTCGAAAACAGCACCAAGAGCTCTCAGCACTTACCTACCTCACAGGAAATTTGAGGTTGGATGAGATAAGGTGTTCAAATACTTTGAGTTACCACAGAGACAGGTGCTCGTGTAGGCAGGTTATCATGAGTCCTGGAATATTAAGACATTGTAAAAAGAAGCTGTTTCTGCCTTTGATCACACAGGCATTTTGATACTCTTGAACTATTACTCTTCATTATGTCTGCCATAGAATGAGTGTTTCTCCCCAAACAGTATTCATTTTAGCATTTCTGTTCATGCCTTCTGTCAAACAAGATTTCCACAGGCTTTGATTTTTATCAAGATTTACTTGACTTTATTCTTCAAAGCATTTAATTCAAAGTTCGCTCTATCAGTGGGTGGATTAGTTGAGTAACTGAAATATCAGTGTTGAATGCCATTAGAGTTTGTTAAATTATTTCTCTTCACAGATGTACTTACCAAAGTCATGTACTAATGAACAATGAAGTGACTGTCTAAATAGTAGACATTATTAAAAGAAGTCACTGGTACACAGTGAATGAAAAATAATAAACAGTCATGGCTCTCACGAATGTTCATTCAATGCCTCTTAAGCATTCTTCTAAGGCCATTATCATGTGTCAGGTACTGTATTAGGTGTTATGAATACGAGAAGAAAACACATGTCTTTTCCCTCATGAAGCTTATATTCTGTCAGAGAAATGCCACACTGTGTTTTAAGTTTGGCGTCACCATTTTAATGAAGTATTTGAGATGCTAGGCGGAAAGGAATTTGGAGGGTGCCGGCTGCATTGTTTCTGGAAATTATGTAGTTGATGACTATTATTTTGAAAAAAATTAACTTTAGTCCCACAAAGGTAAGGAGAAACCCAGAAAATCACCACCAAGCAGAATCACAAAGTACAGTCAGTGGAAAAAGTTGCAAGTCTCAGGAAAGATGAGCCGTCTTTATATGTAAAACCTTTTTCTTAGAACTAGAACTTACAAGAAATTTAGGCTGAAGGTTCTGAAAACAATGTAAGATTTTTTTAAAAGAATACCCAAACAAAATTTATGTCAAAGACAGGCTTGAGATTCACAGATATTATGGACTCCTGGTAGTGGCTTCTGCGCCTGGAAGGTGGTTGAAGAAGATTGCCTTTGAGAGTCCTTCCTAGCCTGAAGGAACCTAAATAAGTACAATTGTGAAGTGATATTTTCTCTAGAGAAAGATTTCTTAACAACCAAATACACCCAAGATGCCAAGATTCTATTTATATTTTATAACTATTTAACAATGATCTCAAACCAGAGATGGAGTTAAAGCAAACAAACAGACGTTGTTAATTACCGAATAGAGTTAAGTAAAAGTATAGATTTTACCAGATATTGGTTTGCCTTCAGTTCATTAGAAATCTTACCATTCGTGGGCCAAACGTCTGTCAAATTTGACTGATAAGCCACTAACTGGTCAACAGTCAATCCAGGGTCCCCTCCCACCACAAGCATCCCCAATTCCCCAGAAATCTTGCTCATGTCTTTCCCCTCGCTTTTGCCTCCCTGTTCTAATTAATTTTCCACCCACATTTCTGATTTCAGTGCCAACTTCAGATGACTCTTGCTTCATCTTATAATTGAGCTTGCCATTCCTCACTTCTATAATTATTCTTAAAAAAGACCTCCAAAGTAAAAATAAAAACTCACATTTTTGATTGGCAGCTTTTCCAAGTTGACTGGCACTTAGGTGCTCATCGAAGCTAATGAGCATTTGATTGCAACGGTTCCTCTGGCTCTGATTCAAAAAGTGGTCCTGGCAAAGCCATTGTCTTGCTTTTAAATGGTGGTGAGGCATCAATGGACGGGGTCCACCAGACACCAGAATTCACTTTAATACTGTTACACACGACCACTGGCTCCTCACCTTGCAGCCACCTCACGCTCAACTGTCTCCCAAGCAGCATATCACCTGTTTTTTGTGCTTTGAACAACTTCAGGCGTTGGGAAGACAAGAATAGCCTTAGCAGCTAACATTTATTGGACAAGGACTATTTCCTTGGAACTTTGTAGATAGCTTTATGTGTGGTTGCTTATTGAAACCTCGCAATGACTCTCTGAAGAGGGTCCTATCATTACCCTTTTACAGGGTCTGGGCTTAGCGGACTTAACAGTGACTGGCCCAAGACAGGTGGGTAAAAGCAGCGCCCCTCCCTCAGCCCTCCACTGGGTGCCTTCAGCACTGTGATGGCCTGGATGGACACTGTGGAGTGGGACTCCTTGCAGGAGGAAGCTGGGCCATCACACCTTCACTTTCTCTTCTCCGTGCCTGCCTCCCTTCTAGGGGAGCTCATTTCTGCCTCTTCTTGACATGTACGCGTATATCTTGTCCTTGTTTTGTTTCACCTCGGGAAATCACCTATAATTCAGCTAAAGCTTCTACCTAATGCATGTAGATATTGTGAAGTTCCAGAGTTTCTCTCTACGTATCTCAGTAAAGTTTTGCTAAAGAAGGATGAGTTAAGTGAGCAATTTATTAGAAGCAGGACTGATGAAGGAACATTCTCTGATCTGAAGGGGGCAAATATGGAGACTTTGTGGCCGTGGAGGAACAGAGCGGTGAACCTGTTGGCATCCTACTGTCTCTTCACTGGAATGCAAGTTGGCACAACAGGGAATGTGTCTACCAGCCCATGAGGAAAGGACACAAGTTGTTTAATAAGATATGGTCTCTCCTTAATTTGTGGTCCCAGGAATGCATTCAGGGTTCCTTTAAGCCCTTGAGAAACATAGAAGATTTGGGTGCCTCCTTCCCTTCACCTTATAGGATTAAAAAAACAGGAGTACAATACAACCTATTAAATTTAAATCTTAGACATGTGCTGGAATTATTATAGTTTTTTTCTTATTGAAAAATCTGGCCTCTCTCTCTGTCTCCCCCTGCCTACACACGCATGTATGTGTTGTTGGATTGAGATTTGCTTAGTTTTGTAAACTGAGTAATCCAGTACTGAGCATTCCAAATGTAAGTTTCCAGAAGACCCCAACGAATTGCAAAAAGGAGAAAGAGGAGTTAGTTAAAGTTCATCAGCTTCTAAATTGAATGCCTAGCAGCACCTCACTAAGACTCAAGGAATGCATTAGACTAACAGTTTCCAAATTGCTGGAGGAAACCCCAAAGTCCTACAGAGCAGCTTCTGGGACTGTAAGAGCGGGATAGGTAGGAAGCAGGATGGGGAGGCCATGCACTCCTTACTCCCTTTCCACTCCAGTGTAGTTTCACTGTGATGTTTTATTATTAAAAGGCCCATATAAGATTTTGCTTGGAAATGGGGTCCTGATGCTGAAACAAAAGCATAGTTTTGTATACTTGTCATTTTAAAGCTGATTACTGATCAGAAAAGTACTTGTTTTTTTCTGGCACTGGAACTGAACCCCATGAATCAATCCAAATAATCTATAATCTCCAAGAAGACAGAGACTAACTAGCCTTCCTCCTCATCTTCCCCTGGCCAGCAGCTGGCAGAGCCCTACATGTGATGGGGACCAGTGAAGTGTTGGCTGAATGCATGTCGTGTTTTCCCAATTACATTAAAAATACGAGTCATCCGCTACTTCCCGGGAAGTTCACAACAGAAAATAAAATAACAGAGTATTTTCACTGGTGTTGATCAGGCTTGTGGTACATTTAGTCCAACACTTTCTGGGCTCTCCACTCGAAGCATTTTATTTTAGTAATTGATTCGGGTTGAAATCAATCTAAAGTAGAATCATATCTCTGCATTTTTATTGAGTTTCATTTCTTGGGATGCTTTGCAGCATGAAATAGCAAAGGTGTGGAAGTGTCCTGGGCACACTATTCTAATTTTCTGAAGAAACTTTGAATGACTCATTTGGGAATGATGTCAGCGTTGCTCTCATAACTATTTAAAAAGCACTTTTGGTATCACAAATTACAAAAAAAAAAAAAAAGTACAAGTTGAATTTCCCACAGAGGAGAGCAGGAATCATGAGCTCCATTCAAAGGGCTTGGTGTGGATGCATAAGGTTTGCCCTGGGCTCGTGACTGTTTCCTCCTTGCAATCTGTTCACAACTCTGGGTCACTCTTCACAACCTTCAGGCCTATCCTTCCCTCTTGCCTACTGAAAAGAGAATTTGATAAACTCAGTCATGCTCAGATGTCACAGGTGGAAGCAATTTAATGTGTCACCTACTCCTTGCAAAAAGGCTGGTAGGTAAGAAGAATCAAGTCAATGGGGTCATGTTAGTGACCTGGATACATGTGAGAAGTTATTTCTCTTCTTAATATTTTCTTTTTTTTAAATCAAGCCAGGGGAGGCTTGATGCTCTCAGCACCTTTGTATTGACAAAGCATGACTCAGAACTAGCCCCTGCCATCCATGGACTTCACAGGTAGCCAGTGACATACACAGGCTACTGTTTTTCCTCTGCTAGAGACATGGCGAAGGTGCTCCCCCAATACCAACCATTGCCACTCCAGCCCTCCTGGCTCTAACAGAGTAGGTCACAGGTGATCTGGATACATTAAGCCCACATGGCAGAGTTCTTCAGAAACTGAACAGAAGGCAAACACTTCAGCCTGACATTCAAGGCAGTTCGTCTGACTTCCTCTTAAAAAAAATAAGCACTTATTATCTTACTATAAGTTTTTGTGGGTCAAGAATTTAGGAAGCACTTAGCTGGATGGTTCTGGCTTGGAATTTCTCAGGAGGCTGCTCACACCTGGGATTTGCTCCCAAAGTGGCTCACTCAAAAGGTGGTGGATATCACTGGGAGGAGGGCTCAATTCCTCTTCAGCTGGATCTCTTCCAGGACTGTTTGAGGGTAGCTGCTGGCTACCTCAAATGTCGGATGTCAAAGTAAGACATCCGAGAGAGAGAGCTTGGGTGTAAGTGTCCTTCTAATGACTGAGCATTACAAGCTGCTGCAGAGCATCTCCTCCACCATCGTCTGTTAGCTAGGAGTGAGTCCTAAGTCTGCATTCAGGTGGAGGGGAATGAGGCTCCACCTTTGAAGAGAAGTGTCAAAGAATTTGTAGACGTATTTTAAACCACCATAATGTTTCTGCCCTAGCGTTTGCTCTGTTCCCTCTGCTGAGAATGTCTTTCCTGTATAGGCATGGCCCCAAACGACATGACTTCATAGTTAGCAGCATCCTCGATCTCTTCCCAACAGATCTGAGTGGCACCCCAAACCCCCAGGCACGGTGACCAAAACGTCTCCAGGTATTGCCGAATATTCCATTGTGAACACAAATCACCCCTGGCTTAGAACCACAGTTCTAGATGTTAAAAGTTCTGTCATTTATTTTTGCAACCCTGATACTGAACAGTTTTAATATGCTGGTGCAGTTACTACTCTAAGACTGTTCTAACAAACCTAGAAAGTGACTTTTTCCTTTCAACTTTATATTGCTGAGGACTCTGACTTGTCCTGTCCGACCTTTCCTGGGCTTCCTTCACTCCTGACTCCAGTAGCTTTTCAATAAATTCCCCCACCCTTGCTTTTTTTTTTTCCAAGGTCTGGCTCAAATACTTCTTCTAGTTCTCCCTGATTTCCTTAGATGGAACTTATCTTTTCTTCCCCTTCATATTTCTGTTATAACGCTTTCCATAGCCTAGTGGTAGATTCAAGTTTACATATACCCAATCAGGTCCCTCCTAAATGCGTCCTGGGGCCAAGCATTATGCCCAGAATAGTATATGCTGGATCTTATTGTGAATGAAATGGATTTTCCTTTGGGCTCTAATACAGAGGGATATACCAAGGACCACATCACTAGGGGAAAAGTTTGGAAGCTAGTCTGGCAAAACTTGCACTTAATGCTCTTTTGCTATTTCATATTTATTAGTGTCTGGGAGTACAGTGAGGAAGTTGAGCACTCACTTTGGATCATGAATGATGATGTTCAAATCCTGTCTCACTCACCATGAAACTTTACGCAAGTTACTTAATTGCTCTGTGCCTTAAATCGCTTATTTGGAAAATGGTGATTGTTATGATATTACCCTGAGGGGATAAAATGAAGGAGATCAACTTGGAGCTGCTCTAGCTTAATTAAAAGAGGGAGAACCAGAGGCTCATTCTCTTGGCATCACTCTTTCTGGTTGCTACCTCAAAAGGTATCAACTCAAGAGCCCAGGGCTCTCAAGATTAGTTCAGAGACAAATACCAACAGCCATTCCAGTGGCTTTACTGATAGGAAAGTTGAGCAGATGAGTAAAGAGCTTGCCCAAGCAACATGGCTAGTTAATGGTAAACCAATGACTAGAATTCAATTCCCCCAACTCTTAAACTGAATACTCTTTCCACGAACTCAGCCAACTCTATTGCTGATGTCAACGAATCCTCCTATTTCAGTTCGCATCATTTTCTTGAACTGGCATTCAAGGTCCTACACATGGTCCAATATATCCTACCTTTCCCCTATTATCAATTATACTTTAGCCATGCCAATCTTTACCATGGTCTATGGGTTCTTACCCCCAAAATAGGCTCACTACCTAACCTAATCCATTCTTTTCCACAACTTTCATGACCACATTCCCCCTTAAACTCTTCCGGGAAAACTGACTTCTATTATGTTTATTCCTCCTAGATTTGAAAAATCTTCTATTATGACTTGCTCTCACATTGTCCCAAGATACTTATAGTATATAATTTTGCATTGCTTAACTCATTTTAGTAGTAAAAAGATACAAGGCATTTTGTACTTGTTGAAAAATTGCTTTGTAAAAGTTCTCATACCTCTCTCTACTCTCTCATAACACTTAAAATTAGATGTTTGTGATATACTGAATACTCTTTTATATTGCCTATTGTTGTTTTATGTATTATCTTTTCAACTAATTTCTCAGGCACACTGGTGGTAGATAGGGATTGCTTTAAATGTCTGTCTACAGATATATTACTGTTAGATATGCAGAACACAAATTCAAGCAGTAATTCACCTTGATATTCTCTAATATGGTTGATCCTACAAACACGTGAACTTTTCAAGAATAAGTATTCTTTTTAATTTTACAAACCTCAATGGTGTCTAACATAGGGTTCTTATACAAAAAATATTTGGATACATTTTTAGATATCTCTTAAAGTCCAATACTTTCATATGAAGTAAAAAAAATGGGGCTGGGTTAAAATTCTTTTAAGAATATATGTATGCTGATCTCTCTGATATGAAGAACTTGATAGGCAAGGCAGGAGTTTGGGGGGGTGGGGGAGAGAAATGAAACAGGAAGGGATGGGGAGGGAGACAAACCATAAGAGACTCCTAGACTCAAGAAATGAACTAAGGGTGGTCGGGGGGGGTGGAGGGGTAGGGATAGGGTGGCTGGGTTGGGGACAATGGGGAGGGTATGTGCTATTAAGTGCTGTGAAATGTGTAAGCCCGAAGATTCATAGACATGTACCCTGGGGCAAATAATACATTATATGTTAATAAAAATTAAAAAAAAAAAAAAAAGAGAGAGAAAAAAAAAAAAGAATATATGTATGCATGTGTATATGTTAACTAGGTCTTCTCATTCCTTTCTTTTTACATTTGTTACAATGTTATACGTCACACTATAGAAATAAAGAATTTATATGCTAGGCCCTGGGTTTTATGTTTGTTTCCTGCATTATCTTATTTAATAATCATGGCTATCCTATGAGGTAAATACTATTTTTACCTTAAAGATTAGAAAAAACCCCAAGCCCCAAACTTAAATGTTAAAAAAAAAAGTCCCAAATCATCTCAACTGGTCATGCAGAGATAGAATTTAATCCAGGTCTAATTCCAGAATCCACTCTCCCAACTACCATGCAATGTGACCCCAGGCAAGTCTTCTATGTTTGCTTAGAGGACTACTAAGTTAATTCATATGCTTAGTGCAATTTCCTACACATATTTACCCAATACCATTCCTCCATCAGCATTTCACTGTGACAGGATTAAAAGGCTAGTAAGACATGCCCCTGTCCTGAAAAACTTAATTTGTGATAGGTAGAATTCTATTTTTTTATACATGAAATTATGGTTTTTTAAAAATATATTATGAATATTAACTAAATTTTGTTGGCGCTAGAGAATATGGCCTGTATGGTATCAATGCTTTAAAAATCACCAATATGTGATCATTTTTAAGAAATATTCCATGTGGTCTTGAAAAAATGCATATTCAGCTATTATATATATATATATGTAATTATAGATGTGTGTATAAACATATATGCATATACGTTAAATATATAAAAACATACATACACACACATATATATAGGTGGACATATATACACTGTTTTATATATAGATGAAGATATAGATGCAGGTATAAATTGATATGTATCTTTTTGCACATATTTGTCAATGATGTTGATCAAAACTTTCATATTACTACTGATACTTTACCTTCTTGTTCTATGTTATTGTGAGGTAAGTTAAAATCTCTCACAGTCAAGATGGATTTATTATTCTTTATATTTGTCAATGTTTATTGTAAATATTTTTTCCCAAATACGTTTATTTTTTCAGTGTTACAAGATTAATTGTTCATGATAGGTAGATTAATTGTTCGTGATAGGCAGAATTCTAAAATGGCATCCCAAGATGTCTTGTCCTTTGAATATACCATGTCCATTGATTACATTACATGCATTATTACATTATATGCAAAAGAAATTTTTCCAGATGTATTGTAATTAAGGTTACTAATCAGTGGATCTTAAATTAATGAAAAGGGAAATTATACTGATGAGCTACATCTACTCACATAACTCCTTAAAAAGTAGTTTCCCCCCCCCCAAAAAAAGTAGTTTTCCCCAGCTGGTGGTGGATGGAAAAGTCAGACAGATTTGAATCAGATAGATTCAACTCCTCCGTGAGGAGGGTTTAATCCACCAGACTTAATGAGTTGTTGCTATCTTTGAAGATAGGGCCATGTGCAAAAACTGGAGAACGACCTCCAATTGCTGAGAGTGACCCCCTCCCTGGTCAATCCACAAGCACCAGGAACTGAATTCTGCCAACAAGCCAATAACAGATAAGCCTAGAAGTGGATTTTCCCCAGAGGCTCTGGATTAGAGAGCCCGGACTGGAGGACACCTTCATGTTGGTTTTGTGGGATCCAAAGCAGAGAACCCACTGGAACCCATGCAGAATTCTCATCTAAAGAAATGTAAGATAATGAGTGGATGGTGTTTTAAGTTGGTATGTTTATGGTAATATATTATTCAGAAGACAAATTCACAAAACTAATATGTGAGGGAACAGAAAACTGTGAACAAGGGTTTGGGCTGTAGCGGTATAAATGAAGTACAAAGAAAGGAGTGTAATTACCCTGGTGGAGAGGTTGAAGAGGGCATGAAGTCTTGAGAAATTAGAGGTACTACCATTTTGAAGAAGGAATAAAATTTGCTGGCTGTGGGCTGAGGGAAGTGGGGAAGAGAGGGAAGAGAGATATTCTAGGCAGAGAGGATAGCATGAGAAAATAATGAGCAAGCAGAAACTTGTTAAGGCAATGTCCAAATGCTGAGAGCAGCAAGAGGAATGTGCCCAGTAGGGTGTGGCAGGTTGGAAGGGGGCTGTGATGCTTTCTGTCAGCTGTGGAGAGGTTTGGACTTCTGTTCTGCCAGCATTGGCAACACTTACTGAAGAGTCTTTTAAAACTAATTGAAAATATCTGAAGACTTGATGGAGTATTTATTATGTATCTATAATTTTATATTTTATATATATTAACACATGTTTTAATAATTGAGGTAAGTGGATAGATAACTCTTTTTAACATTTTTTCTCCTCTTTAATATAATGTGAAAATTGCCACAACTAAGTAAATTAAGATATGTTAAGATGGCTAAAGTCAATAAAAATATATCTACTCACAAAAACAGAAAGAAAATCTTTTTTGAATAGACAAAATACAACATTCAGAAACTACCCATTTTCAATAAAACCCATCTATTTAAAAAACTTTTTTTTGAGTATAGTTGACTATGTTAATTAGTTTCAGGTGTACAACATAGTGATTCGACAAATCTATAGGTTATGTTGTGCTCACCACAAGTGTAGCCGCCATCTGTCCCCATACAACACTATGACAATACCATGGACTATATTCCCTGTGCTGTGCCTTTTATTCTCATGCCTTACTCATTCCATTACTGGAAGACTGTATCTCTCACCACTCTTCACCCATTTTATCCATCCCCTCCCCACTGGGAAACATCAGTTTGTCTTCTGTATTTATAAGTCTGATTCTGCTTTTTGTTTGAAATATTCTGTTTTAATATACTGAAACATGTTTATGACATAATTATGTATACACAAGATCTTTTCAATCTCTCTTTCAGTAATACATAAAGAGATTACCATATCCCTAAAAGCAAACTGCTATGATTTAAAACACAATTTTCAGTAAGACTTGGAATGATTTTGCCTAGTTTTCTAATTATCAAACATGCCACAATTGGTATTTTTCCTATATTCAGATAATCAGAAATATTTATGTAATAAATATCCTCAGAGAAAGGGAAGCTTTTTTTAAAAAAAGAAATGTTAAATATTTCTGGTCATGTCTCAGATTCAGAAGTAAAATGTTGAAATGGTGTAATTGAGCCAGGATTGTTCATTTCTCTCCCCCTCCCCTGAGGAGCTCCATGGGAATAAATTAAGCACTGAGGGAGGTACATTAGAATAAGGAGTCTCCTTGTGGCTAACAGTAACTGAGTATCCTAGGTCCCTAATTTATTATCTGAGTGACTTAAGCTCTGGGCAAATTCTGCATCAATAACATAAAACTAAGATTATATCAGTGAATTTTTAGAAGAGTATACTGTAAGAAGGATTATATGTAAATATTTTAATGATTATTAGTTATAGCAAGATTATCAAATATTAGTCTTATAATAATTAGCACCAGCTTTGGGTATGTCTTTCTGATTAAGCTGATTTCACAACAGTTTACTTCTATTAGTCTAGCACAGAAGGGGGTACCTAAAGACAAAGGCAGCAAATGTCTTCATGAATCAGTTCCTTTAATGTATAGAAATTTTAATCACATGACATTGGCTTCCTTACCAGTCTTTGGTACTTTAAAAAATACATACCCATAATAGAATTTTTTTTTTTTTTAGAGAGAGTGCTAGCAGAGTCGGGGGGGAGGGGCAAATGGAGGGAGAATCCCAAGCAGGGGCCCTGCCCCACATGGAGCCCAAAGTGGAGCTCTATCTCAGGACCTTTGCAATCACTACCGAGCCAAAATCAGGAGTTGTACACTTAACCACCTGAGCCACCCAGGAGCCCCATGAATATGTTTTAATCCAGATGCTCGACCTACATTTAATTAAAAAATAAAAATTAGAAACAATGCCAATTACACAAGCATGTTATTAAAAAAAATAGCACCCCCTAGCGTGTCTTTAAATGAAATCTTGTCTTTTAAAAATTCAAAGGTAATGACACCTTTTCTAGTGTTAACTAAAAATATGCATGATCCAAAATAAACTGTTTTTTCATAGAACTATTATTAGCAGTAAAGCAGTTACATTAAACATGTAAGCATTTAAAAACAGTGATGCCTTTGAAATATAAGGGCAAAAAGTCATCTCTGTCTACTTTATAGTTTAAGACTAACAGAACACTGTAAAAATGGACATCAGTTAAAGTTTAATTACTGTTCAATAATTCACTCTTTAAGAAGACAAGGACTTTGATAAATTCTGACCACAGGGAGAGATATTTTCCCTGCCGAAGCACTGCTCTTCTTGTTCCTGGAACAGTGTTCTGACTGTATCTAGCACAGTTGTTCCTCATTCATGGTAACACAGGTGATTACATTCAAATGGCATTTAACATCAATTGCGCCAAACTGCTCTATAATTTCATTTTGGACTGAATTAATTAACTTCTCAGTAGGTGACTGAGGTGCTGAACACAAGCCTAAGGAAATACTTGACTGCTTAACCTACCTTACGTGAATCATCTCTAACACAAGGCAGCTTCCATTTTTAATAAACAGGACCAGAAAAATTTACTTAGTAGCATCTTAAAGGGTAAAGATAAGGCATTTATAATAAATGAAATTAGTTTTCCACATACATGCACATCCATTTAAAAGAAGTCAGGGGGCACTGAAGACAGTTAGGGAGGATTTAACCAAACTCACCAAGAGTTGGCATGCCTGATATTCTGAAAGACTGTTTACCTTAGGAGGTGTGTGTTTATAATAACAAAATGCCTTCTTTGTCCTTGGCAAGATGTTTAAATAAAAAGCTCACCACTTTGTAGCAAGTAAAAATAATACTATCTTAATGCTGTTGTAAGTAATTCATGTCCCAGAGCTTGAAATGTAAATGTAATTTTTTAAGACATTATCTTCAGATCATCAGAATTATCATAAAATATCTATTCTTTCTGTTTCTCTTATTATATTACCATCAAGATCTGACAGCTAACTCTGTTTTCAAGTTTATAGTCTTCATATATCAAGAAACAAATTAAAAGGACAAACAAGGAATGTGAAAAGGCAGCTCATAAAAAGCTGAAATGTCTTTTATTATATGACATTTTTATCTGTCGTAAACTTCCGGTTTAGGAAATGAGAAAACAAATACTTCTTTTGACGAATTCCTTGACAAAGTGTTTAACTAAGTATTTTTAGAATTTTTTTAACTGTGGAAGGAAGGAAGGAAGGAAGGGAGTAAGAAGGAAAAAAGGAAGGGAGGGAGCCTCGACTTTGTATTAAACCTTTTGGGGGAAGTGAACTAACATTTAATGAACACCACGTTAAAGGAAGTGAAGCTGAAGCCTTCGGCTTGCTCCCAGAGGCTCTGTAGCATACAGGAAGATGGGCCCCCAGAAATAGCCTGAATAACTGTGGTCCTTGGTCAGGCTTCACATAAATATTTCTAGGAGGAAGGGCCTCAGCCTTGTTTCAAAGTGTCCCACTGAGGGAACAACTGCTAGGTAGTTTCTCTATGAATAAATTCTCTTTCCAGTATACCTTAAATCCTTCTTGATATAATATGCATGAGGAAATGACAAGAATATAATTTGGAAGTTTTAACACTGGTTGTTATAAGAAAGGCTTCGACTAAAAAAAAAAAAAGGCTTAGATGCCAGTTTCAGAAACAATTTTGCCTGCAGCATCTTCTAGCTCAATAATTTAGTGGCAATGACAGTCACAAATGCTGTCAAAAACAGCAGTAAGGTTTAAAAAAATAAACAAAAACTCAAACAATAATAGCCTGTAGATTTTAAATATGTCATTTACTGAATTGGCAACTACAACAGAATTTATGAGTGCCTTCCCGTTAGAAAAAAACAAATTAATCCTACCTTTGCAGGTTTTCATGCATGTGATTATCTCTACAATCCTCTAAAGGCAGGCACATAGGGCTTCCTTCTCATCAAATACTATGTCTATCCTGGTATCGCCGGTCACAAGAGACCTTTTGTATCATTACTCCCCCGAGTCGCAATTCTTACTAGGAGTCCCCGGCAAACACAAAAGTAACCTGGCAGTTACATCATTCTGTATAAATGAAGAAAGACTGCTATCTAAAAAATAATGAAAGGCTCCATTTAAATTAATGTTACTTTTTTGTCAAGTGTTCATTTTACTTTGTAATAATGTAGTTCTGATCCAAATAGAGTTCTCGTGAGCTTTAAAAAGATCTCTAGAGATTATACACAGGGCAGTAATTTAATTCTTATATTTTTATTTCTTGCAATGACATTTAGGGTTCGGTGTGATTTCAGATTTTTTGTGCCATTGCTGACACCTTATGGAAACTGTTTTATTTGGAAATTTTGATTCAATTTTTAAAACTGTTCAGCTCTTGTTTACAAGAAGCACTATTATTTTAAAAATGGATTTTTGTTCCTTTAAGGTATTCATCCTCTCACTATTTATTCCTCACTTGATTTCATAATCCTGTTTGGGTCACAATGATTAGTTGCTATGGAAATTACCTCCTATGGAAATGATTCCGATGTCATTGTTGTAAGAATATGACTTTTAATGAATAATATCAATAGCAGACATCAACCCTTACCAGAAAAAGGAAATTTAATTAAAATATTTTAAAAGGATTAATTCTGAAAATTATTATCATGGCCAACTTTTCTGATATTTTTGAATCAGCCATCTGCTTTTTAAATAAGTATTAAATGAATTTTAAGGTGTTAATCAGCTACTCACGTCCCCATAATTCCAATGTCACAATGGAAATTAGCACCATACATAGAAAAGTGGAAACAAAGAACATTTCATTTACCTTTTCTCTAAACTAATAAATGTTATGCTTCACTTATGAGAGTTAATGTCAACAGGATTTCAGGGCTCATCAAGGAAACAACTTTGAATAACACATTATAAATTCCCTTTAAAGATGAAGAATTTAATATTCCAAAATTTATCCCAGGAATTTGAAAGGTCAGTGAGTTAACTAGTGAGTTAAACAATAGTTGAGAGCCAGTGAACCATTAGATGAGAATTCCAGAATTCTAAGAAGAAATTTTCTTGGGTGGATTCTATAATTTGTGGTTTGAATAAAACTTTTGAAACATTCCATTAGTATTAAAACTCTCACAATGAGAATATGGCTCATATTTAACACATTTTAAATTACTAGACAGTCTCTCCCCAAAGAAATTTTAATGTCTTCTGCCTAGTGCTTGCTCACTGCTGGCACTAATTTAGGAATAAATTAACCCTTCATACAATTAGGATATTGTCTGAAACTGCCTCCTGCACTCTACTAGGGAAATCAGAAAATCAGAAGTAAAAGAGAAATCCAAACCTTCATTATAAAGCATTTTTTATGCCGAATAGCTTATTAGCTACTGATATAAATCACTATCATATTTACCAACATAATCACATATTACTATATTTCTAGTGCTTCTGAATTAAGCCTAAGTTATAGATTTTGTTAAATGCTTTATACATTAAGAGTTTTCTATACTTGTGCCTGCAACCATGATCTAGGGTCCAAAATGTCTTTGATAGATTTCTGCCTTGGAGCTGGCACTGGCTTGGCCTCAAAACTGGTTTTAGTGTCTATGTGTTCACCATCATTTAAATTATTTTTCCTGGCAGGAAGAAGTTTTCGAGGAGCAGCCATCGGTTTCTGTAAGTGATGCATTAGGGTTGATAATTTGGTATCCAAAGGCGAGGTCCAAGATACACTTGCTTTTTCCCAGTTGTCCTTAACCAATTGATCTGGGTTACTCTGTGTTTTTAAGCTGAATGGAGCTTTATCAGAAGGAGGAAGGGGAGCACGTCTTTTTTTCCCTTTCCCATCATGTAACTGCTTGCTTGAAGGAGATAATACCTTTTTCTGGATAACCACTCGATGATTACCATCAAAGAGGCTGGCCCAAAGAGGTGGTGAGGAGTCTTCATGGTGACCAATAAGAGACTGTCCATTTGTCTCTTCAAGGTTTTTTTGTATTGTATTGGTTAAACTTTCAAGTTTTACAGGTGAATCGATGCCTATAATAATTTTGAGAAAAAATACATGGGGGGGGAATTCAAAAGCTGTGTATACACTTTGAGTTATTGTTTTCTAAACCAGTATCTGTAACAGTCATCAAAAACATATTGGATAAGCAAATGGTTTTGATTTAAAAATAACACTACCAACAGAACCAAAAAATAAAGAGATCGTTCACTGTGCACTGCACACACACACACACACACATACACATGCACACACACAAATATATTCCTAAATAAATGAGTATAAGCCAGTTTTCAAAGGAGTGGAGTTACATCAGGACTTTTTTCAATTCTATAGATTAAATATTTATTAAATAACTTTTCTTGGATTTAAAATATATTCTGACTTCTAGGTAAGAGTAGATCCCCTTTTTATAAAAGCCTGATATGTAAACTTGGACAAGTATAACTGGACTAACATCCTTTCCGGTAGACTAGCAAAGTCTCTGTTAATAGGGAAAAATCCCAAAACCAGAAACCCAAGGAAACAGGGTGAAGCCCTTATACCAGTTTGGTGATAAGGATGCTGGATGAATTTTTCCTTGGGAAAAAATAAAAGAACATAGATAAATGTCTATTAAATGAAACACTGGTATTAAATGAATCACTGGTTGTATCATTTTTAATCTAACATTTTAAAGTGTGTGTAAAGTATATATTGGTGAAAAATGGAATAGAATTTAGTATTGACCTGTGTTTGTTCACAGCACTGTCCATTCAGGCAATCCCACAGAGAAATAAATACCCTTCAAAGTGTGGGAAAATGGAATATTAGAGTCTAGAAATTTAAAATTTTCCAAAGTACTAAACTTAACCAATTTTTTGAACTGAGATGAAAGCTCCCATTTAGTAATATTCATTTATTAACATTACTTTAAAACAAATTTAATACAGAAAAAATTACAGAACATGATTATATTTTAGAATCTGTAAGTTTACATTTCAGAATTTTCATCAGCTACTCAGCTAATATTTATTTTCAGTGCACCCTTATTCATTTTGAAGCCTTAACATTTTTGTTTGCTCTTAAGCATTCAAACTATGAAAAATGTGTATTCATTAATTTTGTATTAATTCATCTATTAAACATGAGTTTCTTAGTCTATAATCATAGTCTTTTTTCATTCATTTTGACTGTGCCCTGAAAATTTTAGCATTTTAATGTCAGTGGAATAAGCTGTTTGAGTATGGACAATGTTGTTTTTGTTACCCTGCAGCTTAGAAAAGACAAACCCTACTTACTCATATCATGGTAGACTGAGGTCGCCTCTTTTGTCAAGAACAAAGGTGGTTTCCGTGGTGACATAATCTCAATTTTCATAAGTTCTTCACAACAATGCTTCCATTGGCCTAAGAAAGACAGAAAAAGGCAGGCTAGTCTAAAACATAAAAGTGAAGACATATACTTCATTTTCAATAGATAGCAACATATTTTTTGCTGTGAAAAATAAGAGGGAATTTATAAAGCATTGCCTTAAGGAAGCCACAAAAACGTAGTACTACCCGTAATTTTGAGGTCCAAGTCTAAGCGCAAGAGTAATCTATTTGAAAAATAAAGTTCTGGGCACAGATGTAAGAAGCTAAGATCTCTAGGCTATTAAATAGTATACTATTTCACTAAATGGTCTAGTAACTGAAATTTCTATTCATGGCAAAAATTTGTACAAGTTCTCTTCCTTTAAATATAAAATAAAAATATTCAGTACTTAAGATAGTTGAAAGGTAAAAATCAACTGAAATAGACTTATCTAGAGGGAAATAGTGCTTCTCAAAAATGGTGTTAACTTTGAAAATTCTAATTAAGAAATAAGAATTGCTTATTTAACAATTATTTCCTCTAATGCTAATGCTTTTCAAAATTCATATAACTCTAGAAAAAATGCTGCATTTTCATTCAAGTAAAAGGTATATAAAAGCCTATTACAATAAAGAGATGTCAGTCAAAATTCTAACTGGATCTAATTTATTTTAGGAAGGACACTTTAAATAAAACCGTTTGTCATCTGAAATAAAAAAATATTAAGTTGTTTCAATTTTTAAGTTAAAATTTAAGAGTGTGGACAACATAAATTTTTCTTTTAATTATGTTTTACTATTTTCATCTTAAAATGCTCAGGCTTATTTCTTCTGAGTGGATATAAAAACTTGAACCATCCCATGTTTATATGCGCCTCACGCTGGATAACAACTGTGCCAGAGACTATGTGTCTCTATATTCATGTTATAAAAGTAGGTTATTGAGCTTCACTATTCTTATACTCTATCTTACATCTGTAGAAAAGTAAATGTAATACACATGTGCCTTTTTGGAATGATTTACGATGTATATTTTTCTTCCTTTTATTATATTCTCAGTCTCCATACTCAATATCCAATTTAGTTATTTTCCATAGCTTAAAAATAAAAGACATTTCATGTTTGGTCAAATTATCTATTCATTTTTGTTGTTTTAAATCTAATATACAGCCATAGTTATATGGTAATATGCATACATTTTAAGTCAATCACCTTAAATAGCTAAGATACATAAAAAACCTTTTAGTATGTTTTATTACAAGGCTAAGTATAGAATATGGTAAAAATTTCAAAATAGCCCACATAGCATCTCATAAAGGGAATGAAATCTTGAGTTTGAGGCTTCAAAGGTTGCTTTGCAGAATTTAAATCTAGTAGGATCTGAGATCTGATAACTTATTCCTCCCCTCCACTTCCTTTTTTAGATAAATATATAAAAGCCAGCTTTTCCTTCTTGGGGGCAGAAAAAAAAATAAGGTCTTATCTAATAGAAAAATAATGAAATACTTTGAACTAGCAAACATTTGTCCGTCAAATCTTAGACAAATTATAAAGTATAGTATTTTCTCTACATTGATAGATGAAAGCTTTTCATTGTTAAACTGGTAGAATACTAATCATGTTGAAGACTGGAATATAAAGCCATATTATCCCATGTGTTACTGAAGTCAGAGGTACAAGTGTGGTATGTTCACTGGTCAATTTTACAATGGGAACATTCATTTTATCAGTGACTAAATTAGTATGCAGTTATACCTGATACCAATATGCTAACGTAAAAATAAAGGCCCAATATGAAATATTAAAAACTATGTCATATTCACATAAAATCTGTATATTGGAGATGTTTACCACAATAATATTTGCTATAACGTTCCCAGTGTATTCATTCAAAATGATCTGTTATCCTAAGCTGCTTATGTAACTCAATATTTATATTATTAAATACTTGAAAAAAATTTACCTTTGACCCACCATTCCTAGCTCTACCTCTTTTGATCATCCAAAACAAGTGTCATTCCTCTTTTACATGTTTGTTAGCTCTCAAATATCAAAAATTAGCTAGGACATCCCCCTTGCCTCCAACCTCCACTCTTCAGGTTGTTCTTCAGTAGGCTAAACAGACCCAGTGCTATTAATATATTCTCATGGTTTTTAATTTTCTCATTCTCCTAATTTTCTACTCTTAATCAGAGTTAATAATTGAAATTCGCTCTAAATACTAAATTACTTTTAGTTTATTCTGCCCTAAATATCTATGCTGTACTTTGTTCTACACATCAGATTTCATCTAAGATCACAAGAGGCTACATTTAACACTTACCACTTACAATCTTTAGGATAGTATAAACATTTCCATCTTTGCTTCATATCTTCATACACAATGAATTCTAAAGTGTAAATCTAATAGAATTTATACTTTAAAGATCACATAGATAGGCAGATTTTATTCACAAATCATTAAATATTAAAGAAGTAGCCAGATATAAGAACCTAGTTGTCATCACTTTCTTATTTTGACAGTAATATCACAAGATTTGTATCCCTCTAATTCCCCCATTTTAGCACAATAAACTATTTCACCTAATCTGGCAAATAAAAACATGAGACCATCTAGTAGTAGCTGATATTCAGACAGAGTCTGCATTTTTGCCTCCTTTCACCCCTCGTTACTGTTTTTATATACATAAAAAGTGTAAAATAGCAGAATCACTTCTAAAAATAATACAGTCTTTGTAAGACTCTCTAGAGCAGAGTATTTGAGAAAGTAGTTAAAATTTCATATGTGATCAGCAAAGGAAAGGAAGTTGTTGTCTTTTAAGTTACATGCCTAAGACCAGCTGAAATTTAAAAAAAAAAAAAAATGTATTGCATGCTGATAAGAATGGAAAAAAATATTTAAATACCTATTCAGTGCCTAGGGATAGTACTTAAGGAAAACAAGTCCTAAAGTACTACAGAAGGCTATAGAGGGAGTTCTCTGGTTTCTTGCAGTAAACCAGCAATCTCTTCAGGCCTCAATTTTCTCACCTTTAGAGCAGCCTTGCGTGGCCGTTGTGAGAAATAAAGGAAGCCATATGGTATGTGGAAGGTAATCAATAAATTTAGTTCCCTTCTTTGCCCCCACCCCAACCATCACTATAATAACTTGACCAGGCCACAGATCACAGTAGGCTTATAAAAATTAATCTGAGGGCCGCAGGTATTAACTCTTTCATAAAGTTCCCAAAAACGGATCTTAAGAAGTCCTAAAATTTCTGTAGGATTACTTCTAGGAGTTGCAGAAACAACCTTCTATCATTTGGAAATGTCTATCTTTCGTAATTCTATAAAAAAGCATTCTAAAGACATAAAATACTGGTTAGAATCTAACAGTAGGGACTAGAAATAGCTGTTATCAATAATCTACATTTTCAATATATGACTTCACTATTTTCTTGTTGATAAAATTCCTCCTCAAATTGAGAATATTAGAACCTCACATATTTTACATATAGTAAAATATGTAGAACTCTATTATATTACTATCACATTGTTTTTATAATCATGAGCTGTATTATTGAAACTGAAAAACCACATGTATGGTTTAAAAAAATCTTTGGATGATGTCCAAGATGATATAATGAATCTGGAGTTAACAAAAGGTTACGTGAGTCTCCTGAACATTTCAAATTTTAGGATCCTCACTAACCTAGACAAGTTTTTTACTACTCAAATGGCTTCTTATCCCTTTGGTCAAACACACTGTCTTAACCATTTAAAACCCAATATTTTGAAAAAAGGTGGTCTAATTGTTTTAGGGACCAGAGAAACTTAAAAATAATAGGTAGGGATATGAGGAATTCAAAGGTATAATAAACTACAGTAAGTCTGGCAGTGGGAAAAGGTTGAGAGAAAAAGGGATCAATGCACTGATGATATACTGTCATTTTATTCAAGAGCATAAAAAAAATCTTGATACAAACCATAAGATTATAATTTTAATAGTTAGGTTGCTTTGTGTATCCTTTCATGCTTCACAAATACATTACTAGCAAACCCAAACATCAACTTACTAAGATCAAAGAAATGTTGCCAGAAGGCTTCCATCCATTTCTGAAGATCTTCTCTATTGTCCACTGCAAAAACATGAGTTACAGCCTGTCCAGCAACAGGGTTGATGACTGAGAAATTAAGAATTTTTTTCTTGGCATCCTTATCCATTGCCCGAATTCTGGTTTCCTAAAAATTAGGACAAAATATGTAATTTTGAGAACTTTCAACATTCAGACTCAAATCAATAAAATGCTTTGTATGAAAAATACTGAGTAATGTTTCAAAGTATGCTACACAGAGAACTTACTTTAAATTACATGAGATTAAAACATAACCTGTTTTGATCTGTTTAAGTAGGAGTTTGCTGTCTTTTATATACATCTTAAAATTTGCAATAAAACAAGTACAGCGTGTCATAACTGTAATGTGAATTATGTTAACTACATTTCCAACAGTAATAAAATAAAAGAATCAGTAAAGTATGTTTGTTATTCTAATATTCAGGCATTATATACAGTGTTATCACTTAAAGCAGTAAAACCATAACTTAGTGTTTACTGCAGCAAAGCAGTTAGGTTTTCGCCATTAACATTTATTTCATATGTAACATTCATTTACAAAGCTCATAGCTAAAGATCCACGAAGTACTATAACCTTTGTGATGGTAACAATTATTTTTTTAAATGCTGAATGCAATGATCTACAACAAAGGCAATGGTTTTCTTCATGTTGGTAGTTTAAACTTTTTCTGCATGGTACTAGGCATGACGTTGTGGTGCTTATCCTGTCTACATGTAGAAAAGTCTTGGCCCCAAGTCATTCAAGCACCACCACACTGCGTGACAAGCTAGCATCTACATGCAGTTTCCAAGGAGTTTTGGGGAAAGAAGTCTGGAATACAACTATCTATTTATGCAACAATAAGGATTTGGCAGCTTAGATAATGACTGATATTACTCTAGAGCAGTGCTGTCCATTAGAAATATGTGAATCACATATGTAATTTTAGAATTTCTAGTAACTACATTAAGAAGGTAAAATGAGGGGTTGGGGGAGAGAAATGAAACAAGATGGGTTGGAGAAGGAGATAAACCATAAGAGACTCCTAAACTCACGAAACGAACTAAGGGTGGCTGGGAGGTGGAGGGGTAGGGATAGGGTGGCTGGGTTATGGACATTGGGGAGGGTATGTGTTATGGTAAGTGCTGTGAAATGTGTAAGCCTGACGATTCACAGACATGTACCATGGGGCAAATAATACATTATATGTTAATAAAAAAAATTAATAGAAAAAAAGAAGGTAAAAAGAAACTGGTGAAAATCATTATGTATTTATTAATTATATTATTTTAAAATCGTGTCTTTATGTCACCAACACATCAAAAATATTATTCTAACATGTGAGCAAAAAACATTTTTTGAGATATTTTACATTCTTTTTCATACTAAGTCTCCAAAATCCAGTCTCTCTTTGATACTTATACCATATCCACATTTGGACCAGGCACCTTTTAGGTGCTTAACAGCCACTGGTGGCTAGCGGCTCCTGCGCCAGGTAGAACAGTTCTAGACTCATATGCTTAAACATACAGTAATGTGTGTAGAATATTTAGCTGGCAGTTGCAAAAGCTGATTAGGAGTGAGAATTAATTCCTCAATTCTTTCAGTCTTGAGTGAAGGGAGATTGTATGTATAGTCACACCCCCAAACCAACACACACGTATAATGATGTCTATGTGAACATTACAGAAGTAGCAAAGAGTTAACCAAAAAACACTGTACATGCCCTGAAGAATGGGAAAATACGGGCAGGTAAACCCCTTTTTACATGAGCTCCCCCCATCCTCAGTTTGTTGCTTTCCACAGTTTCAGTTGCCCCCAGTCAATTGCAATCCAGAAGCAGATGATCCCCCTCCTGACATATGGTCCAAAGGTCATTAGTAGCCTAAAGCCACGTCACAGTGCCCGAAGTCATTCACTTCACTTTGTCACATCACACAGGCATTTTATCATCTCCCATCATCACAAGAAGGGTGAGTACAGTACAACAAGGTATGCTGAGAGACAGAAAGACTACATTCACATAACCTTTATTATGTATATTGTTACCATTATTCCATTCTACTCTTACTGTTGTTAATCTCTTGCTGTGCCTAATGGATAAGTTAAACTTTATCAGAGCTATGTATGAATAGGAAAAAACAGTATAGACAGGATTCCTACTATCCACAATATCAGGCATCCACTGAGGGTCTTGGAACATATCCCCTGCAGATAGGAAGGGACTACTGTATACTACAGAAGTTCTTTCCTGAAGGAAGGAATTCTTATTCAAGAATCACATGAGAAAAAAAAATATGCTGCATAAAGTAGCAATATAACTTTGAAAGTTTGGAGCATCACAAAAGGTAAGGATTTGTAACCATTTTAGAGACAGTCTATCCTGTCAATTTTAAAATGTAGGAATGTCAGTGTCTTCAGAGGGTTATAATGGACTTATGGTCAATACTATAATTTGAAAGGACAGAGTCTTTTTACATTCCTGTGCCATGGTAATAAACTTTGTGAGTTAACTCTTTTAAGTAATTATTTTATACAATATAAAAACAAAATGGTACCCTAAATGGCATGAAAATGCATATAATCCATCTCTTTAAATAGAAAGCTTATTATCACCAGCAGAGAATGACTTAAGCTCTAGGAAGAATCTTTAATACGCTCTCAATAAGATTTATTGAAGGTTGACTCAGTGGGGGAGGAGGGCAAGAGAACCTCTCTATTGCTATTAGTATTTAAAAAAAAAAAACAATGAAATATGAAGCATTCTTGTTGAAATTGTGCTTCCCTCCATCCTAATCTCTCTTAATACACATTTCTGACTACCTTTTGTATATGGGATTGAAATGGATTCAACTTTTAAAAAAGAAAAGTGTGATTTTTACAGATGTATATATATATATTTTCAATAACACTAAGATATCATTTCAAATGAAAATAGCTATGTAGAAAAACTGATGAACTGGATCATTTATATCCTTCTAAGAGAATATAATGCAATAATATAAAAATACTATACATTATACACTCCATTAACTCTGAGAACCATAAATACCACTAAATTTTTAAAATATGAAAAGCTTTTAAAAGGTACAAATGAAACACAAAATAGATCATTTGAATTAACTTACTATATTTTACCACCCAAAATAATTTAACTAATGGGAATTTTTTTCAGCCAAAAAACTGTATGTCAAAGAAAAAGTCATTAAACAAATAAAGTTTCTGATAATGTCACAAAGTCTATGCAAGTTGGTTTTTCATTGTGGACAAAGTATCAATAAGAGTGCTTAAAACTGCTCTTTCCAAATGAGGAACGGATTAGAAAACACAAGGTGCCTTTTAGGGTATGAAAGCAAGAAGCCTGGGTATTTTTGTTCCCACTCTTTCTACTGCCTAAAATATTGTCTGTCACTCACTGTATTTGAAATATATGTGGTGAATAAATGAATGAGATAGGAGAAAAACAACTCAGATAATGACAATTTTAGGTGGACAAAGTCAGATCCCAGAGATTATCCTAATCCTACTCTTTATAGATATGGACCCTGACTTTCTGAAATCAGTTTTCTATCCAAAGACAGAGTTTTCTGCCCAAGCCATTTAATTGATTTGGGAGGTTTTACAGTCAACTTTTATTGCTTTGTGGATAGATCTGAGACTATTCACTGTGAAATTTTAATCCTTGGCTGGATCCACTGCATGAGATGGTGGGTACTCAGAGAAGGCCAAGTGAAGTCAATAAAAACATAATCTAAGAAGTCAATTTTATAACAAAATATAGTTAACTCTGAAATCAAAGGAAAGTTTCTTTTAGGTTGGTTGTTCATTATTTTGAATTAAAACTTATTTTTTATTAAAATTTTTAAATAATTTTTTTATTTTTTAATTAAATTTTTAATTAAATTTTAAAAATTATTGTTCAAGGAACAATACCTGGTATACTACTGAAAGTTTATACTGTTAGTCTTTCTCTTCGTCTTTCCCAGGATACCTATTGTTTGTATCCAGGGTAACTGTTCATGGGGGAAAAATAATCAGACCTTTTGGGAACTACTAGACACTGGCTCTGAATGGACCCTAGTTCTAGTATACACCAAATGTCACTGTAGTTCAATCAAAGTAGGGCCTATAGAAGTAAGGTGATTGAGTTTCAGCTCAAATCCACCATGCTCTGGTCTAAGTGGGTACCCAAATCCATCCTGTTGACTATGCACCTGTCAGGGATAGGTACTTCAACCTCTTGATTTCTGTGATAATGGAAAATTACTAAGTCGGCACTAGATTTACAGTTTCTTACCTTACTTTTTGACAATATGATCTTTAAAAAAATCTACTATGTACCCAGATTATGGTTCTAAATACTCTTTCCTGCTAAAAGGAATCAGAGCTCTTTACAGAGATGGCTGATTTCAGCCTGGGTGAGGAAATGTACGAGATAATCCCAGAACATGTTCTCCTACTAGAAATCAAAGATTACTAGGGTTGTATCAAAAGGACTCAAGAGCCAAATTGAAGAGGCTTTCAGTAGACAAAGATGGGGCCATCTGAATGTCAATACAATGGTAATGGATTGATGCGTGAAATCTATATGAATTTGAAGACTATGAAGTCTTCAAATCTCTAAATTAATAATGATATTTAAAATGAAGTCATTTGTCCCTTTTGAAGGATGCTTAGGGAACTACCTCACTATTTTGGTAACTAGTTAAAGTCTTCATTCTATCTTTCCTATAAGAATTGTACCTCAACCCAACAGTTGATAAAGTAGAAGTTTCCCAGCTAATAAATGAAGAATAATAAAATATCACCAGTTTGTAATCTCTAATAAAATAAAGGATCTAAGCAATGCTCACCTGTGGATGTTAATATGAATAGAAGACTCAGACATATTAAATGCTTCCCAATATGGGGTGCCTGGATGGTACAGTTGGTTAAGTGTTAGACTCTTGGTGTCAGCTCAGGTCATGATCTTGTAGTAGTTAGATCAAGCCCCATGTCAGACTCCACACTCAGTACAGAGTCTGCTTCAGACTCTCCCTCTTTCTCTCTCTCTCTTAAAAAAAACTTTAGATGCCTCCCAATGAAAGTACACAGTATTTCCTGAAACATATTGTTACTAACGAACCAACCAACTTATATCTGAGCCAAAAATAGAAGAGAAAAGGAAAAAAAAACCTCGAAGATGGAGGTAACAAAGTCCAGACTATGGAAAAACTTTGTAGGATAAATGATTCAATTTCTTCAATAAATTGTGTGTGAGAAAGAGAGAGAGAGAGTGTGTATGTGAAAGAGAGAAGCAACATGAGAGTGCTAGAACATTCCAACAGATTTAGAGATTTAAGAGACCAAATCAATTAACTGCAATATATAACCCTTATTTCAAAATCCTGATTCAAAAACTAAAAGTTATAAGACTGGGAAATTTGAACACTGAACTTTTGATGATATATTGAAAAATATATATACCTATGACTATATGTTTTTCTAAATATAATTTTTTTTTTTTAAGATTTTATTTATTTGACAGAGAGAAACACAGCGAGAGAGGGAACACAAGCAGAAGGAATGGCAGTGGGAGAAGCAGGCTTCTGGCCAAGCAGGGAGCCCGATGTGGGGCTCGATCCCAGGACCCTGGGATCATGACCTGAGCCGAAGGCAGATGCTTAACAACTGAGCCACCCAGGTGCCCCTCTAAATATAATTGTTAATATTTATAAGTAAAATCATATAGTCTCCAGGATTTGCTTCAAAGTAATTCTATGGTGGGGCAATGTGTGAGGGCAGAGATAGGTTTATTTCTACCCTTCTCTTTATAGATTATCTTTAAATTTTTCCCCTCAAAAATTGAAAATAAAATACAAGTACAAGAAACTAAGCACCTGCTTTCCTACCTATAATGCAGAGACAACATTATTTCACTCACAGCTTCCTCATTAACATGTTGTAAGAATAAATGAGTTATTTGAAAGGTGTTTGGTCTAAAGTCTTATTAAGTAGGAATGAAAACAAAATGTTGCTGGCCAAAAATTAGCTTCAGACCTTATATATACTCTAATGACAAAGAAAGTATACCTTCACAATATACAGCAAGGAATGCTTGAAATACGTAAACCACAACCATAAATTAAACCAAGCATTAGGAAAGATTAGTATTGGTGCGATATAATTATTTTCAATTTATATCAATTAAATCAGATGTAAACTCCTCAAGGAAAAGCCTTGTTTAAATAATTATTTTTGCTATATTTAATAAAGGACAATCTAAATCATTGGTAGGATTGGGACATTAAAGGACTAACATAATCAGAAAAAAAAATCCCATGTGCTTCATAATAATCTTGCTTGCTAGGGTCCATGACAAACATAATGGTTAAAAGCAATTTCAAGACAATTTAACAAAGGTCTATTACACCAAGTAGTGATATTGATTTGTTTAGTATAATTTTACTATTTATTAAATTAAAGTGATATATAGTATTTAAAGCAAGAAAAGACTTTTGATCGCAAAAACCCACACCATTTTTCTATCCTACTTCCCACCCCACTGGCAATGGATAAAACTTTAGCTAATAAAATGTTTTCTACAATGCATAAAGGATTCTATAGTGGCTCTGTTAAGTACCCCTGATTGGGAATGTCTTGCTCAACAACATTAATAGGGAAGTTTTTTGAAGTTGAGGCAATCACTTTGAAGTAAACCATCCTTTCAAATTTGGATTGAAAAGAGGAGGGGAATAGCTTAGGCTTTTCTTTCCTTAATATGACTCTTTCTACAGATGGTTCCCTATGAAAATTAATAAACTGACTTAGCTTTATAGGAAATGCCATTTAGAAGAACAAAAATTATACTTTGAGAATAGATCCTGTATCAAAATAATAGAACTATTAAAAAAATAATAGAACTATTATTTATATACCTTAGCAACTGCAAAATTTATGTTTTTACATAATTTTTAAAGTGGCATTAAACAAAATTTTCTAAATCATGAGAGAAGACAACCAAAAGAAAAGAACTCTGATTTGTTATTTAATATTAGCATTATTAAGCATAAAAAGATCTTAGAGACCCAGCATTGGAAATATACTAGAAACTGAAACAAAAGCACTATTCTTTAAGTTTCATTTGGTGCTTACTTGTCCTACAGATCAGAAAATACCAATTTGGCATTCATCAAAGATCTTGTTTATTTGAGAATATACTAATACATGTATCCCTTGGAAATTTCCAAAGTAAGCCAAAAAATGAAAACATCTACCTTATATTTAAAAACCAAATAATTTAAAACACTGAATAAATGAAAATCTATGAGTTTATCATTAATACGGGAAGAACAGAACAGACACAACAGTCATTTGCTTCTTCTGGAGGGAGTAATACTGCTCCAATACCTACTGCCAATATCAGTACAAGACCAGTAAGTAATACCAACTCCTTACTCTGAAAACTGGTAATTAAAACAGTAAGCTTTCATCCTGCCTTTTCAGGAGGGACTGGGATTCATTCCTACTTGATGAAAAAATGTCCTTCTTTACAAAAGAATGCCAGCTAATACTTGTAGAATGAGAGATATCATGAGAATAACATATGCAATCTCCAGTGTAATAAGCAATTCAGACAAGGGCAATCAGGTCACTAAAACCATTATGTGAAAGGCTATTGGACAATAAAGATATTCACACAGTGCCAAACTATCACCTCACTGACTACCTGCTAATTGTAAAGAGGAAAACTTACCTTTATGCTGGAGAGAGCTAGTGGTCACCACCTTAACCAAGTCATTAAACATGACATTGGCAATAATGAGACAACCTGACATCATGTGCCTCTGAACAGAATGCCCTATAAAGTATTTGTCATTATGCATGAAACATTCTTGTAAATAGTGTTTAGAATGAATCTAATCAAGCCTCTAGACCTAATTTACAGTTTAGAAGAATGCATAATCCTTGAACATTCCTAGATTGAAAGCAAAAGTTAAAAGGAATCTGTCTTAGGGAAAATGGGGAAATGTGAATATGGACTGGATTATTAGATGATGTAAGAGAATTATTGTTCATTTGGTTAGCTGTGATAATGGTATTGTAATTTCATTTACATACACACACTCACACACTTTCATTTTAGAGTTTCCTATTTTTAATAGTTACATGTTAAAGTATTCAGGGATGAAGTGTCAATGTTAGAGACATGTTCAAATGGGTCAGCAAAAATATAGATAAGAGGCTTTACAGACTCACAGCTATAAGATAAATAAGGTCTGAAAGTGACTATAGTTGATGACAGTACTGTATAGTTGAAATTTGTGAAAAGAGTAGAACTTAAATGTTCTCACAGAAATGCTTAAAAAACCTATAATCCAATAATGATTGTATAATTATTACACAACTGTATATTAATCAAAGTTATCAAATTATACACTTACAATTGGTAAATTTTATTTTATGTAAGATATACCATCATAAAACAAATTAAAAACAAATTACAAAGAGCTCCAACTACCCCCCAAGAACTGGACAGCAGTAGTAACTGCTGAATCCAGGTGGCGTGAGTGTCCCTCTAATATTGCTTCAACCTCTGCATAAATCTGAAGCATTGTCTAAGTTGAGAAAAAATAAGTAAAAATGACTTTAATAGAAGACACAACTACATAGCAGCCAGGCTTACAAAAGTAACAAATAGACTTCTTGACAAAAATAGTCATATTTAAATATGGAAACCAGGGTGTTTACTGCTAAAGAACAATTTTCAGGTGAATGGAAGGGTTCAAGGGAAACCCAAAGTAGGAGTAGGAACTGCCAACAGGAGAGCTGTTACAGAGAGTGAGCAGGAATCAGCCCTGGAGGAAATGAAGATACCAACATCACAAACCTAGAGAATGGAACACCTTGGTATCAGTTCAATCTTTGAGATCAGCAACTAACCTTTTCAACCTAACCCTTACCTCATGTTTTAATCTTAAAATCCTCTTTTGTACTTGAGACAAAAGTCATGCACAATGACAATTTAAGTCATCAGTCCTCAGGGCCAAATACGTCCCCAAGTCTAAGGTCGAGTCTATACAAATTACTAGATTAATCATTTTCCTGTGGATTTGTAATGGTCAATTGTGAAACCACCACTGGGATTTCTAAGTATGGTGATTTCAGTCATCTTAATAATGGAGCTGATTGACTACCAAATCGCATCAGTCACCAGGCCATCAACTTTTATTACCACAAGGAAAAATGAGTCAATTGAAAAAAGGTCAATTCAGCTGGGCCATGTAAACACTGTTAACTGCTTTTCTGGAATTACACCCTTGTCATCAGCAAGAAAATACAGATACCCTGGTTACAGTAACAGTTCGGTTCTGCTATAACTGCCCTCTTACATTTAGATGCTAAAGATTCAATACATGTCTACATGATTGCCTAGAGGTAGAAACTGTGGCTTCAGGCTCACAACCTCATTTCAGAGATACTTCTTACTTTCAAAACTTATTCAGAGTGGGTATGGAGATAGGAAAAAGTCTAATTTTGTCTTCCAAATCTAGTCTAGCAGTATGTCTGTGAGGAAATAGAAAAACAGTGAGCCATATAATTTTACTTACTAGCTCGACAAGTTCTATTTGATCTGTGAGTCTGTTTTTTCACTTATAAAACAGAAATAACATACCTATAAAACAGGGCTGACTTACCTGCTCTGTCTGCCATAAAGAACTGATAAGATAAAATGAATACCTTGAAAACAGTTTTCAAATAAAAGAAGTGAATTTTAAAATACCCTTTATCTAGATTACATTTTAATTTGTTTTAGAATTATTTATATTCTACTGTGCAACATGTAAGAGAAAAATTGGTAGAATTCCATTTTTACTACCTAGGTACCTAGTGAAAAACAGTTTAGACAGAATCATCTATGCAGAATTCTTGTCAAAAACATCTACCTGAACCTAGTGAAACAATTAGTCAAAAATAGATGTGGGGACTGGCACAGACTTTTCCAAAATGTCCATATAATTCAAGACAAAAAAAGAAAAAGAGGCAGTGAGTGATGAGTCCAATTTAGATAAAAAGGAAACAATCAAAAGACAGGGCAACCAGTTGCCAATTTGTGATCCGATGGGGGTCTTGGATCAAACAATAAACAAACATTGGAAAGAACACTGTAGGGACAATTGGGATAATTTGCTCTATTATATTAGAGCTTATTTTATCAACTATAAATTTCTTGAGTGTGGTAATATTATGGTTATAAAGGAAATGTCCTTGTTTTTAGGAGAAACATGCTGAAATATTTAAGGGAAGAAAGGTTATGTTGTTTGCTACTTACTTTCAAATGGTTCTGAAAAAAATCTCAAACTAGGTAAAGAGAAAGCAAATATGGGAAAATATTAACAACAGCTGAAAAATCCAAGTGAGGAGTATACTGCTGTTCATTATGCTATTCTTTCAACTTT
Source organism: Procyon lotor (assembly GCA_028646535.1). Lineage (NCBI taxonomy): Eukaryota > Metazoa > Chordata > Mammalia > Carnivora > Procyonidae > Procyon > Procyon lotor. The sequence goes on from CM053617.1 coordinate 17,390,720, forward strand.
TCTGCACATCTGAAATTTTCAAAAGGTGGGGACAAGTGGACACTGTATAAACAAAACAAAACACTGGCAAATAATGAAAAAATTATATCACTTTTCCAATAATAAAAATATACTTTCATAAACCTAATTATATAAACCAAAATAAATTCACCATGTTATAACATTGAGGTTTATTATTTAAGAGTAACAGTAATCTTTCTAATACACAGAACAGATAAATTAAGTGGACTTAATTTAAAAGGTCTCACTGGAGAATTTCCTTTAAGAAAAAGCAGTATAATTTCTAAAAGCAGGATGGAAACAGACCAAATGTTACTACTGGAAAAGATCAGATAAATTAACTCAAGTCCTTATAGATCAGCAAACTAGTATCCATATGTTTCTCATATGGATACTAGTTATTGTCTAGTAATTAAATTAATGGGTATTTAATGTCTATTGTCTAGACATTAAAGTTATATGTCTTAGACATATAACTTTATGTTTTTTTCGAAAGATAATTTAAAGTCAAGTAGAACATGTACAGTTAAAAAAAAAAAACATGTACAGTTAACAGATGTGATGGCTCACACTTTACCACAGCCTTCAATTCAACCACTCCAAAAGCAAGCAAAGTAAAACAACTAGAAACCACTCCAAAAGCAAACAAAGTAAAACAACTAGAAACAATTAAGTATAGTCCATGGACAGAAAACATGATATTCCGCTATAGAAATACCATTAAAGTACTCCAGAGTAGGAATGCCAAAAAGAGGGGAACACTAGGGTTGGATAACAGATGAAGTTAAATTCAAGATGATGGGATAAGTATATGTGTGTGCATGCATGTGTGTATGTGTGCATGTGTGTGTGGCGGGGGGAGGGGTCAAGCTTTCCTGTTCTGACATAAGGATGGACAACCGCCCATCAACCCCATAAGAAATCAGGAAGTATTCTCAGGAATGTCTTTTTATGGGTTCATTTGAATATTAACTACAAAAAGCATCACTGTAACATGAGCTAACAGTTTATGTTTATAATCTCCTAATTAAATAAATTCATGAAAAATTTAAATATTCATGTGGAGTAACATTCTCTGTTTTAAAACCTATTTACCTGCATTTAGAAGAAAAAAAATAAAAAATAAAACCTATTTACTGGTATTGATTTCCAATTACTATGTTTTCTTAGGAAATATACAGTACTTCCTTTACTAGATAAGGTCTATAATGGAGGAAAAATAAGATTAATTTATCTTTATGAACTAAACCATTTTTTCAACTTTTTATTTTGATTTTTTTAAGATTTTACTTACTTATTTGGAAGAGTAAGACAGAGACAGCAAGAGAGAGAGAGCACAAGCAGGAAGGAGAGAGAGAAGTAGGTTTGCCGCTAAGCAAGGAGCCCTACTCAGGACTCAATTCCAGGACCCTGGGATCACGACCTGAGCTAAAAGTAGATGCTTAACCAACTGAGCCACCCAGGCACCCCTGAACTAATCTATTTTTAGCAGTCCTTCTCTTTTGTCCATAAAATGGTAACAATGTGAATTGTATAGAAAAGAACAAACTTTATAAAATGATACATCTTTATTTTTAAAATAGGATTTTATTTACCTTGTTAATGGACACTACCAAAGCTGGTTCCACTTTAGCTTCAATTTCTTCTGGAGTGTAAAAACAATAGAGTTTACCCCCTCTTAAGACACAGTATAACCTTCTCCAACTAACTAGGCTTTCTTCCATTTGCTGAAAAAAAAATTCAAGAAGCCATCAACCTTAATCATTATTTATCATCATTAAATGCAACAAAATACTTAAATTATCAAAGTTATGTTAATTTTAAAAAATTTTAAATGTGATAGTTACCCATTAATTTAGTGTGCAATAAGTCAACAGTCCAAAATCAGAGTAAATTAATATCACAGAAGGGTTTGAAATTCTCAAAAGCATTAAGCAAAATGGAGGTAACGATTACCATGTAACTTTTACACACATAAAATCATAAATCAATGCAGTTTTAGAAAAGCTAGTCTATTCAAAATTAGTCCTTAAAATTCCACAGCTATCCATCTAATGACTCAAAAAATTATAAAAATAACTCAATACTCAAAATATAATTTTTGTTCTCAAAACACTAGAAAATGTTGACGACCCTGTAAGAATGCACATTTTCTTTCCTCTTAATGGAATCTTTTTTTAAAAAAAGTTATTGATTCATTGAAGCCCATAATTAATTATTTACTGACTATAAATAAGTCTGGTTATAAATAAGTCAGGAGTAGGTGGCACAGAGGCAGCTTTGGAAGCCCAGAGGCCTAAACCATGCCAAAAGCTGTCTGCCAGAAAGGCCTTTCTATGAAAGGTGTGGAGCAGTCCTCATCTGCTTCCACAAGGAGTCCTCTGTGGCTGATTATCCTGTTCCTGCTATTATGAAGCAGAGGAACCCGGAGAGGTAGCTCCTGAGCCGTCAAAACTGCACTGGACCCCTCCCCTTCCCACCTTCTCACCCCAGCTCCCTCACCCCAGTTCTATATCTAACATGGAGAAAACTACCATTTAAAAGAAGGCTTTAAAAAATACTTCTTATTATCAGAAGGCGAAACAACTGCCAGTATATTAAGATCTAGATTGTAGCTATAATTGTAGGATATTTAAAGTCCTCCAACCTGCTGATTAAGAAATCCTGCAAATGCATCCTCAGCCATACAAGCTGGCTGGGCGACTAGGCGGCAGCACATGTTGCCATATAAGGGAAGCCAAAATGAAGACTCCTCTATTTAAACAAGATAGAAAAAAAAATCAAGTTACAAACATGTTTATTTAAGGTCATTATACACTTTTATGTTTTTTTCTTTTTGTAATTTTTTTCACCTTATGTAAGAACATATGTAAAGGTATATCCTACTCAAATACCAGTGCTATAGTTAATGACAAAATCAAAGAGGAGAAAGTAGACAGGATAGGATGATATTAAACTGACAGTTTATAAAATGCTTTCACCTAGAACAGACATAGAACTTTTAGTTTCTTGATTTCTCATTTGATTTTAAAGTATTTAACCAATATGGAGGCATATAGGTAAACTTATCTAATATAAAAAATACCCAATAAAATGAGTTTGTACATCAAATTCTACTTTTTGCTCTAATTTTCATTATAATAGCTAGCAAAGTGATCCTCTAAATAAAACATTTCAGAGCATAGTTTCATGATAATACTTTAATAAGCCTTATGGCTCTTCTTCTTCTCCTTCCCTTACTGAACATTAGGTGGAGCCCACCAAGATGGGTGTCTGTCCCTGGGGTTGTGGGAGGAGCTGTGGTGTGCCAGAGCAAGGGGCTACAGCCAGGCAGGATGAGGAGGGTGAGGAGAGCTGTCAGGCACAAGGTGTCAGAGCCTGAATGGGCTGAAGAAGATGGATGACATGGCCTGGTGTGGTGGGTCAAGGCCCAGGCAGAGTGAGGAGTGTCTACATGGTGTGGTTGCCCAGTGTGAGGTATCAGAACCCAAAGGGTAAAGAGAGTGTACACATTCCGCAGGTGACTCAGCCATGGGAGTCAGAGTTTGAGAGCAGTGAGGAAACAATCCATAAATTCAGTGACCCAAACAGTATGTCAGAGCCTAGTGAGAAGGCATCTGAGAAGAGGCACAGGGCATAGGGTGTCAGAGCATAGGCAAGCTGAGGGGGGTGTCCACATGGGGTAAGGGAAAGGGCAGCCAGGCATAGGAACTTAAAGCCTGAGGAAGAGTAGGCCTATGTGAGTAAGCCTCAGCAAGGTAAGGAATGTCCACATGGGGCAAGGGACAACCTAGAATGAGAAGTCAGAGCTCCAGCAAGGAGAAGAGAGCATCCATCCAGGGGAAATAGAAGAATGGTTGCTTTCAGAAAAACTGACCAAAGAAAATGAGTTAAAGGTAATAGAAGACCATTTTCTCTCTGTCAGAAAAAGGAGTTACAAATGGCACTGGTGTGGACTCATGGTTTCCAACATATAGAGATTAAGAAATACAAGACACCAAATGTGCATAAGTGCAGCTGGGTCCACTGAGAGGGCCTGGGGAAAGCAACACTCTAATAGCAGTGCTCTAAAACAGTGAATGTACCTAAAGCACAGACCATGTCTTCTAAATATTATTTGCTTTAAAAAGAACTGGCATTCCTTGGAGAAATGACTGGTTCCAAGGCTGGGGCACAGAAAGTACCTGATGAGCCTGAAATAACCTTGTTACGCCATAAAGCAAGAAACAATGAATGCAAGCAAGCAATGAATGATGAGAACATTGTCAAAAAAAATCAGAACCCATCTTGAATGTGTTCCCATTGCCCAAATTGGAGACATCCTGAACCTTAAAATAAGCAATATTAACAGATTTGATGCACTGAAAAAAATAGAAAACATGAGTCCATATTGATATAAATAAATCAATGAGCAAATTGAAAGACCAATAACAAATATACTTAGAGAGTTTCAAGAGTTTCCCCTCCTCCACACAAAATATGTATTAATTGCAAAGGAGAAACAAGAGTAACTCCAGAGTAGAGAAGGTGAGCAAATATCACACTAATCAAGTGATCAAAGTGAAAATCATTAGTAATGAGAAGAATCGAAATTATATGCCACTTGAAGAATGCAATGAGAACTTAGCATCAATTACTGTCAAAGATTCATATCCTAAATCTTATCTCAAGAAAACATCAGACAAACCCAAATTTAAAGACTGTCTACAAAATAACTGACTGATGCTTAAAAATGTCAAGGTTACAAACGCCAAAAAAAATAAATAAATAAAAACAAAAACAAAAAAAACGGAATAATTGGTCCAGTTTGGAAGAAATTGAAAGAAGCACTATAATTAAATGCAATGTATGATTCTACACCGGATCCTTTTGTCATGAAAGACATTATTGGGACAATAAGTGATACTTTAATAGAGTCTAATGATTAAATGGTGGTAATGTATTAATATTCACTTCCTGACTTGGATAGTGGTAGTGATGTAGCCAATATCCTGTTAGTAGGAAATACATATTAATATATTTGGGGGTAATGGAGAATTATGTAAACAACTTGTTCTCATGTATTTGGGGAGGGGGGAAGATCTTGACATTTGACTTGTAACTTTTCTATAAGTTTGCAATTGTTTTAAAAAGTTCTTTCAAAAAACATTAAGATATTCCTTTAATGTAGGGTGTAGGTAGGCATAGGGCCTTCATATTTGCATAATTCTCTGTGTTAGGGCATAAATAAAAACCCAATATATGGCCCTTTGCCCACACTCGAACACACAAAAATGATTTTCAAAGTTTTTACTGCATCCCTGTTGTAATGACTATAAAATGACTAGCAACTGACTCTTACTATTATTGGCCCAAAAGTCTTAGTAACTCTGGAAAATAAAACATTTTTAGGTAAAAATACAATTTTATAATATATAGATGCCAAGGTTTGGTACATCAGTTATATGAAAAAGACCAGCTGAAATGAAGTATACAAAGTAAAACAAAAAAGTTTTTAACAACCTGCTTGCTCATCATTCTACTACAAAATAGAGCACAACAAATTGCCTGGCACTATTCAAATCTTTTTTATTAATACCTTGGTAAAGTTGCTATCTTTCAGAAATAAAGAGTTTGACCTGGGAGAAATAAATGCATAAACATAATAAAGGTAATGATTCTAAAACACAGGCATAAATAAATAAATACGTGAGAATCTCCTTTCTTAAAATAGGCAGGAAATGAAATAAAAATTGTACAAAAGCAGGCATCTGAGTAATACATCTGAAATCAACTTTGTGATTTGTGAATTGAAAGTTTGAAAGCAAATTTCTTTATATAGCAATCCCAGATTTATGAATGGCTTATGTTCCAAATATCTGTGAGCTAGTTGTGTTTAAGTTAGGATGCACTTTCTAAAAAAATAGACTCATAAATGATGATTAGTTTTTCAGACGAGTTCATAAAGTTTATCCAGTCAGTAATGATTCTGGAACCTAAATACCACATGTAACAATGTGCTTCTCTGGTAAAATAAGTTTAGGTTTCACAGCATGCAGAGAAAAATAATTTCTTCCTGATTGCAGACCTTAAACAGGGATATTGGATGTAAAATTCCTTTTTCTACAGACCCCTTGCCACATACTTTGCAATCACCTGTCCCTTCTAACTGAGGTTTCTTTACAGCTTAGGACTCCTATGGAATGAAGCATAGAGTCACAGCTGCTTCTCCTGACTTCTGACAAGAAATTTGGCATCGAGGCTAGTCACTTCACCTAGCTGAGTATCAAGTCTTCATTTTTAAAAATACTACCTTCTTGGTAGGAAGGTTGTTGTGAAAATCAAGTAAGATAAAATGTAAATGGCATCTATCATTGTGTCTGTCACACATTAGCTGCTTCTCATAATTTCAAATCCAGGGCAGCCTCACTCTCAAAACCACACCCTTTCCATTTTCAGAGATTTCTCTGTCCTTGTGCAACATATCTAATCAAAATACTTAATTCTTCTTTTCTAACCATGGCGGCATTAGGAAAAGATGAAACAGGAAGTGAAAAAGCAATTTGACTTTTCACTACTTAAAGATTTTTATCTAACTCATTTTCAGTTTCAAATGGGGAACAAAATGGTGTTTAGAAATGACAGCAACAACAAAAACAAAACACAGGCAAGGGAAAGAATCCAGATAACATCTCAGTTCCGTGTGAGTCAATCTTCACAATGTGGTTTCATTGTTTTATAAAAAGCATAAAAATTTCTTGATTATAAAGATATCATTTTAGCTTTTCCTTTCAATTATCAAGAATAAAACAGTTATAAATTTTTAAAAATCTAGTATTTCCTTGTGATTTTATAGAACTGACATATCTTTAGGAAAACCCTCTGTATTAACATAAACTTATAGTAATGAACAAATTTGAGGATAGCTTTTTTCTGTATAAAATTGTTTCAAGTTACAATATATTTTTTTCAAAATATGTCTGATTTCCAAGACTTTAATTTACACACACTACTAGGAATATACATACATATTACATAAAGAGGCATAAAAAAAAAAAAGAGGCATACAGGTTACTACTTCCTAAAATTTTTTCTACAAGTTCCAAAGTCAACATTCTTTGGTTGTTATTATTTTAGGCATAGGTCTTCTCACAGTCTTTAATATGTTAGTCTGGATTGTGTTTCTCTAAAACAGAGCCATGCCACACAGTTCCCACGCGGATCTGCATTTTATTAAATAAGAATCTAGTAATATCTTACAGAATACTGAAGACAACTGAGAAATCACTACTAAATTAATGCTTCCTTTATGAATTATATTCCTTTCCACAACTTTTCAGATGATTTGGTTGAAAGAATGGAGCCTTTCATCATCACTTCCATTATTCACACATCGATAGTGTTTTGAGTCTTTAGATGCTTTAGCAGTCATCATCCCTGACCAGAAAGCATAGCAGAAAGAGCACAGCCTGTCCTGGATTATTTAAACTCTGGCTCACTCACTTGCTAGCTATATGATGGAGCACGTTATGTTCTCTAGGCTACAATTCACCCATCTGTAAAATGTAAATGACAATAAAATGAGCAACTGGTGAAGGTTATAGAGCTAGCAAGTAGTAGGACTAGAAAAGGAGTCCAAGGCTGATGGCTCCACAGTCCAGACTGTTAATCATTTCTTTGTAATGTTTCTTGATTGATATATCTTACAGATACTAGGAATGAAAACTGCTGCAAAGTGTTTATTTATTTAATTTTACTGTGGTAAGAACACCTAACAGGAGATCTATCTTCTTACCAGATTTTTAAGTGTACAATACAGTACTGTTAACAATAGGCAGTACATTACACAGTACACAGCAGATCTCTAGAACTTATCCGTCTTGCATACCTGAAATTTTATACTCATTAATTAGCAATTCCTTCTTTCCCCTGGTAAATACCATTCTACTCCTGCTTCTTTGACTCTGACTATTTTAGATACCTCATATAAGTGGAATCAGGCAGTATCTGTCCTTCTGTGACTGGCTATTTCAGTTAGCTTGATGTCCTCAAGGTGCATTCATGTTGCCACATATTGCAGAATTTTCTTCCTTTTTAAGCCTGATAATATTTCGCAGAACAGTGTTTGATGTATAATATGACTGGTAATATTGCCAATATAAGATGATGGCAGTATTGATAATTCTAGAGAACTGACAAATGAAACGACAATAAACTCCACCTGCCAGATTTTCTGATAAAATTGATAATGCTAATAGTATTACAGACTTCAAGTTTTGGGTGATGAGAGGCTAGATTGTTCAGACCAATCTTCCCACTGAAAAGTACTGAAAATGATGAATCAAATATATTTAAAATTTTTTCCCAGAACAACAAAGAGGTACAAGACCATAAGAAATTACCAGCACAAATTTGATGAACCAGGGAGTTAAGTGAGCACAGAGGCTGTGTTTGTCCCGAGAGCATTTGCCAATCCCAGCAAGTCTAAATTTGTGATTTAATGATCCTGCAAGATGAGGAAGCAGAACAGAAATCAAATTCTAGGGACTGAACTATGTAATTAGTTTAATGGGAGATCCTCCTCATGCTAGGCTGATATCCTGAAGGAATCACTAAAAGGTAGCGGTGAACAAGAAATAATCCAAGCCCAGGATTCTCAATGCCTACAAATGGGGAATAGGAGGGGTCCAGAGAAACTCGGAAATGATCTTTGGATAAAGCGGACCTAGACTGATAGTTCCCCCAGCTGCCTGCCAGAAGCAAACAGAAACATTAAGCATCAATTTATTCCTGTATGTAAACTTTTGATTATAATGATAAATATATGAAGACATTCAAGGAATTGAGACATCATGAGAACCACTGGAAAAAGACAACAGAAATAGGCCCAGAAAGATATTACATGTCTAAATTATTAGTCATAGACTATAAAACAGCCTTTTTACTAAAAACCTAAATGATAACATTAACAATGCATGCAAGAAATACAAAGTTCCCGAACAAATCTGAAAAAGTCAAATAAGAGCTTCTAGAGCTGAGAAATATAAGAATAGAAATGAAGTACTCTCGGTATATAGGCTTAACAGCAGATATCAGATGGAGCTGCAGAGAGAATAAGGGAAATAGAAGATAGTTCATAAAACAATCCAGAAAAGCATTAAAGACAGACAAAAAGATGAAAAATGCATCATAAAGAGTAAAAACACAGAAGATAAAGCCAGAAAGATGGACACAGGTTTAACAGGAATGTTAGGAGAAAAGCAAGAGAATGGAACTCTCTGAATAGAAAAGTGAGATTTTTGTCCAGAACTAATGAAAGACACCAATCAGTAATTTTAAGAAGTTAAAGGAGTTCCAAAACAGCATAAATGACATTAAATTCTATACCTATAACATAATGAAACTTCACAAAACCAAAGACAAAGAGAAAATAAAGTTCCTTCCCAGAAATGACACACTGACAAACGATTTTCAACGGCTAGTAAAAGAAGCCAGAAAAGAGTACAATTATATCTTTAATATCCAAAAAGAAAAAAATGAAACTGCCAAAATCTACATCCTGTGAAAGATATCCTTCAAGAATGAAGCAAAATAGAGTCATCTTCAGACAAACACAAGAAGAAAAAAGTATGATACCAGTGGAACACACTAAAAGAAATCAGGATTATACTTCGAGCATAAGGAAAGCGATCCCACATATATGATATAAGGTACAAGTTATACACAAAAACTTATAGGTAAATCTAAATAAATATAAAATGTATAAAACATTTTGTGAAATTTAAAAATCAAATAGAATTATAATATATAACAATAGCACACAGGTCAGAGAAGTGGAGTTTAACTGTTTGCAAGTCCTTGCCTTGTCTAAGAAAATGGTAAAATTATTTTTTAATTTTAGGCTCTAATAAGTATGATTAATGATATTTCTAGCAGTAATTTCTTAAAGATGAGAAAAAGAATTATCATTTTACTTAGAACAAGGAAAAAGTGAAATGATAAAATTATCAATCCTTAAAAAGGCAAGAAAGAACAGAAAAACACAAGTGTAAGATCAATAGCAAACATAGGATATGATGGTAGATTTAAGCCCAATAAATTATTATTTAATAATTTAATATTATATTAAATAATATCATATAATATAGCTTATAAACTATTTGGTATCAAATGCAAAATGACTAAATGCTCCATTAAAAACATAAAGATTATCAAATTGGATAAAAATTAAAATCCAGTATATAATCCTGTTTGAAGAGGCATATCTACAATATAAAAATAAACACAGTTTAAGGTAAAAGAGTGGAAGAAAAATTGTACATCAGCAGCTCCTGGGTGGCTTAGTTGGTTAAGTGTCCAATTTTTTATTTCAACTCAGGTCTTGACCTCAGAGTTGTGAGTTCAAGCCCCACATTGGGCTCCAGTGTGGAAACCCACCTTAAAAAAACATTGTATGCATCAAATAGCAAAGGCTCAAATAATATAAAGCAAAAATAGATGTAACTGTGAGAACTAGAAAAATCTACAATCACAGCAGATTTTATCACATCGCTCATAGTAATATACAGTATATAGACTATAATAATTATTTCTAACAAATAATTAGAATATATAGAACAAGTGGTTGGAGGGAAGGGGAGAGGGAGAGAGAGAGACTCTTAAGTAGGCTCCATGCTCAGCAAGGAGCCCGACACGGGGCTCAGTCTCACAACCCTGAGATCATGATCTGAGCCAAAATAAAGAGCTGGATGTTTCACTGACTAAGACACCCATATTCCCTAATGAACCTCAAATTTTACTTAAAGAATGTTATAACTATTAAAAAATAATTGAATAAAAGATAAATAATAGGGATATAACCAACCATACAATGAAATACTTTAAGCAATATAGTATATATACTGTG
>CM053617.1:17401704-17435162 GCA_028646535.1 Procyon lotor
TTATATCCTCAGTTTCTACCGACAGGAGGTTTGGCTTCCGCAATTTCAATTTTAAAAATAAGACAGGTCTTTGATTGCCAACTAGTGGGGTGGTAAAGTAATCAATTTCAAGTCAAAGACAAAGATTCAGAATACATAAAACCTTTCTGTCCTCACTAAACTAGCCTCACAAACAAATCTCTGGCAAATGGCATGGAAAAAGGAAAACATTTTTTTTTCTCTTTTGGGGAAAAAGGATAGAAAGAACCCACAGATTCACACATGTCTACATTATTTAAGCCAACATCCGCTTCAGAGGAGCACATTAAAATTAGAAATTACTGTCTCCATATTATCTATTAACATATGTAATAAGTAAAATATAGACTGTACTCACCATTTCCATTAATAGACAGATTATGGGTCTTGAAGCTATCCTCAGCACTTTCCAAGGTCAAAGTAGTATGAGCTAGCAAACTATACTTTGCACCACTAGTAATAGGGAGAAATAAAACATGCTTTGAGTATTTTAGTATATTTTCTACTACGTAAAATATTTACATTTTCAATAACAGAAAATAAACAACCTGATTTAAAAACAGGCTAAGGTCTTGAATAGACATTTCTCCGAAGAAAATATAAAGATGGCCAATAAAAACACGAAAAATGCTCAAGATCATGAATCATTAGGAAAATGCAAATAGAAACCATGAGTGGGGTTCCTGGGTGGCTCAGTCAGTTGAACATCTGACTCTCAGTTTCAGCTCCGATCATTATCTCCGGGTTATGAGATTGAGCCCGCATCCAGCTCTGTGTTCAGCATGAAATCTGCTTGAGATTCTCTCTCTGGCTCTCCCTCTGCTTCTCCCCACTTCATTGTACACACGCACGTGTGCTCCTTCTCGCTCTCTCAAATAAATAAATATTTTAACATTAAAATAAAAAAATACAATGAGACACCACTTCACATCCATTAGGATGGCTTTTATTAATTAAAAAAAAAAACAGAAAATAAGTGTTGCCTAAGCTGTGGACAAACTGATAACATTGTGCATTGCTGATAAGAAAGTAAAGTGCTGCAGCCACTATGGAAAATGCACAGTGATTCCTCAAAAAATTAGAAATAGAATTACCATATGATTCAGCAATTCCACTTCTGGATATACACCCAAAAGAATTTAAAGTAGTGACTCAAACGGATATGTGTACACCTGTATAAATAGCAGCATTACTCACAATAGCCAAACAGCAGAAGAAGGTCAACTGTCAATTCAAAGGATGAAAGGATAAATAAAACGTGGTACACACATACAATGGAGTATTATTCAGCCTTAAAAGGGAAGGCAATTCTGACACAGACTACAACATGAATTAACCTTCAAGACCTTACATTAAGTGAAATAAGCCAATGACAATGACAAAAGGACAAATACTGCTTGATTCCACGTATAAAGTCACTGGAGTAGTCTAATTCATAGAAACAAAAAGTGGAGTTAGAGGTTGCCAGTGGCTGCGTGGCAGGGGAGCAGAGTGTTAATTGTTTATTGGGCATAGAATTTCATAGAATTTCAGTTTGGAAAGATAAAAAAGCTCTGGGGATGGATGATGGGGATGGTTGCACAACACTGCGAATGTACTCAAGGTCACTGAACTATACACTTAAAAATGGTTAAAATGGGGGGCACCTGAGTGGCTCAGTGGGTTAAAGCCTCTGCCTTTGGCTCAGGTCATGATCTCAGGGTCCTGGGATCAAGCCCCGTATTGGGCTCTCTGCTCAGCAGGGAGCCTGCTTCCTCCTCTCTCTGCCGGCCTCTCTGCCTGCTTGTGATCTCTCTCCTCTCTGTCAAATAAATAAATAAAATCTTTTTTAAAAAATGGTTAAAATGGTAAATTTTATGTTATATATTTAACCATAATAAAAAATGAATAAAAACCACATTTAGATGTTATAGATGACAGATCATAAATATAAATGAATTATCAACTTAGTATGTTTATCTGTTTATGCTATTTTACCTTAAGAAAATCTGCAAGTTATTTGGTTTAACTCACATATGTTTCTCTGAAAGATCTCCATTCATTCAAAAATATTAACACCTGAAATGTGCCAAGTCCTATGCAAGGTGATGGGCATTTTTGGTAAACAAGACTCAGTATTACATTCTGATGCAATGGGGAGGGGGAAAAAAGTAAGCAAAGGAATAAATAAAATAATAGCATCTGTAAGTTATAATGCAACCTTTTCTATGAAACAAAGGGGATAAGAAAACGGAGGACCTGCTGAGCAGGGGAAACAGGAAAGGACTCTCTAAGGGGTAATGGTGATGCTCTCATAAGAGGATGGAACCAAGCAAAGAATGTGGGAAAACAATCCAAGCAGAGAGGGCTGAAAGAAGAACAATGTGGCTGGAGCATAGGGAGCAAGTGGGCAACACCACCTTGGGACACAAGGTCAGAGATAAAGGCAGGGATTACAGGACTTTGCTGGGAACCTTGGAGGAAAATGGATTTGATTCCAAGCATAATAAAGTCATTGGAGAAAGTTAAGAAGATAGTGATGGCATCTGATTCATATTTACTTCCTGGGAGTAAGAATGAATCTTCTTCTGGTTTACCAACTTCAAAAATTTGGGGTTTTCATTCATTATATGGGAAAATGGAGGACTTCATTACTAATTCCACTTTTTTCATGATAGTCCCCTTTATGCTACTTGTGTTAAAATAGCACTCTTGCCAAAATACCTAAAAATTCTGAAGCTAAATTTCATATCCTGGTACTCTGTGGTGATAAAAAGTGAATTTTCATTCAATAATAATTCTATTTTCTGAGCTAATAATCTTGATTTTACTTCAAGAACTTTTCTTAGTTTTATTATTTTCCAAATTAGTAAAACCTCAACATTCAAAACATCAGAAAGCATGTTAAAATGAGACAAACAGAGAAGATAGACAAAGAGAAGTCTAATGGGAATTTTTATTAATTGTGCCAAGTGATATGTTTCATAAACTTTCTTTGTCTCATACTAAATCTTTACTAGAATCTCTACTACAAAGAAAAAGTATGTATACATATAGTAGGTGTGCAATGCATACTCCACAGAATGTTAATCCCTTGGAGAACACCTGTTGGTTTGTTTTCTTCTCCAGTTTTATTGAGACTGTGGACTCATAAACAAACTGAGGGTTTTGAAGGGGCAGGGGTTGGGGGCTTGGGTGAGCCTTGTGGTGGGTATTGAGGAGGGCACATATTGCATGGAGCACTGGGTGTGGTGCATGAACAATGAATCTTGGAACACTGAAAAAATAAAAGTTTAAAAAAAAAGAAAGAATGGAAATACTTTACCGTGTAAGTACAGCATGATGGTCTGATTTATCTTGCCTTTTAATATACAACCACCACAGACTAGAGATATCTCTCAATACCCGACGTCTTTTATCAGTGTTTATATAGGGAAATTTATGTTTCTGTCTCTAAAACTCAACAAAAATTTTTTAACCAAGTGATGAATGGCTAAATTTCAAGATACATTCTGAATACAATTGGTATAACGTCAGATTCCTATGCAGACTTCTATGTAGACTTCTGGAATGTTTACTAAGTACCAACAAGTCTTCACTGTTGCAAGACCTAAAAGGCACCAGCCTCGCACTTGGTGTGGGCCAGTCTCTGCTATTACTCACTTAGCCTGGGTTTCTATTGTACCTTCCATAGTTAGCTCTTAATTTTCCCTAGTGTTACACAATGAGTCCCCCCCAAAAGCTGAGAAAGTACTAATGAAAACTGTGGAGAAAAAAGAGCAGTTGAGAACAGCAGTTACAATGGAAGAGCAAATTTGACTACATACAAAGTGCCTACTAATAATCACTAACTGCCTGGTGATTAGGGCCCAATATATTAAGTACTATCTCAACATGATAATTTGTCACTGATATATAAGTTTTACAGAACTACATTATAACTTCTTCCACTTAGAATAAAGGAGATCAGACTCCCTACTGGCATTTTTAGGCAGGTAGTGTGTTATCTTCAGGAACAGGTGACTGTCAATAAGCAGGGAAGTGATGCGAGAGAGAGATGCCTGTAGGTGTGTGTGACAAACCACAAGCCCGGTGTGGCTAGAGTACAATGAAGGAGAAGGAGACATGTCCCAAACGTAAGTAAGGGGCAGACAGTGTGCATGGCAGTGCTTTGTGGGGCTTACTAAAGGCATTGGATTTTCTTGTGAGTGAGATGGGAACAAATGGTAGGTTGGGAGCAGAGGCATGTGCTATGATGTGACTTGTATTTTTAAACAATCCCTCTGGCTGCCATGTGCAGAACAGACCACAGGGGCCAAAAGTGAAAATGGACACCGACTAGAAAGCTTCTGCTGCTGACTTGACTGCAGGTCAAAAGAGCTGATACAGGCCTGGAATAGGGTGGTAGCTGGTAAGCTAGTGAGAAGTGGCAAGATTCTTGATATATTCTTGAAGTTGACCCAATGTGGACACGGGAGGTGAAAAAAAAAGGAGCTGAAAACAACTCCAAGGCTTTTGGCCTAAGCCACCAGAAAAATGAAATTGTTACTACACTGCAGTGAGGCTGACAGAAGAATAGATATGGGAAATATGAATTTAGTTGTGGATAAGTCAAGTTTAAAATTGTTCTAGATATCCAAATGGGTTGTAGGATAGGCAGCTGGATACGTCAATCTGGAGTTAAGAGAAGAAAAAGTATGGAAGAATTAAATTTGGGAGTTAACAGTGTATAAATGAAATTTAATTAAAGTTAGAAAGTCAAGTGAAGTCTAAGGACTGAAAAATGAGACACACTTGATCATTAGAGATCAAGCTGAAGAGCAATGAACAAAGGAGGCAGGTGAGGAACAGTCAGAGGTAGAGGAAAAACCAGGGAAGTGGATTCTCGAAGGGAAGTTAACAGAAATGGTCCAAGAGAGAGTAAAAGGAGAGGAAATGGAGGTAAGGAATATAGAAAACTTCTGTAAAGGGTAGCTGTCAAATGGGGCAATAGGAACGGGAGCTATTTCAGCATGCTTTGTGTTGGTAGCAATGATGCAGTAAAAAATAACAAAAAAAACCCTGATGATGTGGGGGCAGGGGATATGCATAGGAGCTTGCTTCTGAGTAGTTCAGAAGATGGGATTCAGTGCATAAGAAGGTGGCCTCAGACGAGGCGGAGTTCCTGAAGAAGGAAAGCAGCAAATAAAGATACAGATGTGGACAGCCTGATAGATTTGACAGATGGAAGATATGTAAGCTCTCTCCTGATTGCTTCAGTACTATCAGTGATAGGTGAAACAAAGTCATCAGCTTTGAATAAGGAGTAGAGAGGAGAGGGATTCAGAGTTTTCAGA
Source organism: Procyon lotor (assembly GCA_028646535.1). NCBI lineage: Eukaryota > Metazoa > Chordata > Mammalia > Carnivora > Procyonidae > Procyon > Procyon lotor. The sequence continues at coordinate 17,407,038 of CM053617.1, forward strand.
AGAGACAGTAATATGATGTGAAATACCTTCCCTGAAGAGAGGTAAAATGGAAGGCTATGGAAACTCAGTAGGATTGCTGTCATACTGAGAACTCACTTCAGGTTAGTGATCATGTGTCTAAAGGGAGACCAGTAACTATGACTATTTTTCTCCAGCTTCCTCATCTATTTCTCATGAGTGCAGGTGCAGAGGAGTCCAAAGGAGGATTTAACCAAGGCTGGAGTTTTTCCAAAGTAAGTATAACAAAGAGAAAAACTCTAGGAAAGAATAAAGTGATAAATCATGGAGTCAAAGCTAAGTTCGAGTCAGTCGACTAACGCGAGCAAGCTGGAAATGTGGGAGGCGGTGGAGAGAGTGGGATACCTGCTATCAAGATGGCGGAGGGTGTGCAATTATTTGTAACAACAAGGTCTAGGGCACAATAGGCTGGAGGACTGAAACAGGCAGAAGGACAAGATCACTGGAGATAGGAGATCATGAAACTGAGAGGTCAAGGTATTAGATGAATAGACTACCTGTCTTTTTAAGTCCATCAAGAAAAGTATCTGAAATAGTGGGAGGCCGAGAAAGGGAGAGAAAGAGAATGAAGACACTTTTTATTTTTCAGAGTGATACTGTAATTTATTCTTACTAACCACTAAAAACATTTGAATATTCTTCACTTCAGGAATAGCATCAATTCAATAGATAGTATAGTACAAAATACTGCTATTAGTGTGCACAGGAAGCAGCTGGTTATAGGCTGTGCCTTTGCACCAAGTGCACTGGGGAGGTGGCATGTTCAGAAAGCAACTAGTAGTAAAGAACACGCCAAAATCATGTGATGAGCGAGGTACATGTTTGAATTTTTTCTCAGGCCTTAAGAAATAATTGTGACTAAGGCATCTTTTCCTCAGCTACTTTCAGGTAAACATAGAGCATATTTGCCTCTATTTTCAATAAATGACACATCTGATAATAACAATCTTAAGAAAGTTATTGATAACTTCTAAGGATGGTTAAATAAACTATGATAGAGCCAAATGATAATGTGGTCAATAGCATAATTATGTGAAGACTCTGTAATAACTCCAGAAAAAAAGCTGAATGTGTAGATAAATTAGGAATACCTAACTATCCCCCAAAGCTAGGTATTTAAAAATCTGACAAAATATCACTCAATATATTAAAAAATATTTGACTTAGAATGAAGTATGAATAACTTTTTTTCTCTTCTAGATTCTATTTGATAATTTTTATAATCAAATAATGAATGTGAAGTGGTAACATGACAGAAATCTCCCATAAAAATCAGAGACAGGTAAAGCATTATAATACTACATACATACAGTTTAAGGCATTTTGATAAGCAATATCTTTTTAAAGATTCACAATAACTACTTGAGGTAGGCAGAGCAGATAGTTTGGTGCATGTTTTCAGATGAAGAAACTGAAGTTCAGAGAACATAACTGACTTGCCTCTGCTAGGCAAGTAGTGTATGGAAAGAGAGCCCCACTATACTTACTACCTTTATACTTCATTAAGAAATAGTTTAAAATTATGGTACTTTTTCTGTTAAAACAGATAAAAAGGACTGTAATTTATCACTGCAAGAATTTTGAGTTCAGGGAGCATGACTTATGAACCTTGGAATCCAGTGTGCCATATGATATAACTGCTGAATAATCCTTTCTAAGATGATTAAATGAATGGATAATGAAATTATACCCAATGGTTGAGTAGATCCTTAGTTACATTTGAACTCTGCATCATCTTTCACACAATCAAAACAGTAACTTCATTGTTCCTCAAAACATAAATAATCCATTTCTTCTGGACAAATGTTAAGATACTTGTTTTATGACTTCAATCTAATTTAAAATGCAGTATAGTGGCTTACTTTTTTAAGAATTAGTATATATTTTGTCAAATTATCATTTTCAATTTTACCAGTTTTCTTGAAATGATTGTTTAAAATGATGTGTATTTACACAGTGATGAATAATGTACTAAATAAATAGTTCTCAAAAACCACAGAATAGTGAACTCAGCTATTAGAAACACTGGGAAAATATGGATAAAGGAATTTCAGTAAGTGAAATTCCACAAATAAAATGAATAAACGAATCACATCAGTGAGCATGCTAAAAATTACCAAAAATGTTCACTGTCTTCTTTTGGATCAAACAATACTTTATGATGATATTTCAAGTTACTTCATTTTTAAACCATGACTAATTACAATGCCAGTGCTTCCAAAACCAACAATGATCTCACTTTTAAAACATTCTTGTCAGGATAACATTTTCTTACTAAAACATTACACTCATTCCTTTTAGCCAACCCTAATATTGAGTTCCCAACAGTTTAATCAGCTACATTTTTTTAATCCAATAGGTCAATTGTCATAACATTGGGGGGAAAAGATTGGTCCAAAAATGTTATGAAAAAATAAATGACTACTTTAAATGGTAGTCTAAAAAAACGCACTCTTCTGTCAGAAAGAACAGCTCTATTTGGTCACATGCCATGTTACTAGAGAAGATATATACAGCCCAAATTTGATCTTTTATGCACCTTTTGGTTAAAAATTAAAAGCTGTATTGGGAATCTTCTCATTGAACTAGATCACTATTAAAGAAACAAAACTGATACCCTTATGCATTCTGATCACCAGTACTATTCTCAAACTCCTATCATGGTGCCGAAGCAGTCCATTAAGGAATTACTAGTTAAGAGTCATCCCAAGCTATGAATTTAACCTAGTATACACTGGATTCACACCTGAAGCTCAGCAGAACAGAGGTATTAGCAGAAAATGATTCAGTGAAATGTAAAAGATTTTACTTTTCCTTTGACCATATTTAATTGCCATAAATAGCCAAATGGCATTCAAGTTGCATGGGGAATGTTCATATTTGGATTCAATTATAAACCAAGTAGAATAACAAATCTAAATAGAATGTATGCTTCAGGACAAATATGTCAATTGTTATTTAAAAGAATTAATACCGGGATGCGTGGGTGTCTCAGTTGGTTAAGCATCTGACTTTGGCTCAAGTTATGATGCGAGGGTCCTAGGATGGAGCCCCACATCAGGCTCCCTGCTCAGTGAGAACTGCTTCTCCCTTTGGCCCTCTCCCCCACCCCCACTAGTGCTCTCTCGCTCTCTCTCGCTCTCAAATAAATAAAATCTAAAAAAAAAAAAAAAAAACTTAATATAACCAAGAATTAATATAACTCAAAATTTACTCCAGGCTTCAAAGATGAATATAGGTTAAATGAAAGTTCTAACATCACTTAGATTATCTTCTATGAAATTATAAACAGTGGTTTAAAATTTTAAAATGTCTGTCTATATTTTATAATCCTACATTGTTTTTAAACTGCAATGCTTTAGCATGAGTTTGAAAAAGTTAAGGAAAACACTAGTCTCAGAACGTAAAAATAGTAACAATAATAGAAAGAGCTACAATTATTAAATTTCCATTTCCACTGTATTTTTATTTTTTTCAATTAATTCTTGAGGAAACGCCATACTGTTTTCCATAGTGGTTGTACCAATTTACATTCCCACCAACAGTGCACAAGAGTTCCCCCTTTCTCCACACGCTCAACATTTCTTATTTTTTTGATAACAGTCATTGTAAAAGGTATGAGGTGATATCTTACTGTGGTTTTGATTTGCATTTCCCTGATGATTTTTGATGTTGACCATTTTTTCATGTTTCTGTTGGCCATCTGCATGTCTTCTTTGGAATAATATCTATTCAGATCCCCTGCCTATATTCTAATTGGATTTTTTTTTTTTTTTTGCTATTAAGTTCTAAGAGTTCTTTATGTATAGGGATATTAACCCCCTTAACAGATGTATGATTTGAAAATATCTCATCTCATTCACTAGGCTGCCTGTTTATTTTGCTTATGGTTTCCTTCACTGTGCAGAAACTTTTTAGTTTATTCAAAGAAAATGAAAACACTAATTCAAAAAGGTATATGTATCCCTATGTTCACTGTAGCATTATTTATAATAACCAAGATATGGAAACAACCTAAGTACCCACCAATGGATGAATAGATAAAGAAGATGTATTATATTTTTATACTCAGCCATAAAAAAGAATGAAACCTTATCTTTTGCATCACCATGGATGGACCTTGAGGATATTATCCTAAGTGAAATAAGTCAGACAGAAAAAGACAAATACCATATGATTTCACTTATATGTGGAATTAAAAACAAATAAAACAAAAACCAATAGATATAGATAACAGACTGGTGCCAGTCAGAGGGGAGGTGTGTTAGGGGGTTGGCAAAATAGGTGAACAGAGTCAAGAGGTACAAACTTCCAGTTATAAAATAAGTAAGTCATGAGGATGTAATTTATAGCATGATAACTACAGTCAATCATATTGTATTAAATATTTGAAAGCTGCTAAGAGTGTAAATCTTAAAAGTTATCATCAGAATAAAAAAATCTTTAATTTGGAAAGGTGAACTAGTTACTAGGCAGTAACTAGACTTACTGTAGTGAACATTTCTCAGTGTATACAAAATTGAATCACTATGTTGTACACTTGAAGCTAATACATTACATGCAAATTAATCTGCTCTGGGTCACACAAACAATATAAGACAGGATAAAAAATTAAGTATTCACTGCCAAACAACAAGGTTTTAAAATGAGGCTTGAGGCCCACTTCTCCTTTTTTTTTTTTTTTTAAACAAGCTTTAAGGGATATGAAACCCTGGAAATGTCTCTAAAGAGGCTCCTAATAAATGATTGTGTCTAAGAATACTTACCTTTCATATGAGAACACTGAGACCCAGGGAATAATTTAACTTCTCCAGGACATTAAAGGTCCTATCATTGTCTTGAATAAAGCAAAATAAATTTTGCTTTTAAAAATGTTTTAAAAACTACTGAACTCAATGGAAAATTCTTGACATATCTTAATCTAGAAAAGTTTTAAGAAGGTAAAGGAAGAAAATTAAAGGTCCCTTACCTACTTTTCAATGATATTTAGATGAAGAAAGACTTAACATCCTCTATGACTATTTTTCAGTGGAAAATAGGGGGAAAAGCCCATCCAATGGATCATGACATCAACTTATGACCCAAACTGCATTTTTAAAAACTAAAAATAGAATTACAAAGTCTGATAACTGTATTATAAATAGCTAGGGCTAAGTATTACTTCAAGAAATCTATCTGCTTATGCTGCTGTACACTCAGTCATGATGTAAAATGTTTTTCTTAGCATAGGCCTCAATCGAAAGAGACAGAAAGCTACAATACTGGAATCCCAAGACATTTTCCATATGTAAGTATCTAACAAAAGAATTATATAATTATGTTGTGATGATTGACATTTCCAGGGTCTACAGACCTGAAATATTTTGCTTTTTGTAATCATAGTAGTTATTGACATGTTGAAGAGACAACTCTACCAGAACTTGCAAAGAAATTCTAAGAATGTAGACTGATCAAGTTTTCCCAAAAAACATAAACAAAACTATTTGTAAAGTAACAAACACAATGTTTAAAGAAAGTATCTGAGAGAAACCAGGGCTCCTTGAAGAAATGGTGACTCCAAGTTTGGGCAGAAAAATTCAAGATGAATGTGGAACATCTTGTGTCAGAAAGCAAAGAAACTATCAGAGATTAGGTTATGTCAAAAGCTGCAGGAGTCAGCTGAAAAGCTTCCCCCTGATCAAAGATGGGACAATTTGGCTTCAAAGAGAATAATAACTGTAACAGACTGAAACACAAACATATACAAAAATTCAAGAGTTCAAATAAAAGAGAACAATGATTACCTCCATGGTTGCTAGGATATTGACTTATTATCCTAAAATTGGGTAAATAAAAGAATCTAGCATTTTTTTTCCTCCCTTTCCTCCATCAATTTTTTTCCATTTATATCCACAGTTCATGAAGGAAAGTTCTTCTTCAAGAAAATTCAAAGTTTAAAAAAAAGTACATGACAAATTTAGAAAGTCACCAAATTATAGTCCCTAATGAAATAATTATCAGTAATAGCTGCTAAAACCATTAAATAAAACATTGACAGGGAACTTAATAATGGATGAATTAGGCTGGCAACACCTGAACCCACCAGTCAATTTTCATATAACTATAAGTGGGACAAGGCCTCCTAATGGGAGACAGTAGGAAGTACCTACAATCAACGTGAAGTATTACTGCCTTAAAAAGAACGTGAATCAAAATCAGTCCTCTAGATCTAACTACCAATTGTAGGAAACACAGGGGATAGAAAAAGATGTTTAAAAAGACAAGATCCAATTAGCTAAATTCAAAATATGGGAAGTTCTATAAGATCTGATTTCTTTAATAAACAATAGCAAGAAAAAAGTAGGCAGGAAATCATTAAAGATTAAAAGAAACTTAAGAGACTCACTTAAATGCAACATTGTACACCTTATTTGGATCCTGATTTGCACAAATTAGAAGAGGACACTTTCATAATTGGGGCAATTTGAATACAGACTGGATATCAGCTGATATTAAGGACTTATTTTTTATTTTGTTAGACATGATAACAGTAGTGAGGCTTTGTTATACAGAGATAAAATATATTTTTTTAAATCTGTAAGAATAACACATGACATATATAGAAACCCAGTTAGTAGAATGACACGCAGCAAACACTTTGACAAATAGTCCCTTTTCAAGAAAAACATTTCAGCTTTGTGGTAGGTACTGGAATTCCAAATCACTAAAACATGCTATCTCCCAACTTCCTACTTTCAAAGGAAGGCTATTAAGGATAATTCAACTGAGTAAATGTCGGTTTTTTTCTGCTTCAGGATGTTTTTTCCATTTAAAATATAAACTTATATTCCATACATGATACTTTAAAATGTCACAAATAGAGTAATACTATGTCACTATAAATGTTGTATTAAAAAACTTACAAAATAGCAGAACTGTAGGACGAGTATATTTCATGATCTTCTTGAAGCACCAAATTTATTTTCTTCCCTGTAGCTTTACTTATAGATGTCTTCAGTTTCTTAGCTAGTTTTTTTGGTGTGTTGGTTAGAGAAGATTCTTCTGTACAGCAGCTATATACCTCCACCTTTATCTGAAAGTCTGGCCCTGCTTCATTACTAAAATCAAGAGCATTCATAACGTTAGAAACTTAACTCATTAGAAAATAAAATTGGAATATCCTTTGGTGTTTTCGTAACATTTAAAAATCACAATTTGAAACAGGTTTATGTTAATATATGTTAATGAGACAGAATATCCCTGCGTTTATTTTGTATCTAAATGACCTGAGAGAGTGGCTGCAACTTCCAGAGCTACCAGCTTCTAACTAAGGCCAAGTTAATACAATCTGATCAATATACGTAGGCACAGTCCTAAAGAAAAACAGTAATATGTCCTGGTCCTTTTGTTGCCAGTGCTACTTTCCTGATGTCACATCTTCAGTTATACCTTCTTGTAAGGTATTTACATAATATGTGTGATTTCCTGATATAACTATTCCTCCAAAAGGAAAAGACTCAAAAACCAAAGAAGGAAAGAGAACAGAAAAGGTTTCTTCTGCTGAAACCTTTAGTGCTCATTTCTTTTTCATAAAGAGTCACAGTCCAATCACAGCCACCATGTCCTCCCCACCCCATCTTTGTACCCAATAACTTTAAAATAACACTGCACTGTTTGGTTATCTAGGGGAAAACAAACACACAAGCAAGAAACAATACAAAGAGCTATATACAAAAGGCAGGAACTCCTTGAGGGAGAGTGCTACCTCTGTAATCTCATATTCTTGAGTTCCTCGCATAAAAGGTACTCAATACACTATTACACCCATATGCAAAAGCTGCCCCTTTAGCAAATGCTGAGTTTGCTTTGCCCTTTTTCAGACACAACAAACTACCTTTACTATAAAGGACTGTGGTGGTGTTACTAATAATAAAATTTACTTAAAACCACAAGAGAGGTCCATCAGCAGATGTTGCCTTAGATGGAAGATCCATCAGTCTCAGAAATTTTAAATGGTCAATCTATACCTTGGGTACATCCAAGGAATACCTCCCAGATATTTTTATAGTTTACTTGGCAACCTTTAAACATACAGTATTCCTGGTAATGACTAACAAATGTCAATATTTAGAGAAAAACCAGAGATTCATAAATATTGAATACTTATTAAAAACAATCTTAACAAAAGCACATTTTTAAATAACATTTAGAACATTTGTCAGCAGTTATTTTTGGAACAATTTAAAATATTTACAGAATTTCTTAAAAATTATAAATCATGTGGTGTCTTCCCAAGTAACTTGCATTGTTCTCTCAATGAAAAAAAATTATGATTTTTGTCTTTGTGGTAAAAGCAAACAATAGCAAAGTGATGTGAAGAAAAGAGCCCATTAACAGGACAGTTTTGGTAGAAAAAAATGCACTAGAGATAGTTGATTATAGAGATAAAGGTAGTTAGATAACCAAGGAAAATTACTCTTTCAGTCTCAATTATGTAAGCATTTGGTGATATTTTAAGGATTCTAAATAAATTCCTTTGGTTCAATAGTTTGTAAGAAGGCCCACACAACTACTAATAATTCAGAACAATGCATTTTATTTTTCTGTGCTACACAATTATTTATGATATACGGGACAGAAGCCACAAAACATGGTCTGCAAGAGTTTTTCTAATGTTATGTGAGTGGCAAAACTACTCTCCAATCTCAACTGTTTAGCTGCACAGCTGAAAATGGCAAAAACCATGTACATTCAGTTTTATTTTAATAGCTAAGTAGCTATTAATATTTAGATACAAAGACAGTGTTTTTGAAACCCACAAAGAAATACAAATCACACACTGATTTAGGCTAGTAAAACCTCTAAAAGAGGCCAGGAAAAACTTATGTTAGTTGAAAATGATTTCTATGGCTACCTGAGGAGTTCCTTCTGGTTCTGTATTATGACCACAACAAAATGAGCCTATAAAAGAGCAGGGGCAATAAAAACAGCCCTAAGGATCACCCCATTTTTTACTGTTTTGGAGTACATGAAAGAAGTACAGTGTAAGAAAAAGAACACGTCGAAATTTTACCAAAGTGTTTTCCCTATGGTACATATTTCAAGACTATCTTATAAATCAAGTTGTTATAACTATTTTAGCATTTATGTAACTAAATATCCTATATGAGATGTAAGAACTGTTTTATGCCCAAATTCACTCCATATAAAATAATGTTATAATGAGATTCCATTGTATTCATAGTTTGGTTAATAATGAAACTATACATATTCACAAAAACTAATAAAAATTTATCATATCCAATGAGTCAAATATTTACTACTAACATGACATGATTTCATTTTAGTTTACACTGAAAAATTTCAAATTCAAAAATGGGCTTCTTCCGAATAATTTTCAAAATCAATTTAAACATTTAAAGATCTTAATGCTTCAAAAATAATCCAAACACCCAGTAATTTTATCTTCCTTTAAAGGTAGAATTTTTTCTTTAAAGATTTTATTTATTTATTTGACAGAGAGGAGAGAGATCACAAGTAGGCAGAGAGGCAGGCAGAGAGAAAAGAGGAAGCAGGCTCCCCATCAAGCAGAGCCCGATGTGGGACTTGATCCCAGGACCCTGAGATCACAACCTGAGCCGAAGGCAGAGGTTTTAATCCACTAAGCCACCCAGGCACCCCTTAAGGTAGAATTTTAAATTGTTCTCATTCTCTGAAGATTTAAACATACTTACAATATAGTTACATTTTCAAAACATAGATCTGTGATAGTTTTATCCACAATCACCATGTCAGTATCAAAAACTTCCGCTCCCATTTTGAATAAACAGAAAATGGCATACTGCTGTGATCCTAGGGAAAAAAGAGTGCTCCATGAGATGAATCATGCCTACATCATGTTAAAATATACTTGGAAATGACAAGTTAGCTCAAATATTTGTTAATAGGTTCTTATTTTCATGTATGTTACACCATAATCATTAACTTTTTATAGGGCCTGCTCTGGCAGTATATGTTAACAACTTTCCCAACCAGGACAAAGCAATTAAACTAAGGAATATCAAAAAATAAAGTTGAAAATACAGGCCTCTCAGCAGCCTAAAGCAAGCACCACATTCATAAATTTTATTCCTAGAAACTCTTTAGGTTTTCATTAATAGTCAATTTATTATTGTATATATACTATTACCTCTGTCATTTTGGTTTCCAAGTCTATTCAAGAAGTTTTCTATTATAAGAGGTTAGGGGCAAGCATGCTAACAACAGCAAAACATTTCCCACCAAACTAACAGCAAGGGAGGAAACCACAAAAACAATAAAAAGTAGACATGCGAACACAAAAAACATGGTTGCTGAGCCTTTTAATTTGGTGATGTTTTTTAAAAGTAGATTAAAGTCTAAAACCTCATTATTGAGAAAATGTAGCTCTTCAGAAAAACTTATTCTCTATAGTAATCAGAAAGATATGCTTAATCCCCACATGTATTCCTTTGCAAAGTAAATTATATTTCCTAATTGAATAACAAATATACTAACCTGATTTTGGATTCCTCATATAAAATTAATTATGCTCCATATGATTCAGTTTTTAAACTATGAGGAACAAAGCTATCACAATAGACACGAAAGATAAAGGATTATCCTATCTTTTCCGCTTCGCCTCTAACAGCTAGAAATCATTTGAGGTTAATTTCTATGACCTAAGCAATACATGGATTTGTGAAGACTATATAAAGCCATAAAATGCTGAAGTGGAAAAAAATCAGATCAAGCTAAAAATCTTTCTCTCTTACACCTGCTAAATAATCTGAACAGGGCAGAAGAGATCACCCAGATTCTGGTCAACAAAAAATGCTGCCTTTACCTTTACTCCTTATACATTTTCTTTTGTTGTACACATCCCTTCCCCACAACCTGTTACAGTCCTTGCATAGGTTCCAATCAACAACTAAAAGTACACTAGATAGGCATTAACTTAATTAGTATCAAACAATTATATCTGTACTAAAAATAGGGGAAAAAAACACAGTTCTGCAAGATACTGCTTATTCTGCCAAATGACATCAATTTATCTCAGTGTGGAAGCAGCTTTTTTCCCCAATAATCACAAATTTACTACACCCTAAAGAAAACATTTCAAATATAAATTAAAATCATACATACGGTCCTTATTGCTGAAGTGATCAGAGTCTTTCCACATTAGAGGTATTCGAATATCTACAAAGGAGGAGAAAAAGAAATGACAAGTAATAATCTTGATAAATTTCATTTTTTAGAGTGAAATGAACCTCTGAATTCCATAATGGATTCTGACCATTAAAGCCAATATAAAATATATTATTTAAATATTCTAACACAGGCAATATTTTCTCAAAAATAGCTTAGGCTAGGAATATAAAATGTTACAGTTATTTAAATAATTTACTGAAAAACCCTACCAACTATTACTCAAGAAATTAAGTAAGGTCTGTAATAAGCTTATGCCATAACATTTTCATTTTGTGATTTATATTTTTGAAATAGAAAAAATAGTTGAATTTCTATTTTAGATAACCAGTAGCAACAAATGTAGTTAAATACATTTTAAAATCATAAAATAGTAGGTAGAAATGATTTCAGGACTTCCATTATGCAAACTTTAAAGATGAAGAAAATTAAGTGACTTGTCTAAGATCACTGTTAGTGACAAACAGATCCAAACTTCTCCATTAAGAAGATTTAACTTGTCTATGAAAGAATTTGCAGATATTAGTATATTCATGTTACAAACTATGGCATTTCCTTTAAGAGATAAAACTAAAAAGAATAATGTATTCCTTCTTCGAGACCAAGAAAAGGGCATATGTTCTAAAAGTGATGAAAATGTATCTTCTCTCATCCATATTCTTCAAACCTTAAAGTAATTGTGTTAATGATCCTTATCCCAGATGTTAATCTAGACCTTTGACACAGTCAAAATTTTTCTTTCCTAGTTTCCTCCATTCTTCCCTTTACTTTTAATACTAGATTAACAATTTTCCTCTGGCATTCTAATGGTATCTATATATTTTCAGAGAATCAAAGTTCTACCAAGTAGATTAAGATGTATGAATTACAGCATAACACAGCACAGTAGAAAGCTCAATGATAAAGTGAAATTAGTTTTAATTACTCAGAGTATAAATACCTCAAACCTTTGTGGAAAATTGCTCTGCTTAGGACACTTTCCTATTACACTTAGGACATTGATATGTGTATTTTCATACCTATTAATTATGCGACTTTCTAATAATTACAAATCTTTATGAACATAAGCTGCTTGGCTACATTTATGTTGTGCTTTACTTTAAGCCCTATGATCCTTTGTCTACACTTTCATTTGTTTAGAATTCTTTTTAAGGTTCTTAACGCCTATTTCTAATTTCCTTTCTAGAAAAGCTTTATAATACTCCTTCATCCTTACCCATCCAACCAGATATGTATGTATAAATGCCCTTGCCACTGCTGCCTTAGCAGTTTTGACAAAAAGTATTACTTACTGGGCTCTCTTCATGTGCTCAGCTAAACACTTTATATACATCTCGTCTAACCATAATTTTTAAAATATATTTACTAATAGCCAATTGACAAGATTTGTTTAGATTTGCATTTTCTTAATTAACAAGAAAAATGTTAATACATTTATCAGACAGTTCAGTGAATGTATCCATGATCTAAAATAAAATATAAAATATAAATAAAAATACATAATTATTTAATCTGTGTGAGAGTTTTGGGGTATATGAAGTAAAAATATAAACGTTCTTCTCATAAAAATAATTGTTCCAGCTCCTGTGTATGCAATAGGCCTTCTTTTCCTCATTCATTTAATGATTCAGTGGATCTTTATCATATATGCCGTTCTAAGTAAATATCTGTCCTTTGGCTATATGCTTCACAGATCTAATTAAATCATTTAACATTTACTGTCTATCCTAATATACTATGATAACTACTTAATCTTTATAGTATACTTTACCATTTGTTAGAAATATATCCTTCCAAAACATCTTATTCTCAGTTGCTAATTTCTTTACGTGAATTTTAGAAATATATTGTCCAATTTCCTTTAAAATGTTTTATTACTATTATCCAAATTAATTTGAGAACTGGTAACTTTATAATATTCTGTCAATATATACAGTAGCACAATACAGTTACCCTTACATTGTTATTAAGGTTATTCTTGGGCTATTTAATATTTTGGTTTTTGTTGTTTTTATCATAAAAGAGATCTTTTTTGCCATATTTTCTAACTAGATATTGTTGGTTTTGAGAACTTATCACCTTTTGTATATTTACCTTGAATCTAGCCACTTCTACTGAATTCTTTATTATTCAAATAGTGTTCAGTAAATAGTGTTTCAGTAAATTTCCTTAGATTTTTCTAGGTCTGCAATCTATTATTTTAAAACAGTATTCAGTTTCTCTATTTCTATCTCAGTAGTTTCATCTTTCAGTCTTGCTATTTTAGCTACAATTTTTTAAATTGTGTCAAAATTACATTGACATAATAGATATTTTTACTTTGCCCTTGATTTTAATGGGATTGCCTTTATTTCATAATTATGACTTGGCTGATACCCTGTCAAGGAGCCTGCTTCTTGCTTGACCACAGTTGCTGACTCATTTCATTTCACAACTGTTCTTGTTTACAGCTGTTCTTGTCCTATTAGGGTGGTATTAACGATTTACACTATCTTGGAAGGAACATGAACCCTGACTTCTTCTGCGATATACCAATAGCCAATGGGAAAGCCTTGCTTTTCTCATGCCTTGCTACATCAAATCCTCAAGAGAAAGCACACATTTCTTACCTATTTCCCAGGTGATCAGGTACCATTCAGATCACAAAGGATATGTATCCCACCAACTATGATTTTTAATTCAGCTTCAAATAGTAGAAATTCCTTCCAGATTCTTAGAAATGGCTGCCTAGGTTTTAGCTGACAGTGCTCTTACCTTTGTCTCTTTTTATGTCTTCACTGACACTTTTATGATAAACTGAAAGAGACACACATAATACAATGGCTAACTTGATGCTGTCAACTCCTAAAAGTCTTTCCATCATTTTCAAAAATAAAAACTGAGGCACGTTATGAACTGATTTGGCTTTAGATATTGAATTAGTAGTCAATGAATAAGCTAAGACAATTGCCACAATTATTTGACATTTAGTAAGAATGATCAGGATATACCTGAATTATCTTTTTATTTTTATAATGAATGGTGAAGCTGGAAATGGTTCCAAACCCAGGTATCACCCAGTAATCAATGTAATCTCAGAACATTCGGAACCTTTGTTTCAAATACTCATTTTGATCAAAACAAGTCATCCCAATGTCAAAAGAAAATGGATTTACAAAGGTGAATTAGTTTTTAATTTTCTTTGTTTTTATTTTTTACAAATACACAGACAAGATATAATTAAGTCAAAGCAAAGATGAAGAACTAAAAATTAATTTTTAAAATAAATAAAAATAAAATGAGGAAACCCCCCAAAAAAGATGAAGAGAAATTACATATGTATTCCATTTTCTGAGGCTTCCAGTTCCTTAATTTAAAATTATCTTTTAGAAAGAAGGAACACATGCAGAAATAAGTTTAATTTCTATACTTGAGTACATGTGGTCACAAAAATCACCTTTTTCTTTCACTTTAAATGCTTTTACTTAAGTAATCTTCTAAATGTGCAGTAAATGTTAATATTATGAATTGCTGTAGTGAATAAACTATTATGGCAATAGATGTTAACTCTATCATGTCATTTTACTCTTCAACAGTAATTTAACATGTCACTTGTATATTAGTGACACTAAGTTAGAAGATGAAATGGAGGATTATGTTTAAGTATTTTTAGAAAAATCTCCCTTAAAGATCTCAAATATTTTATTTATTCACATTGAAATGTATTGAACATAGTGCACAACTGCTATGTAAAAGTACTGTGTTTGGCATCAAAAGCATACAAGGAGGAATAAAACATGTTTTATTCCAGTCTTATAATTGGAAAGATGAAAACATGAATATAAATAACTATAAAACAAGCAACAGATTTTATATAGTTCAGCTACTTTACTGAAAAATTTTTTGCTGAGGGCAATTCCTATGATTTAGGACAATTATATCCTGTAAAATTCAGATCAATCCTTCCTGCATGAGAATTTTGTTTATCCATAAAGACATTCCTAAAAACAGTTCCTTGGGCAAGAGAGCCTGAAATGCAGCAGCATGTTCCCTGGAGCTAAGAGAACAAGGCTTTTGGCCAATGAAACAAGTTAGTTATGACTTAAGGGCTGATGGAAGTCTGTTGTTTCCAAAATGTGCTGATAACATAATATTTGTAAAAGGTACATTATCTAACTAGTATACACGAGTCAGCCTGTGTTCACTTCAATCTGTGCCATCTCCAAGCCACTGTCTAGTTTTCTTAAGACTTTGGAGAAACTGAGACAACACAGCATAAGTGCCATCTAGTGGTAGAGGGTCTCCTGTCTGCATTAGGAATTCAAAGAAAGAAAACATCATTTCCAGCTGGAATGATAACAGGGAAGGTTTTATAGATGAGCAAACAGATCCTGAAGATAATATAGTTATTTCAAGAGCTAATTGGGTGTCAGAAGCAGGCAGTGTATTGACAGAACAGGGAGAGAAATGTCTGGCTAAGCAGACAGTTTATGTACAAGAGTGGAAGATATGGCTGGAAAAATAGTTGGGTCAGAATGGAAAACTCTTGTGGGGGAAAGTGTGGTTTTCACCCTATGAAAAACAAGAAGCAGTCATCCATTCAATCAATATCCAATCAGTAATTACTATATGTAAACACTATGTTATTAGCTTCAGAGTATACAGTGATGAACAAAAAACAAACAAACAAAAAAAAAAAAAAAAAACAAAGCAAAACAAAAAAACAGCATAGTTCTGACCCTCATAGAATTTCTAGCCTGGACAAACATTAGAAATGTTATTGAAACTTCCGAGCAGAAAAGGAATGGAGAGTCAAAGATTTGAGTTTGTAGCCCAGCTCAACCACTTACAGGAAGCTGTTTAACCTCTCAAAAAGAGAACTATCCAACCTATTTCACAAAACTGCACTGGAGAATATATAGAATACATATCGAGCAGCTTCTCAAACTGTAAAATCTTACATAAATGTATAGCATAATGATGAAAACAGTGTTTTGAACAAACATAGACAGAGGTATGCAAAATAAAATGAAGGGAAAAAAATGGACACAGGGAATCAAAACCCCACCAATTCTAAGAAGGTACTTAAGAGAATTTATTCAGCAATATAGAGACAATTCATCTACAGCATACCTGATATGGCAATCTTTCCTTTACATGCTGTTCGTTCTTTACTTTCAAAATTCCCATCACTGTCAAAAGGAAAAAAACCTAATGAAAAAAATATCTTTTCTAATAAGCAATGTCTTAACAATCTTTCACAAATGCCTAAATATTAAAAACACACACATATCCATGCATAATAATGATTTCCAGTTAACATAAACTACTTCACTCAAACTTCACGATGTTTAGGCAACAGCTAGCTGCCTTTAAGAGAAATATATAGAAGCACTCTCTTTCATTTTTCATAGAATCTTTGCATTCCATGATGATTATATATTGGCTTACCCACAATGAAAGCCTTCTGTGAACACTTATTTGTAAGTGTGATGTGCAGTATTTGTCCAGGTCCCAGGAAGTGTAATACCTTGAATCACCATTTCATAAATTACATTTCTAGCTTACCAGATTATAGTTGCCTGAAAAAGCTAAAGAGCTTCCCAAACAAGAACTTGCTTCTCAGGAGTATTTTACCTTTATAAAAATCTAACAAATATCCAAAAAATCATTCTGTGCTACCTATTTATATGCAGTAATATCACATATCATTCTTTAAAACTCAAAAAAACTATATATTAAAACAATAAATTAACTCAGGCACTAAAGGAAGGGATTGGATCTGCAGAGAGAATAAAATATGGAGTAAAACACTGTCATGACAATAGGAAAAAACTCTCAAGTAAAATTCTTGGTATATAAGATACTCCAACAAGATCTGACTTTAGAATATACCATTACCATAAAAAAATTCAAAAGAGTTATCTCCTGGTAAATCAAATCAATCCCACCCTTGAGTATTTTTCCAATATCTTATTTCCTAATATCCCATATTTAGAAATTAGCATTGCATTTCTGGAACAATATTTCTCAGAGTATTCTCCTTTGCACTTTTTTTGGAGGGAGGTCTCCACTTAATTTGGTTAGCTAATTAACTACTAATTTAATTAGGTACTTCAAATAATGTAATAAGATAAAAACTTTTCATCTGAATATTGTTTGATTCTAAGAGCTTTTGGAAAAAGATTGGGTGGAATTCTGAAGTGTAACTAATTTTCAGAAGAGTATAACACCATTTCATTGCATTTCAGTAGGCAAGTTAAAAAGACTATGTAGATATTCTTTTTCTTACATCAAAATTTGAAGACAATATATCAATCTACTTCTCTCTCTTACTAGATTAAGCACATAAGCATTTTATTTATTTATTTTAAGATTTTATTTATTTATTTGACAGAGAGAGCGACCACAAGTAGGCAGAGAGGCAGGCAGAGAGAAAGAGGGAAGCAGGCTCCCTGCCGAGCAGAGAGCCAATGTGGGGCTCAGATCCCAGGACCCTGATATCATGACCTGAGCCAAAGGCAGAGGCTTTAACCCACTGAGCCACCCAGGTGCCCCAGTACATAAGCATTTTAGATGAAATGTATTCCATATGAACTAAAATAATATACTAATATACTTAAGTTGATACACTTACATAAGACATGTTTATAGTATTTATAGAACTACATGTGAGGTGTAACTAAAGTAATGTAGTAGACTGAAAGCGATAAATTTCTCAGGATCCTATCTAATGACTTTGTGGTCACATTAGTATTTAAGTTAAAACAGGGAATTCACTAAGTAAAAAATAAAAGTACTCACTGATTATTTTAAAATAATGTTTCATTGAACCATAAATTTTAAGAGTCAAGTTCAATATTTTATACTCAAGTTTAGTTTGTCAAGTTGGAGAACATTAGCTTGCTTATTAGTTTATCACAGTGAAAAGTTCAGTTGAATAGCCTGCTATAAGGCACACTAGAAATCAAACACAAATCTCAATTTCTTCAAATTGGTATAAGAAATACAATATGTATACAGTTGACTGGCATTTGTAAGTAATATTTCTAAAAACACCTTTTAGATGAGCAAGGCATAATATAAATTCTTAAAATGCTTATTTCAGTGAAGAAATACAAGAAAGCTCTAATATGGTGAGTAACTTGAGTATTATGGAATAGGTCATAGATTATGCTAAAGTTGAGATCCATTAGATATTACTAAATTGGATTAAATGTGAGGTTTTGGCAGGTAAGTGAAATTCTGAAATATAAGAACCACCAAAGCAAACTTGTTGAAAATTTACCACCAAAAAAAAAAAAAAAAAATTCCCCCCCAAATGATTCAACCACATGGCAGAATACAGCTTTCTTCCCTGTAATTATAACTTACTTGCATAGGCATTTCCAGGGTCAGCCAACAAAGTTATTATAGATAAATATTATCAAGCTATAATATAAACCCATTTAATCATATAATCTTACAGATTAATTAAGTCTTTAAAAAAAAATGAGAGACACATTGAACTAATTCAGCTTCATTTTGCTGAAGCCTGAATTATTTTCAATTCAAATAACTCTTCAAACTGTTATTTAGGGTGCTAAAATGTGATGTTTTTCTAATTAATCCAAATTGACAATAAAATTGTTAAACATTCTCTGTTTAATAATGTGCTACTGTAGCTAATAGTTTGCTACAGTTAAATAAATACTTGTTTGAAAATCTGCAATGTTAATGCCAATTCTACATGCTACAATTAGAGAGCCAGCCTGAGGAAAAAGCAAATAACCACAAAATTATCCAAATAGAGGCATAGCTAAATAGTAGTGTACCTTATTCTTATAAACCCAATTTAAAGCATTATTATGGTGAGACTTATAACTGCTAATTTAAGAGACAGAAATAAAAATATTAAAGACAAACTTCTAATTTTACTTTATTACTTAATTTCTGCCTGTAGGTAAACAAAATGACCAACAGAGGGTGCCAATCAACCACTTTGTTGCTCAAAAATCTGTATTAAAATTGACTAAGTATAGATTATCCTATTTTATATTATTCAAAATGGGAATTTAAAATAGAATTTATTTGCCAAAATTAACAAGATTTAATGAGAAATTGAACAATTATGAAAGAAAGTATTTTATATTTTCTTAATGAAGTACTAAGAGAATTCTAATTGGGATTCTATTATTTGGAAGCAGGTTATAAAATCCTTCACCTCTTATACAAATAATTGAAAACTTAGACATTCAGAAGAGCTTAATGTGGAATTTTAAACATCTTAAATTATGTGGTGTAAAATTAATAACTCCATAAGTATCTTAAATTGGGAAGATGAGGTTTCTATTTCAAACCTTGACATAACAAACTCAACAGACATCAAATAATATAGTTTAAAAAATAAAATCAGCGCTGTCTTTGATATACCATGTTTTAATGCCAGGAGTACACAATTTTCACCTGCCATCTATACTTCTTCTTTTTTCAGTTTATTAGTATTTAAGCAATATATTAGGCAACTGGATTATAAGAAACTGGTTAGTGTGGCATTATTAAAAGCACAATTATGTTGAATGATATACATAATTAGGTGCTACAAATGACTCTAGTAGTATTTTTATAAATCCAAATAAAGTATTTCAGAAGTTAAGACAAGAATACACTGGCAGGTTGGGATAGGTGAGAATATTATTGCTAGAATGTAAACTCTGTAAGCATAGGGATTTTTTTCATCTATTTTGTTCATTGCTGAATCACCAGTACCTAGTATACAGCTCTGTACCTTATAATTATAAGACACTCAACAAAAATTTAGTAATAATGAATGAAGTGAAATATATGTGGCCATTGAATGGAGTAGGGAGTATTTAGTAGATTCAGTCTAAATCTTAGGTCTGATTCCTACCATCAATAACTAGTTAAGTTAAAGAGTTGCTGTTAACCTCTTAGACTCAACATTGTCATCTGTAAAATAGGAGAAATCTCTACTTACCTCATAGGTACTTAATGAAGTAATATTTTAAATATATTCTATGTCATTCTTAGAAATGTTACACAAATACAAGGATTACTTTGTATTTATATTCTTGGCCTCAATATTTAACTTGGAGCTTATGTGGAAGAGGCACTAAAACATTTGTTAAAGTGATCAGAGTATGACTTCCCAGCTCCTGTAAGATAATGGTAGTTAAATCTGAATTTCTTCAGGTATCTTACAAAAGCTTTTAGATCAATAGGAAAGCAAATAAAATCACCTACAGCTCATACTTCACAGCATAACTAGAAAACAGAGATTAGGACAAACTTCAATTTACATATAAATGGGGAAATTGACAACTGAAACCATCAAAGCCAACTCCTGGAGAACCCATTGTAAAACACAATACCAACTTGTGATCTCTCCTAGAAGAAAAGACAATGGATATAAGACCTGATTGATACCACAGCCCTGGTTCCTAAAGAGTTGAAAGGGACTGCAAAAGAATTCTTGTTCAGAAGTTATTAGACTTATGGAGAAGAAAGACACACAGTGAAAGAGGTATCCTTTAAAGGTATGCTCATGAAGAAAAAAGCAGCAGCAGCAGCAGAAGAAAGCAACTGAGTTAAAAGCCTTAAAAAACAAATAGTATCAAAAAATCAGGAAACCAACTAACCAACATCTCAAAAGCATCATTTATTAAAGAAACTGATCTTCATAATTCCAATAATTGAAAATACTGTTGGACAAACAAACAAACAAAAAACAAGCAAACTCCTCTATCCACCCATCATCAGTTGGCCCAGGAAAACTCCACATCTTGCATATTTAACTAGTGACCAAAAAAAGGGGACCTAATCATCCATAGAAAGCTACTATAAAACAAAAGTAGGAGTCAAAATGCTTCAGCTGATAAAAATACTCCATCAATCACTCTCCAAAAAATATAAAGTAACAAAAACACGATATTCCCAAATGAATTAAGTGCAGTTAAATAAGCTATTACAAATATTAAAGAAGTGAGGAATCTGAAAGCTTTAGATCTCCGACTAGTAAGGGAAAAACAATAGGTAAACTTCAAAAAAAAAAAAAAAATGAAAGGTAAGAAGAAAAAAATTGGAAAAAACAAAATCATTTCTGAAATGATGAGTAAAATACAAAGTGCCCAAGGATGAAGACATAAAACTGAAAGTACATTAAGGGACATAGTGTATGAGAAAGATAGAGCCAAAAGACAAAAAATGAGATAAAGACTTTTAAAAACATCAAAGAGAAAGTGATAGACATAGAAGATAGGCAAAGAAGAGCCAACTTATGTGTAATTGGAGTCCTTAAACAATAAAAACAAAGTAATGAGACACTTAATGCCTTATTCTAGAGGCAGAAAACTGTCTTTCCTCCAGGAAAACTGTCCGAAAATAAATGAACTGAAGTTACATATTGAAAGAGCCCTACGTGAGCCAAAATGCTCAGGCTTTCAACTTATCCCAATATAATTATCAGACTTTAAGATAGTGAAAAGTATTTTCAGCCTCTAGACAAAAAAAACCAAGTCATTTACAAAGGAGAAAATTAGACATTAGATTTTTTCATAAGACAACAGGGGAGCGAGATTTTTAACAAGCTCCAGGGAAGAAAGCATTGACCAAGGATTTTATATACAGCAAGCTGTGCTTTTAAGTTCAAACATTAAGGAAAGCATTTTAAACATAAAAGAATGTGAAGAAAGCTATACTCATATTGAGAAATCTACGAGATCATAAACTTTCTCCAAACAGGATATGATTTTAGAAAGTACAACAAAAGGAGAGTTAGTGAACATTATACATATTTAATAGATCAAAAACTAAAACAAAGGTGAGATACAAGTACAAGATTAGCATGTAAATATTAACTACTCAACCAAAGGAGAACACGGCCTAGAAAATAGTAATAATATTAAACCAAAATAAAATAGAAAAAGAAGGAAAAAATGGGAAAATAAGTTCATTGATATCCCCACAGATGATAAGTGAAAGGAAAATTTCATTTTCCTTTACTTTCATTTAAAGTAGAAAAACAAAATAGTAAAAACCTAAGTCAGAGAAAAAGAGTGCTAAAGTCATTATGAAGTTATCAGTACATAGTTTTTTTAATATAAAGTTCCAATAACTACTATAACCAATAAAACCATTCTTAAATTAAAAAAAAATTATAAAGAGCAGAGAAGATAGACCAAATACTAAAAGAAAAACCACGATTATAATATACATAAGTTAACATAATAGAATATGACAAAGCTAAAATCAAATATATCAGTAATATAAATGTAAATAGGCTTAAACGCATGCACACACACACACGGTTAAAGGATTTTTCAGATAAGCTCATAATGTAAAACACAACTCTGGGATGAACACAGGAAACACATCTCCTACAGAGTGATTCATAACGGTTAAAATAAAGAGATGGGCAAAGATAAATAAAACAAATCCAAACACTAAGAATGCCTGGAGTTATGATATTGTTAACAGGCAACCCCAGAATTCAAGTCTAAAAAAGCCACTATGAAACAGCAACAAAAGGACATTTATAATACTAAAGGCCGCAATTGACAACATGAAACAAGTGCAAAGATATCAAATGTTTCATAAAACAGAAAGTACCAGATATACAAGGGGTAAGACAGAAAAATCTTTAATAACAAATATCTCAACCTACCTTTCAGTCTAAGACAGTTCATGTGGTCAAAAAATAAGCAAGGCTATAGAAGAACTTTTTTTTTTTAAGATCTTATTTATTTATTTGAGAGAGAGAGTGAGTGAAAGATAGAGAGCACACAGCTGGGAGAGAGAGAAACAGGCTCCCAGAGAGCAGAGATCCTGACGTGGGGCTCGATGCCAGGACACTGGGATCATGACTTGAGCTGAAGGCAGATACTTAACCAACTGAGCCACTGTGGCACCCCTTTAGAACATTTTAAAAACAATCAATTACATAGATCTTTTGAACATATGTATTAAACTTTGTATCAAGGTAAAAAGAAATATAACTTTAAAAGCCCATGAGTGTTATGAAAATTGACTATATTAAGTCAGAAGGAAATTACAAAATATTCCTTTAAGTAGAAAAAATAAAAATTGGTTTGATCAAGATACAAAACGAATTCCTCTTTTGGTAATGTCCAAGTACCTCATATTAGAAAAACTCTACCCCTCCCACTTTTGTTTCCCACAGAAAACAATATAAAATCTGGGGAAACTACTTAAAAAACAACTACCTAAAAGGATTGGCAAGCAACCAAAGGAAAGAGGAAATTAGAGAAGACTCAACACTACAAGGGAGTGGGACCATAATACATTCATACAGGGGAATACTATTTATCAATAAAGAGGAGCAAATCACGAGTTATATAATAAATCTTAAAAGTATTATGCCAAAGGAAAAAACAGAGTACATACTAGACAAGTTCATTTATATTAAGTTCTAGAACAGGCAAAACTTATGGTGAACAACAACAAAAAAAAAAACAGTTAACAATGCTTGTCTCTGAGTGGGGGACAAATGTAGGTACTACTAATTGAGAGTTGGAGAAAAAGAAGCAGGATGTATCCAAGAAGTATAAAAAAAAAGGCAAATTCAAAATGAAATAGATGACTCTGTTTATGAAACTGATAACATAACCGTTCAGAAAGAAAAAGATGATTTTAAGTAACTTTTAATCACGGTCTCCCATTTACCCACAGGAATGTATACATGTTTGCATGTACAGAGACACACACACACACAAAAAGAACTTTCTTTGAATTGCATCACAAAAAATAAGATGAATTGATGGATGAAGAGAAGGATGAATTTAGAATAAAGCAAATGTAGTTCAAATATTAATTGTAGAATGTAGGTGGTGGGTATATAAGTCTTCACTGTACAATTCTTTCAACCTTTTCATATGTTGGAAAATTTTCATAATTTCTGTATGTTGGAAAAGAACTGCAAAGAAATGCTGAACTTGCCTAGCTGGGTTTACTGTCAGTAATCATAGTGATACTAAAATTATGAAACTACTTTATGTAATCATATTAAACAAATAAGGAAGGAAATTACTGTTATTAGGGATTAAGATTTTCGGAATGAGAAAAAAGATAAATATAAAATAATTAAAGAAAATTTAAAACCTACAAATACCAGTATTAACGTATAATTTTTTTAAAAAGTCTCTCCCATAGCTATGTCTATTAAAAAGGTCTAATAGCAATGGTCCCCAGTAACAACGGGCACACCCAGTGCCCAGATCTTGATTTCAAAATACCATTCACCATTAAAGGGAACCAGGACTCATTAGATAAATGGTTGACTCTAAGTGTGAGGCACAAAAAATACAAGACAAGCCTGCATCATGTTGTTGTGCTAGAAATAAGGAAGTTCTTAAGGACTAATAGAGGCAAGTCGCAAGTCAAAAAAATAAAGATGTCAGTCTGAAGGAACTTCCACCAAAAAAATTTGATACAATTTATCTATCAAAAGATTAATGACTATAAATTATAATACATTGAATAAATAACAATCCATGAATCTATGGAGAGAGAAAAGAAAGCAATGTCCTTCCTTACAGAAGATTAGCTACAAAGTATACAAAAAAAAAAATAGATAATCACTATTCACAAACCCCATTATAATAATGTAGACAAGGATCATAAATGGATATAACCACTAAATGAAAGCTAGGTAGATGACAGAATATTCTCCTAATCCCAATATAATGTCCCAAAGACTGCTTAAGAATTGCAAAAGAAAAAGCATTATATTACAAAGCAGAAATCAGGCAACTGCCATCCAAACCAAGAATTGAACTGCAGCACACAGAGCAGTAAATCCCATCACATTCACATCAGCAGCACAGATAGTAGCCAACCTCCCCTCAAAAGATTCTTGCCCAAAAAAATATTTAACTTGAGTCTTATGAATAAGACTTTAGACCCAAATTCCAGATACAGCAAAAACAGGAAATAAGAGAAAAGGTTCGATGATACTATAAAGAGATAAATATATAGAAAAGTGTAGACTCTGCAAAGCATTAATGGCAAGAAGTCTTTATAAAAAAGTAAAATGATAAAAAAAAAAAAAAAAAAAAGTAAAATGATTAAAAGAAAATAAAAGGTCATAACCAAATGTGCTGCGTGAACCTTGACTGAGTTCTGGTCTGGGAAAAACCACTATAAAGGATTTTCTTTTAAACTAGCTAAAAGAGAATTCAGACTGAATATTAAATGACTACTATAGAATTATTGTTAATATTTTCCATATGATAACTATATTTTGGCTACATAGCAGAATGTTTGCTTTTAGAACCATTGAGATCTACATGCCATGTTGTCTGCAAATTATTTTTAAATGGATCAATACAAAAAAAGATGTGTATGTGTGAATGTATATGCTTCTATGTATATGACAGAAGAGAGAATAGATGAACCTACATAGTGAACTATTTCTGTCCATCTAGGTAGAGAATATACTAGTCTTATAATTTTTATCATACTGCTCTTACTACTTTTTACATATGAAATTCCATACTAAAAAGTTGACTAAAAAAACTGAGCAAAGTAGGGAATAATACTCAACAATCTCTAACATGGCAAGCATAGAGGCCAATAAAAGTCAGAACTTAAGAACAGGCATGAAGGTGACAAAAAGAATGCTGGGAAGTTTAAAAAGAGGTTTACACCTCTCTGTTTGCGGAACACCTTAGCACAATTATCTGGCACCCAGAAGGATGTCCATTAACACCCATTAACTTCGTACTATACACACATGTGTATACACACATATTTATATTTGTTCATAATTCCTATAAAAATTGTCTCCCTTAATTATAAAATTATTTTTTTAAAGAAATGTGAATATTCTCTATGAATTCTTTTGTTTATAATTCCACTTTGTTATGTGTAGACATAACCTGATGTCACTATCAGGGTTTTTTTTTTTACTTTTATTATGTCAAATGATCTAAATATATATATATATATATATTACATAAAATGATGTAAATATTAAGGAGAGTCTTATGATGGTTTTTCAGTTTTTCAGTTTTCAGTTTTTCAGGAGAGTCTTATGATGGTTTTTCAGTTTTCAGTTTTTCAGTTTTTCAGGAGTCCTCAGACTTTTGGGTCATCTGGGTTCTTGTCCTAGCCGCGTAGTCACTGTGTATCCTTTGAAACAATTATCTAATATTGCAAAGTCCCATTTGCCAAGTCTTTAATAGAGGTTTATACCTCTCGCAGTTTATAATGTGATATTTGTGCACACCTTAATATAATATCTGGCATCTGGAAATCTGTCGGTTAGCAACTGTTAACTTGCCATCTAGCCTTCTACACTTCCCTGAATCTTGCTTCTCCTTGCTTTTCAACTTTGGCTTCATCTTGAGCTTCAACCAAACACATCTCGTCACTACTCTTAGATAATTCATGATCCTCTTTCACCCTGAGCTTTTATTTTGCTATTTTTCTTTCTTGGAATGCTGCTTTCCTCCCACTCACCTAATCAAACTCTATCCAACCTTCATAATCTAGAAGATTCAGATCTAATTCTTTCATCAGATCTTCCTCAAGTTTACCATTTCATACTGACTTAATTCTTCTTTGACAAAGCCTAGCAGTATTAATTTTTTGATATTTTATAATAAAATTTTAGAGAAGGTAGACTAGGCTAGACTAGAGGTAGGCAGTAAACTCAATAAAATGCCATTTTAACTCTGGTAGCCATGTAAAAAATGAAGCATTTTTCTACCTTAAAGATTTTCAAAACCAAGCTAAGGAACAGAACACTGGGTCTCTAAAGGTAAAATATTTGATTACTGAACATACAAATATTCTTATATTTTGACAAATTCTGTTCTTCGAATTTGTATACACCAACATAGTACTTAATAATTGTTCTACAAGTTCTATTCAGTAAATATTTGACCGACTAATCAGAGGGCATAATTTACATAACTTTCTTCCAGAAACTGAAAAACCATCATAAGACTCTCCTTAATATTTACATCATTTTATGTAATATATATATATATATATATATATATATATATATATTTAGATCATTTGACATAATAAAAGTAAAAAAAAAAACCCTGATAGTGACATCAGGTTATGTCTACACATAACAAAGTGGAATTATAAACAAAAGAATTCATAGAGAATATTCACATTTCTTTAAAAAAATAATTTTATAATTAAAGGAGACAATTTTTATAGGAATTATGAACAAATATAAATATGTGTGTATAGCAGCAAAGCTATTTTCATCTAATGAAGATAATCCTAAAGAAACTGAAAATCATACACATTTCCAGTTGAGAGTCAAATATTTTTTCCTATCTTTTTTCTATCATTTCAATAAGGAATAAGTTTATTTAACATTTTTATAAATCAGTAACTTTAGAAAAGTCATACTACCAAATTAAGAAAACGGTCAATTCACAATTCACTAAAAATATGTAAACAACATAAATGTGGAGAACACTGATTCCCAGAAGAGTATTTCGTGTAACTGTGAGAGATGATTAATAGCAAGTGTTTAGTCCCACCCTGTACTTAAACCAGTGCTTCTTAAACTCTTCCACTAAAACAGCCCTCTTCTGACAAAATGTCCTTAAAAAGGATAGGGGGCGAACATATATCTCTGTGAACAGAATAACACAAATTATACCGCAGTTCCAAATTTCTCATGTTTTATCTTAAAAACTCATGGTTATAAAGATACGCCATATTTATCCTATGACTTTGTATATATCCTGAGACATAGTCATGTACTCTCAGTGGTATATGTGACCCAGTTTGGGATGCACTGACTTAACCAAGGTATGTCCATCTGAAAAAATATTTTCCTAAATTATGACATAAGAATAATTCCGCTTTACAATATCAGGGATAAAAAATAATGAAAATTAGTTTGACATTTGTTGAATAATAATTACATAAAAA